>OY728128.1:1929980987-1931230987 GCA_963277665.1 Viscum album
GGAATCCTTTAGGATATTATCTCACATATTTCACTTGTTGACAAACTAAGCATCTGTATACATAATCATAAAATTCCTACATCATGTCATCCCACAAAAAATGTTCCTTCAACTCTATATACATCTTTGTGCTACTAGGGTTTATAGAGAAATTGGAGATATGGGAATCATCAAATAATTCCCTTTTTATCTCAGTTATAGATAGGACACATATTCTCTTTCCAAATCTTATAATACCATCTTCACAAAAAACATCTATTAATTTTCCATAATTCATGACTTTTATTTTCTTCTAAAAGTCCTTATACTCCTATTGGGAATTCTTTATTCTCTCTAGTAAAGATGGGTTTTCAACCATTTAAAAAATTATTGATGTCTCCCCTTCCTTATAAATTCCCATATTTATATTTAACAGATCCATGAACATAAGATCTTTCTCAATCCTTATTTGGGTTAGAAATACATGATCCTTCCTCCTTAAAGAATCATGCACATTATTCTCTTTCCCTATAGAAGTGTATTGAGAAATATCTATCTATGAGTAGCTCTAACCATTTCCTTTGTCTCATATTTATCTCTTTCTATGAGAAGATGTATTTTAGGACTTTATGATCTGTGTATGTCTCACATCTTTTATTATATAGAAAATGTCTCTATATTTTCAAAAAAATTATTACAACTACTAACTGAAGATCATGGGTTGGATACTTCTCTTCATGGGTCTTCAATTTCATTAATTCAAATTAAATAATGCTATCATTTTGTATTAGGAAACAACCAAGTCCTTTATATGATGCATCAATATATATGAAAAAACCATGGTAGAGTCAAAATTAGAGAATTTAATGATATTATATTTAATTAATCAAAGCATTCTTCACATTCCTTTATCCAGAAAAACCTAACCCCTTTACATGTGATCTTGGTTAATGGGTTAACCAATAAAGAAAAAATTTGTATGAATCTCTGATAGTAGCCTACCAAACCAATGAAGCTACATACCTCGGTTATGTTTGTTGGTGTAGGCCTTCCTCTAACTTCCTTTGTTTTCGCAGTATCAACTAATATTCCATCCTTGGAGACAATATTGCCAAGAAAAGAGACTTCCTACATCTTGAAATTAAACTTTATAAATTCCCATATAGCTATTCCCTTTTTAAGAGTCTTAATATTGATCCACAAATGATTCTCATGGTTCTCATAGATTTTATAATACACTATAATACCATTAATGAATACCACAAAAAAAATTGTTAAGATACTCCTTAAATACACTATTCATTAAGTTTATAAAAATAGAGGGTGAATTAGTCAATCCAAATGGAATTACTGTAAACTTGCAATTTCCATACCTCATCCAAAAGCTTCTCTTTATAATTTCATCCTTATTCACTCATAATTACTGATTCCTATAATGAAGATAAATCCTTGAAAACAATTTGGTTCTTTGAATTTTATAAAAAAAAGTCATCAATATGAGGTAGAGGAAACTTGTTTTTTATTTTAATAGAATTGATATCCCTATAATCAATGCATAAACTCATGGATTAATATTTATTTTTAAAAAAGAGAATATGGGATCCCCATGGAAAAACACTAGGGAAAATAAATCCCTTATTACTCAAATCCTCTAGTTGTTTCTTTAAGTCCACTAATTGTAGAGTGGAAATTCTATAGGGAGTCTTTGATATTAGACTTAAATCAGGGATTAAATCAATATAAAATTAAACTTTATGCTTTGGGGATGTCCAGGTAAATATCAAGAAATATATCAATATATTCTTGCACAATAGTTATATCCTCAATTTTATGATTATTTCCTTCATCACTAGATGTTTTCTACTCTTCTTCACCAATAATTTCATTCAGTAGAGCCACTGGGGGTGGATCTAGATAAGAATCAGGTGAGGAAGCTTCTTCTTTAAATATGAGGGATTCTATATCTTCCTCCAAAATTATTATTTACTTCTTATTGAAATAATTTTTTGCATCATATTTCAAGATCTAGTCCATACCAAGGATAATATCAAAGTTAACCATAGGTATGATAACAAGGTCAGCTCATAAAAGAACATTTATGTGTCATAATCGGGATTTCCTAAAATATATTTTTCGAAATGATGCTCCCCTTAAGATTTTTGACCCTTTTCTCTTCTCTTAAATTATACTCCATGTCCATTCAATCATTTCCTGGAGTGATTTTTCCCATAGTTCTCACAAGGTGGGAATTGCTTCATTCCATTATTCTTCATTAACATATCCCATTTCTCATGATGTTCAGAAGACATATTCTTCTCTTAGTTTTCCTTGAATACATATGATATTTATAATTCCTTCTCCATCTTGATGGTGCATAAAAATATTTCTTTGTATGACGAAAAAGTATGAGAAAACTATTCCTTTCAAGGATTTAGCTTAAGACCTTCAAAGAAGTGGTCAATCATGCACTCAGTGTTGCGTATATAATTCATATTATAATTGGATAACCTTGTAAAGGTAGTTTCCTAATCTGAAACACTGTTTATTCCTTCTTATTTAAGGTAAGAAAATTTCTATTCATCTCAATTTTTTGATAATGAGGGAAGTATTTATCAAATAAAATATCATTAAAATTTATCCATTCCTTGAGTAAAATTTCCTTTTTCTCCTTTGTATTCTGGATTAGAGACCACCATTGATGAGAATAACCTTGGAGACAGTATACCATAGGTGCAACCTTTTTATTTTTCACTGCATTCCAAGGATTTAAATATCTTCTATAGAGACTTAATCCATTTCCAAACTAAAATTATATTTGTATCCCCACTAAACGATGGGGGATTATACAACATAAAGTGATACAATATAGGGTATTATCTCAGTGGAATAAGTTACTCCATTTTGGAAAGGTTATTTTTCATAACCTGATTATGTTTCCCTAATATTTCTATGATTTTCCTCATTCCAATAATAATGTATTGGTTTCCTCAGCAAGGAAATCTCTACATCTTCCCTAAGTATTTACATCACCCATCCTTTTAAGTTAAATTTCAGAAACAATTTCATATACTAGATTAAATTATAAAATCATAATTTATAATTAAAAATATGGTATGTCACATAACATAAATTTATGCATCGTGAATCCTAGAATCATAAGTTTTGGTTACTTTGGGAAAATATTCACTTTCCAATTCATTATAATGGTAGGTAATGAAAATGTGAACTATCCTAAACATATCCCATAAAAGTGTCAAACCGAGTGCACAGTAAGGTCAGTTTTCATGTACCAGGTTACCCTAAGTCAGGCTCAAAACACCTTGTTGGATTTGTTACTCCTAGGTACATATGTTTCAGAACCACTTCAATATGTAGTATCTATACTGGGATTTATTTCTTGGAATACCCACATAATCTCTACTTTACCAAAATTATAGGATATTATTATATACTTGTCCTCAATGTCTATCTTATGGTTGGGATCCCTAATCTATGTTTTTTATATATAGTTCCCATGGTTGCTCATAAATTTCCGTTTGATATCAACTGTAACGCCTCAAGCCTAGAATCCCGAAGCCGGTGCATTATTTTATTACATTGGCATGATTAAAAGGAATAAAATCCAAAAGGATAATTCAGTTTAAAAGTATTGAAATCCAGATTAGATACATGATACCCATAATACATTGGGAAATATAAAATACAAACAAGATACATAAAAAGAAAATAAACTGCACCCTTGACTTCTTATTCAAATATTTATTCTTCATAACCTGGGGAAAAAACGTAATAAGGGTGAGCTCAAATTCTCAGTAAGGGTAAGTAAATAGAAAGAAATAATGAAATAATAAGAATAAATAAATATAGGAAGGTAAATAATTGATAACATATTCCATTAAAATAACTAGATAAGGAAAAATCAATATGGAAAGGAAAGAAACTGAAACACCTGACACTTTAATCAATGAACTATAATAAAATGTATCCATAGATATGTCGACACACTATTTCATGGATAAATAATAATAAACATATTCTAAATAAAGGAAATTCTTAATTATAAGATGTCATATTTCCTAGTAACATGATACCTTTACCATCAAATTATAGTTTAAACTTTTCTAATTTGACCAACTAATTTGTCTCATTAGACTATCGATGCCTTGAGGGGCTTGCATTAACCAGTCCCCAACCCGTAGGTCTTTCCTTAAACAGTCCCCAACCTATGTATTGCATATCAATATAATTCCTCATATATAGAATAAATAAAGTTTCTTATCATATATAAATATTAAATAAACAATATGGATTTATCAAAACTACCTTAGAGGAGGATAAGTAACAACAAGGTTTGTTTACATTAAAACATTCCTGAGGAAAATTCATCTTTAAACATTCCAAAGTGTTTCAAACCACTTTGAAACATTTAAATCATAATTAAATGTGAATTGAAACGAATCATAGAATATAATGATAATAATTATATTCATTATATAACATTGAAAAGGAAGTATATACACCAAATAAAATAAACTAGGTTCATAACAACAAATAATTATCAATGGAATGTAAATTGAGATGAAAATACCTTACCTTAACCTTCCTTTTATTGTTTAGTATTTATCCTCATGTATAGTGGTTTGAATTATGTTAATAAATTATACCAAAAATATAAACTTGTCTATAATATCATATATCTTCTTTTTATAATATCCTATTACTAAATTGTTAATAACCATTCATTATTTTATCAAATTTGAGAGTTAATTACCTAGTTTTCTTGAGTAATTTTTTACATGTTATTTGTTGTTACTATTAATTAGATCATGGTTTCATAATATAAAGAATTTAAAACATGATTTTAATATCATATATATTCAGTACATATTTATTTATAATAATTTATAAGTTTGGGTGATAAGAAATGAAATTCAGCGTTCATGGAGATGGTAGGCCGTACGTACACATGAACGCTGCTTTAATTTATTTTTTATATTAAAATAATTAAAATTAAATTATATATGTATATCATAATTCAAGTATTATATCTATGTTATATATGTTACATAGTTTTATTAATACCATCCTTTATTAATTCTATGTACGGTACAAATGAGTCACATCACATTGAGTGGGTGGTAGCCCACGATTCCTCAAGTTAAATTATCGTATTTACACTAGATGTAAAGCATAAAGGTATATTATAAATAAAAATCATAGAATCATAAAGACATTATAAATAAAATATATATCATATATATATATATATATTTTCTATCATAATGATCACCATGATAGTTGTTAAAGGAAAAATGAACTATCATCGTTTAGTGAGGCAGTAGTTCGCCGTACATAGAAACGGTATGTCTGTTACCAATTAGATGGAAGTGTTTCTATGTGTAGGTATAAAACATAGAATAAAAACATCCTAGTATATTTACTATACTTTTTTTATGCAAACATGGAATACAAATATATTTATGGGGTACTAAATTAAAGGAATGAAAAGAGATCATTTGAAAATACTACCTTAAAATCATGTAACTCCTTTTGGTTTATACCAAAATGATACCTTGGAAGTATTTATTCCCAAATGGAGGCCTCAAGGTCAAGGTTAGGTATTATGAGAAGATAGTTTGGAGGATTTTGGTTTATAAAAAGTGTATTGAGAGGTTTGTGTAAGTGGGAGGAGAGGAGGCCCTTTTGTTGCTGAGGAGGAGTGACACTCTTGTAATATTTTCATAAAGGAATTCCATACAAATTTTTCACCTATAAAGTGGCTATATTAATGGAAGGAATTAGATAAAATAGAGTATAGGGTCAAAATATGTCCATAAAATGGATTTTGACAAGTTTATAGGTCTTTTTAAGCCTTACTTTTAAGGTTTAGTCGTTTATTAAGCTTAATTTTCTCTTAATCATTGTAATTAATTTTAATCAATTTCACTAAAATTTTTAGTAAAAAACTAAGTTTAAATTATTAAAAATTATAAATTATTTTGATTCTAAATATGGAATCCATTTTTCTAAATTACAATCATATAAGTGGAAGAAATTAATTTAAATTTAACCCTGCATTTGGGATGATAATACAAGGTTTTAAGGTAAAAATGTCCAAAAGTTTTCTATGTTTTTATAGTCATCTTCAAATTGAAATTTATCCAAATGAACTAAAATTTATTAATTCATAAAAATATGATATAATTAAACGTTAAAACCTATCCAAAATATAATTTAACTTCATAAATAAATTGTATTAAAAAGCAGTTGTGAACTAAAATTTTGTATTTTCTCTATTCATTAAAAAATGAATCTTCTCAAAAAAATTCCAAAAAATCACCCTAAGAAAATTTTTAGGTTTTTATTTTAAATTTTAATTTAATTTGGACATATTAAAATTATAAAAGGGTAAAAAATTAGATTTAAAATCGGTTATCCATTAAAAGGTGACAAAACTACCTTTATAAAAATTTTGTATTTTTTATCTGATATTTAGTTTATTCTTATATTATGAATATATAAAATATATTAAATGAGTTTAAAAATATATTTTTGGATATATAATATATAAATTTACTATATAAACTCTCTAAGAGTTTTATAATTTAATCTACAATAAAAAATGTGACTAAGTGTAACATCCTAGGAAAATAAAGAATATGAAATTTTCATATTTTTTTATATGTGTGAATTAAATATTAATTTTACTTTAAAGGGGTTGCTATGTTCGATAGCGTACCTGATACGCAACAACGAGTTTCTTTGAATTATTACGTTGCACACTAATAATATATTATTATTTTAAATTCTAGTTAACTCCTAGCCGTTGTATTGGCAGGAATGAACGAAAATAAATACAATATGATTATACATGTTTGTTAAATGTATTTACATTTATCCAATAAAAGTTAGATGTTTAAAATGTGAATAAATCTGATTTTAAGAATAATTTAAATTAAAAGGATTATATATTGCCTTTTAATGGAGAAACCATTTTAAATCTAGTTTTTGTCACTTTAATACATTCTATATGCCCAAATAAAATTTTTCTTTATAATGGGGACATAAAAATTTACTTTGTGTAAATTTTTGGAATTTGTCCGATAAAGTACATTTTTTTAATGAATAGTGAAACATATTATATTTTAATTCAAAAGTGACTTTAAATATAAGTTATTTATATGGTTAGATTATCTTTTTAATTTGTTTTAGAGTGAAATTAAAATATATTTTTACCATTTAATCCAATGTTGGTCATTGAAATTAATTTCACTTTGAAATTGGAGATAAACAGATATCAATCTTTTGATAGTTATTGTTTCTTAAAAACACGCTATTTGTTTTGATAACAGGAATTAATTTTAAAATTAATTAATTCCACTTTTATGTTTTGAATTTGGAAAAATAGACATAATTTTTTAATTCAGAATATCAAATATATCTTAGGCTGAATTTTTGGTATTTTTCTGAAAAACTTCAATTTGTGATGAACAGTGAAACCACTTAGTGGTAGTTAAAAAACTGACTTTTTCATTTAAATGAAATTTTACAACTTCTGTGAATTTAATTTCGAAAATCCAACATACATGGTTTTAATAAAGAAGTCAAATGTGGTTCAATAAGATGAAAATAACTTAGGTGAATAGTATCTTTTGACTTTTATTTACCGCGGTTAAAGGTAAATAAGGTAATTCAAGGTAAAAAGAATATTATAATAATTAAAAATTACCTTAAAACTTTTCCAAACCTTATTGGTTGAGTCATTTACGACCATTTGCATCTTTGGGTCGATTTTGGGTCCATTGTGCCACTTGGGAGTGATAATGATAATTTAGATTAATTAACTTAATGTAAAGGCAAAAATGACAAAAGCATATATCTTTTAGTAAATTAATCTTTATATGGTGTTATATAAGTAATATTTTCAACTATACAAATTTCATTAGAAATTTAAAAATATTTCCAACATGATAGTATTTTTTTTATAATATTTAGACATCAGATAATTTAAATTATTTATGACACAATAATGATGCAGTGTTTACCTCATTAATAAATCATTTAAATAAATAAGATTATAATGATTAAAATACTATCCAAAACCTGTCCAATTCCTATTCGATGATTTTATTTCGACCATGAGTCATCCTATCTTCGACTATAATTATTTTTGGACCATTATAAAGCGAATATCAATATATAATAAAATAATGTTTTCAAACTTTCCTAAAGAGCCCCTCCTCTCCCCTATAAAAAGAGACTGCTTATAACCAATTACACACACCTATAAAGCCTTTTTTCTCATCCAAATTCTATCCAATTAAGCTCCATACATCCCTCCTCCCCACCTAGAAGCCTTACTTTAGGCAAAAGTCGCTTCAAAAAGTCCTTTGGTTCAAGCCAAAGGGAGTCACCCAAATTAAAGGTAACTGTTTTCTTAATTTGTTTTCTTTTATTTTGCTTTCCAACCCCTAAACTCTTTTATTCCTTTATTTTGTAACAACACCAGTATCCTAAATATACTAGGATGTTTTTATGAGAAGGATTCTAACTAAACTTACACACACCTCCATATAATGGATGAAGAACATAATGTTTCTGTGGATGGCAGACTAACGCTTCACGAAATGATGATTGTTCAATTACCTATTACCGCCTCTCATGGTGGCCATTATGATGGAACTGAAATTATATATGATATATATTATGTTTATGTTTTCTTTATTCTTATGTATTTTCCAATTATATCACGCCTTTATGGTTTCCATAGTGGGTAAATACGATAATCTCATTTAAGGAAGTGCGGACTACCGCCCCCTCAAAGTGATGTGACTCGTTAATGCCTTATGTGGGATGTATAAAGGATAGAGTTATTTATATTATATATGATATTATACTGGAATTATAATATACCTATATATCATAATGTTTTAATTCCATTAAAATAAGAAATAAAAATGAAAGTATCGTTCATGCGTACGTAAGACTTATCGTCTCTATGAACGGTGCATTTCATTTATTACCTCCAAATGTTATGTACTATTATAAATACTTGTATATACTGGATATATATGATATATACAATATCTAAGTAATGGATATAATTCTGGATATAATGGAATATTGACCACATGGACAAATTGAAAATATAATGTGTTCATTTTTCACTCAGGTACCAAATATTGGCAAAATGGACGTTATTAACTTAAATGATAACATAATGTTTATAACATGGTAATAAGTGATATAAAATGAATAATAAACTTGAAAAAGTTCTTAATAAAGTATTAATTAACTTTATTTTATTATTCATAAGATTAAATAATGATCGAGTCAAGTCAGACACAAGGTAAAGGATTTTCTTATCTCACTTTTAATTCTGTGAGATTTCCATTGTTCGCCACTTATTCATTGCATGTGGTGTATTGTGTACTACCATTTGATATATATTTTCATTGTTATCATTATATTCATGTTATTCTGTGATTCATTTTTTGGTTACTAACTTTTGGTCATACGACTCTGTTGATTACAACGTGGTAAAGGGTTTCGTCTCACTTTTTATTCCCGTGAGATTCATGCTATATTTGAAACTATTTCCTTTTGTGTGGTGTATGTACTTCCCATTATTGTACTCTTTATGTAATATAATTTCACTTATGAGTATTTACATATTCATTTTATGATCTTTCTTTCATGTGGCGCATGTTTTGTAAGTTACAAAATCGGTAAGGGAACTATTCATCCTCCTCTGTATAAAAGACTTCTTTTTTGTTATGTCTTTTAATTTACATATTTTTATGTTGAGATATGTTCTCCTATATCCTTATTTGTGTAAACATTATATCCAAGTGATGATATTCCCTTTTTTATCTCATCAACTCATTTTCTGAATTTTAAAGTGACGCTGTTAGGCTGTCGAATTTTTACAAGGGAACCACTTAACCCAATTTCAATTCTTTGGGTTAAAATTGTACTTCTTGAACATGTCATCCTATGAATATGTGTGAATGACCTATTATTGTTTTACACTTAATATCCACTTATATTTGGTGTATTTATATTTCTCACACATAATTATGTGATTGATTTATCCTTAATTTAAGGATACCATCTTTATAAAAGATTTCATCCCAATTTACATTTCCACCGACACTTCATTATTGTTATGAACCAATTCAATATTATATGGTGTATATAATGTACATTGAAATATTATATCATGAATCCCTTTATTATCATGATATTATAAAGTTCTGATTAAAATTTATTCTTCAATTATTTGTATTCAAGCGTCTCTCTTTTTGTTAAAAACACGTTAACTAAAATATTATTTTAAATTTTTTAAAGATTTATTCTTCTAAATATTTCTCATTAATGTACATGTTTTCAAAATGGGGTTTAGGATTTGTTTATATGGACATTAATTTTTTTAAATGATAATTCATTTAAAATCTTCAAAGTGGCATGGGACACTTTGATTCAAAAATCTCTTTTTAAATGGTTTTGAAAATGATTTGATAAAACATTGTGTTGATTTGATATATTGGAATATGGAAATGTTATCTTTTCTTTATACATGTGTTATATTTTATGATTATGTTATGGTTATTGGGAATTCATTAGGTATATGGGTGGTTCCTTGATAAACCTAGGGCGGGTGAGCCCGAGATAGCTCTCCAATGCGTTGGGTAACATGACAGAGGTGAACGTGATGTTTCTCCTAAGAGATTTAGGGAATATGTCGTGATGTGTATTCCAAATGTAACTCCCTATGTAGCTGTGATAGATATAAATTAATTTTGATATGGATTCCATAATTAACCATTATTATTTATGATTTGTGTGTGTTATTCATTAATCTTATTATTTCATAAGGTATGTTATGATTGAAAAGTATGGTTTCATGGATTTGTATTTATTTTTGGGATAAAGTTTTCCTTCCTTATTTTATAACCCTTACTGAGCTTTTTATGCTCATCCCATGTTTTTGAAATTTTTTCGATAGGACATAAAGATTAATAGGTTCAAGGATGGGATCAAGGAAAATTCTTGTTCTCTAAAACATGGAACTAGACATATGTATTTTTAAGAGTTTTTATTTTATGAAAAAAATGGATTCTGAGTAGTAGTGTCTACTTGTAATATTCAAGTTATTATGTAATAGTTAAAGCCTAGTTCTCTAAAACTCTAAACCTGAAAAGATCCCCAATGTGAATTATTAATTTAATTCGTTATTATATAATGTTTAAGGTCGGGTCCTTATAGTTGGTATCAGAGGTCGGTTTACATAACTTTAGAGGTTAGGGAATTATTTAAGAATAAGTGACATTACCATAATGGTTAGGATTTCAGAAAGAGTCATAGTTCTTTTTAGATAAAGTGAATGAGTTTAAGATAACATGAATAAGTATATCTTAGTTTTTACCCTCCTCATAAGATATTATATGATGATTTTACAGATATAGTCACACTGAACATTTTGGTTTTAGTAAATGGATGGATCTAGCAGGCACCAAAGTAACAGTGGATGTGAAGAAAACTGTGACGATTTTCTAAACGAGCAACTGAATGATATGGGAGATGTAATTAGAAAACTTGTGGTTATTCTCAACCAACTATCTAGAGTCATGATTGACCACCTTAACCTTATTTATCTTTATAAGGCATCATATATGTGAGAAACAAATCCCTACGGAAGTTCAATTAATAATCATAATGGTAAGTGTGTTCAAAAACCTATGTGACAAAGATGTGGAAAGAAACACCTAGGAAAATGTTTCAAAGGGATAGAAAGATGATATAGATGTGGAAATGAATTTTATAAAGCAAGAACCTTCCATGTAAAAAGGAAGCATCTAGTTGACTCTAGGAAAGGGAAAGAAGTTCTTTCTGAGGGATCAATTAAATGTTTTAAATATGGTGTGCATGGTCATTATACAAACACATGTACTACGAAGAAGTTTTGGGAATTGGATCACCAGGATCATACAAATATTCGTTTAACAATACTTAATGCCATTCTGATTGAGGATGAATAAACTGACAATGACCAATGAAAGGTATGAATTATTTCTTAACATATGTTTTCCTATTATTGAAATCTTAGGATATGATTCATGATTTTGTTTGTGGGAATAAATTATTTCATAATAAGTTGGAAAGGAATGGTTAATGGATCATGAAGAATGTTTAATGAGTAAGAATTCAACATATAAGGGATTCAAGAGTTATGGTATAATTTAGGATGGTGAAATGCTTAAAATTATTAAGGCACTTCTGATGATGGGATTACATTAGAAGACTTTTTATAGTATGTGTAACCCTGATGTTTGATATATGAAAATTTTATTCAAGGAATAATTATCTTCTCTTTTGTGGATATAGTTATAAAGACCATTTGGGTTTATATGATCCTTGAATTTGAGGCAATTACCGATTAATATATTTTGGGATGCAAGAAGAAAGTTATTAGATAACCTTTATGGTTAAAATATTTTATGGTTATTTTGGATGATTTTATCTCTTTTTTTGGAATGTTATAAAATAATGTAGTTTTTGAAAAGGGACAACACACAAACCGTGTGACAAACCATCACGTCGGACGAAGCTATGGGAATCGAACCCACAACCAAAGTGTGACTTGTATTTATCACCTACCACTGGATTACATGAAGTCCCTGGTTAGTATGACTATTTTTTTTAGTTAGATGATCTTATGAATAAGTAATAATTTTATTTTGGGTTATCTATGGAAATGATTAACCTATCATGGTGGATATGTTATTAGGTTAATTACTTTTCATTATGAGACTTTAAGAGTAACTGATGTTATTTGGAGATAAATGTTTAGATTTACCTTGGAAGAATATGTGATTAAATCCTTCAGAGATTTGGGTTTCAATCCTAGTTTGGATTACTTAGAAGAATTTTAAGGATAACTTTTTATTTAATGGTATTTCATGAACCTTGGGTTCTTTTTGTTGAATTTTGGAGATTAAGAGTAGTATTTATTTTCATAAAGGATTATCCTTTTGGTGATTATCTGATCCTGTACAAACAATTTTGGTTTTAGTTGATGTCTAAATACAAGGGAAATAGATAGTTCTCCTTTTGTGTATTATGTGATTCTCTAGAATATGATTCTTGTGCTTTTGATGTGACCAAGTCTTTTTGAATTCTCATCGTTTAGAGAAATAATTAGTTTTGGTAGAAACTTATTAAAATATGAAACTCTAATTGAAGGTAAGTATATTTCCTTATGTTTTTATTCTATGTAGAAGATGAATTCCTCAAAATTATGAAAAGGAATGTAAAACAAAAACGTTGTTGGTTTACGTTTCCTACTGGGTAATCAATGACTGTTTAACCCATCACAAGTTTGTGATTTTATGGTGGTTAACTTTCTCATAATCATGTTTTCTACCACTCTCCATAAAAACATGATGGTTTGTTTTCTCTTCCATATCCATGTTTTCCTACATGGAATCCTAGTATGGGTTGTCTCGGGTGACGTTCATATATATATTTCTTTATTTTAAAGTGATAGTTTTATTGACTATTTTTCCGATGTGGGACTTTCAATGATGTTTCTGAGCCAAATTTTAAAATTGCGAGGATGCAATTCCCAAAAGGGGGGAAAGATATAACATCCAAAGAAGATAAAGAATATGAAATTTTCATATTTATTAATATTTGTGAATTAAATATTAATTTTACTTTAAATGGATTGTTATGTTCGATAGCGTACCCGATACGCAACAACGGGTTTCTTTGAAATCTTACGTCGCACACTAATAATATATTATTATTTTTAATGGTAGTTAAGTCCTACAGTTTTTATTGGTGGTAATGAATTAAACTAACTAAAATATGATTATACATGTTTGTTAAATGTATTTACATTTATCTAATAAAATTTAGAGGCTTAAAATGTGAATGAATCTAATTGTAAGCATAATTTACATTAAAAGGCCGATTTATCGCCTTTTAATGGAGAACCCTTTTTAAATTTAGTTTTTGTCACTTTAATACATTATATATGACCAAATAAAATCCTTCTTTAGAATGGGGACATCAAAATTTATTTTGTGTAAATTTTTGGAATTTTTCCGATAAAGTTCATTTTTTAATGAATAGTGAAAAATATTGTATTTTAATTCAAAAGTATCGTTTAATATAATTTGTTTATATGGTTAGATTATATTCTTAATTGGTTTTAATGATAAATTAAAATATATTTTTACCATTTAATCCAATGTTGGTATTTGGAATTAATTTCACTTTGAAATTGGACATAAACAAGTATCAATATTTTGATAGTTATTGTTTCTTAAACACATGCTATTTGTTTTGATAATGGGAATTAATTTTAAAATTAATTAATGCCACTTATATGTTTTGAATTTCGAAAAATAGACATCATTTTTGAATTCGGAATATCAAATATAGCTTAGGCTGAATTTTTGTATTTTTCTGAAAAAACTTCAATTTTTGATGAATAGTGAAACCGGTTAGTGGTAAGTAAAAAAATTGACTTTTTCATTTAAATGAAATTTTACCACTTCTGTGAATTTAATTTTGAAAATATGACATATATTTCTGTTATCATGAAGTAAAATGTGGTTCAGTAAGAAGAAAATAATTTTTGGGGAATAGTAACTTTTGACTTTTATTTACCAGGGTTAAAGGTAAATAAGGTAATTCAAGGTCAAAAGAATATTATAATAATTAAATCATACCTTAACACTTGTCAAAAACTTATTGTTTGAGTCATTTACGACCATGGGCATCTTTGGGTCGATTTTGGGACCCCATTGAGCCACTTGGGAGTGATAATGACAATTTAGATTAATTAACTTAAAGTAAAGGCAAAAATGACAAAAGTAAATATCTTTTAGTAAATTAATTTTTATATGGTGTTATATAAGTCATATATTCAACTATAAATATTCTTTAGAAATATAAAAATATTTCCTACATGATAATATTTTTTTTATAATTTTTAGACATCAAATAATTTAAATTATTTATGACAAAATAATGATGCAGTGTTTACCTCATTAATAAATAATTTAAATAAATAAGATTATAATGATTAAAATATTATCTAAAACCTGTCCAATTATTATTGGATGATTTTATTTCGTCCTTGAGTCTTCTTATCTTCGACTATAACGTTTTTTCGACCATTATAAACCAAATATCAATATATAATAAAATAATGTTTTCACACTTTCCTAAAGAGCCCCTCCTCTCCCTCATAAAAAAAGACCAGTATAACCAATTCCACGCACCTCTAAAGCCTTTTGATTCATCCAAAATCTGCCCAATTAATCTCCCTACATCCCCCACCTCCACCTAGAAGCCTTACCTTAAGCATAAGGCACTTCAAGAAGTCATTTGGTTCAAACCAAAGGGAGTTACCCATATTAAAGGTAATAGTTTCTCCCAATTTGTTTTCTTTTATTTCACTTCTCAAACCCCTAAACTATTTTATTCTTTTCTTTTGTAAAAAAACCAGTATACACAATATACTAGTATTTTTTATGATAAGGATTCGAACTACACTTACAGACACCTCCATCTAAAGGATGAAGAACCTAATATTTCTGTGGACGGAAAAATAACGCCTCACGAAACGATGATTGTTCAATTACCTCTTACCGCCTCTCATGGTGACCATTATGATGGAACTGAATTTATGTATGATATATATTATGTTTATGTTTTCTTTATGCTTCTATATTTTCAAATTATATCACACCTTTATGGTTTCCATAGTGGGTAAATACGATAATCTAATTTGAGGAAATGCGGACTACCGCCCCCTCAAAGTGATGTCACTCATTAATGCCTTATGTGGGGTGTATAAAGGATAGTGTTATTAATATTATATATGATATTATAATGTAATTAAAATATACCTTTGTATAATTATGTTTTAATTCCATTAAAATAAGAAATATAAATGAAAGTAGCGTTCATGCGTACGTACGGCTTACCGTCTCCATTAATGGTGCATTTCATTTCTTACCTCCAAATGTTATATACTATTATAAATAAATGTATATACTAGATATATATGATATCTAAATAATTAATATCATTCTGGATATAATGGACTATTGACCACATGGACAAATTGTAAATATAATGTGTTCATTTTTTACTCAAGTACCAAATATCCACAAAATGAATGTTATTAACTTAAATGATTACATAATGTTTATAACATGATAATAAGAGATATAAAAGGAAAACCAAACTTGAAAATGTTCTTAATCATGTATAAATTAACTTTAGTTTATTATTAAAGAGATTAAAAAATGATCGAGTCAAGTCGGACACAAGGTAAGGGATTTTCTTATCTCACTTTTAATTCAGTGAGATTTCCATTGTTCGTCACTTACTCATTGCATGTGGTGTATTGTGTACTACCATATGATATATATTATCATTATTCTCATTATATTCATGGTATTTTGTGATTAATTTTTTGGTTATTAAATTTTGGTCATACGACTCAGTTGATTACAACGTGGTAAAAGGCTTCGTCTCACTTTTTATTCCCATGAGATTCATGCTATATTTGCCACTATTTCCTTTTGTGTGGTGTATGTACTGCCAATGATTTTACTCTTAATGTAATATAATTTCATTTATGAGTATTTAAATCTTCATTTTAGGATCTTTATTTCATGTGTCGTATGTTTTGTAAGTTACCAAATCGGTAAGGGAACTATTCACCCTCCTCTTTATAAAAGTCTTCTTTTGGTTATGTATTTTAATTTACATCTTATTATGTTGGTATATTTTCTCCTATATATTTATTGATGTAAACTCTATATCCATGTGATGAGATTCCCATTTTTTCTCATCAACTCATTTTCTGAATTTTAAAGTGACGATGTTATGCTTTCAAATTTTTACAAGGGAACCTCTTAACCCAATTTCAATTCTTTGGGTTCAACTTGTACTTCTTAAACATGTAATCCTATGAATATGTGTGAATTACCTCTGATTGTTTTACACTTAATATCCATTTATATTCGGTGTATTTATATTTCTCACACATAATTATGTGATTGATTTATCCTTAATTTAAGGATACCATCTTTATAAGAGATTTCATCCCAATTTACATTTCCACAGAGACTTCATTCTTGTTATGAACCAATTCGCTCTTATATGGTGTATATACTATCCTTTGAAATATTATATCATGAATCCCTTTATTCTCATGATATTATAATGTTCTGATTAAAATTTATTCTTCAATTATTATTTTTCAAGCGTCTCTCTTTTTGTTAAAAACTCGTTAACTAAAATATTGTTTTAAATGTTTTAACAATTTATTCTTATAAATATTTATCATTAATGTACATGTTTTCAAAATGGGTTTTATGATTTGTTTATATGGACATTAATGTTTTCAAATTATAATTCATTTAAAATATTGAAAGTGGTATGGGACACTTTGATTCAAAAATCTCTTTTTAAATGGTTTTGAAAATGATTTGATAAAAAATTGTCTTGATTTGATATATTGGAATGTGGAAATGATATCTATCCTTTATACAGTTGTTATATTTTATGATTATGTTATGGTTATTTGGCATTGTTTACCTATATGGGTGGTTCTGTGATAAACCTAGGGTGGGTGATCTCGAGATAGCTCTCCAATGCATTGGGTAACATGACGGAGGTGAACGTGATGTTTCTCCTAAGAGTTTTAGGCAATATACCATGATGGGTATTCCAAGTGTAACTCCCTATGTATCTATGATAGCTATAATGTAGGTTTTATATGGATGTCACAAGTAACCTTTATGATTTATGGTTTGGGTGTGTTATTCCTAAATCTTATGATTTCATAAGGTATGTTATGATTGAAAAGTATGGTTTCATGGATATTTATTTATTATTGGGATAATGTTTTCCTTCATTATTTTATAACCCTTACTGATATTTTTATTCTTATCCCAAGTTTTTGAAATGTTTTCCATAAGACATAAAGATGAATAGGTTCAAGGATGGGATCAAGGAAAAGTCATGCTGTCTAAAACATGGAACTGGACATGTGTCTTTTTAAGAGTTTTTATTTTATTAAAAAAATGGATACTGAGTAGTAGTGTCACCTTGTAATATTCAAGCTATTATGTAATAGTTGTGGCCTAATTCTCTAAAACTCTAAACCATAAAAGATCCCCAATGTGAATTTTTCATTTAATTCAAGATTATGTAATGTTTAAGGTCGAGTCCTTATACTATATATTATTTTGTTTAAATCGGGGGTTGTGTGTATTGAAAAGCTGTCAACAAAATATAAAGGAAAATATAGAAATGTCTTGGGATGCTACATCTTGTATGGGTTAAAAATACCCACCAAAAGAGACATAAAACTCACTATATTTAAAATCAGTAAATGGGGGCCCTGTAAAATGTTAATTTAACACTCTCTAGGAACACACCTCGCCTAATTTAGGAACAACTGAGAATTTATAGTTGAAAGGGAACAATGCATGTCATGTTAAAAACTCATAAATGGAAACCTAAACAAAATACTATTCTTTTTCCACTAGTACACAATTATACGAGTTTTAAGAAATAGTTAAGATGATAAAATAGAATACATAAATCTTGTGGAGTCCATAATATGACCCCAATAGAAGTTTGGTTATGCTCTCTATGTATTTTATCCTAAATAATATTTAGAGCATTATATCATCCTCTCATCCCCATTTTATAAATATAGAGGATCTAAATGAAATAAATAAATCCATAACATTAGCATGATCAAAATACTTCGAATAAAGGAATCCACATTCCAAATCCCCCTTTATATTCCTTATCACATAAAGTCATCTCATTTGTTCAAATAGACCAAATATAGTGTCATGGTGATGGTAGTTATGCCTATACCCATTTGATATCATTTACCTAGAGGAACCGTTTCATATGAATAGATAAAATCCAGTGTTATAGTGATGGTAATATGTATATATCAATCTATGAGGCATGCCCAAGAAGAACTCCTTCATCTGAATGGACTAACTCTAGTGTTATTGTGATGGTACTAAAGTTTATACTTATCTATAAGAAACGTAAAAGATAAAATATTTCATATGAGTAGACCAAATATAGTGTTATAGTGATGGTAGTTATGATTATACCCATCAATGATCCATGTAGAGGAGGAACTCTTTCATCTGACTGGACTATATTTTCTGTTACAGTGATGGTACTTATGCATATACCTATCCTTGAGCCATTCCCACGAGGAAGTCATCTTGAATAAAGTTTTTATCATTCACAAGTGTCATTATTCATTATAAATTTAGTATTTTTGTGAGCTCAAAATAATAATATTTTTATTCATAATATTTCAAATGTTATTGAAAATCAATGATCATAGTAAAATAAGAATTTAGATAATTAAAAATAGACGAGTGATTGATGAAAAATTTATTTTCATTTATTAAAATTGAATAATATATGTCTCCACAAATTAGAGTCCCTATTCATTGAAATGATCCATTACAAAATGCCATCAACATACTTATAGAGTCTCTAGATGGATACATGATCCTCATAAACACTCTATTTATGCTTTTCTAGCTCAATAGATTCTTCCTCCTCACCAATATGAATGTTTTATATTATATCATCAAAAATATATTTTAAATATATTTGAATTTCTTTAAGATAATGGGGTTGTTATACTAAATCCTCCTTAACAGTATCCAACTCTTTTTAGAGATAGATTACCTAGAGATCTTTCTCATCATCTCGGCATTGATATTTTTCTAGATCCTTAGCATTGTTATGTTCTACTTGTGACATTTTAATTTGGAGATTAAAATATTTTTTATCAATCTCACCTTGATTAGATATTTTTTGGATGATTGATATTTTTCTCTTCATCTAATGACCTCATTCATTACATAATGGATAACATGATAATAAAAACCAATATATCCTAATGTAGTATATGTTATATGAACTTGGGAAAGTTGTAAAGGCATATATTCTAAGGCTGTCCCTAAAACCAACCTCAATATGACCAACGAGATAAATTTTTGGGATACACAAAAAACATTATAGGTCGACATGTAGGCCTCAAAACAGCTCACATGAGGTGAAAATACCATGGTATCAATTAAATTATATATATGACTTGTGCATTACCCATAATGTTGGTAGGTTCTAGATTGGTTTCATCCTTAGATTACTTTAGTTGTTGAATTAGAGGTTTGGAATCTTACAATATCTATTGATGAAGATGGCACCACTAAATGTGATAGAACAAGGAGAAAGTTTAATAATTGAAATAATAGAAAAATGGAAAAGAAGAATGAATCAAGAAAGATATAGATAATAACCCAATATACCAATCAATATGAGGGTCTAGGTTTCTCTCCAAATTATTCAATTCATCAACCTTCAAAATGGGGAGTTTTTTAGGGAGAATGCTTTCCCAAGTATTTTTAGGTCCTACCTCATATGAGCCATGATAATACACATTTTCATGATTTTGGACTAGCAATCCTTCGATAATGAAAGTATAAGAAATTGCAATCTCATTCTGTTGGATTTCTTTAAATACACTCATCATAGATAAATTTTTACAAATCATGAAATTTTATCAGTAAACCACGCATAATGAGACTAATTTAGCATGAATAAGGACACATACACCCTTCCAACTATTTATTGAAATTCCCAATATCATCTACATAACTAGGAATATCACTGTGGGAAATCATATATTCCACTTTCGATAGGCGTGTAATGAATGGTTTTAGACCTAGTCACATCTCTGTTAGTGAGAACATCATCTGAGATACTTGGATGAGGGTCCAAATTCATTCTTTCTTCCACTCCACCCACCATGGACCCATTGGGTGCCCCTTTAGAAAGTTTAGGAGATATAAAACCCTAAAGGGTTGATGTATTAAGGTTATTGGATAATTGGGATTCTAGTAAGTCACCCTATTCTATTTTCAAAAATCATCAATGGTCAGGATTCTAGAAAATATAATTGACGAATGCGTAGAGAGAACTTTCTAGGGAGTTAGTAGTTATCGCCTCTATGCTCCCTATAAAACTAAGAGAACCTATATCCACTATCATGGACTGAACATACATTGAGTCTTTTCCTCCCTCTATGATTGAATCACCCGAAATATGTTGGATAGAGTTTTACAAATGGGAAAGAATATCAGTAGGACGCTTGTGGCTCACATCAGGAAAACTCGGTCCGTATAGAGCTCCTTTTGGGATAGTTAGAGGGTTGGTTACAAATATATATCTATCAGGAGACCATCTAATGCATGCGAGGATTCTATAAATTTAAGGAACCCTATTATTAAAAGAGAAGTCAACAATCACTACATAACATTGCAATCATGCATAATTGCCATACCTAGACTCCTTATCTTAATTAATTAATATAAGTAAGTGGGGTTCTTTTTATTCTAATATTTTCATCTAGTGGTACGATATCATCAATAGGGATCTTCAATCAATATGGATAATCTTACTGATATAGCTCAAATTTGACATTGTTTTCCACATCTTGTTATTAACTTTTTAATAACATATTATATTATTATTGTACTTTTTACTAAATATTTAATTATTGTAAATTTATAATTAAATTTATTTATTAATTAACTTTTCTAATTAATTAACTTTTTATCATTTGATATAATTAATTTAGATTTACTATTTTTTCTAATCATATAACTTACTTTTTAGTTTAATTATTCTAATCTTATTGACTTTTTATAATTTTACTTGTTTATTAATTAACCACTTAATCATTTTATTCACATTTAATTTAATTAGTTTATAATTAAAATATTTATTTTTTTAATTTAAATTAATTAAAATAGGTTAAATCTATTAATTATTTCAATAAAATTGACTTGGTTGCATTTAATAATAATTATCCTTTTTAATTTAATTTAATAACTATTTTATAATTAATAATTTTATTATACTATTTAATAATTCAGTTAGTGTTTAATATTAGTTAAGATATTTAAGTTTTAATTTTAATGAAATAACTTGTTTACAATTTAAAGTATATACGAGGAAGGTTCTGGCAAAGCCCTTTTATTGAAAAACAAGGAAAGTACAGAAAGGGGATGCATGGGGTCATACAAGAATCACGCCCTCATGCCAAGAGATACCAAAGTAGATCAAATATCATAATCAAACTCATAAGAATCATTATAATCACCATACCATTCAGAATCAGATTCTAAGGGACCATGAGACCTTGTAACCATAGATGGTTTTAGATAGGAATAGTCTTTCCCACATCTCACTTTTCATGGAGGAACAAGTTAAAAACTATCATCATCCACAACAACATTTTTCCCTTCGCAAAATACCTGACTATAGGATGATTTTTTGGGGTAACCATCCTTGATATCCTCCCACCATCCATGGAATCCATGAGTATCCCTTAATTTATTAATTTCCTCTCAACTCCATGAAAGATTCCCTTCAGCACTAGGATTTTGCTGCCCCTCTTCTAATGTAACACTTGGTATAAGGCCATCCTCATAAGTTCGAGTCCTCACTCTGTCCCCTGAACCATGAATCTCTGGTGGCAATCCCTTGGTCGAATGTGATGAATCAGCTTTAGCCTGCATATCTCCTTTTCCAAAAGTGGATGTCTATCACCAAGTGGGTCTACATTGTTTTTTTTTTCAGACTCACTTTCTTCCTACAAGAGGCTTCATGATGCCCTTTTGAACCACAAAAAGAGAAAACCACATTCCTGTGACAATTTTCCTTGGCATGACCAAATAATATAACACTCCAAACAAAAGTGAAGAAGTCGTTCATATTTCAATTTCAAAGGAATTTCATCATCAAGTGCTGACAAAACTACATTATGAATCAAGCATGAACTGAATTCAACCTCCACCAGTATCCTATCATAATTTCCAAATTTGGAAACCTCAGTGTTCCTATCCATTTTGATAGGAATACCCATAGCAGATGCAACATCAAATAAGATTTTAGTATGCCATAAAAACCAATTAAGGAAAATTATTTTGATCCAGACTTGAGCTCTAGTATTTTTAATGGCAAAGGGATTAAAACGAAAATCCCACTCTTGAAAACATAGCATACCAAGATTCAAGGTGATTGAGCCAAAACCCCATGCTCTTCTCTTTAGATCCTCTAATGCAAAAATGATGTGAAAAAATCCTCAACCAAGAGGAATGCATCTCCAATCAGAAAAGACCCATATAGAATTCAGCTTCCGAACTAAATCATCAGCTTTCCAAGACTTTCCTCCAATGGGAAGAACAAGCCTAGAAATTATAGAAAGTTCACACATTTTAAATTTGCTAAGAATGGATTCTTGGTTAGTAGTCACATGACCAGTATCCCCTTTTTTGACCTTTCTCTCTGGAACATCATCATTTACATGTGAAAAATACCTTCTCTTGAGAGTTTCAGATTGAGATTTACCAATCTTCATATTTTCCAAATTCTTCACCCCCTGAAGGAAATCAAATGGCCGGGTCACCTCTACTGCTACTTTACCTGCAACAACAATGTTCAGATCCAAATTTTCTATAGCCACAGTGTGTGTGCCATTCGTTGCCGCTATAACACCCACCTCGCCCACGCCTACCGTGCTAGGCACCACTGTCATATTAGCACCGCTTGAATCAGCCCCCACCACTGTAAACATACTACTCACGTTGACCGCATTAGACACCATAACTGCAGAACTCCTCACACCGACTGCATCATTTGTCGTCGCAGCTCACACAGTCATGGCTATGTCAGTTGCCTCCGTAGATCTAAACCGGTAGCTTTCTAATCGACCACATGTGAAGATAAAATCTGTCGCTGGCATATCAGATGCCATTTGGAACCCTAATATGTCACAATGCTAGGATATAGAAAGTCCTGACCTTCCATCCTTTGGTCCAAACGAGTTGTGGGTAATGAGGTATAGGTGATCGCCACCCCATGCTTATTCTGGGCCCCGTTCACCACCTGCGTGCTGCTCTTACCCAGCTAAATTCGAGCGTGGAGAGACTCGAACCTACGCTAGTTAAGTTGTTGGGGAGTGTCCACCTTACACAGTACGACAAATCCAAACCCGGTAGGCTTATAATTCAAAGTATTCATTCAGTTAATTAGTTAATTATTTTAAATTATTAAATATTTAATTTCTTTAATTATATTTAATTTTTTTTAAAGTTAAAATGAATAATTCATTGATTTTATTTTTTAGTCTGTCGGTCTCACTAATAGACACACAATAACTTTCAGTATCATAGGCTACCAATGCACCCTTAATTTCCTTTTCCACTGTCGATAACTCATTTAGTTACCGACGTAGTACACTCTCACTCACTATTATCACTTTAATCAAATTATCAAACAATTTTTTAAATTTAATATTTTATCAATACAGTTTAATTTTAATTCAGTTAATTAATTTAAGTGTTTTTAGTTAATAATTAAACTTTATAATCATAATGCATAATTTCAATTTAATAAATAACCCAATTTTTTATTATTAGTTAACTTATATTAGTATTAGTTTTTTTTATAATTTGGTATTTTTCAATTAATTAATCAATTAATTACTTTAATTAAGTTAAGTGATAATTTTAGATTCATTTGATTAATTTAATTTATGTTTTTGTTTTGCTGTCATTTTTTTATGATTCACCAATGCTCATTTTTATTTCCTTCTGTCGGTGTTGGTTTATTAGCTCATTCACCAACACCTGTTATTTTCCCTACCTGTGAGACAGATTCCTCCATCATGTTTCATCCACTGACACCAATGTAACTCCCTTTTTCTTCTTATATACCAATTCCCTTTCCCATCTCCTCCCGATACCGACAATCCCCCAGTTGTTGTCGGTCTCACCACCCTACCATTCACCACTCACTGATACCTATACTCCCTCCTTCTACCTTGTCACCGAAGTCTTCCTCCAGTTATTCATCCTACCAAGGCACAACATCTGTCATGCAACACACTACAACCACTCCCCAGCATCCTACCGACACACAGACTCCAAAAAAAATCATATCTATAACCAAATATCATATATAGAGAATTATATCTAAGACCAAACCACCATTAATAGGTCCTACCATCCACTATAGCATCACCGCACTACCGAGAATCAAATTTTGATTATGATCTCACGCCACCATCTATTGAAGGTAGAACATGCTACATCAGATTTATGTTCGATGCACCATTGAGGTTGTAGTAGGAGGATCCGAGTGGGGAGAGGACACTGTGGGAACTGATCCGCCGCATATCTGAGGGATAAACCCTTCTCCCTCCAGCCCCAATTACCATGCACCACTATTGGAGTAGGACTGAAAAATAGTCGTCATCGTCCATCGCTGCTATATGAGGATGTCGCACCACCAGGGATGGATCTTACAGATGGATTCCGCCTCCTTCATGGGGATGAAGATGAATGGAACCCCTCTCATGTGCACTTGGAAGAAGGGGGAGAGGAATAAAAATTATTAAAAAAAACAAATTAATTTTAAAAAACCCATGAACTAAACAATTTTAAAAAAATATATAAAACTAGTAATAAATAGAATTATATTAATAATAATAAAATAAATTGAAAATATATTTAATTAAATAAAACATATTAAATTAAAATATCAATAAAAAATTAAAATAAATTTAATTAAATACTTTTATAAATATAATTATTATTATTTAACTTCTTTTTCAATACTTAATTATAAATAAAAAATTATAACAAAAAATTAGTTATTTATTAATTAAACAACTATTTATTATAATATAATAATTTAATTTTTTAAGTTATTATTTATTTAACTCTTTCTTATTTTGAAAAAAAAATTAACGTTACTCTATGTTTTGTCTGAAGATACATGCAAAGGACAAATTTACATCTAGATTCAACTCAACTAACTTGCAGCGAGTTATTTAAAAGGGAAAAGCTAAAACTATGTGTGTTTCACTAAAAGTGATCGTGTGTGGTGCAACAGTGAAGAACAATTGAAGTCAGTGAAAAATAAGGGATGAGATGTAGTGCATGACAGAAGTATTAAAATAGAGCAGTAGTGGGAATTGGGGAGATAATGCGATTAATTCACTTTTACCAGAGCCCGAGAGCAATTCCAGGTGTCTCATAGGGCGATCCATAGTTGAAGGAGCTCAAGAGAATAACATAATTTAGGGAGTTCTTCCTCCCACATTTCTTAATGCATGTAATCTTATCTAAGAGTTTTTCAAGGAATGTAATGAACATTATAGTTAGCTAAATTCATAGTTCCAGGGATTCTTTTTTTCCACTGGTTGATTTAAATTTACCTTTTCACTTTTTATTTTAATGCTTTCAGAATTGATCGACAAGATAATTTCTGAATCATTTTAAATGTTTCATACCACTTCCACATAATTTTAAATTTCCCAATCATTATTAAAGTCTGATTATAGATTCAACTTTTAAATAATTTTAATTCAGAAAACCTCAAAAAATATAGAGAGTTTGTTATATTGTTATTTTGAAATTTTAATCTCGTATTTGAACTTTCTTGGAGTGGTGAAATCCAAGATTGATCAATCTATATGGATTATTTATTAGAAAGGTAAGTAATTCATTCCTTTTTTAGTGGTATATTTCATTCAATTATGAAGTTAATAGGAACCTTTTCAAAACTAGTACAATAGATTATCCCTAGACATTTCTCTTGATTGTTCATTTTAGCAGCTATTGTTGGGTTACTTTACCTCATATTTCATCATAGTCTAGTTAATACTTACTTAGTTAGAAAAAAAATATAATAAAATATAATGTTTACCCCACTACTAACAATAATGTGGTGTTTTTAAGAAAATTAGATAAGTGTTGGTTAATTTACCTTCCATATGTGTTCGACCCGGCTCACCACATATACAGTAGTAGTAATAAATCATAAATTTTAAAATTTTAACTAATTTCAATGATAGTGGGGCATCAGTTTGTTTGTTCCATTTCTAGGGAAGGAATGATCTATACTTTTCTAAAAATCTTAAAAAAAATCACATTAAAAAAATTTTACCAAAAAAATTGAAAAATTGAAAATTGTAAAAAAAAATCTCAATTTCATTTACTGTTGAATTGCTACTGATTTTTGTACTAATGAAGTTACTATTTACAATTTTTTGTGCTGAATTTCACCTTTTATCACATAGTTCATGAACAATAGTTCAACTGCTGATAGATTTGATCCCCGGAACTTGGAATTGGAAAAACATCTCACTGCTCTTAAAAAGAAAAATAAATCTAAAATGGAAAATTTAGATAATAAGATTCCTACACCTAATAAGTTCCCAAATCACTATAAACTCTTAGATGAAGTATAAAATCCTAGGATGATGGGGTTACAACTCCCTCGATTTTCAGTTAATCCTTCTTCAATCTGACTTTCACCTAGATATACAAACTATGAGCTAAAATAGTCCCACATTCCATTGCTTCTTGAATTCAATGGGATCCCTAATGAGGGATCTCTTTCCTTCATTAGAGGAATCTATAATACCGTACTGCAGTTACCTCTTCTACGACTTACTGAAAATGAGTTGAGAATGAGAGTCTTTCCCTTTTACCTTAAAGGTAATGCTAGGAACTTGTTTTTGTGCCTAAATGAGAAGAATTTTGAAAACTAGGACCAAGATTATAATTTTTTTATAATGAAATTATATCCCCAAATTATTAAGGGTGAATTGAGAAAAAAGATAACGAGTTTTTATCAAGAGGATGGAGAAGATTTTAATGAGGATTGGGATAGATTTAGGGACCTACTTAGGCAATGTCCCCATCATCAACTCAGATCCCACCTTCTCATAAATACCTTCTATAAAGGGTTGTCCACCTATGGTTAGAACCTAGTTGATCAATCTAATATGGGAAACAATAATGATAAAACTGATTAATAACTAAGACAAATCATTAATAATTTTTATTTAAATTCAGAACATAAAAATTCAAGAAGAATAAGAGTCAATAAGAATGTTAATGTTACCTTTGTTTTAATGAATGAAACACAAGATCAACTTGCTGAAATCACCAACCAACATTAATATTTTATGAACCAAAAGTCAAAACAAATTGTTAATCAATTGGGATTTCAAAACAATAACCAATACTTAAGGGAACAATGTGCCCAGTGTGGAATGTTTGGGCATAGTGAAAACTTATATCCAAACATTGATATGCCAGCCCAACAATAAGAAAATTATAACATTTCCAACTATGGTCCTAGGATGCCTCCTAAAGAAGATTTTTTCTCTAACAATTATAATCAAGGCTATATGAACCATCCAAATCTGTTCTAAAAAGATCAAGTTTTAATTAAACAATCCACTTCACCTAATTACTCAAACCAACCAAGACAAAATTTTCAAAACCAACAAAGGGGTTAATCATCAAACTCAAGGTAATAATGATGGCCAAATGTCTTCTAATTTAGATCAAATTTTAAATAAAATTAATTATCATGAATAAAGATTCGTTACTAAACTAAAAAAACATAAAAATAAATATGAGTCATATAAAATGAAAAATGATGCAAGAATGAAGAATATGGAAACTCAATTGGGCCAAATAGTTAGAGAATTTACATCTAGGGGTAAAAGTAGATTTCCTATCACAACAAAACTTAATCCTAGAAAGAAATATATGATCATTGCCACTAGAAGAGGGATTAATACTCAAAATGTTGCTGAAAAAATACTTTAAAAATTCCCATGATGAAAAACATCTTGAATCTAACAATAAAAATCTACTTTTTTCACAATCTATAAATTCATAGAAAGGTATTGAAAATGATGAAAATCCTATTTTTATTCTGAAATTCAAGATGAAAATTATTCTAAAAATAAAAAAGAATAATGGAAAAGAGGAAAATACTAAAGAAATTATGTATATGCCTAATTTCATAAGAAATATTTACCCACCCATCCCTCTCACAGAGAAACTCAAACCTCAAAGTAACACCAATGTTGAACTTCTTTAGTTACTTGGTCTCTTGTCCAAACATAATGTGAACATTCTATTCAACCAATAATTAATTAAAATCACATCTTACTTGAAATGTCCTAAAAAATTGTTTCAAATAAAAAGACTCTTGATTAATTTTCTACCTACAGCCTCACCGAAGAGTACAATGTTGTTCTCCAAAATAAAATCCCACCAAAATTGAAAGCCTCGGGTAGCTTTGTTTCCCCTTTACCTTAGGAAATTATGATCAGATTAATTTCCTTTATGAATTAGGTTATAGTGTTAATCTACTCCCATAATCACTATTTCCACAATTGAGATTGGGTGATTTTCAACCCACCATAGTCAAAATTCAGTTAGTTAACCGTTCGTTTACTCATCCTAAGGGGAGGGTTGATGACCTACTAGTTGGGGTTGGGAAGTTTTTTCTACCTAGAGACCTTCTAGTCTTAGATATGGAGTGTGATCAAGAGGTTACCATTATCTTGGGTAATAACTTCACGAATATAGGTTGTGCTTTAATTGATGTGTCTAAAGGCCGACTTATCTTTAAAATTGGAGAGAAACAAGAAGAGTTTAATGTGTTTAAAAATGTCAAAGTACCAACCTTGTCTAAAAACTATTCAATGGTATAGTCTTTGGAATATGAAAACTAAATTGGAAGATTATACTAGTCTAAAAATCAATCAAAGTTTGAATAAATTCATTTTGAATCTTAAAATCATGATTTTCAGGTCTTATAGGTTGAAAATTCTGCTCCAACACGGAATCTGAAAATTTTTCTAGATCTGGATATCTATCCAGTTGCTACTATATGAGAGTCCTCCGTTTCTAATCATAGGAGATTTTTGAGTGAATTTGAGGGTGTTTTTATTAACACCAAAAATATTGATCACTTTGATGATTTTTAGGGAGAGTTGTTGAGATAACTTGATGATTATGCTTTAATAAATATTTTAAATTCATATTTGGACAATGAGTTGTCCACTTTGGATAACAGCACTATAAATTCTAAATCTGTGCTAAAAATTTGAAATATTTCATTTTTTCATACTCCCTACAACAAATATGTTGAAGATATTGGACCTAATAGGCCCAAGATTCTTCCATCAAGTGAAAAACCACCAATTCTAGAACTAAAACCACTTCCTGCTCATTTGAAATACTCATTTTTTGTGACAACTCCAAACTTCCTATTATAATATATGCCAATATTAATGAAAATAAATAAGAGGTATTGTTGAATGTTATTAAAAATTTTAAATATTCCATATGTTGGAAAACAGATTATATTAAGGTTATTAATCCCTCATTCTACATATATAAAATTCATATGGAGACAGACCATAAGCCTAGGGTATAATTTCAAAGAAGATTGAATCCCAATATGAAAGAAGTTGTGAGGGAATTAGTAATTAAACAAATAGTTACTAGAATAATTTACCCTATTTTTGATATCACTTGGGTCAGTTTGGTCTGAGTTGTTCTTAAGATGGGAGGTTTCACTATTGTTAAAAATGAAAAGAATGAAGAAATTCAAGTTAGGAAATACACAAAATGGAGATATTATTTATAGATTATAGGAAGCTGGATGTATCCTCTAAGAAGGACAGTTTTCAAATGCCTTTATTTGATTAAATGCTTGAGACGATTTCTAGGAATGAATTCTTCTATTTCATGGATGGGTATTCTAGTTACAACTAGATTTCTGTATCTTCAATGGATCAGGAGAAGACTACTTTCACATGCCCCTTTGGAAAATTTTCCAACCAGTGGATGCCTTTTGGGTTGTGTGGATCCACTTCTACCTTTCAAAGGTGCATGATGGATATTTTTTCTGATTTTATTGAGAGTATCATTGAAGTGTTCATGAATGATTTATCCATTGTTGGTGGTATATTTGACACATGTCTTGGAAATTTGGAGTTTATTTTAGAGAGATTCATTGAAACAGATCTTTTGCTTAACTGAGAAAATTTTCAATTTAAGGTCACTGAAGGAATATATTTAGGACATATGGTGTCAAGAGAGGTTTGGAGGTTGACACTGCTAAAAATGAAGTCATTCAAAAATTACCACCTCCTGAAAAATTTAAAGGTGATAGAAGGTTCTTAGGGAATGTTGGTTTTTACCGATGGTAGGATTTTCCAAAATCACTAATCCCCTATGTTATTTTATTTATAAAGATGACCCCTTCCATTTTAGTGAAAATTATTTTAAATATTTCAATATGATTAAAGAAAAACTCACTACATCACCTATCATTAAATAACCTAATTAGAAACTTCATTCTGAACTTATGTGTAATGCTAGTGATATGGCTATTAGAGCCGTCCTAGGAAATATGAGAGATAATAAGATACATGTGGTATATTATTCTAGTAGACTACTAGATGATGCTCAAAGAAATTATACCACCATTGAAAATAATTTTTTAGTTGTTTTGTTTTATCTTGATAAGTTTAAGAAATACCTATTAGGATAAAGTAAAAATTTTCCCTAACCATATTGCCTTTATGTAATTTTTGTCTAAGATAGAAACCAAACCCAGACTTATTAGATAGATTATATTAAAATAGGAATTTTACTTATAAATTAGATATAATAAGGGAGATGAAAACTTAGTTGCTGATCATTAATATAAGATTCCTCACACAGATTATAAATATCAATGGGAGATTAACTCTTCCTTTATTGATAAAAAACTATTCACTATGTCAATCAAGCAGTATGCATGGTATGCAGATTTTCCTAATTTCTAGGCAGCATGAGTCTTTCCCAAAAACAAATTCCAATAACCAAAGAAAAAATTTCATCCCTAAACATAAGTATTACCTTTGGGATGAAACCTCATTGTTTATAATATGTACTGATGGGATTCTTAAGAGGTGTGTGCCTAAGTAAGAGATGCTACCTATTCTGGAGAGTTGTCACTCCTCACCTGGGGGAGGTCACCATGGTGGTGAATGAACAACTCAAAAATTCCTCCAATCTAGTTTTTATTAACCCGCCCTTTTTTAAGGATGTTAGGATTTTTGTGGATGGATATGATAAGTGTCAGAGGTTAAGAAATGTTTCTAGGAAGCATGAGTTTCCACAAATAGGTATTTTAGAAGTTAATATTTTTTATGACCAGGTTCTAGATTTCGTTGGTCCATTTCTATAATCTCATGGGAATGAGTATATCATAGTGGTTGCTGATTATGTATCTAAGTGGGTTGAGGTAGTAGCTCTTCCCAACAATCAATCAAAAAATGTCATTATGTTTGTTAAAAAGAACATATTTTCTAGATTTGGAGTCCCAAAAGCATTCATTACAGATAATTGAACACATTTTAAACACTACAGGTTTAAGGTTTTGATAGAAAAGTATAGTTTTGTTCATAAACCTGGTACTCCATACCATCCACAGTCTAGTGGATAGGTGGAGATCTCAAATAAAGAGCTGAAACAAATAATTGAAAACCTATCTCAAACTTTAGAAAAGACGGGTCTCTTAAACTATATGAATCTTTATGGGTATATAGAACATATTTTAAGACCCCGATTGGTATGTATATCTATAGGATATTATTTTGGAAAATGTTTTCATTTTCTTGTGGAGTTTCAATAGAAATCATATTGGGCAGTTAAGGCTCGGAATTTCGATTATAAGAGTACTGGTGAGAGGGGATTTCTCAAGTTAAGTGAACTTGAGGAAATTAGGGTAGATTCATATGAAAATTCAAGAATACAATAAGAGGACTAAAATTTTTCATGATTCTATCATTCAAACCAAATAATTTAAACTTGGATAGAAGGTCATTCTCTTTAATTCAAGACTCAAACTCTTTCATGGAAAACTTAATTCAATGTGGTCTGGACCTTTTTCTATTTTTATAGTTCTTAATAATGGATCTATAGAGATAGTTGGTGAGAAAAATAAACCCATGTTAGTTAATGGGCATAGAGTTAATTTATATTTTAAAGGACAGTCTAAGGGCTTGGCTACCTTCACTATGCTGAAATAATAATCTGAATAATGTTTGGATGAAGACATTAAACTTAGCACTGCATGGGAGGAAACCCATGGTTCTTGTTTGCTCCTTTCCTTTGTTTCATTTTAAACTTTGAATAAAGTGATACTTGCATTCTCTATTTTTGTGAAATTATTTTTTCATCGTTGTTCTTGGTATTCTTGTTCTGAATTGGGAATGATATTGTTATTGTGTCAATAAAGAAGTTGAATTCTATTTCTGGAGGATTAATGATTAACTTTGATTAAGTGAAGTACTTTACTCTTTAGTCTGCTTCTATATTTTCTACTCCTTTCAATTCAATAAACGTTTTCACTGGTAGTCACAATTTCACTAATATCAGTGATTCATTGACTCACTGATGCACCTGATCCACCAATACATAGCTACCAGTGACTCATTTGTAGTAGTGTTGGCGATTCATCGAATTTTTACTATTAAAAACCCTTATGAATGTTTTCTTGCTGAAAATTCTAGTACTTATAACCCTGTGATGAAAATTGAAATAGAATTTCTATTGGAAAAAAATTTAATGCATGTGCTATATTGTAAAATTATACATGTTTCATATTTCTTAAAATTGAAGTTTTTTTGTTATCAAAGTCACTTCAATGCTTGAAATTAAGTATGGGGGGTTACATGCAGGCTGGAAATTTGTGTATTGGATTTTCTTGTATCTATTGGGTGTTTATCATGCATTTTTATGCTCTATTGAACATATTATTGAACCCAATCTATTCAACTACTACACCCTATTCACTATACACCCACATGTTTCACATGTAACTGTTTGAAATATATAGAAAATTTTTGTCACTGCCTTCATGAAAAATCATGTGAACCTGTAGTATTGAAATATATTTTTGGAAAAAATATTATTTTTAATTATAATGAGATCCGATGAGTATCATAAATCTTCTTAACAGAAAATATACTATGAATTTTAAATTTTAAATTGTTCTTATCCACTTTGGAACTCAACCTTAGGGACTAAGTTTGGTTTAAGTATGGGGGAGGGGGTTAATATATGTTGAGATATACTATGACTTAATGAAATACCATCAATTACCAATGCTTCTTCAAAATTTTTGTTCAAAAAATAGTTAAAAAATGGTCAATATTTTTCAAAATTCTAATAGAATTTTATGCTTCACTTTGTTTTACAAATGAGTCTTGCCTTAGGATGATATCTTTTTGGATGTTAAGATCTTCTTTGAATATGAAAAAATGTGGGTGAATGATTTATGAGTGGTAATGTTATTGATTTTATAATAATTTGGTTTACGAATTACTTTTGATAGTGATATTGGTAACATTTTGGTGGAATTGGGATCATAACCATAAGAACTGGAAATTTGAACACTTTCCTAGGGGACACACCTTTTTATTAATTATTTAAAATTATTCACCTTAATTACCCAATGTAAATGGTATTTATATAAATATTTTGAAATAGATTAATCTTGGAATTTGGGATCCCACAATGAATCTCTGAGACCCTAGATGCTGGGTGCATTTATTTTAACTATAATCCCTTTATACACCTTGAATAAGTGTATTTTCACAGTGTTTAACACATGTTTCATGGATTGGGAAAAATAAAATAAAGTGTCTAGGGTCAAAAATGAGTTTATTAAGGTTAGGGGAATGATGAAATCTAGATAAAGAAGGGGACAATTGGTTTATATGGGAATAATTTAGGTTGTACAGATAAGGTGATTCAAAAAAATATTTATTTTTGAAACATAGGTAATGAGTCAAAGTACAAAGTTCCTCTGGTTATGTTTTTAATACTATATAAATATTTAATCTGTTGTTCCTTTTGAATTTAGCACCTAGTATTGGATTGAATAGGGTCACTAAGAAGAGTCATACGTGGGGGAGGACATCTTCATAAGTGGATAATTCTTTTCTATTTTAATTACTTAGTAAGTGGTTGAAATTAGGCAAACCTTGATTTGAAGTTATATATTTAAAAGCTTATTAACAATTCTTGTCATTTGTTTTAGAATTTTTCAACATGTTCCATTTTGATCTGAATAATAAAAAAAAAATTCTACTTTAAATTGATAATAAAACATGGGTTTTTTAGGACAAACAATGTTTAAGTGTGGGGGAATTTTATGTGGCTCTAATTTAAAATAGTTTTCCACGTCTTTTTATTAACTTTTTAATATTTTATTGAATTATTTTTTCAATTTTTACTAAATATTGAACTTTTGTATTTTTATTATTTAATTTATTAAATAATAATTTTTTTATAATTAATTATGTTTTTATAGAATTTAATATAATTAGTTTAGATTTACTAATTTTTCTAGTCATATAACTAACTTTTTAGTTTACTTATTCTAATCTACCTAACTTTTTATTAATTTGACTTGTTTATTAATTAACTATTTAATCATTTTATTCACATTTAATTTATTTAGTATTCAATTCAAATATTTAATTGATAAATTTTAATTAATTAAAATAAGTTTTCTCCAATAATTATTTCAATATGATTAACTTCGTTATATTTAATAATAATTATCCTATTAACATAATTTATTAACTCTTTCATAATTAATAATTTTGTTATACTTTTTAATAATTTAGTTAGTCTTTAATATTAGTTAAGATATTGAAGTTATAATTTTAATGAAATAATTTGTTTTTAATTTAAAGTCATCATTTAGTTAATTAGTTGATTAATTAAGATTATTAAATCATTAATTTAGTTAAGTAGTTTTAATTCTTTTTGGCAGTTAAAATGAATAAGTCACTGATTTTATTTTTATTCTTTCAGTCTCATTGACAGACACACACTAACTGTCAGTAGCACAAGCTACTGATGCACCCTTACTTTCCTTTTCCACTATCAGTAACTCATTTAGTTACTAATATAGTACACTCTCGCTCACCATTAACCCATTAATCAAATTATTTAACAATTATTTATCATTAATCTTTTATCAATAAAGTTTAATTTTAATTCAGTTTATTAATTTAAGTGCTTTTAATTAATAATTTAACTTTTTAATTGTAATTATCAATTTCAATTTAATCAATAACCCATTTTTTCATTATTAGTTAACTTATTTTAGTATTAGATTATGTTTATTATAGTTTTGTGTTTTTAGTTAATTAATCAATTAATTAATTACATTAATTTAAGTGTTAGTTTTATATTCATTTAATTGATTTAAATTAAGTTTATGATTTCCCATTATTTTTTATGAGTCACTGACAATTATTTTTATTTCTTCCCATTAGTGTTGGTTTCTATGCTCATTCACAAATGCATGCTCTTTTCTCTGTCGGTGATACAAATGCCTCTATCCTATTTCTCCTACCGACATCGACGTAACTCCATTTTTCTTCCTGTCTACTGATGCCCTTTCCCATCTACTACTACCGACCCCCATCTCATCCCACCAACACCGAAAATCCCTCAGCAGTTGTCTGTCTCACCGCCCTACAATTCACTACTCACTCATACCGATACTCCCCCCTTCTACCTTGTCACCAAAGTCTTTCTCTAGTTATTCATCCTACGAAGGCGCAATGTCTGCCCTGCAACAAAGTGTTGCTGCTCCCCTGCATCCTACTGAAAAACATAGTCAGACAAAAATAATATATATCACCAGATCTCAGATCTATAGAATTCGAGCAAAGAACACACCACCATTACTAGGTCACACCTTCCACTATGGTGTCACCGCACTGCTAGGAAGCCAATTTTTATCATGATCTCGCATCACTATATACTAAAGGTAGAACAAGATACCACCGATTTAAGTCTGCCACACTACTGAGGTTATAGGAGGAGGATCTAAGAAGGGAGAGGGCATCATGGGAACTAATCCAATGTAGATCTGAGGGGTGAATCCTTCTCCCACCAACCCCAATCACCCTACACCACTGTTGGAGTAGGACCAGAAAACAACCACTATTGTCTGTCACTACTACATGAGGATGTTGCGCCACCTGCAGTGGATTTTGTATAAGGAGTCTGCCTCCTTCCTAGGGAAAAAGGCTAATGGAACCCCTCCCCTGTGCGACTAGAGAAAGGGGGAGGTTAATAAAAAAACTAACAAAATTTAAAAAAAAACTCCAAACTAAATAATTTTAAAAATATATAAAACTAATAATAATAATATTATAATAATAATAATAAAATAAATTATAAATCTTTTTAATTAAATACAACATATTAAATTCAAATATAAATAAAAAAATTAAAATAAATTAAATTAAATACTTTTATAATAATAATAATAATTATTATTTAACATCTTTTTAAATAAATAATTATAAATAAAAACATCTAACAACAAAGCATTTATTTATTCATTAAAAAACAATTTATTATAATATAATAATTTAATTTTTTAGGTTAATATTTATTAACTTTTTCATATTTTGAAAGCTATTTTAAACATTTCTATGTGTTTTGTTTGTAGATACACGTAGAGGACATAGTTACATCTAGATTCAACTCAACTAACTTGTAGGGTGTTAGTAATAAGGGAAAAGATAAAACTATGTGTTTTGCAATAAAAAGTGCTCATGTGCAGTGCAATGGTGAAGAACACTTGATGTCATTGAAAAAATGTGGTGAAATGTGGTGAATAATAGAGGTATAAAAATATAGCATCAATAGGAATTCGGGAGATGACACAATTCATTCACTTTTACCCGAGCTCCAGAGCAATTTATGGTGTCTTGGAGGGTGGTCCTGAATTTGAAGGAGCTTAGGAGAAATGCATCATTTATGGATTTCTTCCTCCCTCTTTTATTAATAATTTTACTTTGTTCTATGATGTTTTCAAGGAATGTAATGAACATGATACTTATCTAAATTTGTAGTTCCAGGGATTTTCTTTTTCTACTGGTTGATTTCAATTTACATTTTTCACTTGTTATTATAATTATTTCAGAATAAATCTACGAGATCAATTATAAATCATTTTAAATATTTCATAACATTTACACTTAATTTAAAATTTCACAATCATTCGATGAGTCTTATTATGGATATATTTTCTAAATACTTTTAATTCAGAAATCATTAGAAAATATGGAGAGTTTGTTCTATTTTTATTTTTGAATTTTAATCTCACAGTTGGTCTTTCTTGGATTGGTGAAATCCAAGATTGATCAACCTGTATGGATTATCTCATAGAGAGAAAATTAAGTCATTCCCTTTTTAGTGGTATGTTGCCTCCACTTATGAAGTGAAAAAGAACCTTTTCAAAACGAGTATAATAGATTATCCTTGGAAATTTCCCTTGATAGTTCATGTTAGTATCTATTGTTGTGTTAATTTACCTCATAGTTCATGATATTCTAGTTAATACTTAGTTACATAGAACAAAAATATAAAAAATTATAATGTTTACCCCACTTATGACAACAGTGGTGTGTTTTTAAGAAAATTAAAAAATTTATGGTCAATTTACCTTCCCTGTGGGTTTGAACCTGCTCACCATATATACAATAGTAGCAGGAAATCATAAATTTTAATCATTTACCTAGTTTCAACAATAGTAGGAATCACTTAATCATTATCTATATGATTTTATCCAGATACCTTATAGTAGGATAGAGAGACAGATTTTACCATAAAAAACACATTTATATATAAGATGAATATTTAGAGACAAGTTTTAAGAACTAACCATGGTGAAAGACATGTTTGGATAATGAATATTCTCTCTAAAAATGTTTCAATTTTGATGGTGGAAGACTAGTATATGCCTTCTCAAATACCAGTATTAGAGGAGGGGTTAATGAATGGACTCCGTCTATCTCTTCTTGTATAAGCCTCTGGACTAGGGATAACCCACTACCTCTAGCGGAGATGGCCTTTCCACCCCCAATAGGTCTTCCATATGAAGTATACCTTAGTGAATTTTTTAGTGGGTTTTTATCCACTATTTACAAGTAGAGATAATGTACACCATCATCGATAGTTTTGAATTGAAAATTATAAAAAAATATGTACTCTATTATGAGACTTACATTCTCAAGATTGAAAAATTCATCCCATTCACTAGCAGATTAATCGTCCACCCCTTGAGTGTTGCCTTAATCTATCATTCCCTTTACCCATTTTATAGTATGGTTTGTGGCATAAATGAGTACTTATATCTCTCACACACACTTTCCCACTTCCATGGGATTAGTATTGTAATTGAATTCCAGGTATTCCCATATGTCCCAATAGGGAGGTATAAACACATCAATATAGAGGATAACCCATAAATCCCTAAAATTGGAGGGTCCATTCATCCAAAATTTGGTTTCATCAGAGAATATATAGTCTGAAACCCCCGGTATGACTATGAATAAGAACCAACATCCTTCAACTTAATTATTTTTTTAGGTCTCCCTCCCTTAGTTGGAGTTTGAATAACTAGGGTCTGGGTCTCTTCCTAGTGATGATTATTGGATCACCTTATCCCAACTTTAGTTCATTCATTCTCTCACACTCTCACTCACTGTGTAACTCATAGTTAGGAAAATTTTGGTGATTTTGAGACTTCATCACTATTGATCTTTGGATGAGCCTTTTTTCTCATTTTCCTCATCCTAGAGTTATAACGATAATATCTCAAGGAACGCTTTTCACCAGAATCCCATGGATATATGAATAAATCCAAGAATTGAAATATATGAGGGTTAACTTGAAAGATTCGATAAGTGGGGGTATATTTATCACTTACTAGGATACTCCTTGGTCCATTATTATCCACAGCTGTCTCTATATCTTTAGATTATTTTCAACTTGAACATCCATTAGAGTCTATATGGTAGGTTTTTGTAGGGACCTAAATTAGTGTGTAAACCTGTAAGGAATGTACACACATAGATGATCTCACAATCTATCTACGTCTCCATCTTGTAGTCTCTCAGAGACATCATATATGTCCTCAACTCATTTTCATTGAGACCATTATTGAAAGTGTTCCCAGTGGTGGGGGTGGGATCAACATATGGGAATAAGATAAACTCTACAAATAAAATTAAAATCATTAGACTTAATCAGTACCTTAAATATAGGGTTTTAGTGGAAGAGGAAACCTGAATGAATGTTTATAGCTAGAATATAGAAATACCAACTTCACTGAGTACCACATATAAATTTAAATCACCACTATATAACTTACGAGCACATAGGATGGCCCCAAAATAAGAATAGGAGCTTTCCCATGAAAATTGAATCAATGACTGGTGGATATTTACAAAAATAGGTGCATAAAATCCTACGTGGTTAACCACATTCCAATAAATCTAGTCAGTCAAGTCCTTACAAGGATATCAAGATCAATTTTACAAACCCATTTTTCATATTGACATTATTATAGTACATGATAATATTTTCTTAGGAATACCTATTTTTTATCGTGGGGAGTCCTATTAGTTGATTAAAAATTAAACCTCTCCCCCAAGGATTCAAGAAGGAATTCATCCATAATTCAGAGTGGATGTGATCTCGATATTGGGGGTATTTTCCTGTGACCTTTGTATTCAGTTTTAATAATTTGTGGTCCCTGGTTGGAATTCATTCATCATCCTACCATGTTTCATTTGGATGGATGGATTAATCATACATGGAACCAATGACAGGAATCCTAAATTATTTTTAAATATAATATAAATCTAAACATATTTTATTGTATGTTATATGGGAGCTGTTAGTTTGATGGATCCATCGGATCAATATCTCTCTGACTATGTATGGGTGTTCACATATGTTTTTTTGAGAGACCCAAGGAGACTCATAAATTGATACCAACCCAAGATCATGTTTTAAATTCTATGAATCTTTTATAAACCCAGTAAGACCGCATCCATTCAAGATTTACTCTTCTTGAAAAGTCCCAATATTATTTATATGTTTTTTACATACCTATTGTGGAATTATAAAAAATAGATGAGCATGAATTTGTCTTAGGATAAAAAATTTGAGGATACATGTTTTTAGGACTTATATTTTGGTCTATCAGGTTCATGGAGTGCATTTAACCTTCATTAATATAGTAACCATTTGCCTAAATATTAGTTGTAGTATTTTTTTGATACTCAATAAATTAGGATCACTAAGGGTAGTCATTTATTATTAGGATGAGCACATCTATAAGAATCCCATAAACATATAGTGTAAGAAATTTTCATGAAAGATACTAAAATTGATAATTCATCAAGTGTCTTGTAAGGCATGATAAGAAAATGTCACCTGAGTGGTAGTATCACGGTCTAATAATTTTACACATTTGTTATATGTGAGAGGTAACCTCATCATCCAAAATGAGGATTACGTTCTCCTCTATCATGATTTTTTTAATAAACACATGTTTTTTCATTAGAAATAAATTATGGATATAAAGAAAATTACTCATGAAAATAATAAAAAAAAAGTGAACTACTAGGAGGAAATTTGGATAACTACAAATTAATTCAGCCAAGTTATAAACCTAAAATGTTTACCCAAAATGGAAGTTTTTTTTATTGATTTACTATAGTCCCTTACCCTGGTATATCATTTAATTCGAAGCCTATTTAATTTTTTTTTTGAAACCTCTACACCTAACATAAATTTGATGAAGGATGGTCGAAATAAATAGACAAGAACATATCCTCTACAAGAATAGAAGTCTGGTTCTCAAACATCAATAAGTCAATTCTTTTAAGAAAAGGTATAAAAAGTGGCCTCTAATTATCTATTTATTGGAACTGAGGGTTTATATTAAATGGTGTTTCAGGAAATTATCATTGATAAATTTCATTAATGGTTGGCACATAACACTATCATGATCCAATCAAGTCAAAAGTTGAAAATCATTCTATTTTCAGAAATTAATTCAAGGAAGTGTCACTTTGACATCGAGATTAAATAATTGTTATTCGAATTGGATCAAATCATTGGGGGGAATTTTTTGGAAATATCATTTCATTAAAAGGATTCATATATTGAATAACGAGTACCTTAAAAACTTGAACGGAAAGGAATAAAAAGGTGAAGTAATATTTTATAAAACTCCTGAAGTGTTCCCAAGTTGACCTTGCACGCGATACATGCTTGACCAAGTAAATTAACCAATATTCTACTAATTTAATCACTAGTGTGAGATACCACATTTTCCTAGGGTATTGAATTTTCCTATAAATAGGAACCTAGGGATCCTCATTTTCAACTATTGTAAAATAGAGAGATGGCATGAAGCTCTACTCTCCCTAGTCTCTCACCCAGGTCCTCATTTCCCTTAGTTTTCTTATTCAATACCTTAAAAAATTGAATTCACCAAAAGAGTGGGTATTTAAGATCCTCAAATGATTAAAACACCATGAAACATTGTAGGGAACAACTTCCTCCCTAATTTAGTAACACTAGGGAGAATGACCCCAACCTGACTATACACTAGTGTGCCCCACATCTAAATGAATCCATAGGGACATTATATAACTTGGGTGAATATTTTTCCAAGTTTTTTCTCCTTTATAATCACTTTTTCATAGAATAACTTGGGTTAAGACCTTAACACTTTTCCCTAGTATCACTTGGGATAATCTTTTCCACTTACTTTAGTATCACTTGGGAAAATTATTCTTCCAACCCTTTACAATGGAAAAAACATAATTTTTCTCTATTATATTAAATAATCCTGAACCCCCTGTCTTTTATGGTAGAGAATTTATTATTCCAAATTTTCCATTTAGACCTTAATTTATTAAGGCCTCCTTTAAACCCATACAATGTACAAAATCAGGGTATGCACACTAGCATGTGCCTTTTTTCAAACTTATAATCCCTTGATAAAACATGTCTACCGTGTGTCTCTCTTAATGGATATAGTCCCCAGGGGTTTTTAAATCATTAATAATATTGATAATGGGGGTCCTAATGTAAAGGAAATTATTAAGAATTCCCACAACACATGTAGAAACCCCTGGCTGATTGAAATCCTAGATAGATCAGCTGAGGTTCTTGGTAGAAACCTAAGTTCATACAAGAATAGAGGAAACCATAATTTCCATAAACACTACATCTACCCTTATGGTCCCATGAATTATAGTAGGCCTCCTATATAGTGGATGTATAAGCCCCGATAGTGGAACTATTAACATCAAACCCCCTATAACCTACTCTCATCCAATACTAAGTGTAAATGAGAATATTTATATGTTTAATACCTTCTTCATATTCAATCATCAAATATTTCATGAAATAGTAATCCTAGTTTCATGACATTAATCTACACAACAACATCTCAGTCACATGAAGTTAAACTGCATGATTATTCCTCATCGCATGATGTAAAACTACATGGTAGGATACCTTCACATGGATTTAAACTATCAATCTCAAAATATATATTATTGGATTTATTTTTTGGAATGCAGGATTCCACCCTGAGGCTCAAAACCAATATCATCCATCTTCCATTCCCACCCTTATCGGGCCATATTACCGATAACATCATACACCCACACTATGGTACATATTTAATCTGGGTGAAAATAATATCTGCATTATTTGGTTTATATTCTTAGTGAGATCAAACTTACCCTGGAATCAATCTATTCCATTCCAAACTAACTCATCCTCAAAAAGTTTCATTCATTCATAAGTCTCACACCAACGATTTCTTGGCATCTTTTATTTAGTCATCCTTATTGCATGACATAAAACTACATGGATCGATCTTTGTCACAAGATCATAAAAGATATGTCATTCCCCATTAAGTGGCACCAAAATATGTGCATTCAGATTACTTTTAATAGGATATATAAGAAGTCCCTTCCATGGGCCCAATCCTAACACCATAAACTTATACCACCTTCTTCAATAACTATAAAATCTATAACTCCCAGATATGTGTATTTAAACTATATTTCCATAAAAAACAATCATCACTATATAGTAATTAAGCAATATGGATAAACTATGATACATATAATCGGTTCCAATGATGGAGAACCTCTGATAAAAATAGATGGTTTCATTAATAGAGAACATATTATATATACATATGTTCAAAATTATGGGATACCACTAATATATATATACATTCACATATAGGAACGATAATAATTTATTTCTAACATAGGGGTAACTACTATATTACTTGGATTTGGGAAGGATTCATGAACATGAATTAAATATATAAAAGATTACTAGAGTTGGTAATAATTCCCCCCAATAGGGTGTGGTGATTCTGACCATCTATCCTCTCAACCAATGTGAGTTCTTAAGAATAATTGGTGAGAAACCCCAATGATAACCTAACTTTGGAAATGAGTTCTATAGAAATATCTCTTACTACAGATAAGGGATCCATTGGGAATTTCTAGTTCCATGAATAAACCCTACTAGAAACTTTTCAAAATGGTAATACTTACCTGAAAGAAATATTGTTTATCCAAACTCTTCCCTCCATAATTAATCCTCAAGACACTCACATATCACATTTTTGTTTAGGAGAGAATAATTTTCAAAATGAAGGAAAATATATTGAGTATCTTTATCAAAAGAGAAAATCAATGGAAGTTGATACGAAACTAATGCACCTAGACCCCGAAGGAAGGTTGATTTTTTTAAATTACAAGATACTCAAAATCTTAAAAATAGAGTAGAAAAGGAATTAAATAATACACTATAAATCTAGTGTTATTTTTATGGGAAGATACGACATAAAAAACATGTGTTATTTATAGAAAAATAAATTTCAAGCCTCATAAGTAATAAAAAAAGACATAAGAATTTATTACACTTGATCTTTTTTTAATGGGTATTGTTTTTAGTGTGACGGTGATGAACAAAATTACATAAATTTCTCATCAAGGGTATAAATAAATGTGGTAACTTAAACCCATAAAATGAGATTAAATCAGTTAAAAACATCATTAAGTAAGCTAATAACTCATAATAAATTCAGATCCTTCTAAAAGGTGGTTAATTCAATAGATATAGAGGTGAAACAATTTCAATCACCACCAAAGGATGAAAATTAGTGAACATAGATCATGATAGGAAAATAATAGAAGGAAAATGTCCTAGATATTTCTTTAAAAGAGATATACTATGATATATTATGGATCCTTGATAGTGTATTCCCTTCACAAACCAAAATATTTTCATCGGAATCAAATGTAAAAAATAATTTTTCATTCAATTGGATAATTATGAGGGTATAAAGATAATTGGATATATAAAATCTAAAACAAGAGAAAAAAACATAAGGCACATGGATGTATTTGTGGTTCAAGTCCTTGGTCAGAAATTGATTAGTGTAAGACAATTATGTGACTCTATGAATGTATTTAATTTCAATAATAAGTCTTTAATCACAAATACAGATATTCTACCATTATGACACAAGAGACACACATAAAGGGGAATCTACACCTAATTGGTGAAGAAGAATAAGGCATGTATTTTCTGTCCAAGGAGGAAGAAATTTTTTTTTGATAAAATAGGCTTGGACACTTAAGAAAAAATTATTTATATGACTTGGTGAAGATTTAAAGAGCTTGATATATCTTAAAAATCTCATGCAACAACTCTCACACATGTGATACTTTCAAAAAGGGAAAATTATTCAAAATACTTATAAGCTGAAGGAAAGAAGTTAATGAGACAAATTGAGTTGGTTCACATTGAAGTGTGTGATCTGATATCACCCAAATATATTGTTGGAAAAAGCATTATTTTATATTTATTTATTATTACAATAGTATTTCATGTATGATTTTGTTGACTCACAAATATTAAGTGTTCATGTGCACTACATGATATCAAATATTATAGGGTAAGATGGTTAGGCTGAAAATTTAGAAGTTATAGATAAATAATGGTAAAAAAATAACTAATAATCAGGTGGTAGGATATCTCATGAATAACAGGATAAGGAACAATGTTTCATCAGTGAAGACTCTTAAAAATATATTCCTTGAGAGGAGTAAGGTAATCATCAATAATGTGGCCTAAAAATGACCATTAAGAAATATCTTCCGGGGACCTATTAGAATGGAATGGTGCTTACATCAGTTTAAATATCTAATGGGTATTTTTTGTGTTTTAATGAAGAGAATATACCAAATGATATTTACTATGGGAAGAATCAGACACTATATTATTTTTAAATTTTAAGAAGTGAATGATTTATTCTCATTAAAGAGAAGAATCAAGTGTTTTAAGAACATTGGGATAAAGGAATTTTCCTTGTATACTAATCCAAAATATATATTTACATATGATATTACAAAAACATTGGAAAAATTATTAAACATAAATATGTAATGGTTGTGAAAAATTAGAAGATTTAATAATAGAGTGAGATGATATCACAAAAAAATAGTGATGAAATCTTAGAGAATAGTGATATTGATGGAAGTATAATAGGGGAGAAAAAGGGGTTATAGTATAATCATAATAATACAATGATGATGAAAAAAATGTAGCAGTTTTAGTATCTATAAAGAAGAAAAAGAGTAGGGTGAGATCAATGAAGAAAACATATTTGGAATTAGACCACTTCAGTGAAAAAAAATAGAGGGTGGAGACTCTAAAAAACATCTTTATTAGCTTAGTTAGTGCCTAAGTGTTTTGAAGTGTATGATAAAGATGTTAAATTAGTTAAAATTGTAATGACCTAGACATTCACTCTTGGAGTTGGTGATAAAAAATATTCTATACACACTAGTTTGATACTAACTCTAACACCCTTGACCCATAATCTCGAATTCGATGCTAAAAACATATTATTTAGACACTATAATTTATACCTACTATAATATCCAGTGCTTATCCATAAATAATTACAAGATCTATAAAATATATTTCATCAATTAAATACTTAAAGCCTTTTAGGTTTATAATTTTATAGGATTTGGAAAAAACCTTATATTAAAAAATCTATACCAAATGGTCATTTTTTCTATAAAACCAAAATCATAATGTGATACACTGGCCTAGTTAAAAGTTAAAATATCATAACATAAATATAGAATCAGTTTTCAATATATCACATAAAATTATCTTCACATTATACCCTTTTATATATATCATGCATAACAATCCTCTTCTTCACATGAAGAATGGAAACATAAGAAAGGGTGAGATCAAATTTTAAGTGATGGGTTTGTGTACAAAAGAACCTATCATTGAATGAACAATGAACAAGTTACGTGTAAATAATAAATAATAATAATATAATTCCATATAACTAATAAAATTAGAATAAAAAATATTGACAGTTAACATAACAATGTAAATAATCACAAGGACATTAATAACTAATTTCATAGTGATGAAATGCATAATGACACACATCTAATTCAAATAATCAATGCCTCATTGTAGAAAATAATAAATAAATAGTTAAGTAATAAAAAAATACCAAAAATAGTTTTTATCATTTTACCTAACAATTCATTGAGAGGCTATATAATTTGGGGGCCCACCCATCACAAAATCATCATCACTTTACCACCAGGACCTCATTTAAGTCATTATAAATAAATATGAAAAATATGAAAAATAATAAAACTAGTTTATCTAATGAAACCTGTAAGTGCATTAAGGATATATATAATTCTAGGACCCACCCATCACTAAATCATTACAACATATCCATCATATGAAAGAAATAAATAAGAACAAAATTCATAATCAATAATAATAAAAGGAATTACAAAATGGGATCACCCACTATCATATATAATGTTCAGGAAACATATATATGTTCCACATAAACATGATAACATTCATAATAATATCTTTATTAACCTATGGGAAATAAGTGGGTTTCATGAAAATTTTCATAAAACATGATCATATTTCATCCATATAAAGAAAGAGGAAAGATTCATTGGAGAATATCCCTATTGAAAATTAATTTAATTATTTTGTAAAGAAATTAAAGGAAAATTTAAAATTAATATAATAAATCATATAAATATATATAAGGGAATATATGAAATAATATAAAGAATATGTACATAAAGGATAAATATTGTGAACTCAATAGAATAGAAAAGGTCTACTCCACTTAAAAAAGTATATTTCTTATTGAATCGTTAAACAAATGAAGGTGAAATGGTAATAATACATATAAAACCAATAAATAACAAAAGGATAAGATAATATATGGGGTTTTAAAGATAATGAACACACAATTTGGCCAGATAAGAATTTAAATGTAGAAATGTTTTACTTCAAAGTGAGGTTGGAAAATAAACTATTATGAATTTTGTAACTTTTGATTCAAAATTTTTTTTAGAATAGAAATTTAAATGAAACTTTAAATACCATGAATAAAAATATAATTATGATATAATTTGTCAACAATGAATTATATAGACAATATTAATGAAAATATATAACATATACAAACCATGAATCAAATTAAGAAATTTGAGATGAGAAAACCTTACAGCTTTGGTATTATATGAATAAAAAGAAAGTGAAAGGTAGATCATGATATGGGCTTCAAAATATCATGAAATAAAATATTTCTATTATATATTAATATAACAGAAAAATAATTACACCATATAAATAAAACATGATTCATTGTATGAAACATGTCTCAAGGAATTGAAATTGAGACAAAGAACCCTTCCTACTTAGTCGAGCATGCTCCAATTTTATATATAGTAAAACAAGACCCATTAGTCGTTTATTTTATAACCTTATTCATTTTGGTAAATTTTTTTAATAATTTATTACCTAGATATTACTTATTTTATGTTAATATTATTAACTTATTGTTAATAATTTCAACTGTTCATTGTATATTTTGATACAATAGTTTTTTCATCATCATAGGTTCATGATTTTATCATATAAAAATTATTCATATTATGGTAATATAATTTTTATAATTATATTTGAAGTTGAAAGTTCATTTTATGGTATTTTTAATTATAGTTCAACAACATGAAATCCAAAACACACACATTTGAGTATTCTTTAACAAACAGAAGGTTTTATATTAATAATAATTTAAATATTAATATTACCATTCTATAACCAAAATAACATTATTTACATATTAATATCATGTATTTTTTTAATTAAGATTTCATAACCATCTGTGATAAAATTTGATATCAGCATCAATATAGGTGGTTAAACCAACCCAAAAAATAACGTGCTATAATCAAAGGATGAGTAATATTTTGTAGTTGATTTAATAAATTATAATTATTACAGAGGTGATTTGAGATTATTTTTATTTTTAATAAATATATTAATCATAATTCAGAGTAGGTGGATGAAGAAGAAAAATGAAAAACATTGATAATATATTATTATTTACAAAGAATAAAATGAAACTTATCTTATAATACTTCTTGACTTTTGAAGTAATTATAGGATTATCATGAGATAAAGAGCTAAGGAAGATAGGGGAGGATTAATTTTTAATTAAATTTTAAACTACCAATCTCAGATGTCACTAAAAGGTGACCCAATCCAGGTTGACCGCATGGACTCAAGCGCATCTCCCCAAACACCAGAGGATGATAACTAGCAGTGAGGGCCTAGGTATGTTAGTTGGAAGAATATGGCATCATCACCAGAGTGTATCACAATAGAAAAAAATATCAAACAAGTAGTGGAAGAAATAATCACAATCAGAAAATAGATATATATCAGGAATAGATAATAATACCAAAAGGAGACTCATGTACAATGATGATGATATATGTCATATGTATCTAAAAACTAAAATAGGTATACAAGGGAGGTGTAAAATAAACGTAAAAATCGTACAAAAAGAGAAAAATAATGAATCTTTCATCACAAGCCTTAGATCGGTCCATTCCCCTTGTTCCTAAAACAAATTAAGAAACTATAGGATGGTGCTTTCCCTTTTCTATACTTGTAACCATATAGTCTATTCAAGTACCCCACTAGAAGACCAAACTGGGTGTGAGACATAATCCCAGTAAGAAACCACCCAATTTAAAGTGATATCCAGACAAAAAATATATATAACAACAATAGTGTGGATGTAGTAATGTATTATACAAGGAAGTATTGAATGTAAACATCCCATAAATTCCATGTTCTCATCTTATAATCAAATCATTTAATCAATTTCATTTATAAGGTAAGTCTGTGAATTAATAGTAAGGAATGTTTCATTTATAAAAGGTTAATTTAATGATTTAATCTCATTTAATTAATAAGTCTCAGGACCAGGAATGTAGCACATTGTCCCCTATATTGATATCTCAAAGGATTCATAAATATTCCATCCATGAAGTACAAGACAAAGACCAAATCCAAGCTTCTTATTTTTCTTGGAAGATGCATCATATTTATTTTCATTATTCAATTATAAACCCGAGCTCATCCTTGGTATTATTCATTTGTAATCCAAGTATCACTGCAAATATAATATAACACAACACCCCATAATACTATCCATAAAGATCCTAAAAAACCAGGTATCTCTCTAGGTGTGGTATAACATCATAGTTTCTTGAGTATCCCCTTAGTAGTACACTAAGGGGGCCCAAGTATCACCCATTACAAGTATAATCAATTAACCCTTGGTTATATCCTTTTCAATATATAAGGAGTCCAAGTATCACCCAGGCATATAATAGTCATGCCTCTGAGTCCGTTCATGGCAGTCCTCTAGGGAGTCCAAGTATCACTCAGGAATAAGAAAAATCAAATCCAAATGAGTCCATCCATTCCATTTGTATAAGAACTCAGGTTTCACCCAAGTAACATAAGAATACATACATTCAATAACATTTAATCAGATTCAAAAATAAATTCAAGGTCATTACCTTATTCATTTCTAATAAAACCCACCTCAAAAGGCGGTTCAAATCATGGGCTAATCTTATAAGGCATGCCTCGTATTTATTCACATGTTAATTTCATTATAATAGGGAAAATAAAGATTAAACATGAAATTTCATCACCAAGCCTAGGGATATGGATTCCATTCCCTCTCCTTAATAAATTCAATTTCAATTGAAATCATAATTCAAAATACATATCAATTCAAAATTAAATTACAATTTCTAATTCAACATTCAATATCCCATGACAAGGGGTAAAAAAGGAACACCCTAAGGTATCCAAGATTAATCCACCAATGGTGGTCAAATCAACTAAACAATACACTAAAGGGGTTAGTTCCATTTAAGGTTCTAAACCTCTATTCATTTATCAATGAGCCTCATCAATTGCATAAGTTATACCTATCAATTAAATTCATGGATCAAATTATATTTCTTGGGCATCACTCTGAGAATTGGGTGTAAGACACAATGAAATGTATATAATTACATAAAATTTAAATGAAAATAATAACACCACATACTGTAGGTCCATAGTGTATATCTCATCAAGTATCATCTCCTGATTTGACTTAGATTGGGAGAAAATCAAAGAACGAGGGAAAAACTATAAACAATTCATATTAGCTTGCGCCTAAATATCATATCTGGTACCAAACCAAACTAGGAACAACAAAAATGGAATTTAGAACTTATACTGATGAATCTGATTCTTCCAACAGATCATGATTCTGAGATCAGATGAAGAAGATTCCTTGACTCCTAAAATATATCTCAAAAGATCTCTCAAATGGAATATTCTGTTCATAGGAATAAATGAGATAAAATTAGGATAGAAATAAATTTAATTAGGTTTAGTTTAGTAACTTCACCAAAAACACTGGTTTTCATGTCTAGGACACACGATTGGATAAACTATGTGCCTACAATGCATGTTTTTTTGTAGGGAGTTTCACCCCAAATGATTTGTATGAGAGATTTGATTAACTATGTGAAAATCGTACAAAAATACACTTTCAAAATTGTAGACATTATCACATGGGTATTAAACCCAAATCATATGGTTTAACAAACCGTGTAAGGTCCTCTTGCTCATTGTGAAACCCCACGTGTTTTGTAGTAATTGTGCGGCCTACCCCTCTTAGTTCCAACTAACCATGAAATATTCATTTTTCACCCCAAAATATGGTTTTGGGCTCTGAACAAGCCCTAGACACTGCTCGATAACTCAAATACCTCAACAAAAATTCCTATTAGGAAACATTTAAACATTTAAACTAAAATTTTATAGAAGTAAAGGATCCTTAACTCAATAAAGAATCAATATCTTAAAAACTCCCCCTTAAAGAAATTCATCCCCAAATTTCCCTTCCAAGGGTGGTGAAGCATGATCTAAGAATAACTCAAGCCGCTGTTCTCAAGCATCGACCTCCCACTCCTAGGTCTTATCTTGTACATAAACATACTTTCATAGAACATGTAATAGATGAAATGACCGACCTTGGAGAACCTTATTTCTATGATCCACAATATGCATCAAATACTTATCAAAGGACGCTTCTACCTATAACTCAAAATTTTTAGGTTTCAAGGTATGATATGGGTCTAAATAATAGAGTTGCAGCTTAGATACATGGATGAAATCGTGCATGGACTAGTACCTATGAATTAACTACAATCGATAGGCTATTGACCTGACTCTCTAAAAAAATCTCAAACGGCTCGACATATCATGGTGAAATATTACACAGTCTCGTGATCCTATTATTCCGAGCCTCAGTGAGACAGATAAAAAGACTTGATCCCCAACCTCAAAATCTAATGTTTATCTACACTGATATACATATGATTTCTATTGAGACTATGTACTACCCATACTATTTCAAATCAACAACACCTGCTCTGTGGTCTCCTAAATAAGAATAGTTCTAAGAATATATACCTCTCCTACCGCTAACCAACAAATGTTTGATCAACAAGGCCTATCGTAAAAATGCTCATATGGTTCCATATGAATAGTTTTATATAATATATTGTTGTAGGTTAATTCAATTAGGGGCATTTTCCTCTCAAAAGAGCCCCCAAAATATAGGATGTATGCTCACATCATGTCCTTAAGAACTTGTATTGTGTTCTATAACTAACCATCTATCTGGGGGTAGTATGTTGTTCTCAGAAGTACCTATTTACATAATTCCATATATATCCCTTTCAAAAACCATGAATTAAACCAAAAATTACTATATAAAACAATAGTATACAATACCCCATGAAGTCGTACTGTCTCCCAGGTATACAACATTACATGTTCATCCACACGGATGGTTTCCTTGATCAATAGGAAATGTGAAACCTTTTCTATCCTGTTAACAACAAGACAAACAGAATCTTTACCTTAAAGAGAAATTGGTAAAACCATCATTAAATTCAACATGAAATTATTCCACTTCCACTCAAGAATGGGTAGCTACTGAAAAAGTCTGGGTGGTCACAAGTGTTCTACCTTCACCAGTTGATAGGTGGAACAACTCATGACAAAACCATAAACATATCTTTTCATACCCAACCACCGGTGCAGAATATGTAAATATTGAAACATATTAGTGATGTTAGGGTGCACTACCCAATATGAAGCATGAAGTTCCTACATGAACTCCTCAAACATGTCTGTTGAAACCCATATGAGACCATGAATACAAAATATCTAATCCTCGCCTATGGTACAACCATAAGGAGGGTCCTCACCTTACACACTCTCTTATAGGACAAGGCCCTCTGAATCTAGTAGATTCCTTATCATCACTCTATCCAGTAGGGTATAGGTAAAATATATTCATCATATAAAGTTGTACCCCTAACTATCACACACCTCCAAATGAATCTTAAAGAACAAGGACATTAGCTTTTACTAGCTGCTTCCCTACTGAACTGCCTGTATCTGATCCCTTATACTCAGTGTATCAGCCACAATATTTCCCTTACTAGGTGTGTAGGAAACCTTGAAATCAAAATATTGTAGGTACTCTTCCCTCCTTCACTACCTCATATTCAGATCTCACTTTGTAAATATGTACCTGAGGCTTTTGTGGTCCATGTACAGTACAAAACTCCCTCCAAATAAGTAATGTCTCTAATTGTGAAATGCATGAGAAATTGTAGAAAACTCAACATCATGTGTTAGGTAATTCTTCTCATGTGTACTCAACTACTAAGATCCATACTCCATGACTCTTTATCCCTAGATAATGAACTATCTGATCCCGATACCTGATTTATTGTAGTAAATAGTGTAACTTTTACCTAGGTCTAGAAAAATCAGTATCGACGCTGAATGAAATCTCACTTTTGGATTATAAAAGGCTGTCTCGCAAGTATATGACCATAAAATTTCACACCCCTATTAGTTAATCGAATATGTAGTGCTTCTAGGTGTGATAATTCCTCTATAAAATGTCTATAATATCCGACTATCCATAATAAACTCCATACCTCAAAGTAGTTCTTGGGTTGTTGCCAGTAAACTATAGCTCTCACCTTCTCTCGGTCAACTAATACACTTTTATCTGAGATAATGTGACCCAATAAGTGAATATAATCTATCCATAAGTGTCACTTTGTGAGCTCAGAATATAAATTATGCTCTCTTAGTGTATTCAGTATGATATCAAGGTGTTTGGCAAGGTTGTGTTGATTGTGACAATACACTAAGATATCATCCATGAAAACCACCACAAAATAATCTAGATAAGGATAGAAGGCTCAGTTCATCATTTACATGAATACTAATGGTGTGTTCATGAGACAGAATGAAATAAACGAATACTCATATAGACCATACCTTCTACAAAAATCCATGTGAGGTATGTTTGATGGTCTAACATGCACCTGATGGTAAGTAGATCTCAAATAAATATTTGAGATGACCCGAGATCCTCCGAGTTGGCCAAAGAGATCATATATCTGTAGTAGTGGATACTATTTCTTAACCATTAGTTGGATCAATTTCTAGTAATCCACACATATCCTAATAGTTTCATATGGCTTTTCACAAAAAGGACTAGCAAACCCCATGAAGAAGTATTAGGTCGGATAAACCCCTTTAACTATAAATCCTATACCTTTCACTTGATCTCCTACATCTCAGTATTCTCCATACTATAAGGAAGAATTGATACTAGTGTAGCTTCTATAACTATCTCAAAAGATAACTCTACCTCTATTATTTGAGGTAATCCTAGAAATTCATTTGTGGAAGCATCCTTAAATTGATCAACCACTGGAGGGAAACTTGATTGACGTATTCCTTGATCTTCCATATATAAGCACATGGAATGGGTTGTCATCCCACCCATCCCATGATGACTAGGTCCAAGTCGACTCACCAAAACATCTCATTCACCCTTGAGAATAAACTTTTCACCCTATGGTGATGTGAAGGTCATCCTATGGCGGTAGAAATTAATGAAACATGAAATTGAACCAACCATTTCATCCCAATAATGATGTCAAAACCATTCATCTTTAGGAAAAAGAGGTCCCATATGAATTGAAACCTGTCAATCTCAGGGGGGGACTCTTGAACCTGACATATACCCTCTGTTATAATCCCTAATGGAGTGTCAAGTGTCATAAAACCATCATAAGTCTGAACACTAAGACCAAGGATCTCCACAATGGGCACATATATAATGCTATGATAATCCCTTATATCCAAAATATTAGATGATAAATTAGAGGTTACTAGAATACTACCTCTCACTATGGGAGACCTTGGATCTTGCTCCATAGGTGTTGACTGCGCTGCATATATTTGGCTTAAACTACAGCCTTGTGATACTGCCTGGCTACCCTAAGTATATCTGTTATACTGTCACAGAAAGTCTGAGGTCGGACTACCATGACCATGACCCACACATCAGCAAGATCAACCGGTTGTACTCAAGATCCCTGACTTATGAGAAGCTACTGACCACACTCCTCAACATGGAGTTAGTGTAGACCATCTTCATATCCTTTTGGAAGAAAAGTTCTATAGAAGTGTTATTGATGACCCATCTTGCCACATGATCAATACTTTTCTGGGTCTGTCGTACACTGAGGCCTTTTATGTCAAAATCTATCATACTGGTAGAACCTCACCTGTCTTCCTAAGTATAATCTCTGACTGATAATATCACCTCATGGAAGCTCCAGTCAATGCTTCCTACTACCAGTTAGTGCAGTACTAGATCATGATGTCGAACCTCCCTGAATCTCACCCCCAATCTCTCTCAGGTTATGATCTATGATAAGATCCTAATTAACTATTCCAAAAGTGTTATTAATCCAAAATACATTCACCTATGATCAGATGTCACACTTTAGACCTTCCTCAAATCATGAAAATTTAGATAACTATTCACCCATAAAATAGGTACGAAGCACTAGAGCTCAGTTAAAATGGTTGAATAATCCATAACTAATAATAAAACCTACTCAAGGTGCATGAACTACTAGGCTCTATAAACTCTAAACATCTCAATATGGAAGTATTTATATAAGGCTGTATGAAAATACCTCTAGGACATATCTCAATGATGATCCATCTGAGTAATAACATCCCACCATCTCTTGGTGGAATCACACAATATATATGTCGTGAGATTTACCATTCTCTCATGATGAGTCCCTAGATTTGGGAAGATATATAGAATGGCCTCTATCAATGACTCTGTAACCTATGGTGCTCCATCCCCTAAAAATGTGGGTTGATGCTGCTGTTGGAACTCACACTTCAACTCTGCCATAGTTAAGGTAGGTCACGATGCTCTGTGAATATTCTACATAAAGTGAAAGAATACCTCATAGGAATTTGCCTCATCTCATATGTTTGGTACTATCCCTGGTGCCACAACAGGAACTATTGGAGGATCTAATGGTAGCTTGTGTCCCACCACCTTTGAAGCGTGATCTCCACCACCCTTTGGCGCAAGACTGGAGGATGTTGTAGTGGGATACCTCTATAAATTTCAAGCACACACCTCAGATCAAGATCAACAGTAAAGTCTTCTATTCAAAGAGTATATACTGAAATTGGATAGTTACAAGCCTTCCTATATAAGAAAAAACTCTATATCTAATCCTAGAGTTAGGTATGGGCTACGTACAGATCACCTAAAAGCAATAGAAAATATCTACTTCCCACTAATAAGGAGGAAAGAGAAACTATCTACTGCCCACCGCTAAGGTTAGGTTTGTTTCAAGTTCTCATCTATAAACAATTTTTGTTTACATTTTATTTTCAGATTCATTTCCATTATATCATTTATTTCACATTTATATCACAATTCATTTTAAAATGTTGAACCAAATGGTTCTCCAAATTCTGATCCTGAGTTTCCATACTCCAATTGAACCAAATTATGGAGTCTACCTAATCCACACCATAGCACATTCAAGACTACCTATCACAATAGAAAGTATATATATATCATGGTACCAATCATAACAACATGCAACAAGTAATGCATTCTAAATCTCATGGCATGATGCATGGAATTTTATTCATCTAAAGTGCCTAAAATGATCCATGACATGGCATACCCTCATCCCATTGGGCTGCAACACAATAGAACAAAAAATCATATCAATAATAATATCATAATTCAAGTTTATTTCCCAATGGTGGAATCAAATCAATTGTGATAGACAAAATCTAGAAACAACCATTTCATTCAAGGAAAATTTTCTTTTTTCTATATGTGGGTTAACTATGCCCAAGAACATCTCATTACCAAACTCAATTTATTTAATATCCCTTTCTATTGTCTCAAAATAGAAAATAAAACTAGAAAAGAATTCTTTGACCCCACTTTGTAACATCATGGACCTGGATGCCACTGAATAGTGCCCAGAGCCCGGTTGGCCACATGGCCTCAAACACATCTCTCCAAATGCTAGATGTTGTCAATTAGGAAAGAGGGACTATGTGTTTCAATATGGGAGACTATTCCCTCATCCCCAGAGTGTAGCACAATGGAATATGATATCAAATAAGTAGTGGAAGCAGTAATCACAATCAGACAATAGATAAACAACAAGAATAGATAAGAATACCAAAAGGAGTCTCATGTACAATGATGATGGTACATGACATATATATCCACAAAATCTCAAACAAGTATACATGGAAGGTGTAAAATACATGTAACAATAGTACATAAATGTAAAAAATAACGTATCTAGCATCACAGACCTCATCTCAGTCCTATACTCTCTTTCCCCTATTCAACAATCAAGAAAATTTAGCAAGGACCTTTAATTTATCCTTACCTACAACCACACTGTTTGTTCGGGTACCCTAACGACAACCTGAATAGTGTGTGTGACATAATCCTAATAGGAAACCACCCAAGATCATATACCATCCAATCAGTTAAAATTTATAACAACAAAAATGTACAGGCAGTAATGTAGTATGTAAATATTTAATTAAAGTAAACATCCTATAAATTCTATGTTCTCATCTTATAATCAATTCATTTAATCAATTTCATTTAAAATGAAAGTCTCTAAATTAATAGTCAGGCCTATGTCATTTATAGAAAGATCATTTAATGATTCAATCTCATTTAATTAAAAATTCTGGGGACCAGGCACGTAGCCCAGGTTCCCTCGTATAGATATGCTTAAATGATTCCTAAAGAGGTCGTCCATAAAGTGAAATACAAAGACTAAATCCAAGATTGTTCTTTGTTTTAGAAGAGGTGTTATATAAAACATTTTATTCATTATTCAATTATGAACCTGAGCCTATCCTTGGAATTCCTCATTTAGAATATAGGTATCACTCCAAGTATAATATAAACCAACACCCTAAAATCTCATCCATGGAAAGCCTCAAAAGTACCCAGGTATCGCTCTAGGTGTGGTATAACTTCATAACTACTTGAGTCTTTCCATGGAAGTCAACTAAGGGAGACCAAATATCACCCATAAAATGTTTGATCAACTACCCCTTGAGTCCTTCCTTGAAAATTCTCAAGGAGTCCAAGTATCACTTAGATATAAAATAGTCAAGCCTTTGATTCTGTCATTAGCAATCTTCTAGGGAGTCCAATTATCACTTAGGAAAAAGAAAAGTTGAATCCAAATGAGTCCATCCATGAAATTACTATTAGAACTCATGTGTTACCCAAGGAATACAAGCATGAATGCATTCAATAACATTTAATCACTTTCAAAAATATTGTTAAGGTCATCAAATTATTCATTTATATTCAAAACGTCATCAAAAGGGGACTCAAATCATGAGCTAAGCTTAGAAGGAATGCCTCTTATTTAATCATGTGGGAATTTCATTATAAAAGTGTAACTCAAGATTAAATAATAAATTTCATGGAAAAATAATGGGGCATGGTTTCCATTCCCTCTCCTTAGCCAATTCAATTTCAATTGATATCACAATTAAGAATACATATCAATTCTGAATTCATTTACAATTATCAATCCAATATCCAACATGCCTTGACAAGGGGTAAAACAAAAAGAAAACACTAAGGTATCCAGGATCAAGACACCAATGGTGGTCCAATTAACTAATGAACACACCCAATGGGGTGGTTCTATTAAAGGTTCGTAACCTCTATTCATTTATCAATGTGTTTCTTCAATTTCATAGGTTATACCTATCAATTAAATTCATGGATCAAATTCCATTTCAAGGGTGTCACTCTAAGAATTGGTTACATGGAACAAATACATATATAAAATAACTTCGGCTTTAAATGAAAATCATGATACCACCTACCATAGGTTCTTATTTGATATCTCATATGGTATCATCTCAATATTTGACTCAGATTGGGATAAAATCAAAGAACTGCTGATAAAACTATAAATAAGTAATATTATCTTGCACCTAAATAGTGAATCTGATACAAAACCAAATGAGTAATGAAACAAAATTAATTGAGAACCTACTGAGATAAATCGGATGCTTTTAATGGATCTTGATTCTGAACTCTGATGAAGAAGTTACATCGATTCCAAAAATAGATCTCAAAAGTGATCTCAAATGATGGGTTCTATTCATAGAAATAAATGAGATATAATTAGGTTAGAAATAGATTTAATTATGGGTAGTTTGGTAAATTCACCTAAAACATTGGGTCACACGGTTGGCCAAACCATGCACCAACTGTGCATGCTTTTATATAGAGAGGGGCACCCTGCACGGTTTGTACACATAGTTTGAGTAACCATGCGCATCTCGTGGAAAACTAAACTTCCAAAATTATATACCTTATCACATAATAATGCACCCTAAATCACACAGTTTAACAAACCATGAAATCTCCTCATTCTCATTGTCTGGCCCCTCATGGTTTGTAGTGACCATGCGGTATGGTTCTAACGGTTTCCACTAGCCGTGCATTAGACATTTTTTACCCCAAAAATGGTTTTTAGTATCTAAACTATTAACACCCCCAATACCTCCAAGACCTCAAAGGGAATTTCTATTAGGCCACATTTAAACATTTATATTTAAATTTAAAGTAATTAAAGGTTTTATACCTCAAGAATGAACCGAGTTCTTACAGAAATATGTTTGATTATATAGATTAATTCTAATTTTAGGTTTGTCTTATAATAGTTGTTGGAGGGGTCCTTTTACAACTGAGGGGTGACAGTTTTATAAATACTAGTTTCTTAATATAAAAATAATGTAATATTTTAGTAAATTGTTTCAAAAATTGAAAATTAATGAGGATAAGATAAGTAATGTTTGTTAAATTCTTCACAAATCCATTTAAAGATATTGGTTTGTGATATTTTGTGACCTTATCCTTTGATTTTAGAATATTTCATTATTTCAATCTTTATCTCAATATTTTATGTAGGTCATTTATTTTTATGAAAAAAAAATTAAATTGAACTTATTACAAAATTTTATATGCTAATTCTAACTATTAAATCTATTTTATTTGATTAAATTTCTAAAGATGATAAAAATTAACTTCAATAAAAATATGAATAATTCAATGAAATTTTTTTTATATAAATGTATTTTTAAGCCTAAAAAAGAATTTATAATAATTTAGGCCATATAATATTGATTCCCAAGATATTTATTAGTTTAGAATTAATAAATTATAGTTAATTGGATTTGAAGATAATTAAAAACATAATGTAATCTTGTGAATACTTAATTCAATGAAAAGGACCAAAAACAATTTTTTATTAGAATAAAATATAACGTTGGATAAAAATATAAAACATGTGTTTATAAATTCAAAATATTTTTTTAAAAGAAATATTTTACTCCATCAATATATATCTAGTTATAATTTTTCTCATATATTTTTATGTAATTATTATATCATGATGATGTAATAAAGGATATTGTATTTGTACAAACAATAATTTTTTTATTCACTAAAAAATAAATTTTTAGGAATATCACAAAAAATCACCTTATGATAATTTATACTTGATAATACTAAAAAATTCCATGTTCTCAAAATTTAATTTTAATTTTAATAAATTCACTTTTAAAAGATATCATATAATGCTTTAAAAACAATTTCTTTAGAATAAAAACTATTCCTTTTTCAAATGAAAAATCATATTATTGCCACATACATTGATAAAAATATTTTTAAGATAAATATGAATGTGAATTTATAGATTTTACATGAATATAACTTTATTAAATATCTAATAATTAAATAATTCTTTAAATAGATCAATAATTATAAATTACTTTAAGAAAGTATATTTAACCATTAAATTAAATTCATTTTCTATCAAAAAGTAAACATATTAATTTTAAATTTATAATTGGTATCCAATTCATTACGTGAAATCCTTTGAGATGTGATATAAACATATATAACAGTTTAAAATATATTAAAATTCATAATGATGAATATTAATGAACCATAATAGTAATATATTACTAAAAATACTAGGTTTCCATAAAAGTGAGACAAGGAGAGGTTAAAAATATTGAACAGAATCAAACATAGGAATTTTTCTTGAGGATATTTGTTAAAAATATCATCAAAACCAAGTATATTTTTAGAAAAACCTCAACAAATAGGGTAATGTAACTTGGAACAAAGCACAAATATTGTGCAAGGGATACTTATATATTGAAGGGATTGATTTTGACGCGACATTTTATTTCATAGCCTAGATGAATTTTTTAACTTTTCATAGAAATGTTAGTGAAAAAGAAGTTCAATGTGTATCAAATGGATATAAAATTAATATTTATTAATGGGTTCCTTGAGGGGGAAATATGCATTAAGAAAACATATGGATTTCTTATAGATGGATTCTAGAGAAACAATTTCCCTTTGAAGATGGAATTTTATGGGATAAAGAAAACACCAAGATCTTTTTATTATAGGATTGATAAATAATTGAGATATTCTGGATTCATGAAAGTAATCCTTGATCAAAATCTCTACATCAATAAAGAAAATGTTAAAAGGATGGTGGGATCATTTATGGGGACAACATAATCTTTATACGATTGGATAAAACATAATGGAAGTTTTTTAAAGAATACATGAGAGTGAATTCAAGATATCCATGATTTAAGAGTTAGCATTTTTCCTCAATTTACAAGAGGCTTAAGGAAGGCATGAATCATTCATTTTTCAATCAAAACATTCCATTGAATTTTTTAGGAGGTTTGGAATAAAGGATTCTAGGTTTATGAAAACATTGGTGGCTACCCGAAATATGTTTTCAAGAGATGATGAATACATAAAGGCCAATTTAATGAAATATATGAAAATAATTAGAAGCCTATTAAACCTAAAAATTACATGACCTTAAATTGTGTTTTCCACATGTTAAGACACATCGTACCAAAACTTTCCCAAAGAAATACAAATGATATATGTGAATGTAATTATCTGTTACATCAATAACATGGTAAATTTTAGGATGTTTGTTCATAGAACATCACATTATGAGTTGCTGATATACACTGATGTGGATTGGTTGGTTCGACAGATGATCTCAAGTAGACATCATGTGGTGATTTATAATTTGGATTTTTTTCTCATTTCTTGGATTTGTAAGAAGGAATACTTCGTTTTAATTAACTCTTTAAAAGTGAATATATTATAACCACTAAAGCTTGTAATCATTTATATGGTTAAAAAAATAACTTAAGGATATTGGAGTTAATGTGAAATACTATATTACCATTAGATGTGACAACTCAAGAACTATAAATCCTAGTAAAATCCCGGACCACCACTAAAAGAAAAAAGGAAATTGAAATTAATTATATTTTAATCTATAATAAAATTGAATAAGGGTTGGTGTAATTGAAGTATGTGTCAACATGAGATTAAGTTGCAGACATAATGATAAAGTAACTATTGAAGGCTATTTTTGAGAGGAATATCTTGGATATTAGAGCCCAATTGTGTCCATACAACAAAGAAATTTAGAGAATATAAACCCACTCCCACATAGGATTTTATATTTATATCAAGGTTTTTTGAATATATTGAATTATTGATTTGAATATTTAAACCTCAATTGTGGAATTTTAGAGAATTTCTCTTTTGGTTCATTGAAAAAACGGCAAAAATTTTCCAAAACATTCTTGGGAGAAGTTATTCATGATTAATAATGAATAACATTGGGAGTATTCTTTTTATTGTAAAATGGAAAGTTATCCCATTCTTATTTTTAATAAAAAGTAGTGATTACTTGAATATTTATTTATGAGAGTAGTTTGGGTTTGAAGGATTAAGGATAAAGAATATCATGGTAGTGTTTTCATGATGAACTTTTCATTTGAATCTCGATTTTCATAATCATGTTGACTCATATGGGATTAGAGTTGGTGACTGAGGAAACATCAATAAACTATTTTAAGGTAAGAGGAATCAGGTTTTATGGATTTTATTTTTTAGGTTTATTAATTAAGGGTTGTTAAATCAGTTTTAGAGGACTTTTCAAAAAATACAAGGGGTGATTATTAAAAAAACCCCTTCTGAGAACTTTCCGTTTATGTTTTTTTATATGGTAGTTTAAGGAAATTCTAAAGTAACTTTAGAGATCATGAATAAGTTTCTATGTTTTATGGAGCAGTTGTAGTAGTGCTATTAGAACCTGGTCAAGAGTATCATACTGTTGAGTTCTTGGTCACACCGTGAAAAATTTTTGTAGTGAAATGAAAAATTCATGGAATATTAATTATATACATAACATTAGCTCAGGATCATGAATAAGAATCATTTTTTTAATACAGTCCACATTGTGGGATTCATATTCATGTGTTGAGGGTTATTATGTAAATCTTGATGGTTCTATATATTTTAGGATGTAAAAAATTAAATGAAGTGAATTATTCCATTAAGGTTCTTAAGTTTGAGATCATGGATGGTTTGAAATTGAAATATTATGAAGGTCGCATCGTAGGATAATCCATCATGGTTTTTAAATATAGATATAATTTAGAACACACCATAAAACATAGAGTTTTGGGTTGAAATAACCCTTTTAAAAAATAATAAACAAAAGTTATGAATTGTGGATGCTATAGTCGATGTTATTTCAATAGAAAATAGGGAAAATAATAGACCTCCATATAAAAGTACGACCTATTTGATGTTTTATATGTAGAAATTTCTAGCATATATTTTTTTTATTTCCCATAATTGAGGGTCGTCAAAACAGTTAATTGGAAGAGGACCAGTCAATGGCATGAGTCATTTTTTGGATTACAAAATCCCTATAAAAAATAGGGCACCACAACATAGCTATAAAAGAATTTGTTTTGGATATCATGTAAGTGTGCTTCAATCAGGAACTAAAGAGTCTTCACACTATGTAGGAAGACATTTCATGTATCGGGTTTTTGTAACTGAAGAGAAAATGGGCATGTGAGTATAGATCAAGCCATTTCGAAGGGAATTTTTTCTAGAGAATAGATATATCATGGTTATCACTACACAAAACCATTTTTTTCTTGATACATGTATGTTCATGGTTTAAAATGGATATAAGACTCAGATATGAGGAGATCATATTGAATATTTACAATACATGGGTTGGATCGAGCCCAAAATGGTCATATTAGTGTAGGGCTATCCATTTTGATGAACATTTTTACTAGAGAAGAACCATACCTTGGTTATCACTACACCCCATGGTGGTAAATCTAGATATGGATATGTTTAAGGTTTAAAATGGCCATAAGAATAATATATGCGGTGATTATATTAAGTAGATTGTAGAATTTGGGTGAGATAAAGGCTAAAACAAACATTTCAAATTACATCATGTTATGGTATACTGTATCCTAAAGAACGTAATGGAAATGTCTTAAATTTAAATTTGGAGATTAAAAAGATACATTTGGATTGCTTAATGATGTTGAAAAAGGTGTATTTGAACACACTAAATCAGTGTAATACACGTAGAATTATCATAGATCTTGGAGGAACAAGATGTGATCCCCACCCTTGATTATTGGTCATACAAGTTGGACATTATTAACTATATATGGATGTTTTGAAAACAAAAAAAAGAGTACAGAAGAATCATAGAGGATTTTTGAATGGCTTGAGAGATAATTAAAGTAATTCTAGGCTTGAAATGTAATGTTTGAAAACAGATCCAGGAGGCCATCTCTCTAGTGGTTTGAGGGATTAATCACTTTGGTTAACGTGTAGTAACTTGATGCATATCTTATGGCATAGTATTTGTATTATTTCATGGAGATCTATAATTTTATTTCTTGGAGATGTAGTAATATTTTTATAAGAGTTATATTAGTGAGTTCTCTATTTATTTGACAGTTGTTGACCTATAGGCTCAAAGAAACCAATTTATACTATAAAATAAAGGCAGTTTGTTTTGTTTTTTAGGTGTATTAACACATATTTATTTCATTCTCCTTGGATTATCCCAATTTGGGTGTACCAATTAAAATTTCACGCATGACTCATTATTTGGTTTATCACTTCATATTCACTATGAGGGAGAGAGTATTCCTATTAAATTCTACAATAAGATCATTGGGGAGGCTTGTAAAAAGGATATTAACATACCCTAATTCACCTCTTAGGGTATTTACCTTGTTTGGGACCAATTAAAACTAATGAAATTTTTATTTCGCATATCCTCTTGAATTAATAATTCTTATCTTCACTTTCATTAATATCTTTCAACTTATTATTATTATTCATTCACACATTTGAATGAAATTACCAAAAAAATATTTCTCTCATCAATCAAGATCATCTAATTATAGTTATTCATAATCTAAAGTATATATAAATTATCCATGGGATTAAAATATATCTAAATATCTATATAGAAATAAAACCAAAAATAATCATGAGGGATTTTACTAAGATTTTTATGTCTTTGAGATTAAATGCTATTAAGTATTGATGTGTAAATTTAAGAGTTTAAAATTTGGATAAGATCAAAAGTACAATTCATGATAAAAAAATAAAGGCTCTATGAAAAACTCCATTAAAATGATATTATAATGTGACCCCCATCTAATCCTTTCCACTTATCACAAAGTATCACAAATAATGAAAATAATCATAATAAAATATTTACCCTATTTTTAACATTTTTATTATTCATCATATTTTTCTGTTTAAAGGTATTCTAAAAAAGTTAAATGAATAGTAACTTATGATCCTTTTCCTCTTCAACCAATGTTATCTAATCACATTCTCCCTTTGTAATGATTTTCATATCCATAAATAACACGAATCTGAACTTCCCCCACACTTATTTCATTATGAGTCAGGAAAAAATACTAAGAGTAGGGTAATAATGATAAATTATGCTTGTAATGTGGATTTCTATAAATTTAATTCAAGGCCTTTAAGGATTAATAAGATATAAAACATAGGGTAGGTATAAAAGGTAAAAAGGATAAAATAATATTTAATTACTATCCAAAGTCATCTTAATATGGTTTCATAGTATTCATGTTCCAAAATGATTAAATGCATATTCTAGTAACAATTCATATATCTATAATCTCTAATGAAATAGGGTATTAGAAATAATATCAAAAAAAATTAAAATGAATCTTGGGAATGAGAATTAAAAAATTAAAAAATAACTCAAGTAATGAAAAACAATAATATATAAATCGATATAAACTTTAGAAACCATAATAAAAATGGATTTTAGTGGCATTTTTTTTAATTACATGATTATTTAAACCACCACTAATTGATTTAAGTCACTTTCTCAAATAGTTTTAGTTTATTGAGTCATCTATTAATTATAGGAAGTTTTATTAGTGGAATTCTGCTATAATTTCTATGAATCTATAATTCATCTCATTTTGTAAACCAATGCTATAATGAATGTGATAGTTTATATTTTACAATTTTTTAATATTTAGTATTAATTATAACCACTATGAAATTATTTTATGGTATTTTCCTCAACTTTATATTTATGATTATATTATCAATTCTTATAACCACCAGGAAAATCTTTCACGGTGGTTTAATAATTCATACCATCACTTAGTAGAGGTTTAGTAGTAGGTAGTGGCAATTTTAACTACCACTGAATAATTAGCATCATTTTTTCAGTTATGATGATTTAAACCATCATAAATCATTAGAAAAAGTTATATAAAATTAGGTCCCCCTAAATACACTAATATATTCAATTTAAAATAAATACATATCCACAAAATAAAAAATTATGTACAATCATAAGTAAAGAAGAAAATATATACAAAAATTATTAAAATTATTTCATACATCATTTTAAATACATAAATATGTTTGTTTCAATAAAATGATTCAAAGGAAACATATATATGTTTGATAGGAAAAAATAAAACACAAAAACATAGAGATCCAACATAAACTCTTTCCCTCTAAGTCAATTTGGATTTACCTAGATGATCCACACTCCTAATGTTCTTGTCAACTAACAGCCTATAATAAATTTGATGCCTATCTTATATAGAATTCTCAATATACATTAATTTTAATTATTTATTGTGTATAATTTTTTTAAAAAAAAATTATCATAATAACATAAAAATATTAACAGAAATGCAAAAGATTCAGTACTACTTGCATCAAGGAAGAAATATCTGGAGGAAATCTTTAAGTCATGCCCTGAACTAGATATGAAAAAATATTTATAATTTGATAGGAATATAAAACATAATATAGTTTAAATATTAATTTTGAATTACTTCTACATGTTTATCAAAAATATAATTCTTCCAAGTGATGATAATATACCTCTAAGAATGATACACGATGAAAAAGGGCATTGTCTCATATATTTATTTCCCCAATATCTTACCACACAAGTCTTCGGCATCATCTATTGGAATCCCATACATGTCAAATGGAACTATTAGTATATATGTGTAATAAATTATTTTTACACATTATTTATTACATAAATATCACTATCAGTATAAAGTAACCATGTGATGGTAACTATGAAACAATATTCTCAATTGATGACTACTCCTCCACTTCCCCATATGATCCCCCCAACATCCCTAAAGTATAAGACATCAATATTATTTTATTTTAAACAAAATTAACCTAGGATTGTTTTGGGGTGATTACATAATTAGAAAAATAAATTAAAATTCACTAATGGTAGTTTTAAAACCATTTTGTGAGAAATTATAATACTTGTGTCTATAGTGACCAATTATATTGATATTTTTTTATTAGACTTTATTAAAAATATATTTAATTGATTGTTTCATTTGAACTTGAGATATTCAATAAGTTTATAATCTTATGTTTACTAATTTAAGTTTCAATATTTGATAGAATGTTGAGTGGGTAGTATTAATAGGGTATTAGAAGTGAGAATTAGTATTTAGGTGATCTGAGTGAGATTATGTAGTGTGGAATGTGAAACCTTATAGTGTAGTGACATATAAGGTAGAGTGAATTAGAAAAAGAAATTATTAGGGTGTTAGAAAATTTATTTTTATAAGCACTGGTATGTTTTGATATTTTTTGTAAATTTATTATAGTCAAGTAGTAAAACATAGAATGGGAATACTAAAAGTAAGGAGCATACCTGATGAAAGTTGGAGCATATTAAATGGGTTTGTTAATATAGGAGTTGTGGAAGACCAGATTGTATCTTTCAATTATTATTTTATAATTCCTACATCCAAAAAGAATGTAAAAATTTTTAGAACATGATATATGATATGAAATAATAAAATGATTTAAAAAGGATGTATGTAGATTAATTGAATTCTTGTATTCAGAATAAACAAATAATAGTTAAGTTAAAGTAATAATGATTATAAAATCATTTAATTCATCATGTGAAATACATTTTTTATTATTTTTAAATAAACCACATTATGGTTAATTGGGAACCATACAAAAATAGGATAAACTAATTCAAAAACACTATTATACTTAAAAATTACAAAGCACTTCCACATCAATGATTTCAAAATTTAAATTTCAAATCAAAATTTTCAAAAGCAACATAGTCACACCACCTTAGTTGGCTAAACATATCGAACATCACATGCAGTTGGAAACATGTTCTCTAGGATAAATAGATCAACCCTCATGCTACATCCAGCACAAAACTACCAACAAAAATTCTTTTTAGATCTAGAACCTACAGAATAGAATCACCATTTCACTGATGAAATACATCAACATCATAAGAAGACCCCTAAAACTGGTGAAACCTATCACACCACCAACGTCATATCTACATACCCTAACAAACAAAAAGCTCCACAGTCACCTAAACTAGAAATAGGGAAAAATACACCACATGTCATGCCTCATAGAACACCCTACTGCCCGCATAAAACATCCTAAAATCTCATTGGAAACCATTGAAACCAACCAACATGGGAAGGTCAAATGGACCTAGAATATAGAGGAGAGTAATAGTGGAAAAGACCTCCCTAGTGGGCCATGATTGGGCCAGCACCATCAACCCCTTTAGAGAAATTCATCATCAAACCTTTACTGAAAAAATATAGACCACAACTCCGTAAAAAAATTTCATCTTAAGACCAAAGTAGGTGTCATATTCAACAGGATGAAATAATAAAAAAACAACATCATTGGACCCTTATATTTTACCAGAAATCAAGGTAGTGTAAGACACTAGTAGATGCAATCACCTTAAACCAACTCGCAACCATAATAACCTTCCCAAAACCACCTCAAACACCTTTATAATAAATCAAGATGTGGCCAAGCATAAGAGGATGGGTAGATAAAGAATATGATAGATAATGTTCCAATGAGAATGTCTTCAAACATAACTCCAACAAAATCCCAAACCATCAGAGTGCCTTCTTGACAAACCATGATAGAGTTTGGCATGAATGTTTAGGTGACAAGAATAGAGGTGGGAGCATATAGCATCCACAAAACAACAAAAAACATTCCAGGAAAATGGAATATGCATAAAAAGACCTCCAAAAGAAACAGATCATGGTCAAGAACAAATGAAAACAAGAGTAAGTAATAAATAAGAAAATCCACGATCATTGTGAGAGCCAGCATTATAGAGGTGGACCGAGAGATCATGGATAGAGAGGAAGAAGGAAAAATGGTGGAAAACCTAGGATGCTAAAGGGGGAGTCCAACCAAGAATGTGATTCAAGAATGAATCACGATTAATAAGAATGGAGGAGTAAATTTTGAATCTAGGAAGTGAGACAAAGATGTAGGGGTGGTCCCTCCATTTCTAGGAGGAAGAAACCTAGATGGTTGAAAAGTGAGCTCAAGAGAGCGCACAAGGTGAAAATAGAACCATCACATCTATTGAGCCTTAGGTTCCTAAATTTTATAATATAATTAATTCATCCTTAAATATATTTTTTCTATCCTCCACCATTATCATGATTTCATCATCTTCACCCTCCCTTGAAAGGATGACTATTTTAATGTCGTCCAAGAAAGATAAATCAATATACTATTGTTGATGAGGTTCACTATCAAAAAATAATTTTCTAGATTTATCACTCACATCTTAAAAGTCTCTTAGATTGACATGTACTACACTGCTACACCATTCATCATCAACATCACCCACATAATAGTCCATTTTAGCTTGTGAATCCAAAATATATGAATTATATTCTTCATGATCGACGGTATCAATCAACCAAGATAAATTAACATTAGTAAATTGTATCAAATATTTCCTTATTATCAATATCATGTAAATTTTTATTGAAGGAAAAGAGGAAAAATACACACAAAAGAAGCAAAAAACATCCCCCACCCCTTCCCCCCCAAGCCGAGAGCTAAGGAGTCCTGAAATAGTGAAGACATAGGGCATCCCCTCTGATCAAGTTGACCCCCTCGGGTTTCAAGATTTCCATAGTATGAAAAAATACATCCTTTAAGCCAGAGATATCCTATGAAGCCATGTGATCAGAAATATTTTTTAACTCCCTCCAAGTGTGACCCACTTTGGTGTTGCTGCAAAGTATACAACAACATTTTCAGATGGCATAGGTTATCAACTAGGGAGAATCCCCATGGTCATGTAGGGACTTGTGCACTAGTATTGAGTCTGTTTCTTATTTAGAGATGATAAAATCCCTATAAACACATAATATGTGACCACAAATCATTTCCATGTACTTTTCCAATAGAAAGAAACCTTGACCCGGCCTTATTGTAAAATATATGAACACCGACCCGGTGGCATCGCGCACACCCCCCCCCCCCCCTGCGCATTATACCCTATACACACCAACCATCTATATTGAGTTTTAACCCTCTACCTTGAGGGTTCTAAAAAACATATTTTCCCTTTGTCCCACTGATCATGGGAAACTATAGGGCCCTTTCTTGAAACCAGATGACAGATATGGCTTTTCTCAAGTTTTGAACAACCCTATCCAAGTCTCTTAACAAATTTTCATCCAGACAATTATCGTGCATGACATCATGATTTCCACTCCTATCTTACATTATTCCTTCCAATCCAGAGGAACCAAAAACCTACATGCCAAACCATAGTTTTCTACATTATTTCTGGGCCACTGCCTCCGAAACATTGGTACCAACTATCCAGAAAGTAGAGGTCATTCATGCTAGGATTCAAGACTAATGTGAACCCCCCAAAATAGATCCATACCTCACACACCCATTCAGTTTCAAAAAACAAATGATTCATTATTTCCTCATAGTGAGACTTATAGAACACAAATCTTGACACCATGTTAACCCCACACCTCTTGACGTTCTAATATTTCGGGATAGGTTTGTTCCAAATTATCCAGGTTAGAATGTTAAATTTAGTAGTTATATCTTTAACCCACAAGATCTCATCCAATGTATCTGCATTTTCATTAACCTTCTCCCTAGAAAACCACTGAAAATCCTTTTTTGTGAAGAACCCAGTAGGGGATGGAGTGTAGAAACATATATCCGAGTCTGAATTCAGCTAAATGTGGTTGAAGATGTCTTTTTTCTCTCTATCCAGAACCGCTATGATAAAAGTCAAGAAGAGGCCAGACACCCAGAAGGTGATGTTGGTGATAGGGAACCCCGGAAAACTGATAATGGTGCCACACTAGTTCTAGTTCCAAAAGGATAATTCCCCTCTCCCCACGAGCTATTGATACTGCAGATGGAGGATTAAAATTAGAGGACCAATCACTGAGAAAATGGACAGTGCATGGCCCTCTACTGGTGCCTGGATTCTGAAGGAATAATTGGGATGGTCTTCCCCCACATAGTGCAATGTTCTAGAAAAACCCATACTAATCTAACATGCATGCATATTGAAGTGTCTTCTAGGTTACGAACATTGATTCCTCCTTCACAAACCAACTTCTCCATATTGCTCTAGGAGGCCCTATGCCTTTTACCTATGGAGTGGGGGTCCCAAATGAATCTTGAAAGAATCCTATAAATGTTTTTAATGACACCTTTTGGGACTTTAATAGAAGATAGAGAATTCATCAGAGTAACCAAGAGTATGTTGTTAACCAACATGATCTGTCCCCCAAAAGATAGGTACGTATTCTTCAGTTTTAGCTCCCGGTCGATTATCTTGGTGAGAAGGTGTTTGACGTCACAAATTCGAAGTCTACCCAACGACATGGGGGCACCCGATTATTCCTTGGGGAGAGCTCATGTATTCATGTCTAGTTTGAGGCTCACATATTAAATATGCGAGGAGATTCACCCGTTCGAGATGTAGAAGTTTCTCTTGTTGTTGTTGATGACCTACCCACTCTAGTGGCTATACTCCTCCAACACCTTTTTCAGGCCGCAAAGAGATATACTCAAGAAATTTGTGAATATGATGGTATCATCCATGAACATGAGGTGGTACACTGAAGGGAGGTTACATTTTCTACAGTTTGGTAGAATCAAACCATTATTAATACTCTGATGAATGATATGTCTATGTACGTCCTGAACAAGAATGAACAGACTTAGAGAGATCAGATACCCTAGCCTTAGGCCATAGATAGCCTTGAAGAATCCGTATGATATCCCAATGAAAGTAACTACTAATCAGAAGGATCTAAAATAGTGAAATATTATATCAATAATCCTATAAGATAAAACCATACCAGAAATCACATTATTAATGAAGCTCCACTCCACTCAATCACAGTCTTTGTTCATATCGAGTTTGATGTCTATATTGGACCCACTGCCTTTGAAGTTTATGTCATGAAACATTTCTTGAGAAAGGGATATGGATTCTTGTACTGACTGCCCCATAAAAAATATGTGTTGTTCTAATGAAACCCACAAAGGGAGATGGAGGGCCAACCAAGGGTTCATAATGCTAGAAAATATTTTATAAGGAAAGTTGCACATGCTTACCAGTCTATAATGCATGATAGAAGAGGGGTTCTTGGATTTAAGAAGAATAACCATTGTTGTGGCACAAGAAACTCGAGGTAAGCTTCCTACCTGAAATAAATCTTGAACAGCCTTTAGCAAATCCTCTTTCACGATGTCTTATAATGATCTATAGAATGAACCAGGAAATCCATCTGGACCTGCAACACTCTCAAGGTTCAGATTCATTATGGTATATCAAATCTCTTCCTCTACTGGTGTTTCACCCAGGCCTTCATTTTCCTTGGACAGGACTACAAAAGGAATAACATCGAATATGTATGTTTCCTCTATAGGGTATCTATTAGGCATGCATTCATTGGGACCAGCAAGAAGATCAGTGAAAAAGGATCTGGTTAGGCTACCCACCATATCCCTATCATTTGTATAAGATCCATCTTCCAGAAGGATATTTGGATTGATCAGTCATCTCCTCTCCTTGATACAAGATTGAAAATAAAAAATTTTATTTTCCCCCTCTTTAAGCTATTTAATCGTCACCCCTCCCTGGACAACCATTCTTGTTTCAAAAGCATGTCCGGAAGAATATTCTTTTTCCCTAGGAGCTCCTCAAAACCAGGTCATCCCACTCATCTTCCAAAATCCTCTCAAGGGAATCAACTACATTTATGATGATCATTAATTCACCATCCAGGGTGTGTTTATCATTCGACCATACTTGAATACTCGATTTTAACCTCCTCATCTTATTCTGAAATGTTGTCCATGTGTGCCCCTGGATAGACATATTCTAGGTGTTACGAACCAGGTTCTGGTATCCCAGTATACTTATCTAATGGTGGCTGAAGTAGAAGCATTTGTAGCAATCTTGCACAAAGTCCATAGAGGCTAGGAGAGGTGGGTGATCTGATATTCCATGTACCAATTTTCAACCTTTGAGATGAAGAAAGTAGAGATGGCCTGCATGTTTCCCAAGCACTTATTGAGATGGATCCACGTGCAGTGATTCCCCCCTTTGGTTATTACACCAGGTAAACTGATAACCCACATAGCCAAGATCCGAGATCCCCTTTCCCGCCATGAAGAGATTAAAGTTGAGGCTGGCATTCCTGGTGAATGGGCCCCTACCCTTCCACTCTATTAGATCTGAAACAATGTTAAAATCACCTCCTACTAACCACACCTATAGACCAGGATCAAACTAATTGGGGTCCTTCTACAAAATCTCACTATGAACGCGGTCACAGATACCATAAACAAAGGGCACAAAAAAGGAGTACTAGTCATACGACCCCATGGTTGTGATGAACTGGTCACCAGCTTGTATCAGATCCAACTTATAGTTAATGTTCTAAAAAATCACGATATGGCAGTTAACAGGGTCGTCATGAATGTATCCATGAAACCTGAAATTTCTGGTGAAATCCCCTATACTTTGAGGATGATGCTTATGTTCGAGGATGGAAACAACTGCAACTTTTTGATTGGAGATTTCAGATTCCAAGAATTCTGACTTAACCCAGGGTCCTACCCTCAAGGATTCAATATAAGTAAACATATCATTTTTGGAATAGTGTCTTGGGTTTGGCTCTAGAACTCATATCCTTGACAAAGCGTGAAGAAGATCTCTCCTTCTGATTCCTCAATTTGGATCTAGTGCACACTCCTTATGCATTGGCTGAACCTACTGCTAGAGAGGATGAAATCTCAAGATATAAGTTGCTATGTGTCCTCCAGTTACCTAGGAGAGAAAAACAACCTTTCCTACTGGAAAAAACCTCCCGGGGTAAAGGGGTTTCCAACCCCATGAGAGGGTCTGAGGTAGGAGGATAAGGATGATGTTCACAGGGAGCTCTCAGTGCTATTGTGACTAGGATTAGAGCCCTCTCATTGGCGTCAGAAGAACTACTAGGTAATGTTGTGCTAGGGGAAGATAAATCCAGGGGACCTGAAGGACTAGATGTCAAAGTTTTCACCACCATTTGATTTCCAACTTCAAGGGACTGTAAGTAAAGTACAACTAATTAATGGATAGAAAATACATGGATTGGTGTGAAACACCTTGGAACATAAGGAGGTAATGCTCGGTAAGCCAATACAACATCCCATAGAAGAGGGCTCAGGGATACCATAAGATCTATCACATGAGAATGGGACACTAGGTCTTCAAAAATGGGTAGATCCAATGTTGAGGCCACTTCATTAGGTTGAGAAACTAAGGTCAGTTGGAATACCCTACCTCCATCCACCAATAGAGCCCGACGCCTCCTATCCTACCATCAATGACAACAGACCTGTATTGAGTGGCCCTAAAGAAGACAATGCTGGCCATATCTAGGAAAAATAGGGTAACAGATATCCTGGATCCAACTGATCGAGTCCTCCACTTTGAGCTCAATATGGTCAGGCACAGGGCGATATAGATGCAATTCCATGAATAGCTGCTCCATCAAGGTAGACGAGTTACACTTGTATTAGAATATGAACATAGGTATCCCCTGAGAGAGTCCTCATTGTCCTTTAGGAATCCTTCATTATGAAAGTGTAGATGCAACCCAGGGAGGCAGATCCATATGGATACACCTAGACTATTTATACCTCTATGAGCCTCCATTGACCAACATGATAGATTGAAGCTCCAACGACCAAAATATCCTGAGGCCTTACAAAAAGCATGAATAAAAGCCCACTTGGAAGGAGACACAAGGATGAATGAGTTCTAGTGAAGCAGAGAAACCAAAACTTGGAGACTGAGCCCCAGGATTGGAAAAAATGCAGGAAGACTGCCAACGATGGCTTAGAAGCACCAAAGCAGGCTAGTAAAGTCCATCCCAAACACACCTTCACCTCCTCGAAAGTCATCACGGGGATATCCAGAAAAACGAGCCAACCCTCCTGAGATGATTGTGCCTGCACCGGGACCACCGGGAAACACGAATAAGGTCAGGGAGATCAGCATAGGATGTCCTTAAACGAAGGTAAGGGAGTCCATGGTAGAAAAGATGGACCATTGGGGCTACCAGCTTCTGGGGAGGCCTCCTGGGAAGCAGGGAGCAGGGACGAGCCAGAGGTGGCGCACCCTGGGACATCTAGAGCTGAAGATAAACTGGGGTCAAGATCCCCTAAGCTGAGAGGAAGATTCAGCGAGGAAGAGGTGAGCAACGAACCAAGGGAATCTTCCACTGAGGCCAGAAGGAAAGGCGGAGACCAGGTAGAGGTGGACACAACAATCTTTTTTTTAACCATCTCACATTTAAATTTAATTTGATAATTTTTATCAGCTTTACATAGTTTCCTAACTATTTTAATTTTGTGGAGTTTTCACAATTTTATGTTTTCAAACATTCTTAATGAAAAAATATATAAAACATGAATCCATTAATATTATAGTAATTGAATCTCCAACACTTCTTCTAAGGTCCTTGAGCCAAATATTTCAAATCATATGGCACCAAAACTCAATTTTCATCATACAAGATATATAATTATAACTATAAAATATTATTATTATATCAACATAATTTGAATATAAAATTGATTATGATATTACATGATGTTCAAACCACTAAAAAATGTCCTTTTTAAAAACCTTTTTTTATCTCTTTCCCATTTAATGTTCACCTATAATGTCATTTATTTGTTTGTGTCTTCTCATTCTCAATGAAATATTCTATTATATCACCATTGAGTAACACATATTCATGTATGAAATGAATTTGTGTCAATGAAACTAATTAAATTTTTTCCAACGTGAGGACCTTACAATAGAATGTTTACTATTTTATTTTAGAATGGTAATTGATCCATGTTATTATCAACACATCCAACTCGATTGAATCTTATTCAAACATTATCAAAATATGTTTAAAATAAGGTGAGACACTCTTTAGACATATAACATTCATAAATAAAGCCTTCTAGTTAAGATTCATTTCTTATAAAAGGCTTCAAATGAACAAGATACCTAATTAAAAAAAGGGACATATAATAATACACCATATATGTAATTATTATGAAACTTTTAATGTAGTAATGATAAATAATTAAGATAAATATACCTCTGTATGGTATAAATCTGTTGATAATGTATGGGCCCTCTATCTTTAACTCCCTTTGTCAAGTTCACAGTTAGATGAACAATCATAGTGTAAAATGATATAGATAATATCATCTCCAAATTACAAAGAATAATTAAAATTATTTCTTGATGTTTTTCAAGATCAATGGGTTTAAAAGTTTTCTCATAAAGTTTTATGAGGAATGTAAAAAACTCAATTATAACTACTGTTATTTTATTATGAAACCATTTATGAAATGTTAAAGATAGAAATTACTCCATCAAAATATGTGAATTGTGATTTTTAAGAACATATATCTTATTTTATTAAGTAAACACATCTATAAATGTCACTTAAATATCCATGTGGTAGTGTCAAATTTTTAAATCTTTGAAGGAGAACATATTTTTGTTGTTTTTCAATGAAAAAACAATTGCAAGATACTTTCCATAATCATTTCCGACTTCTAATGTCCTGAAGGCCTTTTATTTTTTTTCAGTTTTTATAATATCCCTTTTAATGGTTAAAGGGGAACACTTACATGAACCATAGGATTCATGGAATTACATGACCTGAAGGTCTAAGAGGAAATCATCCAGACTATAACTATTTGGAACTGATCCTCACCAACATCCACATCATTGTCAGCTCTCCTCTTTCATATAGTTGTTCGGCAAAGATTCTCATGCATGCATAGGATGGTCCTGATGGAAATTTCCATACCCTCTCATTCTTCTAAATCCTTTAGCTCTACTATGGAGAATGCACCTTGATCTAAATCCTCATCCAAGAGTCTTCCTGGTCTATTTAACCACAATTTCATGTGTCCTAAAGGCCTTGATGTGGCCCAAAGGACATGAGGTGGCTATAAATCCTCACTGGCCTGAAGGCCTTGGGTGGCTCGAAGGACTTAAAGGACCCAAGGCCCAAACCAATGGCCCAAAATCTAAAAAATGAATATTTCTAGCTGTTATAGTATCTCACATTACCTGATATAGAACCTGCTACAATACCTACTACAGTACTCTCTACAGTAAGCTATAGTAACCTGGAAATATGTCTCTTCCCATATTTGATCTTAGGTCTCTTGGATGCACATTATGAGTCCTCACCAACTGGGCTGAGTCTCTTGTGAACCATTAATAATTTCCCCATAAATCACATTTTATGTTCATTTATTTTAATTCCTTATTAGCATTAAGATGATCCTTTTAATTTTCCTACTCATTCAAATTTTTAGAAACCAAACTGTCACATACATTATTTTTAATGTGCATTACATCAATATTATGATGTTACAATTTAAATTACCAATAAATAAGTTCAGAAAAATATTTTATTTCTTCTATTGTTCCATACCAAATGTAAAAGATGAGATTTGAAATTTATTCTTAGAAATGATTAACTTCTAATCTTTTCTTAATTGTACATCTGTAGTTGATAATTATTTCAGGATTTCTAAACATAATAATAATTTGGATGGTGGCCCTAAATAATTTCATTCATCAAATCGTGACTTCTTAAACTGATATCTATGGGATTCATCTAAGAACGAATGATGACACATGAAACACCACTTTATGTTATATGGAAGTATTTTAGTCTTGAATGAAAAGTTAAAAACCAGACATGCCTAGATAATCTGATTATTCCAACTAGACATGTTTTCTATTCTAGGGAAATTATTAATCATCCATGTTAGAGAAATACACATTTTGAACATTTCATCTTCTAATGCATCATATGTATCTAAAAAAATCTCCCACCACTCTTATATTTTTTCTTTAATAGGTTTAAGGTATACATGATTGTAATTTCAAAGAAATTTATTTCCTAGAATGATCATTAAAATAATGAAAAAAGTTTTTTCAAAAACATTCATGGAGGTTGATTGTAAGGGATCAAAATAATTGGCCATATTCTATAAGATAAACATAGAGTCCGGAATGGATTAATTTTATTAGAAGCAAATTCCAAACCCACATTATATGGAAATTGAGAAATAAATATATTTACATAATCAAATTATTTCTAGTTTTTCAATTTTTTTGGTTTTTTTATAAATCATTATTTGTTTCCTATAAAATTCCATTTTATTTACTTGTTCATTTTATAATACATGAACTGTTTTTCCGACAATGTTTTAATGGAAAGTAATATAAAAATATTCATATATATTTTTTATTCTTATTTGTAGTTTTTTATTAATAGTTTTTCATGATTCAATGATTTCTATATCAAAGTATGAAATATTTTTCACTCTTCTCTATCCATATATTCTCTTTAATATGACAATAAATCATTAGGACATGCATGTATCATTATATAATTTGGACTGATCTTGTTATCAAATTTATTTAACTCATAAAATGACTTATGAATCTTATCTTAAATAAATTAATCATGTAGTAACCCCAAAATCATCAATATTTATTGATATATAATTTATAATAATCACATTATATGGCACAATTTTAGTAGAAATGATTTTTTTAATATTTTCTACATCCTTCATATGAATTTTAATTTTCTCCATCCACTAATTACTAAAACCAATGTGATTTCTCAAACTGCTTATATATTTTTATTAATCTCTATTAAATCATAAATATACGCCAATTATATATTAAAATACTCATCATGTTGTGTTATCATGCCAAAATAATTGTTAATTGAGTTCGTATTTCCAATCTCCTCTATTGGGGAAGTAAGTTACTCATTTTACTGATGCCCACTTGTTAAACTTTATACAATTCCCATTTCCACATGAAAAATCCATCTCACATCTCCAGTAGAAATTTTTTTATATATAAAGTGCTCATAAACTTAATTTCAATCCAACTATCATCTTAAATTCTAATCAGAACATGGGAATCTTTTTCTTTCAACTATAGATTAATTTATAATTGAAAAATCTAAAAATGAATCCAACCCCTTAACATATTACGTGGTATTCAAGGGTAATGTAATCGAGATATTATCCATTTATATCTTATTAATAAATATATGTATAAAAAACATAACATGCATTAATGAAATGAAATCATATTACAATTAAAACATAACTAGGAATAATATATAAGCATTTTTAAAATTTGAATAAAAATAAATCATCCAATATAACATAATTACAATCAATTGAAATTATGATTTTATATTTTATGATATAAATATATCATACAACATATAAAAAATAAAATTAAAATAATAAAGGAATGATTGATCTACAATGATAGACAATTAACTATGAAAATGAGAATGAAAACATAATTCATGAATTAATCAAAAAAAAGAAAACTAATTGAAAAATATTTACACTAATAATTATTTAAAAATTAACTACATTTTATATAATCAATAAAATTTGAAATAAATTTAAAACATAAATATAGACCAAAAATTAAAATCCCTAGATTGTGAATTCATGATAAAACCAAATTTTATAGCCTAACAAGACAAATCCCTAAATACATAATTTGAAATCCATATATAAATATCATGGAGGTCATTGAAATAATAAAATAAAAAAACAATGTAAAAGTATAGATTTTGAGAAATTAGACTGTACCTAAAAGAAACAGATAGAGAAGGTAAATAGGTTCCCACAATAAATGATAGAGAATTATAATTTTCTGTGGAGAAGGAGAGGTAATGATATGGAGGAGAGGGAATGGAGTAGTTGTGAGGGATGAGGGGTATCACGAAGAGGATAAGGGGTGGTGTGACTATGAATTTGGAGAGGGGATGTAATGACAAGGTGGTTTTTATAATGGAGTGGATGCATCACACAATAAACAATAGTGGGTAAATATAGTTGTGAAATGGGTTTTAAGTAGCGTCAATTTTTAAAAAACCACCACCAATATTTCATTACACAACAATTTTATTTAATCATCACTAATAAAGTAGGCTAAACTAGTAAAAGCCTAAATATTTTTAATCATTAGAGATTATTTGAAACCATTTCTAATAAACTTGTCCAAAGTATTTTTTTTATACTAAAAAATAAAATCATGAAATTGTTTGGGGAATTTCATCTATACAAATAAACTAATATGCCAAAATCGTGATTCATCAAATAAATATTTTCGTACTTATCAATACCCATACAATTATAATCTTAATCTTTCCATCCCATAAAAATTTACATTCAAATCAAGGTGTGATGGTATTTTCAAATAAATATATGAGTCCTAGATAAAAATTATAACAAGAAATCTAAGTGTGTATGAAATGTCTTAATCTAAAAATTATGTGAAAAATGCAGGAAATGTAAAAATATAATGAAAAAATTAAAACAAAATCCTATATCTATTGAATCACTTCCTCTTTATTTCTTCCCCATAATATACCTTATGACTTCTTTCATCATTCCCATAGACCTAAAAAATATAAATAAACATTTGAAAGTACAAGATTCATTCCATAAAAGCTAAAATATATATTGGTGATTTAATTATAAATACTAAAACAGGTTCCTAAAATACATTCCTAAAAATACATTCCTAAATAGGGATTCCTAATTAATATAAAAATAAAAACTTTCCTCCTATAAGAACTTTTTTAAAGTCTTCGATCTATACATGAACTTACCATGTGTTATGTAACATATGATTAGAAAGAAGCTACCTAATCCAAATTAATTAATAGTGTAAGTTGAGTCTTCTTCACATAGATGTGTCTTCTTCATTTCTTTAAAATAGTGTTACTCGTACTTAATGTAGTATTTCATCCTCTTTTATATGAAAACAGACAAAAAAAATTCAATAATAAAAAATAAAATGTTAATTCATGGGCTAACCAATCTTATCGGATAACTTTTATATATTTTTTATCAATATAGTTCTAACATCCTCAATTTTTCAATCATCTTACTTTTCAACTGATTTTAATCACTTATTATTTTTCATTAATTCTTATTGTAGATTCTTATTTTTTTTATTCATCATAAGAAATATCCACCAATTCCTGTTTTATATCCTCACAAAAATCCTCATATTCTACATCAAAAATCTTCATTACTCGATGAATATTAAACATCACTTTATCACCACCCAATCTTAATGATAAGTAACCAAATTGAAAATCAATATAGTCCCTTACCATTTCTAAAAATGAACTTTTAATTATAAGGGGTGTTTTCTCTCCATCCATTTAAGGTACAAGAAACTCCATTGGAAAGTAAAATTTATCCACATTAACCGAACCATCCTATTTCAAAACTCATGGATATATCACCTTTATATTGGCCAATTGAAGAGAAACATTGGTATGATTTTTCTTTTTTAATCTCAATCTTGTATGTAATAAATATTATATTAAATTAAAACTTAGAACTAAACAATAATATCTTCCAAAATCATAAGATTTGATATGAATAAAAATTGAAAAACCTCTAATATATCATTACATCTTTCATAGACTCCTTAACACTACAACTGAACATTCTTCCATGAATGGTATTGTACCCAAATCCTCAAGCTTCAAATTTTTTGAAAACATTTCTTTCTTAAAAACTTTATATGTGGGAATTTTTTCTAATGATTCTTCAAAAAGGATATTAATATGAATTTTCATAAAAAAATTATAGAAAATTACTCCTTTTCTCCTTAATCCCATTTTTTTCATCCTTTCTAGGAATGATAGTGGTGGTTTGTAAGTTGTTAGAACTTTTCTCTAACTTTTTATTCATATTGGTTCTTTTTTTATCCTATCTATTATTTAACACCTTCCACAATGTTTTTTACACTTCTAAGGGTGATAGAATTCTATTAACCATATGGGTTGATCTCCCTTTCACTCATATGTACTCCATGTGGCCTCTACTTATGTTTATTTGAAATTTATCCAACTCGGATCATATTATTTCTTATAGAGTCCTTTTAGTATTTTGAATAATGTTTCAACTCATTAATGGTTCCCCAAGTGGTTTTTATGAATTTTTAAAAAGTATCCTCTAGTGAATGAATTTGATTTTGAGGCAATAGTCCATATTGTTGTTTTTTGAATCCCATGATCATTGTTACAACCTTGGACTTCATTGTTGTGGCCTTTATCCAAACAAAAATATTTTTTCAATTTAAATTAGTGTGATTAAAATATTTAATGAACATTTCAATTATTATTTTCATTACCAAAATAACATTAGTAATGATAGTTAAGATATCATTGCTTTCCCCATTAGTTTTCACCATATGAGATCCTTGTGATTTTTGTACTTCCTCTTTTTTTCCATTGAAAACTATTTTTGGACATATCTTCCAAAGATTCAAAACTCACCTTTGAAATATTCTTCATCAACATCCATTCTACAATAGAATCTGCGACTAACCGATAACCTTGAGATAAACCATTATAAATTTTTTTTTCATATCAATCAAGTATCTTCACCATGAAGAGGAAACATTATTAATATATCTTTTAATTATTCCCATACAGTATAAAGTTACTTTGATTTACATAATTTAAAATTTAAAATGATTAATTAAATATTCATTTTCTTTATTTGGGAAAGATTTATGTTATAAATAATATTTCCATATCAAAATAAGTTGTGATAGAATGCAATACTAAGATTCAAATTCATTCTTTAGCTTTGTATATTGGTGAGAATTTTAGAACACTTAGAATTGACACATTTCAAGAAACATTATTAAATTAGAAATTATCTCAGAGTTCAAGAATACCACCCACGTGTGTGTTTCGGTCTGTATGTGGTATAATTTCAATTTTATGTTAATTTTTGATCATTTAAATGATTTTCAGCTTTATTTTATGTGGTTCACAATAACTAGAGGAACTAGAATCATTGGTTGTACCACAACAATTGATGGAAAGGCATGCTTGATTAGTGTAATTTTTCATGGTTTTCTTCCTTACATAACATGATCTATCTCTTGGGATTTATCAACTCTAGGAATGTTTTCTTTCTTTTTTATGTTACCATAAGTTCCTCTACAACTCGGGATCAAACTCAAATTTTTTCTTTGCTTTTATCCATGTTTTTTACTAGTGAATTAATGATTTTTTCTAAAAAATCACAAAATAAGATCATCAATCATAATAAAAAGGATAAAATATAAAAAACAAATGGAATGAATATTTTTTTTCTAATTGAACCAGGTTTACTATATCAATGTCCCCTATAATAAAACTAAAAACATTTAATTCTTATTGACCATTATTAAATATTATGAGGTATCAAGTTTATATTTTTTAATATTTATTTTCCCAACTGCTAACAACTAAACAATAACAATGTTCTAATCTACGTTCAAACTCAGAGATGATATATTTATTAAAACTAATTATAGAGTTGAAATGATTGAGAATACGAAGTTTAAACTATTTTAAAAGAAACATTAAATAATGAAAGTGCACAAATTTTATTAAATCTAATATAGTTAAGTAGTGAAGAAAAATTAATGAATGGATAGTAAAGTCTTCGTTGGAATCAAATATAAGTATGGATTTGGTCTTGGTCCTCATTCTCTAATTTCAAAAATTCTATTTTATTATGGTCAGTTACACTAGTTTATTTAGATATTAGTTTATCCAAATCCATATCTAAACATGATTTATCCCACTTAAAAAATAGTCAATTATAAATCAATGTAATTAGTTAATACATAAAAAATTCATTCATTGACCAATACATAATGTGCATACCTGAATAATAGAGAAAATATATAATAGAATATCTAAATAAAAAAACAAATAAGGAATATTATAAAATATAGATTCACTAAATCAAACATCATTTATTACATAAATTACCACAAGTAAAATTATCCCTTCATGATATACATAATAGATCACCAAAAAAATAATAAAAATCCTCATCCTAATAACTCCAGTGAGTTGTAAGGGTGTTCAAAATCAAATGTCCAAAGTGTAAAATAGTGATATTATTTCATAGAAAAACATTTTTCTATTAAATCTCTTTAATATATTCTTATATCTATCCCATTTTGAAACCATCTAAAACTCATTATAATATCTCCCAAAAATATATTGGGATTACATTAGGATCTCTCCAAAAATTAATCTTCATATTTCCAAAATATAGATAATTCATGGTCTTTAAAAAGTCTAGAATTTAACTAAAAATATTTAAATAGCCCTCCAAACACTAATGGTGGTCCCTATTATAATTTAAAATTCACACCAGCTACACTCATTTTAGAACCTCCATGTCATACCACTTATATCCTTAAAATATAAAAAATACCCAAATTATGGATCTTTAACCATGGAATAGATAGAATCCTTTAAAACTTTTCATATCAATGGTAATCAATTTACTATGGAAAATTCATCTTCAAAATGGTTTTTCCACCATGCCCGAACATGCGACCATGAAACATAAATAGGAAAACCACAACATAAATGACCTTGAACAAGATTTATACCCTTTTAAAAAATAAATTCTCCACATAACACATCTATTACACATAGTTTTTTCCTATGATTTCATGTATAAACATTCTATTTATCTATAATAGATTCTACTAAATCAATGTGTTCAAAATTTAATCATTGTAAAATCCCTATAATCCATGTTTTTTTCATACTTAGTCATTTCACTCTATATTTATTCCTCTTTAGATTTATATCTCATGAAACTATGATCATTTAAATACCATGAATTCCATATATTTCAGTTCTATTATGAATGAAATTTAGTAGACATAGGATCGTCTGATTCAAAATACAATAAAATATTTATGCTTTATTTTATTTATATTATATGCTTGAGATTGAATATTCTACTACCTATTTCATATTGATACATATCTCAACATAATTCTTGTGAGCAACCTTTTATATATTTTATCCAAAAAATTATGAATTTATATTTTAATCTAATCACTATATATTGCACTAATTTTAGAATTAAAATTCACCCCTATTTCATTTTCACCACTCTCTATGGATCCTAAAAATTGGTATCAAATATTACCCTTTGGAGATTTGTTTTTTTTAATTCTTTGTTTAATATATGTTTATATCTATTTTTTCATTTAACAATTCCCCTAGACTACAAAATGTTTTAGAAAATATTATTTATTTATGATGGATACTCAAGAAGTTACCCATGGAAGAAATCCATCGAGACCAGCCATGTACAATTATAATAATAATTTTTATTAAAAATATATAATGGAAGATATTATGAAGACTATTGGAATTGAATATTATACTCTATTATCAAGACATTAAATTTTTTCATAAATTTATCTTGATAATTTAGTTAGTAATGAATCTGTTAAATATATTTTTAATTACATGGTGAAAAATTATCTTTTTTGCACTGTACATATATATTTATTTCTAATTTTATATCTTATTGTACAATTTTTATTTACATTTAGAGACATTTACAAGTCACTCATCAAGGTACTGATAAGTTAAAGGAAACTAGGCTTGACATGTATAGGGATAAATATCAATATTTTATAATGATGGATAATGAAATTGTTGATGAGATATATCATATGACTAAACATATTGTAGAAAACATGACTTATCTTGGAGAAACCATAAATAATGAGGTTATAGTTGAAAAAATTCTTCAAGAACTACCCAAAAAGTGAAATTCTAAGAGAGTAGTGATTGAAGAATGTAATTATTTTAATTTTTATTCTACATATGATATTATTAGTTCACTATTATAATATGATATTGAATAGAAAAACATTTATCATGAGGATAATTATATGTAGAATGTTATTACATTTAAATCTATAAAAATAAAATTCATTAGTTCTTATGACGATAGCACAAATCCTTCCAATTAAGAAAAAAAAGGATTTAAAATGGATTGTGAATGGTGTGGAAAAATTCATAAAGAAAATTAAAAGGTACATGAAGTGGCATAGGAACAATTATGGGAAAGATACCAGAAAGGTAACACTATAATATTTATTTTTCAAATATTACATGTTTTAAACATGGAAAACAAAACTATATTAAGTCAAACTATCTATGTTTAAGAAATGAAAGAAAAGATAATAAATACAAGAGAAAGGAAAAAATGAAAATGGATACTATATGGATCTCTAGTAGTGACTCAGATTCTTATGATGATTATATTATAGTAAACGATTCCTAAAATATATGCCAAGCAGCAAAGATGTAAAAAATATATGGTTTATAGAAACTGTGAATGAGTTTCATGATTTCTATTTTGATTCAGATTATGATTGTAATTGTGATTCTAAATATGAAAAAATTAGTATAGATGTGTAAAATGAAAATTTTGATAATGTAACTCCCTGAACCAAATTACCATGTTTGGGATAGAGTATAAAGAAGCCTCATGCACACCTTCCCATACACAAGAGGCTTTTAACTAGTGAAAAGGGCCTAAAACAGAACATGGGGAGACTATTCCCTCAGTATAGATAAATGACCCAAAAAAATACACTAGGATGGGATAATAAAATACAATATTTATAAAATGGTAGAAAACGATATAAAACCATGTTGTATTAATAGACCATACAAGAAAACCACACAACCAAAAAACTGTAAGTCATGTACTAAAGAAAAAAAAAGATGGAAGAAAAAAATATAAGTCATAATAATCAACCCAAGGTCCACCATAACTCCTCCCATTTTTCCAGATCCTCTATATTATGCACTTGATACATGTCTCTGCCCCTTGATTGGATCTCTCATCATAATTTCAAGATACACATCAAGATTCCTATGTGGGGTGTAAGTATAAACCCAATAGGGCACCACCAATGCATCCTTAAAATTAGTGAAGCATTATTATAAAATTGTATTAAATGATAGGGAAGTAAATACACAAGTAAATAGTTACATGTTGGGCCATTGTATGCTAACCAGGATATCACAGACCCCAATCCAACCCACTTCAGCTTCACGCGAGTAGAGAATTTATGTAAGATTTCTATGAATCTTAAAACATTACATAATAATAATAATATAAGTCTCAGAATAAGCTATAAGGCCATCATTCCATTGGTCATTCTATAAGGCTGGCATGCCCCCACTATATTAGGCTAATACATAAGGAGATCATGCCCCGCTAACTCTCTCAGGTCAGTCCACAAGGTCATCATGACCCACTTCCAATCTTTGGTCAATCCACAAGACCATTATTCCCTACCATCTATCATTAAAGACCCTTCCCTAATCATCATGCATCACATATCACATGATCCATCTCTAAGGGATTAACTAATCCATGAAGGCTATAATTTTCACTTTGATACCAAATAACATAAGACTACAACCATATAAAAATATACCTACTGAAGTCATAGAAAAAAAGTCTTGATCTATACCCATGAAGATGCATGTCATATCAAGATTGGTAACATAGGACACACACACACACAATCATGTCATATCCTGTCACGTACGTAACCTATTTTAGGGTTATTTTAAATTTATTTTCCACTCATGATTTGTTTTGGTGGTTTCCACAGGTTTTATTGATAATAGGTGAGTTTTCATGAATTAGGCCAAACTGCGAGCCCAATTCCATATTTAAAAATAAATTTTGTTTCATTTATAACTTTTTCAATTTTTACTATTTTTGACTCATTCCAACGCCTAATTGTTCTACCCTGATATATTAACCCCAAATTTAAATTTGGGGCCTTTATAAAACCATAAGCATGGAGGATGTTTGTTTTTATTTGAGAATTGGGCCAACCCGAAGGCCCATTTTCCAGTTTTAAATTGTTTCATTAATTTATTAATATATTATTCATTAAAATGTATTTTATGGTGATTCCACCTCCCTATCGACCCTAAGAAGCCCAGTCTCGACCCCATTCCCTTATACCACAATTTGGAGCTCGATAGAGTCGCGAAAATAGTCGAAACTTTCTGGATTTCAGAAATCGTCCAGATTTTGGAGAGGTAAATTGATCCTTTCATAACTCCTTCTATTCTTAATATTTTCCATCCATTCCAATTCCTAAATTACCTAATAATTCTTGTGAGACCATACCCTGTGTTTTGGCCGTTTTAAATTTCAGATACTAGTGTTTTGGGGAGATTCCTTCTAGATTTCTCAAGTAAGTTTGTCCATTTCCTTTCCCATTTCAAATTGATTAGGGTTTCATTCTATTTTTTTAGGGTTTCCTCCCTTTTTATTGAAGTGAACAATGACCAGTGGGTAGGTGTTCGAACCTAAGGTTTATCCTTGGGTTTTCTTGGTCCAATTTTCTATTTTTAGGTTTGATCTACCCTTCTTGAGGTGCGGCGGTGGTGCGTTTGTGTTTTCGCACAAAGGATTCAATGGTTTCATTTGATTTGGTAGGTGATTCCAATGTTGATGCAATCTTTGTGTATTAGCATGCTGTATTTATCATATTTTCAGATTTATATAATTTTATTATTGCTACAAAAATTGGTTCTAATGATATTTCCATTGCAATTGAATTTAAAATGCCAATTTGGTGTGAAATTGGGGGTTTTCCAAAGATGTGTTTTGTTTGTTTATTTGGGGATGACCTATAAATACTTAGTTGTTTTTATTGATCTGTAATAAGGCATAAAATACTGTTTATAATGTTTATCCCCTTTGGTAATTTCTGCAAATAATGAGTTTTAATTGTGCTTGTAAAGAAAGTGAAGTTTTGGTTCCACTTTTGTGTGAAAATGAAGGTTTTACAAAGAGAACACTTCTTGTTTAACATGAGGATGCCCAAAAATTGATTTGTTGTTTTAATTGATATTTATTGGGCTGCCTTTACTATTTTGGTAACTTAAAATTGTGAACATCGTGTACAAGTGGGTTTCTTAAGGGGTTTTGTGTGCAAAACTACACGAGATTTTGTGAAATTGATTTATTCAAATTCAAAGAGTTTGTTGTGTGTTTTAAGTGGTAGAAAATGAGATAGCTACTGTATTTGTTGTATGTGACCAGTAGTGGTGTTTTACATTAAAATGGATGTGTGTTAAATCCTGAAATTGTTTGAGCACAAAGGGGGAAGCCCGGGTACCTAGGTGGGGCGGATTTGTACTAGTACGGCTAGTGGACCAGATGGGTTTTGTCCCTGTTTCACTTAGCATTTGGATAACGACAACTCTAACTAAACTATGTGGATGATGATTGGGGACCACTAGATTATGGTTATGTTCCCTACTATTGGCTCGTGCACGAGAAAGGATTTTACTATGGTTACATTACACTGAGGTACGAGGTACATGGGGCCTGAGACTATCTAGTGCCTAGGGGTGTTCCCGGTTTTGTTGCTCAGTGGATTTGTGGTATTTGCCCTTGTTTTTGGGTGTCTTTGGAATTATAATGCAGTATCTAATATTCCTATTTAAATGTGTTAACATTCTGAAAGTTTTATCTTGAAAAATGTTTTCAATTTAAAGTATCATTTCGTGGAATTTGTCACCGCTTTTAATTGCATATTAAAACTGCTTGCTTTTTCACCTTGTATTGCATGCACCTTGGAATCATAGGGTGGTATCCTATTGGGCTTAGGCTCACACCCTACTTACACCCCTTGGGTGTAAGTAGACCTTTTTTTGACCCAGGTAACGGAAAGGCTAAGGGTGTTGACGGTTCAGGGTGTTAGTCCTCATCCTTGGGGAGGAGTAGTGGGGACGACTTGGGGGTGATGACCCCTTGCCATGTGGAGTCCATGGGGATGTTTTGTTTCTGTTCCATTGTGTCTTTGGACCTTTTTTATTGACTCTAAACCTATGTATTCAGTTCTGGTTTTTGTTTAAACATCGTTTGGTATAAATTTTTCAGATTCAGTTTATTGATTGTTTTTAATGGTTTATGCCTTCATATTCGGGTAAATCGTTCCCAAACCTAAATAAATGATACCCGGGCACTTGTGCCAGCCCGTGGGGATAGGGAACGCCCTTCGGGTCATGTCACGGGCTGGGTTTGGTGCCAGTTTTGGCGGTGACCAGATTCGGTTCGTGACATATCCAGAGAGTTCTGATGGGCCACACACACATGAACAAGAATGTCATATCAAGATAGGTCTAATGGGCCACACCTACATGAAAAATAATTTCATATCATATAGTTTTACAAAATTATCATAACATGGTAAGGAACTTACTTCTTAAACACATTGAAGACCAATATCAAGGATCACCACTTGAATCAAAATAAAACACTAATGATACCTATAAATTTCCCCAAATCATCACATGAGGATTCAATATTCAAGATCCAATAAGAATATTATGTCATGGGATGGGATATATTTAGACTTTCCAAATGAGATCCAATGTAAAGAATTAATCTAGATGAATTCAAGAGTGATCAAGAAAAAAATGGTTTTACACCTTCCTTTTTATATATAATATAGATTTAATCACATTAAATAATGTTATCATTCCTAGATTCGACAATGATAGACTAGATCTAGGGAATTTTCTAAGGAGAAGAGTGAATATCTAATTAGAATAAGAAGAATAGAGGATAAATGGTCAATTTCCTTGAAATAACTAGGACCAACGTCACTAGATCCAATGGAATTACTCTCCAGAGAGAAGGAATTCACCAATAATGGTTATTGGAATACATAGGTTTGAGAGACCCAGGTTTTGGAGGAATAACTAAGGGTTTCAGGGAGTTTTTGGGCCAAAATAATAACTTTTAGATTAAGTAATACTATGTCTGTTGTTTGGGAGCACAATTTACCAAACTTTGTACCAACTGTGTGAGGATTACTTCCTATTCAGGGCACCAATGTGGTTTTACTACATAGTTTTGTAAACCATGTTCCAACTATGATTTTTCATATGTTTCATTTTACAAAGTTACCTAGGGAATGTTTAATAGTTAGCACTAACCATGCACCAACTGTGTGCCACCCACTTCTCTTATCCAATAGGTTGCAAGATTACCTAGGGGAACTACACAGTTTTCCTTAACCATGATCCAACATAAAGTCTTCTAAAACTATCCAAAACAAACTAGAATCAGCTTTATACTAGAACCAAACATAGAATAACTCAAAAACACTTTTATAGAAGGTTCATAACAAGGCACAATTACTGTATAATTTCAGATTCCATTACAATCTCCCCCTCTAAGGACTTCTCATCCTCAAGAAGTATCTCCATAGGTCTCAGTCGAATAACTCAAGCCACTGAGTCTACACATATGATTCACACTCCGATTTTTCTTTTTGAATATGTATTTTCCACCATAAACCTTGAAAGATAGGCACAATCATCCTTAATTGTACATATTTTCTTCGATCTACAATTTTGGACAGACATTCCTTAAATGAAGAATCTGACTCCAAATCAAGATATTATCTTTTAATCACATGAAAAATATCTAGGTCATACTTACTAAGTTGAGACACATGAAACATATAATTAATATCTCAAGGTTATGGAGGAAGATACAATCATTAAGTCACCATACCGATCTGTTCCACTATCTCAAATGGTACCTCAAATCGTGGAGCCAATTTCCACTACCTCTGCAATCATTGGATCCCAATAAAGATGAAAATAATAAGAAAATCAATTAACCATGGTGAAATCCAAATGGAACTATCATCAGTAAACATAATAAGTCAACTTAATTTTATTAGTAACCAACCACTTCCTGATTAACTACACACACTTGAAGGTCTCCTAGACTAAACATGGATTGATAACTATTGACTTATCAACTTCAATACTATATAATGGATAAGTATAGGATCAACCATAGAGCCTCAAAAGGTGTTATATGAATTGAATAATGAATACTATTATTATATAAAGACTCTACCAAATCCAGAAGGTCATCCCATGTTCCACCCAAATCTAACACACACGCCCTATGATATTTTCTAAAACTAGGGTCATCCTTCCATACCATCTATCTATTTGACTATGGTATATTTTTCTCATATTACACTATAACCCCATTACAATTTTAAATTATTTCTAAAAAAATGACCTTAAACTAGCATCTCTATTCGACATGATACTCCTGGGCACTCCATATGGACACACTGTATCACGAAAGTATATCCTACCGAACTCATTCATGGATTGATTTTCTTGAATGGGAAATAAATGTGAAACCTTTTTAAATCAATTTATGAAAACCCAAATTAAATCCTAACCTCTCAAGATCTTGGTAAACCCCATGAAAAAATCCATCGCCACCTCATCTTACGTCCACAATGGTATAAGAAGAGGTTAAAGTAAACCACTACGTTATTGATGTTTCGATTTGATCCAATGGAAAGTGATACAATAATAAATGAACACTGATATTTCATTTTCATTCCAAAACTCCAAAAATGGACTCATATATTATGATATATATTAGTAGATTATGGATTCACCACTCATTTTGAGGTGTTTGGGTCCCTCATGATTTCCTCTTTCATAGAAGTAGGAGATACCACTATACTAAGGACATAAAGCACATTATCCTTATCTAAGGACCATATTGAGAAACAATTCCTCTTATAAACCTCTCCCACATCATTATCAAATCCTTATTAGACTTATAACTAAACATGACTTGATTAACCAAAGAAGAAGTGATAACCAACAGTGAATAAGATACCACCTCTTTCTCTTCAGATTCACCCACCTGCCAATTAATTAGGATATTCATCTAGTACACTCTTATTTTGATGTCCTACATGATAAATCCTATGTATTCCTTCTAAGATCATCTAAAACAACATTATCGTTTCCAAGGGAATACTCAATATTAAAATTAAATATCTATAGATGCTTGAACCAACTTCTCCGCCGCATATTCAGGTCTCACTGGGAGAAAATATATCATAATACCTTATGACCAACATAGATAAAAACATATATCACAGAAGAGACAATGAAACCAACATTTCAAGTCATGAATCATGTCAGCTAACTCCAGGTCCTGAGTATAGTAGTTTCGATCATGGGTTTGTAACTAGAAAGACCCATATGCAACTAATCAGTCATTCTTGATCAAACCCCCCCCCCCCAAAAAAAAACTTTATATGCATCATAGTGCACTATACAACCATTCCAAGGATCTTTTAGAATCATAATTGAAGCATATTTCAGCCTTATCATCAAATCTAGGAAGGAATACTTTCACAGTCCAGTCTATTCAAACTTTACCCTTATCTTGGTAAGTCTGGTAAAAGGTGATACCAAATAAGAAAATTACTATTTGAATCATCTATAGTACCCATATAATCCAAGGATAATCCAAAGTATTAACATGTTCCTTATCCATATGTATCAATAGAAATACCTATCTCATAAATAACATTCCTAAGAAAAGCATACCTCTTGGATCCAAAATTGACACTTTGAAACATTGGAATAAATATAATGTTATTGATATGTAATCAAAAAGATCTTTAAATGTATAGCATGAAATTATGAAATTCATGAATATACCAAGATGTTTTCCAATAACAACATAATTAAAAAACTCCAAGTATGGTTAAAAAAAATTATCCATAAGGTCTAGGAAAACTGTTGGATTATTCTCCAACCCAAACGATATCACATGGTACTCATATAACTCATATATTCCCTTGAATCCCTTATTTTGTGTATCCTATTCTCTAAAAAAAGTTTTTGATATCTCAATTTTTGATCAATTTTGGAGAAATAAGTGATAAAATAAATCCTCAATCCTAGAAAATTTATATCAATTATTCTCTATGGAAAAAACAATTTTTGATAACCCACACATAGCCTTAGGCTACAATCTTCCTAATTAGAAAAATATATAGATATCCCCAAGGAGAAGTTTTCAGCCGAATAAACCCATTCACCTAAATATATTCAAGACACATTTTAAACTTCTTTATCTTGGTTGATTCTATACAATATAGAGGGATTAATATAGGTAGAACAATTAGCACAATTTCAATTTCAAACTTGATTCTTCTATGGGGAGGAATTTCGAATAAGTAATCTATAAAATCATCACGTTAAATGTCCGCCATATGAGGAAAATTCATTAGTGTAATTACACGATCTTCTTTAACAACCATACCTACCACCTGAGAAATAATGATCCTAATATAACTATGGCCCAGACCCACTCTACTTACTCATAGATCCCACTCTCTGTCCAGGCCATTCTTCTCTTCTTTCGGGTAAGTAATTTTCATCCATATAGGATAATAATTAATTCAATACTGATAAATAATCAACTATTCTATACCAAAGATCACATAAAAAAATTTCATCTTAAAAATAATAAATCCTGTAATATTTTTATCATACAACCACTATAAGACATTTTGGACATATTTTAGTACACTCAATCCTATTTTCGAGAGGCGTATCAAGAGCACACAATTTGGGGAAAAATATTTTTGAGAAAATATATATTGAAACTAATTGAGCATATATAAAATAACAGGAAGCTCTTATATCAAATAAAGACATAGAAAGTATAGAGTTAATCAAAACTAGACCATGAACTATTGAATCCCGCTCTCAACAATTCATTAATCCATTGCATAAACTCTATCCATATAAGATCCCTAGAAATTTCCCCATAATTCTTGGTTCATCTGATTCAAGGAACTCTATAGAGTTTGTAACTACTACAAAAACCCACTAACTTCTCTATGACACAACCCTCCTATAATTACCTAGCTCCATGTATAAGGTTGCCTTATCTATTACCTTGAAGAATACATTTTCCCGACATTCCTATGTGAATCCATTCACAATGATTTCGAATAGAAATGTTGCCTATGCCCCTTATTAAGACATCAATGAAACTTCATCTGAGTATCTAGACATGATTTATGATATTTTACAAACTATACATAGTTAAATCACTAAGGAAAAACTTCCCCTAATGATGTATTGGATGAAACTCTTCTCTGATTTAGATGCATATTGTTGCCCCGGTGCATCACCTAAACCATCCTCTTTTTGTTACCAAATGGTGAACCCAAAGATTCACTCAAGAACCCACATTTTGATCCACTATAGACCTGAATAAGACATTCTAATTTGTCCACCTCTAAACTCTTCTCAACTGTATGGTCCAGAAAAATTACTTTTGAGTATGTGGTGATGTTGAAGTTCCTCACCGGGAACCTTAAATCAGTTCCTAATCCAATATTAGACTTCTCAGATTTCTGTTCCATATTCTTGGATAAAAGAGGACAAAAAAATTAACTTCATAAAATGAATATAAAACTATTTCACCGTCATAATTCCCTATTAGAGTTTCATAACCCCTTAGATCTATCCATCTTCAGCATTATTAAGAATAAATCCTCAAAAAATTAATCCTTGAAGGTCTCCTATCTCGGACCCTCATGCATCCCAGCCTATTTCATCACACTCTACCATTTCTTAGCAGATCCCTAAAGCATATATGTATCCAATTACACTTTGTTCTTTCCAGGAGTCTCTACTAAATCAAAAAATCACTCAATGATATCAATATAGATCTTAGAATCCAAGGGGCTTTTGGTGCCTTGGATTTCTAGGGGCTGTTATATTTGGAAATCTCAAGCAAAATCAACTATATTTTGTCCTCCACTATGGGTAATTGAACCCTGAATATAAACTAGCTGAATGACTCCAACCAAAGCAGTTCCACTTCCTACACCATTAGAGTGACTAAAAATTTATTCTCAACTATATTCTCATTCATGTTCAAAGAATTTTTAAGAGAATTTCCCATGAAGGGAGAATATTAAAAAACTTCCCTAAGTGGTCTCATAAGAAGGAATTGATGTGGTATTACCCAAAATTCCATGAAAAACACCTAAAATGCATTTAATTTTTTAAATATACATACTACCTAAGATTTTAACACGCACACACATAAGAACCACTTCATGAAGACTCATCCTAAGATTCTACTAATGACTATAATGAATAACACCTTGCATAACTCAAGGCCTAATTTCAAGTATCAAGTACCTGTATATTAGTCAAAATAATATAAATATTATAAGATATAACATGTTGAGGATCAAATAATTATTTTTAATTAATAAAAAATTATAAGGGAGACATAGAAAATAGATTATAACATGTAATTAATTAATTATTTCCCCATAAATTACAAAAACAAATAGTGCATTATATGTGAAATTATGTTCCAACTCATGAGGCGTGAACTCAACCTAATACTATAAACTATTACTACAAAACATTCCCAAGATCAACATGAAATTTGAATACTATAATCAATAATTATAATCCCACTTACCATGATAACTCATAGGTCCATTATAGATAAGACAGCTAGGAACATGAGTAACTAACCTTCCCAAGACTCAACTATCTTATATTCTTTCTATTAGACACCCAAAACATATTCAATAATAAAGAGAAGAAAATAAATCTTATACCATTTTGTAGTTCCCCAAACTGAATCACCAGGTCTGTTCTAGAGTGTAACATTAAGTTATGTAAACCTCGCCATATAAAAAAGGAAACCACATAACAGCAATGGCCTAAATCAAAACATGGTGATACTATTACCTCCTTACAAATATCTAACCTACAGATGTATGAATGGAAGTGATAATAAAATAATAGATCAACAAAATAGAAGAACATGAAAGAAAACCATGTTGTATCAATATGTCATACAACAAAATCAACCAACCAATTAGTTTCAAGTCAAGTGCTAAATAAAAATAATGGGGGAAGATAATAAGATATGTTTTAATAAGAAAAATTATTTTCATTGTAACTCTAATTATCTACCCTACTCCTCCAGCTATGTAATTCAATATAGGGACCTTACACTTGACTAGATCCCTAACCATAAATTTTGCACATGCACCAAGATACTCATGCTGGGTGTGACTGTAAACCCATTAGGACACTACCAATGCATCCTTAACAGAAGTGAAATATTTATATAAAATTTTATTCAATTATTGGAAAGAAAATAGATATGTAAAAAATCACATGTCATGTCATCATGTGCTAACTAGTTTTTTATGAACCCCGACCCAACCTGTTTCGACATTATGCTGTATGAGAAGTTATGTCAGGTTTCCATGAATCTTAGAACATGGAACAAGGACAACATATGTCTCAAAATAGTCAACAAAGCCACCTTTCCATAAGAAAGGCCACAAGGATGTCATTCCCAACTTCCAGTCTCTAGAATGGCCATAAGGCCATCATTCTATTCCACATGTCATTCCAAAACCATTAGTAATCATCATGCATGAAATCACACATATTCCCCATCTACGGGATTAACCTAGCCATGAAGGGTCCACCTCTCACTTTGATATGAGATAGAATAATTCTATGACCATATAAAAATATATATACGTTGGACAGAGAATGTAAATTATTGAGCTATACACACTCACAATCATGTCATATAAAGATATGTATCACATTCAACACACACACACACATGTATATCAAATCAAGAGAGAAATCATAGGCCACACACACACACACACAAAATCATGTTATATCAAGAGAGTTCTCACTGGCCACACACACACACAAACACATTCATGTTAAATTAAGAAAGGTATCATGGTCCATAGATAAACAATCAATCCTATCATATCATATAATTTTATAAAATTATCATAGCATGGTAAATATATTCCTACCTTAATTGTATCAAAACCCAGTCTTATGGTTCACCACCTTAATCATTATCATACGCCAATGATCCCTATGAACAGTTCCAAATCAAAACATGGGGATTCAAGAGTGAAGACCCAAGAAGATGAAAATGTCAAGAGTGAGTATTAGTTTAGACTTACCCAATAAGATCCAATATATGTAATGGATCTGGATAAATTTCAGAGGAATGAAGAGAAAACTAGATTTCAACCTTTTTTAATGAAAATAAAAAATGGATCACATTAGATCATGTTGGGTTTCGTAGATTTTTTCATGAAAGCTTAGAACTAGGGTCTTTTAAATGGAGAATAGAGAAGATCAAAAAATAAGAAGAAGAATAGAGGATATATGATCACTTACCTTGAAATACCTAAGATCGAAGCCTCTATATCCAACATAATTTCTCTTTAGAGGGAATAAATTATACACGAACAACCACTACAGACCCAAGGTTCACTATCCATAGTTGTAAAAGGAAGAATACACGGGTTTTCAGAGTTTCTTTCTCAAAATAATATTTTTTTGATAAATTAACACCATGTTCATGGTTTTTTCACATGGTTTACCAAACCTTATTCCAATTGTGTGAGGATCACTACCACTTTAGGGTATATACATGGTTTGTCCAAACAGTTTGGTTAACTATGAACCAATCATGTATTTTCTTGTTTTACATGTTATTAGGGAATTTTGTATGGTCATATCTAACCATGCACCAACCATGTGACACCCACCTCTCCTCTATAATTGGTTACATGGTTACCTGTAGGAAACCATATAATGTCCCATAACCATGCTCCCCCTCAAGGGATTATAAAACCCTCTAAAACCACCAATAATATTCCAAATACTTCTCCCAAACAAATCATAACTCAAAAACACTTCCATAGAAAGATGAAAACAACGCATAAGGCACCTTTAATGTCTGAGGCCATTAAAATGATATTATTAACATATTTGATTTATATAATAAATTCAAGAAAAATAACTAAAAGATGGTTATGGAAAATAATATTTTGACTTAATAAGTTGAAAAGTTAAAAGCACTGATTCTAAATAAGTATTTAAGATAATGGAATTGAATGATAAGTTGTGAAATATGACTTTCTCTATAAAAAAGAGGATAAGAATCTTAAAGATGGTATTGAATGTTTGAATGAAGTATTCACTAAATTCACAACTAAAAGAGAAAGTTAGGAACAAAATTATGTCATTAAAAAGAATAATAAAAAGAGAAATTTTATTGGTTATAGTAATTAAAACCAAAATTTTAAAATAATTACACTATGGAAGAAAAAACTATAGGTATTTTTATTATTAAGTGTTTTAGATGTGGTTCATCTGGAAATTTTTCATTTGATTTTTTTTAATTTATACAATTACATAGACATGAAAACTAATTTATGTATACATTTTATTTCAATTTTACTATACATAACAATTCTATGATTTGGGATCCTAAATGATTTTTTACACATATGGTTAGACTAAATCTAGTTTACATGATTAGGTAATGTGTTTTGGGGTGGCTAACATCCATATATTCAATTGTTTCATTTAACTAGTTGTCTAGAATGAACTAAATATTGTTTTTGATTTTGGATTTTGAGCATATTTATTACTATTATATCTTATGGATTGTTATAATATTCTAAAATATTGATTATGTTTAATTCATTTAATATTTTTTTAAATTTCCTTAAATATATTAATAGTTTTGTGGATCCTAGTCTTTAGTTGATTTATCCCAGGGGAGTTCACTACTATGATATGTGATTCAATTTTATATTCTATAATTTTCCTATTACTATTATATGATTTTTATTAATAAGAGATTGAATGTTAATGGGGATAAATGCTTTTTTATTTTCAGTTATGTTCTTATTGGATAATTTATACTTGTTGTGTATAACTATTTCATATAGAGGGAGACACATTCATTATTTTATTCGTTATCTTTTTTTTAAATTCATTCAAATTATTTTAATGTTATGGTTTTAACCTTTTTAATTCATTCTAAAAAGTATGATAAGTGTTTGTGTGTTTTTTAGTTATTAAAAATGGTGAGAATGTTGAATATATATTTACCCCTTTGGTTGTTATGGTTTTAATAATTAAAAAATACATGTTATTTTCTTCATGAATTAAAGTATAATTTATGAATTATTTAAATAATAATTTATTTTGAATAATTTTTTTGATTCTTTACTTGTTTTAAATAGATAATTCCTGATTAAATTGTTTATAATATGTTATAAAAGTTTGTAAGTCCTAGATCCAATTGAATCACTGAGAGGGATAGGGGGGAGAATCAATGATCAATTTTCTTTTTATCAGTTATTTACTTTAATCATAACCTGTTGAACTATTTAAGGTTCTTAATCCACTCAATTATTTATCACTTCCTCACCTTTATGTGAAATAGTAATAACCAAGATAACAACACACAATGTTTACAAGGTTTGACTGAAAGGCCTATTTCTGACCATATTAGTTATATCCCCCAATATGGATTCTACACTATCTCTAACAATCATTTAAGACACTGAGTCTACTGTTCTCACCACCACTCCAAGAGTATAATGGAAGATACAATGATTATTTTTCTAAGATTCAACAAATAGAGACCTTTAACTTTCTTCTGGTGTATTATTCACCATTGGATGTTGATCTTCCTCCATGAGAAGATAAATCAGTAGATCTGCATGTGTACTCCATCAAGAACATAAAAAATAGTGCTAGTATCATAAATTCATACATATCTTGAGTGGTCTAGATATTCATCATATCTTCATGCGAACAAAAGGTCTTTTTATTATTTAATATAACTTATCTTCATCTCCTTCTCGCTCCTTTACACCATAAAAATTGGGGCCCAATGAGAGCACATATGCCCCACCATTTTAATATGGTAATCTGGACTTAGCCAGCTAGGTGCCACCAAATTCCCCGTAGACACATATTGTCTCCTCTATGGGAACCACCCACATGCTCAAATGGGTCATTAGATTGATGATTTTACCCACATGACAACAAATGTTATTTTAGTTTTATTTTTATTCAATCATAAACCCCTTAGAAAACATCCTAATATTTCACCCATCTTGACACTACTCTATGTCAATCTCACTTAACTGTGGAATTATAATCATGTGGGATCTCAAATATAACGGTTCTTCTTGTTGACATGGGTAGTAAAACATAGTATTTTAACCCCTTATGGTTTAGGGGTGTTATATTCTCCCCCCTTTAGAGCATAACATCATCATTTTGGACCATATATTTCAAATCAGGCAGTGAATCTTCACTTTTGGATAGGAACCAGCTCTAATACTAATGTAAAAAATAGGATATTTTGACAGTATAGACAACCCAACCTTTTAATATAGTTTTCCAGCCTTAGACTACTAGGAACCACCAAATACCCCCATAGACACATGTTGTCCCCCCCTTATGTCCCTACCATTCACCTGTATAGATCATAAAACTAATTAATATCCCCACATTTCAATACATGTTCTTTTAGTGTGCTTTTCCCTCACTCACACACACCTTGGGAAGCTTCCAAGGATGTCACCCATCCTAACACTACTCCAGGACAAGCTCACATAACTATGTAATTATAATAAGGAAACGTTCTGAAAAGAAAGGTGAACCCTTTTTATTTGGGTTGTAAAACATATTCATTCATCCCTTTAAATCTACAGGGTGTTACAAATGCAATAGGGTATCAGTCTCTCAGAATTATCGCAAGGTGTATATGTGTTCTCAATTATTCTGTCTTCATATATTTGTATCCTTAATTTACTGTATATATTTATTCCATAAAATATTTCTTTATTTTAAAGTAAATCAGTTTAGGGATAAGTGAGAACCAAACAAGCAGACTGAACCACATTGCAAACAAAAAGAACAAAATGGAGGGACAACACCAAATTCCACACCCACCTCAAAAGAAACCAAAGGATCACGTCAGGCCCTGAGAACCCATTCTGTCACTACCCGGCATGCATCCACATCACCTATCCTATCAGTGATTAGACAGCAGCAGCATTATCCCTCCAATGATATGCCGAAGATGATAGCTGGACAACACCACTATCTGGAACAACAAAAAAATCACCAGATCACAAGACATCAAAGCCACTGGGATAAATTGCACCATTTTTTCCGCTAACACCATCCTAAATCTCCAAAGAGACCCACAAGACACAAAAAAAGTTTGGTCATGTGTAGGGGGACAAGGAAATAAGAGAAAATGAGATAAAAATGTAAATAAGATCAATATCTACATCAAAATAAGTCTTTCCATTATAGGAAGGGACCATAATATGTTTTCCAATATTTTAACTAAATAATCCCATGAAAATAGAGTCCAAACTATAGGAAATTCATCATTTAAGTCCTTAATATACTATTCACAACATGAAACAAGTGCAGAAATAAAATATGTGAACAAAAACTCTGAAAAAACACACTTTGAGGAGCATATAACAAATAATAGCCTAAAAAATATGTTACGCTAGGTAAATCGTTTTCTAGACCCATATTTTTCCATAATTGATGTAAATAATGATAGATGTCACTCGTTTTTACCCACAATGTTAAAGAAACCCTGAGATTGACCGAGGATGAATTAACTAGCATATTTTTATTCATATGATCCAAATCTAAGGTTGATTGATTTTATATATTGAAGGTTTTTTTTGGGGGGGATTCAAATACATTTCCCAACAAGGGGAAGCACTATATAAGAAAACCCTATTTCCAATTTTCTTTCATGTTTTCTTTTTCATTCTTTTGTTTCTAATTCTAGCAATGTATTCCATCTCCCGTATCTTCTAAATTACCCTTCACATGGAGGGGTAATAATTTTTATAGGCTGGGGAAGGGAAGGCTATACTAATTTATTATTATTAAATTTTGATGCCTAATTTGATAAAAAAATTCTTTCTTTAGCGATCTAGTTTCAGTTATTTATTTTATGTTTTTAATACCAATTACAGTTATATGATAGGTCTTGAATTTTTTTTAATTTCAATTTCATTGGTCAATGATTCAATACCTACCACTATCTAATTGTTTTAGGTATATGATAGAAAATTCTATGTTTTGGTGGTGATTTCTTAGTGATTGTCAACACATGTTTGAAGGTGTGTTTGGGAACTATTGGTTATTATGGAACAAAAAAACCTTGATTGGGTATTTCCCTAATAAATCAAGAAAAACCTATATATTCTAGAACATATATGAAGGAGGGTAAAAAATATGATATTTCCATTATGGATATTCTCACCATCACAATATATCCAAGGGAGAGAGGGAAAAGTATTATTGAATCTCTCTAATACTAGTTTAGCAGAAAAATATTAGGTAAAAATTAGAAATCATGATATCATTAAAATAAGTCTATACAAGCTCGTCCTGATCAACATCTTCATTAAATTTTTAAAATAATTTAATCTAAATTTATTTCTAAATTCTCAAACAAAACCAAAATCAATTTTTTAAAAACAACTAAAAAGTTAAAAACTATTATCAAGTGGACTCTTCTTTAGGAGACTACTTAGGTTACCAATATATTGTAATTAGGTAATAAAATTTATTTTTCACACCCCACAAAAAATATTTTTCAATCATGGCATCATTTCCATGGAAGAAGTGGCTTAAAACAAAAAAAAATATTAACCTTGAATGATACATAGTTCAAAAAACCAATTAATTGATTTTTATCTAGAAATTAAATAAACACTAGCCAAATTAAGGAATAATAACTTGATAATAGGATTTGAGGAAATTAACCTCAAGAATTCAAGAAACACTCCCAGTATTCACTATAAACTAGAAAATATGGCTGGAAATCCAAAAATAATTCTTTGAGACCTATTCACACCAAAATTATCAAAGCAACTATTGATTCCCACCAAATGAACATTAAATAATTTAAAGTTAAAAAATTAATTGAAGCACATGTATCACTTTGGAAAAAAAGAGAATAAGCATGACCATATGGGGATTGCATCCCTGAGTTATGTGATCGTGTGACACTTGGTGAGACTCATGATCATGTAATATTTGAAAGATCATGTCATTCATCGAAGAAAAACTAAAAAATTGTTTCCTTGACATGGTGTGAAACTCGATGTGAGATCCAAGTTTGATCATGAGATGTCATATTGGAATCATGTGATCGATGTTGTGATAACCACTTCATACAATGGGTCCATGAAATTCTTGTGATCATCCTACTGATCACGTAATGCCCTGATTGAAAACTGAAGGACAAGTGCATGATGATTTCAAAGTCTTCATATGATAAAATATGTAAATCATGAGATCATTAAATGATTTTTGTTATGCTATTTTTACACAAAGGGATTATTCAGTTCACATGATTAGTTTATTGATCATGTGAAGTCACTTTGAGATGTCATTATAATCAAGAGAAGTCCCTTGGACATGTTAGCATGATCATGTAAAGGCCCTTGTACATGTCATCCTTATCACACAAACACCCTAGGAAATATCATATGGGTCACATGAAGGCCATCATACATGTTTATCTATACCGTTATGTGATTCCTACATGAAATATTAAAAATATAACATGATCCTCGGGTCATGAATCATTTATCACATATGTTACCACTGACATATCGCGGGTTCAAAGATGATGGTAATGATGGACTGATCAACTGTTCACTTTTTATCACATGCTAAGGGGAACACGTCACTGATAGTGTGAGGAATAATCATGTGAAGTTAATAAGGAATTGCTCACTTATACAGATAGTCCTTCAACTGAATCAAGATGAGTTACATAAATTTTCCCTCATGAAAAGTGATATAGATACTGGGGAGATGATTCCAATAAAACCCCCTGGTAGAATAAAAAATGGCAAACATTTGAGAGATAACTTTCTAGAGCAAAGGGATAATTAGATTGTAAGATACTTCCACCTAGAAAATTATAATGATTAACTTAGGATAAATGAATATACTAAGTTAAAAGTGTGTTTATTATGAGATGGCCTCTGTATCACATGAATTCCTCTAGAAATTTTGGCCTAATCAAATGAAGGCCTCTGCACATGTTTTCCTCATCACGCGAAGACCTCTGGACATTTTGTCCTGATCACTCAAAGGCCTCTAGAAATGTCATCCTAATTAAAAAATCCCCTAGACATGTTGAACTAATCAATTTAAGGCCTTTGGACATGTTTTCCAGATCAGATGAAGGCCTTTGGATATGTCAGATTGATCACATGATGCCTTTATGGAAAACAAATGGACAAACATAATGGGCCCGAAGAAAAAAAAAGATGTCAATGAAAATATATTTATGTGATAGCATTTATGTTATTCTTCACGATAAGAAATAATGTGGTTCAAGTGATCGGTTCATTAATCACATGAATTCCCCCCAAAAATATCTGATATATCACACAATAACCCTTGAATACCTTAACCTAATCATGTGAAGTCCCCTATACATGTGAACCTAATCATGTAAAGACCCCTAGACATGTTGGCTTGATCAAATAAAGTCCCCTGTACATGTTGGGATAATCATGTGAGGTCCCTTGGAAATTTCATCCTAATCACATCAAGGTCTTGGACCTATCATCTTGATCAAGTGATGAATCAATGCAAAATTGATGGAAACCCCATTGTGGGATTCATGTGATGTAAAGTTGAAAATTATAGGATATTTATGTAATGGAAGTTAAATTGTTTGTCAAGTAAAGGTATCATGTAGTTTGTGTGATCAGTCCATTGATTAATTGAAGCCCCCCCCCAGACATGTTATATGGATCATAAGATAACCATTAGACCTATAATAATTGATAGGAAGACACCCCCAGACAAGTCAGATGGATCACATAGTTTGAATGATTAGTTCATCGATCACATAAAAGTCCCTAGTATATATCATATGGATCATGTAAAAAAATCTCAGATATGTTTGCGATGACAGATGACCACCCATAGAAAAGTTAGTTGGATCACGCGGTTCACGTGATCAGTTCATTGACCATGTGATGGCCCTCCAGACATGTTAGATGGATCATGTGACAATCCCCAGACATGTCATCCTTTTCAAGTCGGAACACTTGTAAATGTTTCCTAAGACTATGTGAACCCTCAACCATTAGACATTATCCGATAACCCTCTTTATGTGGAGAGTGTCCATAATGGACCAGGGATATGCACTCACGCAACCTTATTTGTGTCATTTCCTAGAAAGGGGACCTCATTCCATCCAAGCATAATCAATAGACCTCTCATTCCCCCTTATCATTATCTTTCAGATGATACATGATAGATATATGACATGGGCATCCACTTTGGTATAAGTCCATCAACATTCCATTTACTCTAGCTCATAGGACCCAAGTCCTCCAGGGGTCCATTATCATTCCTCATCCATCAGTAGGTTAAGAACCTATGTGAACTAGGAAGACTCTAATTCATGTAATATTAAAATATATATGATATCTTTATGAGGCATGACCTCCATATCAAAGATGAATATCATATCATTATTAGTGGGGTTATGTCCCACATGACTCTTATAATCACATTCTATATGGGATGCTTAAATGAATAAGTCCAAAACCTATATTTTTTTCATCCAATCTCTTTCCATCCACTATTTTTATCAATGAGAATGATTCACATGGGCTTAGGTACTTGAAATAATTATGCCATTAGTATTATAAAAATACCCCATCATGAGCACTCTTATAAGGTGTAGACCCTGACTATATTTCCCTTTTCTTCAAAAGTCTATAATCTAAATGGATAAAAACTCAAGGACACCCTAGTATGTAATATCCATGTGATTTCAATCTTATACTCTCATGAGGTATGTCCAATATCACTCTATCTATTATTTCTCACACCGATCACAACTCATGTGGGCATAAAGATCATCAAAAATTATGGTGTTATCATGGGGTTAATGCCCCAATATATGAATCTATTTAAGTTAGGTGTGATTATATATTTTCTTTACTAAAATTTACATATTCATGATGAGTCAGTAAAGGGAATCCTTATATAAATAATTCCCACTCAAACACTTATCATCACACCTTTTACAATGAAAACATTCGTAGTAATTGAACTTTGAGGACTGAGATTCCTATTATAAACAAGATACATATTATGTATTTTTAAGGCCTGAGATTTATATAAAATGATTGAATTATCTCATGTACATAGATTACATACGTATTTTATCATTACAAAATTTTCCTATATTAACCACATGGGTTTTGATTCCTGTTTATTTCACCGGATACATTGGATGCCTCTTAGAGGGTAAATCACAATTCAAAAGCACCAATCACATCCCCGGATAGTAATAAACTCAAGAGTGACCATTCATGTGTCTTAGAAGTAAAATAATTCCCTCATTGTTAATCAATACTGGGTAAAATGATAGAGAACCTCAGATACATATAATTAGTGTCATTGGTTGAACCCCATTCTGTATGTATATGGATCTTACACCCAATCATTTTGTTAGGGTAACCAGTCATATACTGGGATTTGGGAATGTTTCACACACATATCTTAAATCTATAAGATAATCTTGATGTAGAAAAAAAAAATTCCTCTAGAAGGGTGTGATGAGCCTAAACTTTTATCCTCTCAACCAATGTGAATTCCTATGTGTTGTTGGTAAGAAACTCTAATGACCACTTTTCTTTATAAAGAAGGCTCATAGCTTGATATGTACGCTGGTTCTGTTGGGATTTTCTATTAAGATAAAAATTAGTTAGATGAATGATGTTAATCTCATTAGAATTTTGGTTGACACATTTAATTTGGAAACAAAAATGGTGAACCTTGTGTGGATTTTTCAATAACTAAATTTAATTGGGTATCCCAATGGGATGGTCCATTTCAATTTCCATATTCCTTGAAATAAAAATGGAAAAATGAAAAAAAACAATAGGATTCACCATTCATGGATGATTAACCATGTTTCTCATTTTAGATGGTATGCTGATTGGTGACCTTATTTACTTCTTTACTTGTGATTATAGATACGGTACTCACAAAACTTCCCTTAACCTAAATCCATGGAATTATATAGAGATAATTATGGAACCTCAGCTCCGAAAACAACATAATCTAAATTACACCTTAAAAAATATGTGGTAAATGTGATGATCAAGGATTTCCACAAACATAGTACCATCCCAACCCTATAGGCTATAAATAGGGGCCTTTAGATGCTGAAATCCATAAACCCACCTTTATTAAGGAGGGATGCAATGAAACTAGTGATGCATATCTCCACTACATTCCACTTTGGTAGATTATCCATAGATTATGACAATTATATCCTTCCTTATCTTAGAAATATGGGCCATGGAGTCAACTAAATATTCATCTAGGATTAGAGGACACCCATGAGGGATCCTTTTAACCATCTCACTTAATTACATCCCAATGACTCGCCTTAGTTTCTAGCCGAGGGAACTACCAGACATGTCACCACCTTGGACACTCAAATATAGGCACCAAGGAGATCTCTTCATGTGTGGAAAGCTGTAGGATAGAAGTAACATGCCCACATTACCACTTCCACTAATGAATACCACCAACATATTCTAGGGGAAACTAGTGAGGATCCCGATATCACTACTTTTCTAGAATAATTATTCCCACATATCTCAGTAGTAATGATGGGGTAGGAACAACTCCACACCCTCATACATAAATCCACTTGGTTTTTTATGATTTTACAATGAGGATGGGAGTGGGATTATATTCATGCTTAAATCAAAGATATATTCCAATATATCCAGACAACAGAGAATGTGTTGGCCTATATACCTGCATAGACACTCCTGAAGTGATACTATATTTTGGAAGCAATAGAGAAGATTTCCTCATATATCCCAATGATGATATAGATACAGGGATATGAATATATTCCTATCCAAGTAGCCATACTAGTATAGCATCATGTCCTGCATGAATAGATGGATACTCTGAAGTAAGAATATATTATTTCCCCTGTTCAGGGGGATTGTTGGCCTATTCTGGTAAAAGGTGAGGTAGATTTTTGGCATCATATTCCCAATATGAATGGGGTTTACCAACCCAGTATAGAAATAACCTCTGGACAAGAACAAATTTCAGTCCAAGAAAGACAAAAACATATTAAAAGGCACATAATTGGGACCATATACCTGATCTAATTGAGGTTTATCAGCACTCTTTGTAAATCACATCAGGATTGATGCATATTTCTATCAAAGAGATCCAAAAACATATTCTAAATTCATTGGATCGGGTACATATCCCCACTCCAATCGAGGTATATTTTTACAGTTTGGAAATTACCTTAGGGAAAGATCATTTCCTTATTTATGAAGCAACTCAGCATGTTCCAGCAGCGTATAGGAGACATGCCCATTTTTCTACCCCTGCCAATAAAATACTACACAAACATACGTTAGAGGCTATACAAGAGAATTATCATACAACTCCTCCTATTATTGAGGTCAATCAACCTACTATAATGAAGAATTCATATTTAAACTTGTCTCACAACTCCTCTTTAACAAATTTGACCAACATATCCTAGAAACCACCCAAAGGCAGACTCATATTCCCACCAACAATACATAAGCTCAACAAAATACTCCAAAATATTATCAAAAGTGGGCTTATATCCATATAGAAACTGAAGGTTATCTATATACTCTAGAAACCACCACACAACATGCCCATATTCCTACACTTCCCAAAAAGGAAGATCAGAATATTATGACTATGATGTATAATGAGGCTCATATCCCTGATCAACTCAATGTTAATGTCCTTTTGGTTATATGATACATATATTATACACCACAAGGTTTTAAAGACTCTTTATTTGAATCAAAAGGTGACCACTACCATAATATTTCTTTTTATGGTAGTATAGAGATAGATTATTGGAGCCCTATTCTAGAAATCCACCATGGGAAAACTCCACGTGGTAATATTTCACCTAGAAAGATCAATCCTCACCTATCAAGACACATTTATATAAAGAGGTGCTCGAAACACTAATGTTAACCATATATAGTTCCCCATAATCTTCTTGTAAAAATCCACCTTGGTCCGTAGTTGACCTAGAGAAGAAACCTCTATGGTCTGACCAGGTGGAGGAATAAGTCTCTAATGAGGGAGAGGATGGTAGGGACATCAAGGAGGATATAGCTGAAAAAAACATCCAACCATTTTTTGGCCCATTGAAATTTCCAATTATGATGTCTCAAATGAGATTAAAGAGGAGTGTATACCTTAATTATTCTAGATCATGTGGGTGAATTTTTAATAGTTAAAGGCCAAAACCTCCCTTATCATGGATATGAGGGATACCTCTAGGACAAAAATAGACTCTATTAACAAATAGACCTAGATATTTTATATACTGCTTGATAACTAATATTGAAAAGGAATAGTAAAATCCTACCACATACATTTCTTGTGATATAATGGATATTTGATAACTAATAGTTGGATCCCCATTAGACATACATATTCAATGATGGAGAGAGTATGTGGAATTTCACTTCAATCTTCCCTAGGATATTAGAGTTCCTAGTATGTGATAGGATATAATATCATATCCACAATATATATCATTGAACTAGATAATGTGTGTTCTATATGGTCAATCCAATGAAACTCTCCCATTTCAAAAAAACGAAGGTGCTGAGAGTGGAGGGAAAGAGATTCTAACAGGATCCTAATACATCCCTCTTGAAAAAAAGTTCACATGCCTCAAATATGGATGAGGAAGCATAAGATTTATCCACATACCTCTGTAATGGATGGCTCCCATCACAACCATGCTCTGAACCTAGCTCGTGCTTGAGTAAAACTTAATCAAATAAAGATCATGATGGTAGCCTCCATGGTATCCATCTGAGAGAAAACCCATCACATAAGTCTAGAGGCATTTTTACCATCGCCACTACCACATGGTCATCAAATCCCAAGAGGTCCCTAAATAAATTAGTAGTGGCTCTGAGTCAACCATAGTCCATCGGGCTATGGGTATTTTTATCTCGAACACTGTCTGAGGAGTCATAGAGTCTTCAATAGAAGGATCATAATGTACTACGGGAATATCTAAATAAACCCTATCCTACAGGGATATGGTAATTATAATCATCTACACTAAGGAGATCAATCTTCTCTAGTATATGTAGTATCTACCATATGATGAAACCCCCTATTCCAACCTCTATAATACATACCCCAACCATTCAAGGAACACTCGGTAGGCATGACAAGAAACTTTTTTATGGTTACTATTTACAGACCAAAATCAAGAGAGAATCTAGTAAAGAAGAAAAAAACCCACTAGGGTCATAAGTAAAAATTCTACAACAAGAAAAAGGGTCAGATTGAAGACCCTATTATAACATCCAGAATAGGAGCAGGTGATACAGAAATGCACTAGTATGTAAAGAGTTATGGGGTGACAACTGTCGCCCAGTATGCCTTAGTAAACATTATCACCATTGATTGGGAAGATGATACACACTAATACACATACACTAGGGGTAATAACCTGGAAATAGTACCTCAAGATTCTAGTAATGGGTATTCACAAATAGCGTCTTCACGTGCATATAATTGAGGGAGGAATCAGAACTTATAACCACAAAATGATGAGATACCACCTCCTCAATGAAATTCCCCCAAGAATAAAGTGAAGTGTATGACTATATTATAATCACCACTAAGAAGGACTTAAATTCCCTCCATGGAGGATTATATTTGACTATTAGAGAATGAGATATATAATCTTATATGAACCAATGAGAAATACATAGAGGAAACATTCTCATTGTTTAGAATCTTTAAGTAGAAATGTAAAACCTCATCCCATCTATCTAGAGGGAGACAATATAAGTAAATGTGTGGAATAGGTGAATTAGGCTAGTTATGGATATTCAAATCTGACTAAAATAAATGTGGTATATGTGGAAGATCTTTCATTTCCGCCATTATTGAGACACCCTCCTCATTATTAGGATGGTCATATGGTCCTGATACAAATTAGCGATCAAAAATAGAGGATGTCATGGAAACCGTGACAAGATTTTCTTGGTGCTCATGATTATGAAGAAGTACATAAAATAGTACCCCCTGAACTCCTCAATTTCATCCAGTCTCTAGCTACTTAGATGGAATCCATGAAGTGGTAACAATCCCCTATGCATCCTGAAATAAATTTATACCCTGAATGGGTAGATGATACTTTTCCACCATCTAAATTTATAAAACCGTACATTTTCTATATTTAATGTTGTGGGACATCTAAAATAACATATCACAAATTTTTTATCATGATGTGGCCCTATGATACCCCCCCCCCCCCCCCGAGATCTACAAGAAGAAAAGAAATTGAGATGTTTCTTATAAATATAGGTGGGTCCTACCTCACTTAGTACAAATGCCTCCCACCAGGGTCCATCACAGGATAGGAAGACCTTTACTATAAATTCCTGCATTAATTTAGCTCCACACTCAGGATAATGATGATTTTTGACCTAAAAAGGAGAAATAAACATGAAAACGAGAGTGTTTATAACTTTATCCCCAAATGGAAAGGCCTAACATACTCACCCAACATTCCACTCTCTCAAGAGAAGTTGTTATATCTCTATGATAAGAATCTTTATGATCACATACTTACACCATTGATCCCAATGAAATATGCATACAGATTGTGGGAGTTTGCAGGAATAGTGCAATGCCTAGAAGATAACATTCAGAAAACAAGGGACAAATCTTATCCCACACCTACAGAATAAGGGAAAAGGCCTATTAGGGAGGAAACCACTGATGTCATGATCAAGCCTATAATAGAACTCGATTAGATTACTAGGGTGTCCTTGTATTGTCAAAACCTCCCACAAGGTGACAAAAACAACAAAACCTCCCTCAAATAGAGGAAAATAGGTATTAGGGTCGTTTGATATTTGAGGAATGAAAGAAAAAAGTATATCCCTTCATAAATGAACAGGTCTCTAACTATTTCCTCACATATATAAAAAATAACTACCTCAAGCTTCCTATGCCTATAAATCCCAATGAGGTTAGCCTTAATGACCATCCAAACTATTTCCCATTTCATAGGAGGCCAAGTCACACTATCCAGTATTTATTTATCTTCAAAGATATCTTCTAAGGCATGGTTGATTATGGATGGTTAATTTTAGAAAATCCATGACATAAGTGTCTTACATAACCACCTCCCAAAAAAATGAAGAAGATGATTGGAAAGAAGTTATGTCTAGATATGAATATAATTTTAACAACTGGATGACCCATAGGACATTTGACCGAGTGTGTGTTGCCCTTACGGTGCAACATTGAAAACTGGTTACAATTTCAATTCCGAAAGTAACTCCATTAAAATAACCTCCAATATGTAGATGTTATCATCATAGGAATGGATGATCACAAGAGTAAAATTATTACCTAACTCTCACAAAGGATCTAACTCTTGTATTTTTTTCCTCAACATTTACATAATGTGAACTACCTCACCAAACACAACCCTCACTAGATGAAGATCTAGTTTTAATCCCTGTTAAAATAATTAATTTAGTAGACCCATTATATGATGATGATTATACATGTGAAATTGACTTCCTCTTATATAATCCGAGAGCTAGAGTCTAAGACTACAAAATCCGAGGGAATAAGGGAATGTACAGTCATGGAAAAATCCAATATTCTAGCCACATCCAAACTCAAGCTATATATGTGGCTGAAACCTATATGAGATCACTTCAGCAAGAAAAATAGGCATATGGATATTACTCATTGAATTTTAGTGCTCAAACATTACCAATAATTTTAGATGATATGATGGGGGAGTACTACTCTTTGGTTATCCCAAACAAAGGGGTAGACAAAAACAACCTACGCCTTCAACAACAGACATGCCCCCGACCTCAGTCCAAGTACTAGCACCATCTACCTCAAGTGATTCATCCCTTAAGACACATTAAAAGAAAAATCACCTCATCGGGAAGTTTTAACACCATAGGATTTTATGGCATGTCACTTTTTAATTAAATTTAAATTCTTTGATAGAATAGGATTCATGAAACACCAAGCATAAACAAGTTCTATAATAGTATGTTTCAAACATGGCCTTTATAAACCAGCCATTAAATTGGAGGGTGTGAATAGTATTAATTATATTATGAAATATATATGAATTTAATGATTAATAAAAATTCATTTATTCTTAGGAAATAATCACAAAATTATGAGTAAAGTCATTTTATTCTTCAAATATATATTTTTCTTCAAAAATTGATTTTTGTTGATTTATATTAGAAAATAAATATAATTAAATTTTTACACTTTTAGAAAATGTATTTGATAAAATTAACATCATATTTATAATTATCATGTAAAAATTATCTTTGGATAATTTTTGAGAATATTCTGAAATTTTAATTTTTCAATGAATAGAAAAAAAATAGATTTTTGTAAAAATGTCATTTATTTTAAATACATTAAATAAATTAAAAGTAACATTATGATTGGAATTTTATTTAAAATAACATAATAATTAATTAGTTTTATTTAATAAACTTAAATTATTTTTATTCAATTTTTTATTTTATTTTATAATAAGTCTATGTTTGGTTTTAAAAATGGGATTTTTATAAAAATTATTTTAAATTTCATACTGTTTCTTTTTTTAGTTAATTAAAATAATACCTAATTAGTAATGTTTTAAATGAAATTTATATATTATATATCAGTAAATATTATTTTATTTTGATACAAGGATAATTATTAGTCTATAAAATAATTATTTTCTTGAAAAATACCCTCCTTCTAAACCAGCCTTTTGGTCGCGTATACAAGTTTTGTTTCAAATTTAATTTTTCCAAATATGTAAATTGAATTTGATAAAATATATTAAATATTTTTAATCCTAATTCAAAAATTATTTAGTAAGGTCATTTTTATTTTTAGGCATAAAAATTTACCATGGTAAAAAAGAGTTACCGTAGTATAGGTAAAATAATGAAATAAGTTAAAGTTAAAAGGTGAAAGCTAGAAATACCTAAAAACTAAAATGTTAAATTTGATTATTATGTGTTTATAGAACTCAAATATACTTTAAAACATTAATCATAACCCAAATTATTTTGAATTAATTTCACCCAAATGTGGTTGGCTTTAAATATAAAATGATCATTATTTAATCACTTTAAACCACCCCTCCTTGAGTATAAATACCACCCCATTTCTCCAAAAAAAACCTTCAAGATAATAAAATCTCTAATAAACCCTATCCTCTCCACTCTAAAATATTCAATTTCTACTGGTATAATCCAAATATTAATTCATAGTTCCATAATTAGTCCTTCAAGGAGGTGATATTCAAGCGGTAAATTTCTCATAAAACCTCTCTTAATTTATTTTATTATTCTACTTTATCCACACCTAATTCATCCATCAAAGAATAATAGCTCTAGTATAATGTATATTATGTAATTTTATTTTTATTAATATAATATCTTTTATACAACCTTTTTATTACCTATTCTTATTCAAAGAAACAAAAACATTTTCCAGATTATAGTGGTTAACCGTCTCTATGGATAATGAATTTTCATTTTCCATTAATTCCTTCATGGATGGTCATAAAATTATTATTATAGTTAAATAATATTTTAATAAGTATGTTATTACCTAATTAATTTTATAGAGAAAATTTATATATAGATAATAATAAGTAAAATGAGACTAGTTCATGATGGTCAAAAAACTGCCAAATTAAACTAAACATTTATCATTAACATTTTATGAAATGAATGGTCCTCATGTAAGAAATAAAAATGATATAAATGAACATTTTAATTTATGGAATTCAATTAATTACATTTCATTTCAATTATAGAGTTTTATTTCCATTTCAAAAGAAAATTCATAATTATACAAAAAAGAACGGACTAGAAAAACATGAATTGAACCCACCCGAAATAATGAAAATAATGAAATTTCATTAATTAATGGATGGGAAATGTTATAAAAGTATCATATAAGGTATTATAATTATTAATATGATTTTTTAATTAATTAATAACATTATTTAAACCATTATAATTGAGGTTTAAAAATTATTTTACATGACCACAACATTCTTTTGTACATAACATTGCATTGGTTGACCTGGGGACATACATAAGAAAAGAGTGAGATATAAATCCCAGTAAGGGAGTAAACAAGGCATAACATGAAGAATATAATACTTTTTAGGAAATAGTCATATCAATGGAGCATAAAATAAACATTAACATAAAGTCATGATATAGCATGATTATCATAATGTTGAGATGTGGCAACAACATTTAACTTGATATTAGCATGTGCCAAGTCTCATTGCTCAAGGGGAATTAGTAAAACCTCATTGAACATTAATTTTAATGATTAAACCCTCATTAAATTTGAATTAGAATGAGTAAACCCTCATTGCACATGGAATATCATGATACTATTCCCTACCCAATGCATTGGAGGACTATCAGGGTGCACCCTTACAAATCATTTCATTTCATGCATAAGTGTACATAGATCATACAATATGGATTCATTGAACATCATAATTTATTTCACTAATAAGATATGTTTAATACATAAATTTAATTCCTAAATAAACAAGTACATGTGTATAAAGGTGCATACCCTTGATAGAGAAATGGGTATGGTATTCACTTATAGAATGACTTTGGCATGAACAATTTTGGTGTAACTTTAGTACCATAACACACATCAAATAGAAATCATAAAATGGGTTCATGAGAGAGAAAGGGGTATCTCATCATTTATACATGAAATGGATAGTAAAGGGTCATGGAACATAATATCCCAACATGTGTAATGGAATTTATATTCATAATATAAAATAATTGCTTGAATGTAAATGAGGAGAGAGAAACCCCTTACGGAATTTTGGCATGGTAAGAGGTGTACATGGGAGGAATTAATGACAGATAAATGGGTTTCTCATCATTAAAAAATAAGGATGGAAGTTTAGGGGTGGTTTCAAATCATACAAAAACATTTTTAATTAAAAAGAAAATGGCATAACAATATAAGGAAACATGGACATAAATAAGGAATGAATGTGAGGATCCCTTACTTGGAAGTGTGATCCCAAAGGCTTGGGAGAGGCATGAGAAAATATTCTTGAGATATTGGGGTTCTTATAGAGGATTCTAGATATATGAGGGTAAACTTTGGTAGAGATCCAAAGGGTTTGAGTTAAGAGTAATGATAGATTGATTAGTTTTGTATAGAAAAGGAGAGAGAATTCATTATTATTTAGGTTTTGGACAATAAACATTAAACTAATCAAAACCACAAAATATCCCATGGATTTTGCTTGTTGTTTTTTCCAAAGTGGATGGGAAAACATTATTTTATAAAAAAATGGTATAACTTAATAAAATATTAGGCTTTCTTACGTGGAAGTGAGTCCCACTATCAAAAAAATCATTTTAAAATGTTAAAATATTTTATAAGCCTTGGAGGGTCCACTAAGGCACAATAAAATTAATCAAACAAATATAACATTACTTTATTTTAAATAAAAACGTATATTGGGAGAATATATCTTTTATAGTATTTTAATACATCACTATTGGGTCATTATGATGTCATAAAACACACTATATATTTAAATAGTACATAATTTTTACCCAAAAATGGACTATCTCATAAAATTATAAAAAATTCACCATTAGATAAGTTTGGCATCTTGAATCCAAAAATAATATGCATTTTATATAAATAATTTTCGAAATATTTTAATTTGTAATTTTTAATTAAAAACTGACATTTATTGAAAATTCATGGGTTTTGGAAAAATGAGTTTTCAAACCTTAATAAAAATTAAAATTGTATTCATAAAAATTATTCCATCATTTATATTTAATAAAAAGAAATTTAGTAAAAATATTTTATTAAAATATTATATAATTAAAATTTCATTAATTTTTTACAATAGATTTCTTAATTGAATTTAAATATTAACTGAAAATGTTATTTCTTCTTTAAAAACCATTTACAATGTAATAATAATAAAATGAATGTATATTATTTATTATATAAAAAAATAATCCACATAATCATAATTCTAGGGTCTTGTTACATATACCTTTATTACACCAGAATATGCCCTAAAATTATGGTTTGTGATGGTGGGTCTTTTTTGGGGCTGTTTGTTGAACATGGTTTAGGTCATGATCTCGATGAGCTTGAACTTATCCTGTAAATGGTTTCATTCATGCTTAATTTGTTGGATCTTGGCTTGGGCTGGGTCTAGGGAAAATCCCAGAAATGATATCTCCCTCGAACGATCTGATAAATGGGATTTAAAGGTAATTATCCTACCAGTCGAGGCCATCACTTCCTTTTTTTGTTCCAAAAGGTTTAGTCAAAACCCTTTATTTATACTATAAATGTGATCACTACTCAACGGAAATATTAGCAATATTAAGAATTCATAACGGTATTTTAAAATCTAAAAACATATAACCAAATAAATGAATATTTTTTTTTGAAAAGAAAATAAATGAATATATTTTATATAACCATTTTACATAATAATAAATTTAATAAGATCAAGATGAATTTTCATTAATAAAATTTTGGGTTGTTACAACCTCCCCCATTAAGAAATTTCGCCCTTGAAATTTTTTTCCCACACTAAAAAATATAAGGGTAAATCTGCATCATCACTTCTTCTGGTTCCCATGTTTTTTCTTAGAACTTTTGGTTTCTCCACAAGAACATGATGAGGAGAATTGTCTTATTTCATAGAACTTTTTCCCTAAGATCTAAGATCTTCACCAGCTTCTCTTCGCAGGAGTGGTCATTCTCTAATGGTACCACCTATAGATTGATTACATGTAATGGGTCAGGTATGTACTTTTCTAAGAGTGATACATGGAATACATCATGTACTTGAGATATGTTTGGTGGGAGTTCTAGTTGATAGGACACTTCTCTAATGCGATCAATGATATAAAAAGGGCCGATGTACCCTAGATTAAGCTTTCAATTATTCCCAAATATCATAACTCTATTCCACATTGATATGCAGAGGACTAATATGGCTCCAACATCAAAATCTAGGTCTCCCCAATTGTTTTCAGCATAACATTTTTGTTGGCTCTGACTAGCTTTAATGCGCTTCTGGATTTTCATAACCTTATCCACCATTTCTTCGACCATTTCTGGACCTAGGATTTTTCACTCCTTATCTTCATCCCAACATGTCGGTGTTGTGAACCTCTTCCCTTAAAGGGATTCATAAGGATCAATTTGAATACTTGAGTGGAAATGTTATTGTAATAGAATTCAACCAGAAAAAGATGTTGATCCCATCCTCCTTTGAAGTCAATTGAGAATGCTCTGAACATTTCCTCAAGTGTTTGGACAGTCTGCTTAGATTGGCCATCAGCTTGAGGATGATAAACCATACTAAAGTCCAGCTTAGTATTTAGAGCATGTTGGAGACTCTTCAAGGACTTAGTGGTAAATCTTGGATCTAGATCAGATATAATATAAAGTGTTACTCCATGAATCCTTAACAATTCTCTGATGTATATCTGTTCCATTTGATCCAATGGGAAATCCTCTCGAATTGCAATGAAGTGTGAAACCTTTGTAAGATGATCCAAAAAAACCCAGAGAGCCTTATTTCATTTGGATGTATTTCTAAGTCTAGTGAAAAATTCCTTCATGATGTTCTCCAATTTTCACATTGGTATAGGTAATGGTTGCATTATCCCCTTAGACTAATGCCCCTCAGCATTCACTTTATGACACCCCAGACACTTTGATGCATACTTAGCAATCTCCATCTTCATGTTATCCCACAAATAATTCTCTTGGAGATCTCAATACATATTTGTGTTTCCTGGGTGAATGTAGAAATTGAAACTATGTGCATCATCAAAAAATTCACTCTTTAACTCTTGATTTGATGGAACACATAGTATTGAACCAAATATCACAATTCCTTCTTTATTAACATTGAAATATACGGATTTCCCTTTTCTGATAGTTTCTACTTTCTTCTAAATTCCCACATCATCCTCTTGATCATCCTTTAACGTTTCCATAGGAGGCAGTTGAAAAATCATTTGTGAAAGGATTGCTAATGTTCCCTTCTTTATGATTCTCATTTACATCTTCATCAAATCTAAGAAGATTGGATCATTTTTAATTCTCATTAATGATATAATCACAGGGTACTTTCTACTTAGAGAATATTCAACCTTGTTTGCTTTCCCAGGGTGGTAATGGATTGAGTAGTTAGATTCATTTATCATCTATAACAATCTTCTTTGGTTCAAGTAAAACTCTTTCTGTGTGAATATATACTTCAGGATTTTGTAATCTGTATATATTTCACTCTTCTCCCCAACGAGGTAATGTTGCCAAATTTTTAATGTTAAGATTATAGTATCCAACTCCAGATCATGTGTTGGATATTTTTTCTTATGAAATTTCAATTTCCTTGAATCATAGGCAATGACTTTGTCATTTTTCATCAACACACAGCCCATGCCCTTCTTTGAGGCAACACTAAATTCCAAAAAAAGTTCTCCAGCTGTGGGTATTTTGAGAATGGGTGTAATGATAAGCCTCATTTTCAAATATTTGAAGCTATCATCGCATTCATCACTCCAAGAAAACATGACTCCCTTCCCAGTTAGCTTGGTAAGAGGTATTGAAAATCATGAGAAATTTCTCATAAATCAGTGATATTTTACAGCTAACCCATGGAAGCTACGAATATATGTCACAGATGTTAGCCTCAGTCATCCCTTAATTGAATTTTTCTTTTAGGGATCAACAAATATCCCATTTCTTGTGATTATATGAGACCTCCTTCAACCAGAACCCACACTTGCTATACTTTTCATAGAGATTCTCCTTTCGCAAGGTCTCTATTACAGTAATTAAATTCTCCTCATGAACCTTTTGGGTTTTGGAGTATATAAGATTATCATCTATAAAGACTACCAAAAATTTGTCAAGGTAATCACTAAAGACTCTATTCACATATTCTATGATGATTTCTGGGGCATTAGTGTGTACAAAATGCATTACTATGAATTCATAGTGCATGTACCGTGTACAAAAAGCAGTCCTGAGGATATCCTCCTTCTTCACCCATGCTTTGTAATATCCTGACTGTAGATCCACCTTAGAGAAGTATTGTTCTCCACATAGCTGATAAATCAAGTCATCAATTTGTGATAGAGGATACTTGTTCTTTATTTTGATTTTTTTTAGCTCATGATAATCACTGCAAAGGCGCATTGACCCATCCTTCTTCTTGATGAAGAGGACTGGTGCACACCATGGTGAATCGCATGGGTGTATAAACCCATTATCCTGATTCTCCTGTAGTTGTTTCTTTAGATCCTCAAGCTCCACAGTAGTCATTCAATATAGATTTTTGGATATTAGTAACACCTCAGGTATATGATCAATTGATAATTCAACATATCTTCTATGAGGAAGACCAGGTATTTCATCTTGAAACACTTCAACGAATTCCATCACAAAAGGCATGTCTTTAAGGATGGATTCTTCCTTAGACTCAATCATCTAATAAATATATACATTCTCATAGGGAAGAAAAATCAATTCTTGAGATGATGGTTCTAAAGAAGATTCATCGTCCTCCTTGCACTTGTATAGAATCGGGGGTCGATTCTCCATATGGAGAGTTATTTCTCTCTCACAGCAATTTATGTTGGCTCTATATAGGGAAAACCAGTCCAGGCTAATAATTACATCAAATTCCACCTGAGGGAGTAAGAAGAGGTTTTATGAGAAGATAAATCCACAAATTGGGAGAGGGGAGGAGTTATATTCATGGGATTCAATGATTTCCCCATTTTCCGTACTCACCAGCAACTCTACTTCCGTGATTTTTGGTGGTGTTGGGATTGTTCTACTAAACTTTCAGGATATAAAATAATGTGTAGAGCTATGGATGATAACCCTACCTTTCACATTTTGATTATGGTTCTACTCTATGAATAGTTAAACATATAAAGGGGAATCCAATGACATTAAAGGGTTGACTTATAAATTACATTTATTTCCTTATCTTATAAATTTCATGGCTTCAACCTACATTATCCATGATCTATTCCCAAATTTATATTATTATTAGATTTTTTGTTCCCTTAATAATGGTTCATAATAATATTACAAATTTACCAAAGAATATCTCCTGGGAGTGTCAAACCAAGAGTGCATCAGGGACTATTATCATGAACCAGTTCTTGTTTGAGTTTAGCTCAAAGCACTATTTTAAGGTTTTACCGCTAGATACATCTATTCCAAAGCTACCTGTACTTATTCCTATCTAGACGGGATGTATTTTCTTGATAAACCACTTAATATATACTCAAAAAAATTAGGATGTTTTTATTATACTTATTCTTATCCATAAGGCTTTCACTAGGGTTTTCTAATCCTAATCCTTAAAATAACTAAACTTATCCTCTCATACCAACTATAACAACCCTGCTCTTTATTACACACATAAACATGATTAATTACATAAACATGATTAATTACATAAAAATTCACTTAATAAAACTCTGAATATAGAGGGGTCTAGTGTCTTGGAAATTTAGGAACATTACATGACAACATAAGACATAAAATACAATATATTTATTGATAACTTCTTTTACATGACCACATCATTATTTCATACTTTGCATTGCATGGGGTGACATGCAGACATATATAAGAAAAGGGTGAGCTATAAATGCAGGTAATGGAATAAACAATGAATAACATGAAGAATAAAAAACATGTTAGGAAATAGTCATATCAATGGAGCACAATATAAACATGAATATAAATGCATGATATAACATGATTAGCATAACGTGGAGATGTGGAAGCAACATTTAACTTGATAGTAGCTGTATCCAAGGCTCATTACACATGAAGCATGAGTAAACCCTCATTGCGCTTGAATTAGCATGATTAAAATATAATTTCACTTGAATTATCATTAGTAAACCCTCATTGCACGTGGAGTATCATGATACTATTCTTTACCCAATGCATTAGAGCGCTATCGGGGCACACCCTTCATAATCATTTCATTTCATGCATAAGTGTTCTACATAGATTATATAACATGGATTCATTAAACATCATAATTTATTTCATGAATAAAAGATGTGGAATAAATAAATGTAAGAAATAAATCAAAAATTACATGTGAATAAAGGTGAATACCCTTGATAGAGAAATGGGTATGGTATTTACTTACATGATGATTTTTGGCATGAGAAAGTTTGCTGTAACTTCAGCAGCATAATGACATCAAATAGAAATCGTAAAATGGGTTAATGAGAGATAAAGGTGTCTATAATAATTTATACATGAAATGGACAGTAAGGGGGCCATGGAACATAATATCCCAACATGTGTAATGGAATTTAGATTCATAATTTAAAATAATTTCGTGAATGTAAATGAGGAGAGAGAAATCCATTACAGAATTTCGGCTTGGTAATGGGTATACATGGGAGGCATAAATGAGAGATAAAGGGTTATCTCATCCTTAAAAAATAAGGAGGGTAGTATAGGGGAGGATATAAATCATAACCCAAAATTTTTAATTGAACATAAAAGGGAATAACAATATATAGAAACTTGGACATAAATAAGGAAGGAAAGTGAGGATCCCTTACTTGGAAGTGTGATCCCAAAGGATTGGGAGAGGCTTGAGAGAGGCTTCTTAGGAGCTTGGGGTTCCCTAGGAAAACTCTATATAAAGAAGTTTAGAGGTTGGTCGAGATGAAAATGGATTGAGTGAAGAGTAATGAGATATTGAGTGGGTTTATATAGGAAATAGAATTTTTTATTATTTAGGTTTTGGACACTACACATTAAACTAATCAAAACCACAAACCAGCCCATGGTTTTTACCCATGTTTTTTCCAATGTGAAGTGGAAAATTTTATTTTATAATTCAAAAGGCATAACTTATTATAATATTAGGCTTGATTATGTGGAGGTGAGTCACACACTCAAGGAAATTATTTTAAAAAGTTAAAATATTTTATAAGTCTTGGAGGGCCAACTAAGGCATAATAAAACTAATCAAACAAATATAAAATAACATTATTTTAAAGTAAAAACATATATTCAGTGAATATAAATTTTATATTATTTTATTACATAACTATTGGGTAATTATGATGTCATTAAACACATTATATATTTAAATGGTATTTAATTTTTACCCCAAAATTTGACTATCTCAGAAAATTATGAAAAATTCCTCGTCAGATAATTTTGTCATTTTGAATTCAAAAATAATATTCATGTTATATAAAAAAATTTCTAAATATATGAATTTTTTTACTTTAAAAAAAATAGACATTTATTGAAAATTCTTGGTTTTTCAAAAAAATAGTTTTCAAAACTTAATGAAAATTAAAATTGTATTCATAAAAATTATATGATCATATATTTTAAATAAAAAGTAATTTAGTAATAATATTTTATACAAAAAATTAATTAATTAAAAAATCCATTAATTCAACATAATATATTACTTAATTTAATTTAAATATTAACTAAAAATACTATTTGTTCTTTAAAACCATTTAAAAAGTAACAATAATAAAATTAATGTATATTATTTATTCAATACCAAAATAATGAACATAAATTTAATGATAGGGTCTTATTACATATCCCTTTATTACACCATCATATTCCTTAAGAGTATGGTGTGCAACAACGGACACCCCTGAGGGGATGGAGGGTTTCCCTCTCATAAAACCAGAGCCACTCACTCTACTTCAGGGGGATTTCTCCGGAAATCTTAATGGTTTGTTGCGGCTTCGTTCAAGTGGATGTGAGGAGGAGGTAGTTGGACAATTTGAGCTATTTTATGCGTGCAAATTAAGACATGATAGGTCGATGCTTGCTTGCAGTGATGGGCGTCGTCCACAACCGATCTCTGTGGGACTGTTGGAGGTTCAAGATGGTGCTGATGGCTTGACCACTGAAGACAAAATCATTACGACGGATGATGGCGCTTGGACAGAGGAAGTGATGAAGGTGGTTAGTGACGGTGAATTGATGGCGGTGGTGGAAGATGGCACCCCAATGGGGGTGGTTATCAATTTAAGTGTGTAGGGCCAAGGATGGATTGGTTCAGGTGAACCGTGTTTTCAAGGGCTGAAGACTGGTTATCCACCTTAATGGCATATGTGTTCTTCTCTATCGGGGGCATGTGACGGATGATTAGGTGAGGTGGGTGGAGGCAATGGCAGTGGCCCTTTTCTGTTCGAACGATGGGGTTGGGACGGTAATCAATCCGCAGGGATTTGGGATCCAGGTGGGGTGACGGATTCCCACCATTGGTGGGGTAGTGCTCGGGAGCACTAGTGTTTCTGGTGTGAAGGCCAGGAGGCATCGGATTGGATTTCCGGTTCCGGCGATCTTGGGTTGCAGGCGGGCTGGGTGCTGGATGTGCTCCCGCATTCGGTGTTGCAGGGTTTCTACAGTCGACTTTTGGAAGAAAAATCCACTCTCGAGGATGAAGGGCAGGATAACGTCAGGGAACTGGCTATGGCGTCAGCTGTTATGGGATTTGGGATTCCAACGGGATGATAGATCCATTGTGCGTGTGCGTGGGAGTTGGGTACCCACGATTTGGTCCACTGCTCAATGTGAGGTTTGGTGTCAGCGTCAGACCGGAAGCTCTGACGAGGGGATGCAATCCCTGAGGCGGGATTTTGTCAGTGACGATGGTTGAGCTGGGTTGCAAGTGCACATGAAGAAGATGCTGGGGATGGCCCTGTTGAGGTGTGATTGGCGGGGACATCGGGTATTGAGTCTGCGTGACATGTTGTATGGTGTGTTTGGTGGGCGTGTTTAGACCACGGGTCAGATCCCGATGGATTGCGTTCTCGGATGGTGATAGAAGTGTGGATCATAAGAAATGTTTGCGTATTTTGGGTCTTAGGATCATGTTTTGTTGGGTGGCTGTTTCTCCATTTCTCTATTCAGTTCTTGTGCATTTTAATTTTCAATAAAAATTTTAGGGCTAGGTACGCTTAGCCCTGAACATTCCTGGTATGGTGTGCAATGGCGGGGCTTTCATGGGGTCGTTAGGTGAACATGTCTTGGGTTGTGATCTCAATGAGCATGAACTTCTCCATTAAACGGTTTCGTTCAGGCTTAAGCTATTAGATCTCGGTGTGGGCTTGGTCTAGGGAAAATCCCAGAAATGTTATCTCCCCCAAAAGATCTGATAAATGGGCTTCAAAGGAAATTATCCTACTAGTTAAAGCCATATCTCACTTTTTCAATACCAAAAGGTTTAGTTAAAACCCTATATTTATACTAGACTTGTGATCACTATTCTAAAACAATATTAACAATGGTAAAAATTCTTAAAGATATTTTAAAATCCAAAAAAATAAAACCAAGTAAGTGAATTTGTTTTATATAACCATTTTACATAATAAGACATTTAATTAGATTAAGAGGAATTTTCATTAATCAGATTTTGGGTCGTTACAAGTGTCAATTTCTTACACTCATTTGTGAGATCCCAATTAAAATGATCTAAATAAAATAAAAATTCCAACATTTAGTGTTGATTGAGTGGATTAGGGGAAGTTCTTGTATCCACAAACCACTATAAGAATATTTTATGTTTTTCTCTTTACATCATTTATTTCTACTATAGTAACTGATTAAAAGTAAAATATCGATTAGCTAACATTAAGAGGTATATTTAAAATTGGTGAAATTATTTAATTGACTCAATTAACTCCCCTCTGGAGTCTTTTTCTATATCATACATTGGTTAAAAAAACTCATTCAAAACTAATCCGTATGATCTTTGAGGAATATATATCCCTTTAGGAAATAATATTTGATATTCCCTATCTTCTATCTAACCACCATGATCATCCCCATTGACTATATGATCTCTCCATTCTTCAATTTTAAGATCTCTAAACTAAGAAACTTACACATATTATAATAAAGGATAATTTTTAACAATTTTATACTATAATACCACAAAAATAACTTTATCTACGTCCAAATTCAAACCCATGATCTACTCTATAATTTTTCATTTATCACTTACATTTCACTACATTAATCCAATATAAGACAGTGTTGAAACAAAATCATCATACATTATTATAATTCCAGAGAGAGAATATGAATTAACGCTATAATTTTAGATATCATAGAAGATAAAACTTAATGAAATTCTTAAATGATGAATAATGAATGAGTATAAACTCAAAACATTTCTACAATGGGCATTTTATTTTATTGAATGTTAAGATTTAACTATTATAATTAATAAATAAATCCATTATTTTATAAATTAAATGTGACTACCATTGGAATTAATATTTCTATAAAATAATATCTAGAATAATTTACCATAAAACTATTGATCAGGATCCATTGATATGTTAACATGTGAGAAAAAGTTCATAATTGGAGACACTTTTAGGTATATTTATGTTCTTCTGGTTCTTAATTTTATATTATAAATATTTTACATCTGACCATTTTTATTTACACTATAAATCTATATTTATATATTTTATATATAAAATCATGGTTCTATAAATATTTAATATCTCCTTAAAAGTTATATCACATTTATTTTTTAACCTAACCAAAAGGTGGGATGGTTGTGGTTGTTCCACCCATAAAAAGGGAAAATTATAAAGGATTGTGACTCCCATTAATGTTTTTTGATTTTCATAGTGATAAATTAACTTTTAAAGAAGTGTATAAGGTGTGAATACTAGATTATGATAATATTTATCAAATCCACTATAAAAATAAAAGTTTTAATTTCTTTATTTTTTATTCACTTTAAATTTTTCAAATATCAATTCACCCCGACCTTTTCATGGTAATAGCTAGTGAAACAATTTGTATTAGTCAATTAACATTATTTGGTATATATATTAGACTAAACATTATCCTAGGCACTAAAATATTTATGTGTAATATCATTTTTAATGGTTTTTTGAAGAAAAAAATAACTTATAGATACAATAAATGATTCCATATTTTAATAAGAATGACTATAACTATTAGTAATTCTTAATAGAATCATTCCAAGAGAATATATGTATTAATCACTATGATTTTAGGGTAAATTACTAGAAACAAATTAAATTAAATTTATATACTATTACTGGAAATTATACTATAATGTATGTTTTGAATTATAAATTTATGAATGTTTTATATTATACGATTAATAGATTTTTTTTTCATTTTTGTTAGCATGTAAGACTACATACTATATTTGAATAATAATCTAGGATATAAATAGTCAAACTGAAAAACATAAAATAAATAAGCTTAATAAGTGTATATATAATTATCAAGACTTCATGATGTATGAGAATTAAACTGTTGAACAAATATATCAACAGTTTACATGAATAGTGAATTTTCTGATCAGTCTTGGAAAAAACCTTGGAAAACTCAGTATTAGTTGAAATAATTATAATATACTTTACAATGTAATGGTATTAAAATAAAGTATTCAATGATGGAATAAATAATTTCAAACATTCATATATGGATAAACTTAGTGGTTCGCTACTGCAATTTGAGCTAGATTTGAATAACCAAGATAAATATGAGAATACCAAGAAAAGTGGAGTTTCTTTTAAATATTTTAAAATTTTATATACAAATACTTTTTATATTGGTGGATTATAAATTAGTGATTTATAATTTTATCATATTTATAAGTTATTTAAAGGAAATTTCAATAATATTAAAGGTTTCAAAAATATTTCAAGGATTGGTTAAATTAAATGTGAGGAGTAAAGGATATAAGAGGTAAACAACTAAATATAATGTCAATTACATTGATGAAAATCCTTATGATCATAGAAAAAAGGATGCATTTGGAATTAAAAAACTAAAATGAATAATAAAAATTGTTAATATGTACAAAAATGAATTAAATGAAGTTTATAAAAGCTTCATAGAGTTGTAATAAAGATAACTTGTTTGGTTAATCATTTGAGTAAAACAATTCAATCTATAAACTTTTATCTGATAAAAATATTTTATTAAGTAAGTTTTTATAACTCAAGTTATGAGATATAGAAACCTAATATAGAAGATCTTAATGATGTGTTTAATAAAAATCAAGAAGAATTAGAGAATATAAATTATTTGTATAAAAAGATAAAGAATAATTGTAATAAATTAATAAAAGAAAATTATATTTTGATTCAGAAAATTTAAAATATATAGAATATTTATTGTACAAGTAAATATTATTACAAATTTGAGTTTTAGAAGATAAAATTTGATGTTTATAGGCTTAAAAAATCGTTATTTATGTTCAAAAATTGAAGGGAAAAGTTAGATTATCTGATGAATTTGAAGAGTAATTCAAAAAAGAGTAATAACATAGGATATAGTAGAAAATATGAAAAATTATATATAGTAATTTTTTTTTAAACTTTATATTAAAACAATATCTTATGTTACTTTTTTAAATTGTGGTATGATAGGACATTGTGCCTATAAATGTTGAATAAGTCATCCTTAAAATTTGGTGCATACCAAATATTTTATTTCCAAATTTTTTTATTTAATTAGTTCATTTAATATATATATTAATGATCTATATTTACTAAAAGGTTTGTTTTCTAATATAGTTGGACCAAATTTAACATGGGTACCAAAAATATATCCCATTTTATAATTTTAGGTAAAATTCCTTGGAGGTCTCAAGAATGAATTATGGTGCATGGACAGTGAGTTATCAAGAAACATGACCAATGATCCATCAAGGTTTAAAATTTTGAACACTTATGATGGTGTATATATAACATTTATAGACAATTACAATGAAAAAAATCAAAGGTTTTCGAGAATTTTTATTCTCTACCTCTATATTTGTAAGTAAAGTACTTTATATAAATTATTTATAGGATAACTCTGTTAGTGTCTCATAATGATGTAATGGTGAATTGATTAATAAATTTATGAATAATATATGTCATGTGTTTAAAGATTATATACTATTTTTTATTACTATTAAAAAATAGAATGTTTGTATTATCAAATTAAAATAGCATTATATATATAATATTTAGTTTTTAAATGATTTACAGTTTGATTTTTTAATATAATAGAAGGTTGGGTCATTGTGATTTCATGTTGTAGTCTAAGATTACTAAGAATAATAATGTGTTACAACAATAATGTCATAAAGTTGATAAAAATTATTTTTTGATCTATATATGAAACGAAATAAAAAATAAGAAATCATTTAAGTTAGTTAATGAAGTCAATAATATGAGACCATTTGAGTTTTTCCATTTAGTATTTTTTATACAAAAATATGTAACCAATTTCAATGAAAAAATGTATTATTTTATTATTATGGATGACTAAATAAAATTTTCATGGCCATATTATTAATCACATAATAAAGAATTTTTTAAAAAAAATCTTCATGATGTAATTTGATTAAAATTAATAAAGGTTTTAGGAATGATTTTACAATATTTGATCCAAGAGTATAGCTTTAGAATTGTGAATTTGATAAATTATGTAATGATAATTGATATTATTAAAACATTTCTACTCTAAATACACAATAATAAAATGGACTAGTATAAAGGAGTAAGTGTACTATGCAAGAGATGGAGATGAATATGCTTAATAACTAAAATATTTCAAAAAACATCTATGTATAATATTTTTGTACTTATTTTTATTTTATGAAGAGTATTTTACCTAGTATTATTCTTAAAATATAACTTTATAAACTATGGAAATGAAGTGCCTAATGATGTATGTTTTGGACTGTTTTAATGAATTTATTTTATCTTAAAGAATATGGATAGTTTGGATATTTTTTATACCAAGTCTGATTAAGTAATTTTTAGGGTAATTTAACTAAAACAAAATATTAAAGGGTTTATAAAAAAAGAACCTTATTTCTCAAGGAATCATATAATGTTATTTTTCATGAAAAGACCCCCTTTGATAATTTTTTCATTCTCTATCAGAAGGAAAATAAATTTAGAGAAATAAATTGAGATAATTATCATCATATAGAGATAGTAGAAGAAAAAAAAGATATTATTATTGATATGGGGATAATAAATCTCACCTAAAAAGTTTTTATAACCCTAATTGATCACCCCATTTATAGAGTCATTGGCGATTTTCACTCAAGGATTCATACAAAAATATTTGTGGGAAACATGTGTGTACATGCTAATTTTATATCACAGAAAAATCCAAAATATATATCTAAAATATTATAAGATACTGATTAGGTTATTTTTATAAAATATATGTTAAAATATTTCAAAATAAAAAAATGTCTGGGAATTGGTGAGTCCTCTTATTGATCATAAAGTGATTAGAACTAGTAGGATATTTAAGATTAATATTTATGAATTCAGAAAAATGGTCAAAAGTAAATAAAGGTTAGTAACTAAATATTATAGTCAAGAATAAGTTATATAATATGGGGATACTTTTTCTCTATTTTCTATATTACAATAAATATTGATTCTCTTAGCTTTTTTAACTCATATGGGTTTCAAGTTTTATCAGATGGATGTTTAGAGTGATTTATTAAATGTATTTATTTTATATCTTGTGTTTAGAAAACAAACACACTATTTTTTGACATAAGAAGTTATCTCATAAAGTTTATAAGCTATATAAGAGATTATATATACTAAAACAAGAACCTTTATCCAAGTATGAGAGACTTTCACTTTTTATTTTACCAAATCACATTGAGAAAAAAATAATTTTTACATCCTTATTCATTAAGAGACTTTCAAAAGTATTTTTGAATAATATAGATATATATGGATGATTTAATATTTTGATCCTTAGATCCATACCTATATAATGAGATTTATATATTGGTGTCCAATTAATTTAAAATGTGCCTAATAGAAAAGTAAATTATTTTCTTTGTTTTTAGATCATTTAAAGGTATAATTGGTTAATCTTAAATAATGGTAATAATTCCATGGAATTGTTTAAAAGGATTATATTGGATACAAGTTATACCATGAGTACACCATTTATTAATATATTAAAATTATATGAGTACTTGGTAAGAAAGTTAACATATCAAAATAATTATTAGAGAATGATTTTAAGACTTATATTTCTTATTGTCGGTAGAACAAATTTGATGATTTAGGTGTGTATGAGTATAAGGTTACAATCAAACATAATGGGTCTCATGTAACTATAGAAGAAATTATTATCAATATTATATAACTTAGTCTATTTTTTCCTTATATTTCCTCTTTAAAGATTATGATTTAATTGGATTCATATTTTGGTGGTTGTAAGATTGAAACAAATATCACAAGTGGAATAAATATTTTTCAAGGAAAAATACATGTCTCTTAGATTTAAAATAATAAAAATTTAGTTTACTTATCCATAGTTGAATTAATATGAGTATATGGTTTCTGTTAGTTTTTGTGAAAATACACTTTTGTTATGAAAAAATATTATCAAATTTGGGATTTTATTCGATAAGTTATCCATTAGGTATTATAATTCTCTATTATATCTATCATAAATAATTTCATACTACATGTAAGAAAAAAACATAATGAATAAAAGAACCAATTTATTTGAGATCATGTATAAAATAGAGATATAATTTTAGTATTCATTCCTGTGGAAAATCAATTGGAAGATGTTTTTATAAATCCCGTAGAAGTAAGTAATTTTTATTGAATCAAGTTTAATATTAGTATGATATAAACATGATGGAAATATAATTATTAATTTAAAAATTAAAAATTATCTTTATTCTAGAGAATTTTAGAAACTCATATTTTGTAATAAAAATTATGGAGAGAACATGTAATGTTGTTTGCATATCTTCCTAGAAAAGAAAGAAGATTTAGATGTTATGTATATAAGGTTTAAAGAGTATGACACTTTATCTTTTTGTATGAATCAATTACAAATCTTTTAGAGGTTAATTAATACTAAAAAATTGTTCGGTTGTATATCTATATCAAAACAATGACAAATGAAAGATGCTGGAAAAGGAGAGAATGTTGGTAACATAAATATTTCTATGTTGGACTATGTTTTCACATGTTATACATATACACCACTTCTTTATATTTTCTTCCACTATATAATACATTATTGAAATTAAATTGCCTTATAACTTCTTATATTATGATTCATGAATATATTTTTTCAAATAAATAATTAAAAATCATTTCAAATAACTTCTTGTCAGAATTTTTTCATTGTTCTTTATTTTTAGAATATTTTAATTATTTATGTGTTGTGAATTTATTTCAATTTTTTCCTAGTTATAAGAATAATATTCATCATATTTATTTTAGAATTTAGATTTATAGTTTTATTTCATCATAGAAAGAGTTTTTTTATGTATTTTCATTTCACATTGATATATCCTAGAAAATAAAAGTTCTAAGTGATTAAAGATCCTATAAAAACATGATAAGGATTACCCTTATAATCACTCTACCAAATATGAAAATATTCCTACTATTTTCTACCAAGACAAAGAATTAATTAAGATCTCTTTCCTATACTTCCACTAAGTATTCTGAATCCCTCACAGGAAGGGAAACATATTAGAAGAAATAGATAAAATAAAGATTATATTTTGTATAATTACTGATTTGAAATGGATAAGTGAGTATATAATCACATGACAAATTAAACAAAGTTGAAATTAATTTAAATTCTCTAGAAATATATGATATTTTTCAGATATTTATTTTAGGAAATTTTAAAATTATTTTAAAAATATATTCACATGAGAATGTTTTTAAGAGGTATGATATCATGAAATTGGTATTTAATAAACTTGTTTTGATAGGGAGGGAAGTTTCCAGTTAACTTTTGAACATTGTTTCATTGATAAATTTATTAATTTTTTTATTTTTATTTAGGCTTGGAGAATATAAAAATTTAAATACATAGGATTTATATATGAGGGAATTTATAATAATCCAGAATCCATTTAATCTTATAAGGATTATACATAAGATTATAATATCAATTACCTCTAAAAAATGAAAAACTAAAAAAAAAGATTAAATATATAATAGATTCATATAAATAATCATATATAAGTTAGATGTGACTATTGATAACAGTATAAGGAAAATATCTAAAATTGAATCATTGTACTAGTGAAGGTAGAATTGGTTTTATGTAAATACCACGATATCTTTAGAGTAAGGATTATATAGATGATCTTATAATAGTTTTTAAAGTACATAACATGAAAAATCACCTATCACTTCCTAGGGAAGGGGAGAGGCTAGTGTTTTTAGTTATTAAAACTCAAAGAGTATTGACTATATTATCACTAACTTAATAAGATATATTGATAAATAAAATTTTTAAAGAGACAAAAGTTTTTAAAGTATTTATTTACAATTTTATTTTGACCTAAAATTGGAAGAGGTGATGGTATTTCACAAGTAAGAGTTAAATAAATTAAAATTAAGAGTGTATTTATTATTTGAAAAATATGGGAACTTTTTTTCTATATATAAATAACTACATATAGAACACTTAATCATATAGACTTAAATATAGTATAAAAATTAAAATATTTTACATAGATAAATAATTTTTTAAATGATTGTTAATTTAATTAAATCGTAGTATCAAGAAAGGTAATCTAGTGTATCAGTTTCACATTTTAATGGATTTTTTTTAATATCTTACCCTTTATTCATATTTAAATTATTGGAGTACATAAAATATATAAAATTGATTTTGTAGAAATTGGTTGATTCAACATAGTATAAGGTTTCATTATCTCAACAAAAGGATGCATCTATACATGAATCTACAAGGTATTCTTAGAAATTAATTGATCATTCCTAGTTTAAATAGTCATAATATGTACATGTTGAAAAATAAATTTATACTGGTGGATTATCATTCAATAAAATTGGTATATAGAATCAAAAAAATTAATTGAAGTTAAAAAGGTGATAATTATAGATCAAACTACAAAATCAAAAAATACTTCAAGTGAGAAGGGAACTAAATCTTGGATGAATATTCATATCAAGAAAAAGAATCCAAGATTATATTATGTTGAAGATGATGAGGATGATCCTATAAGTAAATGATGATATATTATTTATACAATTTTACTTACACCATCTAAATTATAAGAATTATTTATATTTTTGAAGGACACTTTAAATAATTTACCACCTCAACTAAATCCATTCCATAAACTAATAAAAATTGTGAAATATTATAATATATGGTTGAGATCTTAGAAAAAGTTTTTAATGTAATGTTATGGGAAGCTATGTGAGAAAGAAAATTGTGTTGATAAAAAAATTGTTAATTAGAAAGAAAAGAAATCAATATACAAAAAATTTCAAAATAGTAAATTAGACCATCTTTTTTTATTCCATTAAACTGATTTATATTATTTTAATCTCAATTAGAATTTTTTGACTGAATAACTGTTTATAAATTTATTTTGTATGATTATTTATAATATTTTCCTCTTGATATTATAATATGTAAAAATGGGGATATGAATCATATATAAAGGGAGTTGGAATTTTTTTTTGGGTTGTTTTGAATTTCTAGAATCTAGTATTCAATTTAATATTATTTTCAATTAAATTTCAATATAAAATTTTGATTTATTTTTTATACTATTATTCATTATTTTTTCCATATTAGGTGAAACTCATGATGCATAACATTATCTCATGTGGAACTCATAACTCTTGATTTTATTACTAGAAGGAATCACTTTTGATCTTATTAAGTGGTTCCCTTGGATTGGGTGATCTTCCCTAGGTGATATAGGAAAGATTCCAAGTGTCCCACACTTCTATTGGTGAGTAATTCCCAAGAACATGGGTGTTTTTCTCCTCATGTAATCTTTCCAAGGTGGCCAACACATGTAATCATCTGTCCCCACTCAAGCAACCACAAGTGAAAGTTCATATTTTCAGGTTTTCTTCCCTTTATTTGGGAATAAATTCAAAAAATTTATGGAACATTAAATGGAATGAATGATCTATCATGTGGGGATCAGGGTCTAGCTAAAAGATAATTTATTTAGTTTTTTTGTTGGGGTTTTAGGTGATTATTATATTGATTCTTATTTTGTTGAAAATTGATGACAATGTCAAGGTATATCCCTCTATACATTGAGATAATTTATTTTTAGTATTCTTTGTTTGAATTATTATATTTAATTTCATTAAGTTTCTATCTGATCTAAAATCCTAATAATATTATTATTTATGGTTTATTTATGTTTTATAAATGAAATTAAAAATAAACACTACAACTTATATATTAATTGAAATTTAGATGAGATAAACATACACTCATTAGAAAAGGGTCATGAATACTTTTCCATGTGTATTAATTTTTTATAGTTTGAGAGAAATGGATTGTTGATTACCATTTTTATTATTTTTTTTAATTTTATTCAAGAAAATACCATCGATTACAATATAGGATTGAAAAGTAATAGCAATAGTGATAATTATAATGATTATCTATTAAGAGGGTATAGACATCACTACAAATCCAACAATGTATTTATTGTATAGGCATATGAAATGTTGATGAGATAACATAATACTTCAAAAAAATATAAGAAAATATTAAAAATCTATTATCATCATTTTTATATTGCAAGAGATAAAATTGGACTTAATGATGTAAATTAAAATATCACAAAACAAAAAACTTATGAAATGATTCAATGTTTAATAATATAGGAGTTAAAACTCAACACAACACTAAAATGAGTATTTAATTTTATGTAAACCTTAGGATTTAACTATTATGAATAATAAATATACTATTTTTTGTAAATAAAAGGTGACTATTATATAAATTAATATGTTTATAAAAAATAAGAAGTAATAATTGTATAACTATTTATCCAGATCCTTTTATTCTTTGATTTTTCATTTGAAGTGATTACTTAGAGATTCTACTAGCTACATTTTGGTCCTCCTAGTTCCTAATTTTATATTATATTTTTTCATTATTTTGAAACATATTTTATATTTTAAATATTGATTTATTTTTTAACCTTATAAAATAAATGTTATATTTATTGGATATAACGTTTTAAAACTTTTATTTTATTAGTTTTTTTACCTAACCAAAATTAGGGAGGTTGTGGTTATTCCTCTCAATGAAATGGTATTTTTAAAGGGTTTTTCCTTCCCCTGAAAATTTAGGATCTACTTTTTGTAAAACAATTATTAAGGATTAAAGAATTAATAAATAGTGGAATATTATCATAATGATTCAAACCACTATAAATAACCAAATGTTAGTTTTCTTACACCCTATTCACTTTAAATTTTGAAATTGTAAATTAACACCCCTAACCCTATCATGGTAAAAACTAGGAAATGATGTGTAGTTTTATGGAATTAATGATTTCATTACTATCTAGACCCACATTATATGTCTTCATTCTCTTGAATCAAAATGAAACAAAATACCTAATGTAAAACATCAAATTAAACCCTGAGAATGAATACATCCTCTAGTAAATAAAGAATAAAGTAAAAAATTAAACTTCTACTATAAGCATCCAAACACTGACTAACATTGTGGTTTCTGAATGAAAGAATATCTCTTTTGGGTTATATTGGATATGGATACTAAAATATGAGATAAATCTGAAATAAACCTATGATAATTATCAATTAATATTTGGATGCAACATATCATGGGGAAATTATTCCATACTTCCTAAAAAATGACTACTTTAATCTTACAAGAATTAAAAACCACCAATTTCTGTGAAATAATATGTCCATGAAAGTGAACATCTTGTACCAAAAACATACACTTCAATGTCATCTCATATAACTGTAGTTGGTGGAGTAATTCTAAAACCATCCATAGATGGTTGGCATGTTCGTCATCTGTACTTTTGTAAATGAAAATATCATCAATAAACACTATTATAAAACTGTAAAGATATGGTCTAAATACCCAATGCATCAACCCCATGTACACTATTGAATAATTAGTCACTCCTGATCTAATTACTATAATCTGAAATTTTCTATTTTGATACTGGAATATATTCATTTGGATATCCTCCTTTTTGAATCACATATGATGGTATCCCAACAATGATTTTATCTTCAAGAATAAACTATATTCCATTATCTAGTAAAATAATTAATTTATCCTTGGTTATTATATATATATTCCTTCTTTTATATTATCTAATAGTATCATGACCACTAGTCTATATTCAATAATAAAGTATATTTCTTCAATTGGTCAAATGATTTATCAATTATTAGAAAGAGATATTGATAATTTTATTTCACTTGATTTAACCATAAATAATAAATACATAACCTTATACTAAAATAAAACTACTTAGTGAATAAAACTAGGTAACCCCATAGAGATACACTAGGGTTAATAAAAAACCTTTACATCATATCATAAATATGAACCTGAAACTCCCAAACCTCAGATGGAAAAATATGTTAAAAATACATTTATATAAGAGATGTATTGGGGTATAACACTATGAAAAACATGACCTCATATATAAATTTGAGAGTGGTAATTCCTTGAAGGAATGAATCATTGAGATTTATTACCACTCTCAAGTATTCCATTAATTTATCCTAATATTCAAAAATATTTAAAATCATAAATTGAGTTGTAATGATTTAGGGTTCAATACACTAGAACCCATTCTTTAATATTTTTGTTCAATAAAGATCATTAAATATCTATGAATATTATAAAAAATCACCCTAGTTCAATATAATTCGATATGGTCTTACACATATTGAATTTAATATATGTCTAGTATCACGTGATATGATTTAATGTAAATTAAAACTGCATTCTACTTTATATGATTTCACTTCACTATAAATTCTCACTCTGGAATCATATTGGTTGACATAAAATGGTACCCCACTTTGGTAGACAACTCGAGAGGCCGGGGAAGTATTTCAATGATAATCTATAATCCCCTTACTAAAAAAATGTATTAAATTAATAGAATGTTCCAAAATTGACAAAAATAGATACAAGGGTAAAATATATGTATCACAACTCATACCATCATAGTTTCTCCCATATCATTAACTTACACTACACATAGTATTCCATATCTAATTACTCCACCATGTTTCACTATTTTCTTACCTTAAATTCACATATGATCAATCATTTTTTCCCACTAACACCACCCTAAAACAATATCCTATCAATTCATGGGTTTTTTTATGGTGTAAACTGTTGAGGTGGATACTATGGTTGATAGTGCATCTTATCTACCATCACATTGTACTTTTTTCACAATAGATACCCTAATATGAAGGAAACATAAATTTAAGATGTCCTCTACCTCCACATAAATATAATACCCCATTTTTATTCACAACATAAGGATATAAACATCTAACTTTTAAAAATTATGAATGAAGGGGGTCCATGCTAATGAATTGACTACTCTAAAAAGGTATCCACCTTCCCACCTACCCTATACAATGATATTTAATCCTTCTACATTTACATAACTAATTCTCACCATGTTCCTCTAAATAATTTCATTCTTCAATAGAACTTTATTTTACTTCCTTAGAGTAAACAGATTGATGTGTTACAGAATCTCTAGTCAATGACCCCTATCAAAATAGTGGGTTATCTAATCTCTATCTACTTGGAAATAAAGGTAATATTTCAAAATTCTTTTAAAATATTGTACATACACTATGAAATAGAATTCCACAATTGTATTTTCTACATCTTTAATTAATTCTATGATATAATAGTATCAACCAATAACTACTCCTAAAACTGATTTAAAAAAACAACCCCACTTGATCATGGAAACATCAATATATATAAGTAAAAAATCCCAACACTATCATATTTCCCCACACATTATTTTCACCACCAATATGATCTAAAATTCCTAAACTTCATAAATAAGTTAAAAGGTCATATTCACTTCCACTATGCATAATTTTCATCTCTTTATTAAAAATATATGTCTTATATTTAAATAAGATTTTTCATTAAAACTACTAAAAGTTAACTATATGAACTCATATAACTATAGTTTATACCCTCTAATAAATAACAATATGTTCATCCTACACCATATCATCCCCTACCTCAGGCTTTAGATACACAAGAGGTATAACTACAAATAAAAAACAACTTATCCTAGGAAAAAGTGGATGTCTCCATATACACCACATCAATTTCAATCACAAATTTTTTTTTATAAAACATGATATTATATAATTCATGGACCTACACCCATTATCTACTTTACTAATCATAAATCTTTCCTTTAGTAATTATTTAGAGGTGATCAAAGCTCACACACATAATTTCATGGGCCCTCTACATCCTTTCCTAGTTTCTCTAAACCAATTCACATTCTAGGTTCAAGGAATATGAAAACCATACCAACCCATTCAATAATCACCAGTGGATACCCTAAACTCTATCCTAAAACATTTCATTGATAATATTTTATCACATCCTGAACCCTCTGGTAATCCTCCTAAATCAGCAATGAAATTGAGAGTAGCCCCTAAAGACAACCTGTAATAGGTCATGTCCTCATTACTATAAATTAGGGTATGATGTAAAAATCATTCTAAGAATTACCATTTTTTTATTTTAAAAAATAATAATATCCATAATAAACCAATAAATTATCATAAACATTAATAAATAAACATTTTCATGAGGAATCAAAAATAATCATCAAATAATTCGAAAAACTCTAACATGAAAACAAAAACTCCTAACCCTACCAAATACCAAAAATATTTCTCATGCTTTGGTAAATTCCACCCGACACCACCTTCAACTCAATATTATAAGTCTAAAAAATAATAGATAATGGAAGGGTGAGTATATAAGCATACCCCATAGGATCCTCCTCCAACCTATTTAGGTTAAGTAAATAGGAATAATAAAACCATAGTGAATGAAATATATACAATTAATCATTTTACATATAACAATAATAAAATTAGGGCTTAAAGTCCATAAAACCTTCTCCACATGTCATCTACCCTACCCTTTTCTCATCCCAAATCACTATTAATTACAACATCCATATCATAATGTTCACACCATTACAACAACTGTATATTGATCACCTCATCACTCTATCCATAACTCTAATGAAGGTAAATATAAAAACATAATAATTCCCCACCACTATATTTTAAATAATAATAACTAAATATGAGGACAATACAAATGAAACAATAGTAACTGTATAGTGGTAATATATATCAAAAAACCATATCAGGGTTTAGAATAAAATATTTGTCCAAACTACATTATCATAAAATAATACTACATAACTTTGATATGAATCATTATTATATCGAGTTAAAATTATAAATAATAATAACATGTCAATCAACAGATACATTAAACCATTTCATCAAATATAAAATTTTATTATAATTCACAACACAACAATGTTCATAACACATTATCCCAAATTAGTTTTTCTTATTATTATTTATCTTATTATCACTACACTAAAATATATTTGTACTTGGGATATCAACTTCAACCATTTAATAATAAAGCCATAATTTCCCTCAAACATTCCATAACCACACATAAATATACCCCCTTCTACTTCACATTTTCCACTACATCATTATTTAATAAGTATCAAGGTTCATAAATATAAATGAATCATGATTAATATAGAATCACCTCATGAATAATCATAATAAAGATTCAAAACTCCATATCTTACCCATTTTTTAAATAAACCACTTCTATATTTCTAATTTCACAATATTATTCCATTCTAGTTACTTTCGTCATGATTTTCCACAAGTTAGAGGTCTTTCCATTTATTCCATATTTCCATGCTAATTTAATTATAAAGTTCCATAAACAATTCTAACAATTAGATTATTTTTTATTTTTTTTTTAAACTATGAAATTTTACTCATCATTGCATTGATAAAATTTTAAAAATCCAATATACATGAAAATATATAGATTATAATATATTAAGTTGTAGATATCCAAACCCAATAATTGAAAAAAATATTATCTTTATAATAAATAAAGAATGGTATAATAATCCATCACTAGAAATCGATTAATTATCTAAATTTTCATTGATGTGAGATTTGAACCATTCCAATCCATGAATAAATCCACCAAAAAATGGTCAAAATCCTCAAAAATGTACTCAAATTCATCAAATGGCCCATTTGAAGGTTGAGGATAAGTTTTAAATGTTAAAATAGATTTGTTTCATAGTTTCTTATATTTGAAAAAAAGTTTCTTAATAAACCGTAGTTCATTTACTCTAACCATGGTGTGATTTTATCATTCAAATATTAATCCAAAATTCATGGGGTAAAATCAATTCCTCTAAAAAAAATTACATGCCACTTCTAATTATATCCTTAAAATTTTAATTTCCACCATAGTTTGATTCAATCTACCTCGTCATGTTTATTTGAATTCCTCCAAAAAATTATATAGATTCATGTTTTTCCCTTCCTCAAAGACATTTTAAAAAAAATCATGTAAATCCATTATGAACCATTTTAAAAAAATGGTGCAATTTCATCTTCAAGTACATAATAGCATCACTAAAACATATATTTATTTTACCACAGAAACCATAATAATTTCTTATAAAACATGTAATTACATATCAAAATATAATATGGTTTTTCTTCACATATAATCTTATAGTTACATTTTCACAATTATTTTAAAATATGTCCCATACTAAATTTTAATTACCCAAACCATAAATTTATAAGAAAATACCACACCATGGTTATATTTAAATACATGTTTTATTGATTTTACTCCACAAATAGACTTTTATTTTACTCATTAATTCTCTAAATTCCATAAAAATCACAATTAAAATAAATAGAACCTTTGAGTATTTACACTTGAGGAAAAAATATAATTTATTGAATTTTTTATTCAAAAATATCATCCCCCCCCCTTTATTTATAAATACTCTCTTATTCATCATATTTTTCTCATAGAAAATTTTGATTTCTTACTCATTTATCTATAAATAATTCTCTATTAGATATCCATATATAATTTGAAAAAATTTAAAAAAAATTAAATATTTGTTTTGATAATAGGATATGAATAAAAATAATAGTTCCTTCTCATTTATCTCAATTATAGTTTTCTATTTTATAAGAAACCCCCTTTAAATTTTGATGTAATATTCAAGGATTATTTTATATTCCTTATAACAGTATTAATTTCAAGTAATATTCATTATATTTTATTATATATCCTCCCTAAACAATATTCTTTAATCCTATAAGTTACTGGAATAATTCCCCTTCATTCAAGTAAGATTCATTCTTGTTGTTATTATACGAAATCTTAAGAATGTAATTTATTTTTACTTTTGTGGATCTGAAATATCAAAGAAGGGAACTTTATTATAGGAATATTAGTATATATTGGGTTCATACATGACTAATATATTTAGGTACACTTCTTGTATTTTTATAAGTGAAACATTGGTATCATAATTGACTAATTTGTGAGTTATTTCATCAAGATTTCTGCATCCCCAATGAAAAAAATATATATATATGATACATACTTTGATATTTTGAGTATATTTATACATCACTAAATTTATAACCTTATAGGTTTATTAAAATATATAATATATCTAAATGAAATGAAAAATAAAAAAATTGAAACCAAGATAGGATAAGAGATTTTTAGGCTAAGTGAATAATAATTTATAGCATGAGTGAAACGTAGATATTGATATTTCATAAATTATAAAAATATTACTAAGAAAAAAATCAACATGCCCTTACCTTGGTGGGAAATCCACTAGATAAATGAATCATGGTTCATGAATATAAGAGCTATCTCATATCCATGATATGATGATACATTTAAAGGTAAATGAGAGAGATAAATAAAAGAGAGGTTAAGCCTACAGAATTTTCAAATACACTAATCATCCTCCAATGATACATGAATCACATTATATATATCATTAATTAAATGGGGATCCAAGGATTTAGAATGTTCTTAACATATTTTATGAATAAATTATTTAATTATAATAATTCTAACTTAAATTTACATATTAATTATTATCAATATAATTATTGGATGCTTAAATAATTTTGTTAAGCTTTGAAATTCCTATTAAATATACAATATGATGTGTAGATTACAAAATAATATAACTTTTGGAAAAATGGATATAGATAAAGTGTAATATAATATATACCACCAAAAAATCTTATTATTTTTTACAATTAAATATAAATAACCCTCAAACATATCATACCATGTGATATGTGATTTAATATATTATCTCTTTAAATATTTCAATTTTAAAAAAACCTCATAGTCTCTATAGTGTGCTTGGTCCAGTTTACCTATATCAAGGCCAAACCATGTTCCAAATACCTTAATAAAATATCATTGTATTCTAGTGTCTACTGACTCGTGGTGAGAGTCTAGATATAAAGTGGAGATAATATACCCTCTTTGGTACAATTATATATAAGACACAGTGGAAGGGATATAATCAATTATAATCATGACATAAACAGATAAAATTGAAAATTATAGATATATTCCAATAATAAATAAGTAATAAACCTCATGATATAATAAATTATTACTAGTAAAGTGACATTTTAATACATAAGGTAAATAATAATGCGTGTTTTTAGGTTGTATACATTAGGGCCCAAAATTATTAACAGTTTGTAGACTACAAAAAACCGGGTCTCAAGTCTCTAACTAGTCCCATCTTCTGAATCCATCAAAACTCAAAAAACTCATCCATCCAACATAGGGACCTTTCCCTTTCCAATTCTTAAGGCCAATAAATATTCTCAGGTTCCAGGGAACTCGAGTAGGGTATGAATAAAACTATTTAAAGCCTCACCAATGGTGTCCCAAAAAAATAGTAAATATATGTTCATGTACACTATGATATGATCATAAGTAAATAACATATAAAAGTAACAATATTGTATATATCACATCCATGGGTACTAAAAGTCACACAGGCCTAACCATACCTATTTTGGCTAGTTTTCGGGTGTCACTAAACATATCACAACAATATCAACTAGGAATACCATCACAAGTCATAAGAACGTCATAACAGAAAACTCATTGACATTATGTTTGATAAGAAAATCACAAAAAAAGGGCATGTAATGCCAATATATCTTAGTATTAAATAAATGAAAAACATATCTTAATATTAAATTCATAAAAGTGGGCAAGTATTTATAATAAAAATATTTTATAAGTAGGAATTGAATCCCAATGAAATAAAATAATAGTGGTAATCACATCCCAACATGAGCGTCTATAGAGGGAATACCATCCCTATCTAAGAGAATAATCACCAAAGTTTAAAGAATTCATAGACATAGGGAACATAATAAGAGATATAATATCATCCCATAACAAACTATTCTCATTTAGGAATCTCATACACTTCTTTGGAAGCATCACATCATGGTTAGTACATCCTACATCCATGGAAAATTGAAAATAAAAAATCATCATATCCTATAATAATCATTACAAATCCCACATGGTAATTATTTTTTAATTACGGATATTTTCCTTATTTTTATTTTAAAACATATTTGCAAAAATTTTGAGACCAGGCCCTGAGACTTCGTGCAATTATGAGGTATGGTGTGCCTGAAACAATTCTTTGAAAAAATTAATGTTTTTTAATAGAACACGAGTGGGGATATTCTTGAAATTTAAAATAAATTTTGATAATTTTCCCAGATCAGAAATCTGAGTGCACCATTAGGCACAAAACTGTTCCTTTACCCTAAGCATGACCTAACTTTGATCATCATGAGTCATCTATAAGAAAAGTCACCTGGTGTGTAACTATAAATAAAATAATTAAGAAAATTATTTTATTTTAAAATCATAATACCTCATAAATGATGACATGGATTATAAATATGAGACCACCATTGATTTAACAAGGGTATTTTTTCCATAGGTGATGCGTCAAATTTTCTGAAATGGGTCAGCTGTGAAAATTGTTTTTGGAAGTAAATGTCATTAAAATAATTTAATAAAAATTATTTTTTATGCAGCGTTAGTTTTTTTTAATATTTATTATTTTTTAAAATCTAGGGTTATAAAATAAACCTGGAAATCCTCTGATGTAAGGATATGTAGCACTCTCCAATAACTACTGATGGATTAGAGAGTCAAGAATTAAGAACCTCAGATTCGAAGGATCATGACCACGGTAATCATGTGGTGGTCGTTCTTAAATGGTGATCGAACCGAATCGAGGTAGGGCATTTTGGTTTTTATTATTCTATTCTCTGTTCTTAAAAATCAATGACGAATGCGGATAAACTAACGAATACGTTAACTCGTGAATTGCTCGTTATTATAGGATGGGTGTAATTACAGGGTTTTATTTTCAGGTTTGTTTTGATTAAAGATTTGGTATGCTTTTTTTTATCATTTTTATGGAATGGACTGAGGCCGAAATGAAAAATTATCGAGGTTTGATCCATGGTTTTTTCCATATTCCTTTATTCCCTGATGTTATTAAACTTCTTTTTATTCATCACATTCTTCATGGTTTATGAATGGATGATCATTGTGCCTCTTCTTCTTGGCGTAACGATTTGAAATCGAGGATACAATGTCGGGATGACATACCAGAGGGTCGATGATGATGGTGATAGATAGATCAATGCGAGTCAAGAGATATCACCATTCTATTTTTTTTCATCTGTATGAATCTTGAAATTGATCTGATTCTAGGGTGATAAAGATTGTATCCCACCGATCACTGATATGCATCCTTTTCGAAAATTAGTGCATTAGAGGAGAACTGGTAGCTCATGGAAGGGGCCACCGGCACACCGGAGAGGAGGACTGGTGGCGGTAGCAGCATGCAGTGGGGACCACATGTAGGAGGTGGCACATGCCATTGGAATGTGGCGGCGGTGGCAGTAGCGTGAACTACATCTCATCCATGGTTAGAGGATCCCACGATGGTGGGGGCTGGTGGGTAGGTGGATGTGGTGGTCATTTTCATTGAACATAGTGGTGCTACATTGACCAGGAGGAACATGGTCTAGTGGAACACATGTGGCGTGAAGGATGGACTATCTGTGAAGGATGGATCAGTGGGGTCGGGCTGCCTAGTGGCCCAGCAGGTCAGGCCAGACTAGGACATGTCGGCCGGACCAGGAAGGGTCAGCCAACAGTTCAAGTTGGATCCTTTTTCAATAAAACAACCATAACTTTCAAATGAATAATCTGTTTGAAGATCTGTCTATTATGTTGGGACCTTTGAAATAGGGAGGTCATTTTGATATGGTTTTGTGGGTTTCTAGTTAGGCCATAATAGGTTGGTAGTGTTCTATTTTTCTATCCCTATGAGGGTTTGATGTAGGATCTTGTTACCATCATAGAGGATGACAACCAAGGTTGAGAGTGTACCCTTGGTATTTTAATATTAGATTTCAATGAAGGATCCCATTACAATCATAGATAATGAACTACTTTCTAAAGTGAGTTTTCTCAACCTGGATCTGACATTTGAATCAGCGGTTTGGATCATATATCACATCAAGAGGCCTGATCGGTCCTCACTTCTCTTTATGTTACCTTAGATAGGGTTCGTGGAGTTTTTTTTGACCAATATTTTCATGGGAACCACACCCCTATCTAGTATGATGTTTCCATTATTTCCATGTGTCCCCATAGTGATCCATAGATGTGTTGTACCACCTATCTGTGTATCGAGATCAAATTATTTTCATTCTACATGACTTGACCTAGCGAGTGTGCTTTTGTATGTTTATAGTGGTTGATGTTTTAATGTGATGGATTGAGACTCCATGTCTTAGAGAGACTGAATTTCACATAGAAACTATGTGACTTATTGACACCATGTGTCTCTATGGTTAATTTTGGTAGATCTATTCTATATGCTTCTATTAGGTAGCTCAAGGAGTAAGATCTCCTAGGACGAGCATTCTATGAGTGATACCATTTAACTAGTTGTGGATGAGACATCAAATCTTGGAATCCTTTATAAGTATACCTGTATGTTCTTATTATATGTTATGCTGACACATACTAGTGTTTCACTAAATATATCCTCTAAGTGGTGTTTCTTTTATGGTATTTACTTTTTCTTTTCAGGGTTTCCTAATGAGTATTATTTTACTCATCCCTACATGGGATTTTCCTGCATGTGTCTTGTCTTTTGAAGATGATTGACACTTTGAAGGAGTCCTAGGTGGACCAGGACTAAGTGGTCTGTGAAGATACCAGATAGTCATGGTGTGCTCCTACAACTTTAGACAGCTGACCAGTACCTTTCCCTTTAGTTGGGTTTTCTATGGATGAGTTTCAAGAACTTGTGCATTCAATTTTTTAGAATATTTCTTTTCGTGGGATTTTATTCTCTCCCTATTTTACTTTACTACACTTTACTTTCTTTTCTTACTCTTTGGTTGGTATCTTAGTGTATGCATTCATTGGTTACATTTCATTATTTTTGTCTTGGAGATGTGTGTGTGTGTGTGTATAGGTACATAGGAAAATGACTCCAATTTGTGAGATAAACCTAATCAGTTCTAGTCACCAAGCCTTGGCCTATTATAGGTATGATTGGGTTAGTCACAATATGTTCTCCTTTGGGACAGGGTCATGATAGAGTGATATCAGATCTTCTCGAATATACTTTAGGACCGAGAGTCTATGAGATTTGTTTGGGGAAACATTGTTAAGTGTTTTGAGTTTGGGTTTCAGGCCAGGGACTCCAATGTTGGTGTAACGGACAATGTATCCATACACCAAGACTCTAGACACATACATTTCGACTTGGAACAAGAAAACATGGGTTTCAGGGAAAAATAAAGGTACATGCGTCAAATAGGAATGGGTTTTGTTTTCTATATCCTTCTTCAGTCATCTCACCATGTATACTCTTTTGATTGTAATACATGTTTTTTTCTTATAGGATATATTCACGATTCCATCCAGTGAGGTTTCCACAGTAGGATCGAGTTTTGACCCAACATTTGATGAGGCCTCCCTGAGGGGAGCCAGTCACAGAGTCATTTTTCTTAAGGATTTTTATCAAGTGGAACTTTATCCTGTAGATTAGTTAATAGACCCACATCAAGTGGTTCAGGTGGATGAAGCTTTTTAGACTAAGTCATACAATGATATTTTGGTATTGGATGATGATACACAGGGTTCGAGTGAGTATCATAGGCTTATGAGGTAGCGATCGCCCGGGATGAAGGGTCAACAGGACCTATCGGTTGTAGGTGTGTGAATTAAGCCACAGAATAGGAGGTTTCATCGAAGGCCCCAAGGTAACCTCAGTTCCCCTAAAGGGTGAATTTTCTATTATTTTCAATGTAGGGGACATCTCGCATGAGAGTTCTCTACCATTTAGGTTGTAGTCAGGGAGGCAGTTGATGAACTTCCAAGGAAGAGGAAGTGGCAGGAGCAGAAAGATCCATTGGGTGTCGAATGTGGAAGAGGATATGAGGAAGTAGGAGGAGGTGGACTACATTTTGAGATGTTACCACCACCACCCCCAGGTGGTCCATAGTAGGCTTAGGCAGCTAGAGAATATAGGAGGAGATAGTTACAGGTTGTCAAGGCTTGTGACCACATGACTCCAAGAATGGTTCCAGGTATGATATGTGTCTCTCTACATTAGCTACAATATATCGACACATGTTCTAGTGATTTCCTTTCCTTCCACTTTCCTTGTTTGATAATTAAATATTATGGTTAAACCATTGACTTGACACTTACACATAGAAACACCTACTAGAGGAGACTTGATGATCACACACTAGCATTGAAAGTGTGAACTAACTCTTAAAGGTGAGAGTTTCGGTTTGGATCTCTTGTAAGTATCATCGAGGCCTTACAATTTCATTCTTGGTATGGAATAGTAGCCACAGTTCATGCTCATATTGATTTTTTAGGAAAAGTTTCTAGTTCATACGTGGTAATAGAACTATATTTCCCTTTTTATTGGAAAAAGAAAAATCCTTTCAGCTCATAATGGACTCACGCATAGGAGGGTGCAGCCAATTACTCTTCAATTGTCTATCATAACCCTCATTGTAGTGGATGTTTTGAGTCCTCAGTTTCCGGTAACAGTAGAAGAGTATAAGGATGTATTCCTTGAATATGTTCCAGGTTTACCTCCCCCCAAGATATAGACTTATGTGTTGATCTATACCCCATGACGATACTAATATCTACAACAGCATATCAGATGGTTCCCACAGAGCTTCATGAGCTAAGGGTGTAGTTTTAGGACTTTCATAGGAAGGGATTTGTGAGACCCATTGTTTCACCTGAGGTATCCCCATGTGATATTCATTGATAGCATCATAGTGTACTCGGTATTCGAGAAGGATCATGTGAGACACTTAAGGATGGTCTTGGACACACTTCGAGAGCACCAGCTTAACATGAAACTCTGGAAGAGTTAGTCATGGATTAGAGAGGAATTTTTTATGGGATAGATCATCTTAGTCACTAGAATTGCAATGGATCCAGGAAAAGTTATGGAAACGTTTGAAAAGAACTCCCATCTTTAGATTTCCGTAGGAGGGTGTCGAGTACTTAGTTTTCTTAATTAATTAGAAACCAGGATTGGTTATTTCATAATGAAGAGGCAATTAGTGATTTCCTATAGTTCACACCAGTTTAAATCACTCAAGAATAACTACATTAACCATGATATTAAGTTAGAAGTCGTAGTCTTCAAATTCAAGATGTGGTGACACTACATGATGGGTGAGTAGTTTATCATCTACTTGAACCATAAGATTCTCAAGTATATATTCTATCAAAATTATCAGAACATGAGAAAGAGGTTATGGATAGAGTTCAAAAATGACTATGACATAGAGATTGTCTATACTGTCATAAAGGGGAACATGGTGGTAGATTCTCTCAGTGGGAGATCTAGATTGTAGTTACTGAAAAATACATCATAGCAGTTAGCCTCATTGTAGATATCCTTTCTGGATGTATATGGAGCATCTTATCTCCAGTCAATGGTTGTCACCCCTCGACTATTACGGAGAGACAAGGAGGCATGACTTAGGTATACCAAAATTGAGTCTTTATGAGCTGAAATGTCCATAGGTCATGCCCATGTTGGATATTCAAAATATGTGGAGCATGATGTTCTTTTTAGAGGATGCATAATGATACTAGTGGCATTGCGATAAGAGGTTCTGAAGGAGTTTCATGCATCCCAGTAAGCAGTATATCCCAATGTGGCAATGATGTACCAGGACCTCTGACATTAGTTTGGTGTCTAGGGATAAAGAAGGAAGTTGTATAGTTTGTGTCTTGATGCCTTACTTATCAACAAGTGAAGGTTGAGCATCAGGTTCCAGTGGGTTTGAATCAACCCCGTGAGGTTCCAGAATGGAAGTTGGATGGGATAACACTACACTTTTTGATGGGTTACCACATACATCGAGGGGGGATGATACCATCTAGGATATTGTTGATCTAATAACAAAGTCATCCCACTTTCAATCTATCTAAGAGTAGATTTAAGTAGAGGTATTGGGATGCCTCAATGTGCAAGAGATAGTTTGACTCCATAGAGTTCCATCGATGATTGTTTTAGATAATGATTCTTTCTTCACATCCCTATTTTGGAAGGGATTATATGATGTGTTTGGGACTCAGATACACTTGATCACAACGTTTCACCCCCCAAATGGATGGCCAGGCTGAGTGGACTAATTAGGTTCTAGAGGAAATTCTTTGGGATTTCATGTTAAATCTTGGCCATGCTTAGGAGGATCGCCTACCTCTGATGGAGTTTTCATACAAAAATAGCTACCCATCCACCATAGGTATTGTACCATTCAAGGCTTGGTATGACCAACATTGTAGGTCACCAATTTGTTGGAATGACCTTGGAGAGTCATCAATCAAGGGCTTGAAGTTAGGGAAGGAGACTATAGAGAAGGTGCATGTCGTCATGGAGTGGAAGAAGACTGCACAGAGCTGTCAGAAATCCTATGATAACAGGTGATAGAGGACTTTGAAGTTCGAGGAGGGTGACCGAGTGTTCCTTAGGTTCTCTCCTCAACATGGAATACATAGATTTGGCCCGAAACATCAATCTATCTGTGAGGTTTATCATCCCTTTTCTGATACTGCATAGAGTTGGGGAGGTGGAGTACCACTTGGGTCTACCCCCGTAGTTGGACTAGGTACACTAAATCTTCCATGTCTCTCACCTAAGGAGATACATGCATGATATATCACAGATAATTTAATGGGGTGAGTTGGACCGTGATTATGGGGAGACTTTTGCTAAGTACTTGGTGGAAATCAAGGATCAATAAGAGGGGATCCTTCATGGGTGTTTGATTCCTCCAATTCACATTCAGTGGTAGCACGGGAATCTCTAGGAGAGAACATGAAAGTATGAGGATCAGATTCATACTCAGTACCCTCAATTGTTTGAGTATCCCTTTGTTTTGGATTTCTGGGATGTAAAGTCCTATGTTGGAGAGAATTTAATGACTTGTATTTTCATGATTTTTATTTTGAAAAATTATTTATGAAAATTGAGAGACCATTCCTTGAGATGGAATGCGATTCTAAGGCTCGGTGTTCCCGAAATAATTTTTCCAAAAATTTTATGTTTTTAATAGCATGCACACATGATTTTTCTAAAAAAGTGAAATAACATTTGGGAGGTTTATCGGATCATAAATCCGAGTACACCATTGAGCTCATAATAGTTCCTTTACCATAGGTATGAACTAACTTTGATCGGAGAGAGTTATCTATAGAAAAAGTCACCAAGATTGTAATCATAAATAAAATTAATAAATAAAATTATTTTATTTTAAAATCCTAATACCTCATAAATTGTAACTCGAATTAGAAATATGAGACCACTGTTGAGTTCATAAGGGGATATTTTCCTTATTTGAGGCCTAACATCAGCCAGTGTGTGCTGTCTGTGAAAATAGTTTTTGGACGTAAACATTGTTAAAATAATTTAATAAAAATTATTTTCAACACAAAATTGGTTTCCTTTTAATATTTCCTATTTTCATGAATCCATGGTTATGACATTACCCTAAAAATCCACTAGGGAAATGATACTTAGCTCTCTCCAATGAAAATTGACATATTGGTGAATCAAGAACAAAGAACATTATATTCAAAGTATCTTGACCAAAGTAATGACACGATGACCATTATTTGTTTGTGATTGAACTTAATCGAGGTAAAGAATTTTGTTTTTGATTATTCTTTCCCCCATTATTTAAAATCAATGAATAACATAGATCAACCAATGAAATTTTTGACCTAAATATTACTCATTCCTATGGGAAGGGAGTAATTGTGGGGTTTTATTTTCAGGGTTGTTTTGATTAAGGACTTGATATGATTTTGTGTTCATTATTACGTAATGGATTTTAGATGAAACAAAAAATGACCGAGGTTAGATCCATGGGATGTTCCTTGTGACTTTATTCCCTGATTCTCTTTATGTTCTTTGTGTTATTCATGTTATTCATGGTTTATGAAATTATGATCGTTGTGCCTCTGCTTCATGGTGTAACAATCTGAAATCAAGGATCCAATGTCGGGACGACCTACCGGAGGTGAGACGATGATGATGATAGATGGATCAAAGTTACTTGGGAGATATCGTTGTTCTATTGGTTTTTCTTTGGATGAATCATGACCTTGATCTGAGCCCATGGAGATAAAGAATGTGACCCGAGGATCGTAGACATGCCTCTATTTCAAAAAATGGATCAGTGAAAGAGAACTGGTGGCCCGTAACAATGACCACATGAGGGATGTGGCACATACTGGTGGTATGCTATGGTGGAAGCAACCGCGTGAACCATAGCTCAACCGCGGTTGGAGGAGCTCACAATGGTTGGGGTCGTGGGGCTGGAAGATGTGGTGGTCATTTGTGTTGAACACAGAAGAACCACTTTGACGTAGGGGAACACAATCTAATGGACCGTTTGTAGCATGAATAATGGCTTGTGCACATGGGCCAAATCATTGGGGTCAGGTCGCTTTAGTATCCCAGTGGGCCGAGTCAGATTAGGTCAGGTCGCCCTGTAGGTTAGGTCTGTCCTTTTTCCAATAAAGCAACCAGTAATTTCAAACAAAGTGTGAATTTTATGAGACATATATGAAATTCTGACTCTTGTGATGGGGTGGTCATTTTGATATGTATTTGTGGGTTTTAGTTGGAACAAAAAAATTTGCGAGCATTTTATATTTCTATCCATGTGAGGGTTCTATGTAGGATCCCATTCTCATCATAAAGGATGATAGTAGATGTTGAGAGAATACCCTTGGTCTTTTATTATGAGGGTTCAACACATGATCCCATTCCCATTATAGAAAATAAACTGTTTTCTGAAGTGACTTGTCTTATCCGAGCTTCTACAGTTGACTCAGGGGGTTGGAGCATGTATCATACCGAGAGGCCCGGTCTGTCCCCACTTCCCTTTATGTTATCTTAGATAGGGTTCATGGAGATGGTGTGACAATTATTTTCACAGGAACCACTTCCCTATCTATGATGATGTTTCCTATAGGTCTAGGAGTACCCCTAGTGAGCCGTAGGTGTGGTGGACCCCCTATCTATGTATCACGATTAGATTCATTCCATTATACATTACTAGACCTGACGAGTGTGCTTCAGGTGATTTTCAGTGGTTGATGTTTTGTTGTGATGTATCTAGACTCTGTGTCTTAGTGATACTGAATGTCTCGTGGAAACTACATAATTTATCGATACCATGAATCTTTGTGGTTACTTTTGGTATATGTGTTCTACGTGATTCTATCAGATAGCTTGAGGAGTGAGATCTACTGGGATGAGCGTGATATGAGTGGAAATGTTTAGTTGGTAGTGGATGAGATTTCAAGGAATGTAATCCTTTATGAGTATATTTGGATGTTCTTATTATATGTATTGCTGACACATAGTGATGTTGAGCTGACTATATTTTCTTAGTGGTGTTTCCTTTGTGGTATCTGTTTTGTGTTTTTTAGGTTTCATATTGAGTATTTTTTTACTCACCCCTTCATGGGATTTTCCTACATGTGTATTGTCTTATGAATATAATTGACACTTTGAAGGAGTCCCAAGAGGTCTAGGACTAGGTGGTTCTATAATAGACTATAGAGTTTAGGTGCGATACTTGCCTTCAGATAGCTTCCCAGTACCTTTCCCTTCAGGTAGGGTGTTCTATGAAAGACTTTCAATAACTTGTGAATTCACTTTTGCAGACTATTTCTTTTGGCGGGCTTGTATTCTGGCCTGGTTGTACTTTAATAAACTTCACTTTCATATCATACTCTATGGTTGGTATCTTAGTGTATTCATGAATTGTTTACTTAGTGTTTTTAAATTTCAGTGTTTTGGGATTGGAGATGTGTGCATTTGTACAGATACTTAGGAAAATGCCTCCCATTTGTGGTATATTCCTACTTAGTTATATTTTCTATCCCCTGGCCTACTATATGCGGGCTTGGGGTATTCATGACATGGGCCTCTTTGGGATGGGTTCATGACATATGTTCCATGGCCTTGGGGTATTACATCCCATAAGATCAGGCATATCATCCACTTCATGATCATACCATATAATGGGAATAGTTTCCCATCGTAAAACCAAAATAATAAAAATGGGTATTTCATCCCTACTGTATCCATCAATGGAATAAGGTAATAAAATCCCACATATATAATCAAAATTTCATAGTGGTATAAAAGATGTATTTAAAAACATAACATAAACAATCAAAATGACGAATAGAATATTGTCTAAAAAACATTAAATATAGCAAGGTTAGTCCTCACATACTAAAACTATAACCATAACCATGGCCAAGAAACAAGTAATCTAGTTATAAAAATTTATTGGGAGTAGGTATACTCATCCCATATTCTATCCAAATGTTTCAAAATGGATTTAGGGAAACTCAAACATTCTTCAAGGTTCAAGACTCAGGATGAAATATCTCAATTGCATACCTCTACCATGATTAAGGATGTAAAGAACTAGCCCAAGACACCACTCAAACCAGCACCCAAAATAACTTTCCACATACCCAAGGATTGTTTCAAATCCCCCAAACTACCATCAAGAATCAAGGGTGTCAATATAACCATTGGGTAAGGTTTCATCCCCAAAAATACAAAAAAAAAAGAATCCAGTAAATTCATAATTATAAAAAGATAAAGACACATGCCAAAGGAAATATAATACAAAAAACACCTAATACAATATTACAAGACTAAAATGTATACTATAAGAAAAGAAAAAAGAATACCAAAGAGGATAAAGAAAAAAATCAAGACAATCAGTTCCATGAAATAGAGGGACTGATCACCATCTCTATGTGACACTCAAGTTACCACCATGATCCAAAAAGCCATATGATTCATAAAGAATACGATGTTAGATATAAACTGAAATTGAAGACCTAAATAAACCTACATAATACATGTAGAATACATACCCACAAACATGAGTATGTTGGGTGTGATTCAAAGCTAGTAGGATACCACCATGAGTCTGTTTCATTTCTTTTATAATAGAAACAAAAAATACTAGTTTGGAAGTAATGTAAATAAATTGGTTTTAATTTCCATTGTACATGATATAGAAAGAAACCAAGAATGAAAAATACAATTTATCATAACATTACTTTTAATTAACATTCCAACAAGTAATTTTTTTTCAAAATAGTTCCAATTAAAAAGATAACCATTTTTCTTTAAATCACCACGCTTTTAAAAACATACACACACATGGCTTACAACATTTTCAAAATCAGTTCAAACTAAACTCCCCTTTAAAATATTAAAAAAAATTAAACCTAATATCTTCTACATACCCAAAAAAAGGTAAACAAGTAAGGTTAATCATAATGAAAACACAACCATATATGGTCAAAAATAATACCAATAAATGGATGGAACCAAACTGGACAAAATCATGAGTAACACAAGAGGATCAACACCTAAACCAAGTTCATCCAAACAATAATAATCTCACATGTAAATAAATAACATAATTTATACCATGTGATACATAGCATGAGGAAATAAAACAAGGACTAATGGTACAACACAAGACACACAAAGTGCGCCTACTTTTGTAAGGTTAACGATCACACATCCATCAACCAAATCACCCTAAATAGTCTCATAGATTAAACTACCACTAGAAAGGTGTTATGTAAAACTAGTGGGATATTCTTTGTATTCTATAAATTATCCAGTCAATACCCCACTACATCTCACTTAGTAACCTAGGGTTCATTATGGAATAAATAAAAGAGGTGGTCCATGAACAGACAACTTTCATCCCATTACAATAAAAAATAACCAAGGGATAACCCCAAAATCATTTCCTTCCAACCACACATAATTCCCATGGAAAGATCCTGAATACATAAGAAAAACATGAATCACACCATAAACATCCCTAAACTGGATTAATATAACATCATCAATAAGAATGGTGGGGACCGGTAAAGGAACAACAACAATAAATCAATAAACACAACATAGAGTTCCAAATTGGCCTTTGTATTATCATATATAGAATATAAATATGTAAATTAATTTTTAAAATAATTTTAAATCCAAACACAATTAAAAAGGATATTATAATCATCAATATTTGTAATCAAAAAACCCAAGGAAACACTATTTCACTTTATAAAACAACCCCACCAATTTAAAAAATGAAACCATTTAAACACAAAAGGAAAACCCATTTTGAAAACTTATTTGGATTAAAATATATGTAATAAGTTCTATTCTTATATAAAACCATTTTATCATTTTATCAAACTTCTTGAATTCATAAAACATCTATTTTCGTCAACGCACTATTTAACCACTGAATCCCCATCATTATGTCGAATGGAAACCATGGTAAGTTTTGGATTTTTTTTAAATCCAACCTAGATATAATATATAATAATTATATATTTTTGAAAAGATTTTTTAAAGTTAAAAAAATCGTGTAACTCTTAAATGAAATAAAATTAAATGAAAACTCCTACCTAATGTGTTGTAATCATGCCTCCTTCGACAAAATACACTATAAAGGAACCCCAAGGATAGCTCATAACCTTCAAAAACAAAAAGGATAAAATAATAAAAACACCCAAAAATAAAATCATTCTCCCATGAACACTATGTTTATAAGAACATGGATAAAGAAGAAGAAATCAGGATAGAAAGAGAGGAGAATTTGAGACCTCTTGATCCAGATGAAGAACCAGCCAAGAATAACACCAAATCAACTTAGAGCAGCTTGGATAAGGAATAAGAACCCAAGAAGTTGTGTCATGGATAAGAGGATTGATTAGAGGGGTCATAGGGTAGAATTTCCAATTAAAAAGGAGGTGAAAAGGAAAAATACCATAAACTGGGTAGGCTTCATAGTTGTCTCGTTCATTTTTCCAAACCATGAACAAACCATACATCAACCAATGTACCAAATTCTAGAGGCTACATGGTTTTCTTTCATGGTTTTCCTAACCATGTGAAATATGTGTGCTCCCCTATATTCACTAATTCATAGGGAAAACAATTTAAACTACAATGTTTCTAAACCATGTACCTTAATTGTGCACCCCTGGAAAACTCCACAAAACTCCAAAAAAATAAACCTAGAAGGCTTGAAACCAAAGGGGGAAATAACAAAAATATTAATAATAAGAAATTAAAACCTAGGGGTTTCATAAAATTCCCACCATTCGACTTTGTACCACTATATATTTCTTCGAAACTTATGAAAAGAATGAATGTTAAGACTAACTCCCCTCTAATAGGGAACCAGTTACTAACCAACTTCTTAAAGCCTCAAAACCAAAAAAAATAGGAATTAAAAACCCAACCATTGGGATAAATACTAGTGAAAGATAAAAATTCACCAAAAAAAATGCACTAAGATATATAAGAAATAGACTCATCACTAAACCAAGGTGAAGAGACATCAAAAGATGATGATGAGGTAGACACTCCTTTGATATTCTTGAGATCAAGAATATCAATATTTCCACCTCTTCTCCTAATAGAATCTATAATACTAAACTAGATTGTAATAAAAAATAAAAAACACCTCTTACAGTGCATCTGGGGTTAATAGAGCCAAATGACATCACATCCCTACCAAATTAATTGTAAATTATGACTCTATAAGAATAGAAAAATACACTGAAACCTATAACAGGTCTCCCCATAATTTATAATTTCCATATGATGGTGGAAAATTAGATAGGTTCACTGAAAAGGAAAATTATATCCAAATATACATGATTCCACTTACCATGATAACCATATTAAAACACCACAAGATAGTACATCCTTTAGAACAACTAAAAATCTCACTAGACCCAATCACCAAGAAAACACACTCTAAGAAAAAAAGGGACACCCACAAATGCACATCCCTCAACATGGAATGGATTGGATCCAAACTCGAGTCATCAAACTACATTAATGGTAACTTGGGGCTAAACTAATGGAAAGATACTCATGGATATCCTAATGAAAACCTCCACATAGTATATCTCATAGCCTATCTGTAATGAAATAGCTTATCCCTATTACCATATCCCTCACCCAATGAATCCCCATGTCATCTATCAAAAAAACAACACATAGTCCTCACCATGCATAAAATAAAAAAAATCATAAATTAACAAGTAATTGAAATTTTAAAATATACAAAAATATCAACAAAAATATTTTTTAACCATTATATATTAAGGGTCTAAGTAAAAAAATATGGTAAACATCCCAAGAAAATTGGAAAAATTAAAAAAGTGTATGCTCGTAATGAAATTATCAACTTCCAACTCTCCCATTAATGCGATAATGAAGAACATTGAACTGGTTTAAGTAGTGTCTAAGAATTATTATTCTAGTTCCCGACCATCTCAAAAAAACCTCTAAATATAAATAGAATAACCATACCGATGGAAATTATTCATAGTTGACAAACATGAGTATCTATCATATCCAAAATTCAAACACTAAAAGCAGAACAATGACATATGATTTATTGAGATAGGAATGGTAGTTTGTGAAGGCTCATTCCCATCATTATTACTTTAATGTTTCCCATTATCACTAGTAAGAACATCCTTGCCAGCTCTAGTGGTAATAAAAATATATATCATTATAGTTTTCCTTGCTAATATTTGTTTAATAATGTCGACCTTATTAACTGCTTTCATATAGGTTATTAGGAAATACTAAAACACTCATGGATACAGTTATAGATGAAGGACTCTAAAAAATAACCACACCATCTTCAAATCATATATGGATAACTCCATAGATAATGGTAATAGTCTATAAAAATTCTCAACATATTCTTTCACTGATTATATAACCTGTAGGACACCCAAAAACTTCATTACCTTTTTAGATCTCACTTCATCAGGATAAAATTGCTCAATGAAGGTGGCCTTGAAATATCTCCAAGAGAGACCCTCAAATGGTTAGTCATTAATAGATAGATTCCACAAATCAAAACCCAAACCTTTGAACAAGTGAACAGTACACCTCACCCTAGAGTTTTAAGGAGTTTTTTGCATGTCAAAAATATAGTTAGCCTTAGGTAACCACCAAATGAACACACAAGATCCTTAATCACCAAATAATAATTGAGGATATTGGTTTAAAAAAATTCATTCATGATCCATGATATGAGAAGAACATGTCTCTACTACTCCATCATGCATTTGGATAGGATTAGAGACTTAAAATACAACTTCAGGATCACTGGGACAACCTCCCAAGGAATTCCTTTCCAAACATGCTAGTTCTTTTTTAGGGTACTCATTCTAAATCACACAAGACAAAACAATCAATAAAACCAATTTAAAATTAAAACATATGTAAAATAACCAAAATAATATAGGTGAGACAAATTAAAAACCAAAAAAAATATTCAATATAAGGGAGACAAAAACATAAAGAAAACCAATCAAGACCACAAAATCCCTATTTTCAAAATTTTACCCAAAATTGTTTGAAACATTTCATACCACCACACCCAAAAAAAATTGAAACTCTCAAAACCAAAAAATAACTTCCTTTTCTCAAAATGCTTGTATTAAGGGTAAATTTTTTTCATAAAAACAACTTAACTTACCCAAAAAAATGTTTTTAAACCCAACCCAATAACTAAATAATTAAAACATTGATTTTTAAAACATGATTTGAAATAATTTACAACCAAGAAACTACTAAAACCTATATAAAAAGACCCATCAATTAAATAGTAAGCTAAAAGTTTCCAATGAGAAAAAACAGTAAAATTTAAAAACTTTCCCCACTATACACGTTTTGGTTTCACTATTTTTCAAACCATGTTCCAACTAAGCAGGTACAACTGGAATTCATCTTGAATATTCTTCATGGAATGATCATGGTTTAAAAGATCCTTTTACTTAACTTTTCACCCTCTAAAACCCTTCCAATTCCACTTATAAAATAGTAATTTCATAGGAATTTCCAAAATCTCCCTATAACTCAAACTAATAACAAACCACATCAAAACATTACAAAAAAAAAAGAAAACAACTAATAGAACTCAAACTCAAAATAAAACACCTGAACACTCATAGAAAAATGATATATGATACAAGGAAGAGTGGGATAAGAACTTCCCTTGACCTACCACCAAAGTCCCAAGAGTATTATCTCTTTTATACCATTGATCCCTAAATAACAATATGGTGAATTGGAAGAACATAGAGCCATTTCATGAAACATATATTCTCTAATAACACTTTTTAATGAATGATCCTAATCCTTCACCTGAAAAAGTGACTGAACCAACCTTCAACATACATGAGAAGTGTCCTCGATCCCCACAGGCTGGTCAAAAGAGTTAAGGGTATCAACACAACTATTTGGGAAGGTTTCATCCTCATGAATCCAAACATAAACTCAAAACAATTCATATTAGTAAAGAGATAAATAAATGTTCCAAAGGATATCTCATAAAAAACATATAATATAGGATCACAAGACCTAAACGGAAGATGAAAGGAAAGAAAATAGGAGACCAAAGAGGCTGAAACCAAAACTTGATCCAATCAGTTCCATGAAACTGGAGGAATGATCATAATCTTTATATGAATCTCAATTCACCACCACAATCCTAAATACCATTCACTTTCCCAAGGAAAAAAAATAAAATAAAATTAAAAATAAAAGACCTAAATAAACATGCAGAAGACATGAAGGATGTATACCCACCAATGTGAGTATGTAGGGTGTGAGTAAAGGATAATAAGATACCACCATGATTCCATTTCATTCCCTTGATAAAATTAAATAAAACTACTAGTTTGAAAGAAATGTATAAAAATAAGTTTTAACTGAAATTGAATATGATATAAAAATGAACTAAACATAGGACATATAGTTTCTAAAAACACAACTTTTAATGAGCATGCCTTAAAAATGTTTTATTAAATACCAATTCAAATTCTCTCCATTTATCTTCAAAACACCACACTTTTAAAAATAAACCCACACATGGGTTAAAAAATTTTCAAAATCATTTATAACCAAATAACCCTTTGAAAATAGTAAATCCAATAGCTTTTAAACAACAAACAAAAAGGTAATCAAGGAAGTAATGGCAATGATAATTAAAACACAACTATAGAAGGTCAGAAATAATACAACTAAATAGATGGAACCAAAAAAAACAACATAATGATTAAAACAAAATAGGATTAACACATAAATCAATTCCATCCGAATAGTAATCATCTCATATGAAAATATAAAAAAATGAATAACATATGATACATAGCATGTGGAAACACTACAGGGTCTAATGGGACCACACAAGACATGCAAAGTGGACCTACTGTCAGTAGGTTAACTGTCACACATTTATTAACTGAATCACTCTAACCAGTATCATCAGTGAACCTCCAACTTTCCAAATGTTACATAAAACTAGGTTTGACTAGAAAGTTCTAAATCTAAACTATACTATAAATAGCCCACTAAATACCACTTAGTATCCCAGAGTTCCTCATGGAATAACTAAAATAGGTGGGCCACAAAAAAACAAATGTCATCACATGAAAATAACTGAACCCCAAGGGATAACACCATAATCACGTACTTACCACCTCACATACATCCATGGGAATGAATACCAATACTTAAGAACTATAGAGATCCTTCTTTTCTTATAAATATTACATAATTTTAGAGATAAACAATATACAAGTGTTACATAACCAGCATCTAATGGTTTACTGTCTTGGTAAAATTAAGGACATACATAACTTTTACATAATAAGTAATACACAATAATTTAATTTTTTATTCTATATATTCTAAGTGGACCTCATTTTCTCCCTATTACAAGTAATCATCTGAGGATATACATCAAATAAAGGTATGAGCTAAAATCTCAGTAATAGGACAAATAAGAACATTAATCAATAAAACATGGGGTGAGAATAATCATCATCATCCTAACATAATCTTGTTATCATCATCATAATATATGAATATGATCATCGTCATAATGACGAGACAATTCATTAGATAGTGACATGGAATGTGGTAATGCATAAAAATGAAACATTATGCCTTAGTGGTAAACTACTAAACATAGTTGTGAACAAAGTTAGCATCATGTTCATGCATAACATATGGGAATAATCATAACATCATAATTTTGAGAAAATATAACATCATTTTCATTCATATTTGAAATTATATCATGATATAAACCAAATCAACCAATTAATTACAGTGTTATATAATTTCGAGTGCACCTGTCACATCAAAACATTTACATAATCATGCACGCCTCATAGATCATATATCAATCTTAGACATAAAATAGCCCATGGAAAGGAATGGGTTAGTTTTCATAAATCCTGAATTAATGAATAGACTTTGGGGTTCCAAAAATGTAATAGTATATTGGTATAGGAACCATCAATCTTGAGTTAAGAAGAAATAATCTCAAGATAAGTAAAACATGTGTCCTTAGAAAGAAGAGTTCTCTTGGAAAATGTTTTTATTTTTAATAAAATAAGATCAAAAACATGTATATCCCAAAAATAAAAGGAAATAATAATGAAATTATATTTTAGGATTATTAAATTCACATCCACAGTAAAATTTGGTATGAAAGAGGAATAACCCAATGGAAGGAAATTGGGTTCGAGAATCCCCTTACCTTATATCGGAATGCTTTCTTCACATTAACATCATGGATAATAAAATTATATTTATTAATTAATAAATACAAAACCTATTATACATTTATTTGATTAATTAATGTTTTATTATATTACTATGGTTATTTTTATGAGTTATAGTGTTCAATTTCATCATTCTGGAGTGTTCATTTTTCTTGGTTTACTTGATTGGTTCACTTGTATACATGTATGGAAGTTATTTTAAAATGAGGATAATTATACAGAACTGAGATTATATGTCAATAATTAACTTATATAATATTAAATGATATTATATATCATTTGGTTTTATAGTATGATAATGATTCATTTGATAAAATGTTAATGATAATCATTTATATTAATTTGACAGTTTTTCTATTATCATGAACTAGTTTTGTTTTATTATTTAATATTATATATATTTATTAGTTCCAAAACATAAAAAACAATTATAACATACATCACTAATTTAGTGAATATATAAAATGTGTTCGTTGAATTTGAAAACTCCGAGGAGCTTCTCATACACTCAAACGAAGAAATGTTAGAGGAGTATTTCCTAATCAAGGTATCTAAAGAGGATGCACATAGAATGATTAGAAGACCGTTGCGAGATGATTTGAATGAAAAAAAATACTCATGTATATAAATATAGAAAATGATCTTGATATGTGGTTTTAATGAGGGGAAAATAATCTTGGAGGATCATGTGTGGACTTGGGACAATATGGATTTCCACTTCGAGGATCACATTAAGGAAAATCTGGAAATGGAAGTTACCTCTATTGAATTGTGACTACTTAAGGTAAATAATTATAAATACATTATTTTTTTGGAATATCTTTAAAATTTATTTTAATGTTTTAATTTATCTTTATTCTAAACTTTTTTGTTTTTCCCACTTTTTCCTTAAAAGTGATTTTGAAATAAAATGTGTATTTGGAGTGGAGAGGGGGGTTTTTTGTTTATTTTATTCATTTATTTATTATTTTGGATCAATACTATGAATGGTTATGATTACCATGAAAAAATATATTAAAATTAGAATGAGGGTTCAATATTATGGGCTTAAATTATCCATACATCATCTATGGCTCAATAATTCATGTTTTTGTAAAATACCGTAAATTACTGTATTTCACTATTCATAAAAATTCAAATTTTTTAGAAACATCTCAAAAATTCACCCTAATTTTTTTTAATGTTTAGAACTAAAAAAATGAATCTATCTTATAAAAATAATTTTCTAACTATGAAAATTTTAATTTTAAATTAAAATAATCAATTTTTCGAAAAATACTGATTTTAAAATTATCACTTGTTTTATGATAAATTGAAAAATTAATTACGGGCTCACAAAATTATCCAATAATCATAAGAAAAAATATTCATTTATGAATCTATGTATTATAATAAAGTTTTTATTGGAATATCTACGTTATATATGTGTTTTATACCATCTAACATAATTATAAGAAGGGAAAGAACTTCATTGATAAATGTTTAGGTCGTTACATTCTTACCCCCTTTTGAAATATCTCCTTCAAATTTTCATTTTCCATAAATATGTGAGGGTATTTATCCTTCATTACTTTATTTTGTTCCCAAGTTGCTTATTCATACATATTATTCCTCCACACCACTTTGACAAGTTGATTTTTCCTGTTTCATAGTATTTTTTCCCTTTAGTCTAATATCTTTACCAAGTGCTCTTCATAGGAGAGGTCACCCTCCAATTGTACCACATTAGGATTTAGTACTTGTGAGGGGTCAGGTATGTACTTCCTCAGAAGAGATACTGGTAACATATCATGAAATTGATCCATATTTGGTGGAACTACAAGCCAACATGCCACTAATCATATAAGATCAAGGATCTCAAAGGGGCCAATGTACCTTGGGCTAAGCTTTACTTTCATTCCAAACCATGTGACTCTCTTCCATGGTAATATGTGAAGGAATAATTTTCACAAATATCAAACTCCAAGTCCCTTAGACGATTGTCATCATAGATCTTTTTTTAACATTCAACATCTTTGATATTTTTTTTGGATGACTTGAGCCTTATATGTTATTTCTTGCACAATATCAGGTCCAAGTAGCTTTATTTCACTATCTTTATCCCAACAGGTTGGGGTTCTACAGTGCTTTCCATACTGATCTTTAAAAAGAGCCATCTGAATACTTGAGTAGAATCTATTATTGTATGAGAACTAAACTATTGGGATATCTTGATCCCATCCACATTTGAATTTCATTGAACAGAATCTTAGCATAACTTTGAGCATTAGAATAGTCCTTTCAGATTGGCCATCAGTTTGGGGGTGATAGGCTATTCGGAAATTTAACTCATTACTCAAGGCATGTTGGAGACTTCTCCATAATTTTTATGTGAACCTTGGATCATGATCAGAGATGATAAAAATTGGAACCCCATGCAGCCACTCCACTTCCTTCACATATATATTTGCAAGTTGTTCAAGAAAGTGATCTTCTTGAATAGAAATAAAGTGGTTAGTCTTGGTGAGTTGATCCACCACAACCCATATTGCATTTTCTCCTTTGGATGTCTTTCAGAGGCCAATGAAAAAGTCCATAGTGACATTATCCCATTTCCATGTGGGTATAGGCAATGGTTGAATCATTATTTTAGACTTTTGTTTCACTTATATAACTTGTTGAAATATCAGTAAACTTAAGATATACTCTTTAATATCCATTTTTATGTTGTCTCACCAGATGTGTTCTCAAAGATCAGAATGCATCTAGGTACTCTAATGATGAATAGAGAAATTTGATCTATGAGCATTATCCAATAGATCTTTCTTTATCTTAGGTGATGGAGGCATACAAATCCTTGTTCCTAACCAAATCACATCATTATCATCAATATAGAACTCTTGTATCTTCTATTCCTTTGCTATATTCACATTATTTTGTAACTCTAGATCATCCATTTATGCCTCCTTTATCTTCCCTTGGATAGATGGTTGGGAAATCATTTGGGAAAGGTAGGATTTATTCTTTGTCATTATTATTTCCAAATCTATTCTTTTTATATCCATGAAGATAGGGTCTTTCTCAATCTGCGTCATAGGTAGAGTAGAATGTTATGTTCTGCTAAGAGCATCAACTACCTTGTTTTCTTTCCTAGCTTGATAGTGAATAGAGAAATCACAGTCCTTAATTATTTCTAACCATCTCCTTTTACACATGTTGATTTCTTTATATGTGAATATATACTTTCGAATATTATGATTGGTATATATGTCACACTTTTCACCATAGAAGTAATGTCATTATATTTTCAATGAAAAAGTCATAGATTCTATCTCCAAATCATGAATTGGGTAGTTTTTCTCATGAATCTTCAATTTCCATGAGACATAGGATATCACTTATATCATTCTTCATTAGTACAAAACCCGATACTTTCTTCTAAGAATAACTTTATATCACAAAACTCTCGTTATTTGATGGTAATGTGAGTAAAGGTGTAGTAGTCATCCTCTTCTTTAGCTCCTTGAAGATTTCCTCAAATTATTCCTTCGAGAAATTCTTTACCACATTAGTTGTTAAATTAGTTATCGGGATAGAAAATCATGAGAAATTTATCACAAAAAAATGGCAGTACCCTACTGAGATAAGAAAACTCTGTATTCTCATGACACTAGTGGGTTATGGCCATTCCTCAATTGCCATTGTTTTTTAAGTGTCTACTAAAATTACCTCACTTGTGATCATGTGTCCCAAGAATGTGACTTTCTCTATCCATAATTAACACTTGTTGAACTTGTAATATAACTTATCCTTCCTTAATTTATACAACACAGTCTTAGATGTTCTTCATGTTCCACATTTCTCTTAGATTCGATGATAATATCATTGATAAACACTACCAAAAAAAAATTAAAATAATGTCTAAAGACTCTATTTATTATGTACATGAAGATTACAGGGTAATTATTATGTCCAAATGGAATCACTAAAAACTCATAGTTCCCCTACCGTGTATGGAAATCTGTCTTTTGAATATCTTCCTTCTTCAACATTAGTTGATGAAATATATAACAAATATCCTCCTTTGAGAAGTATTTATCTCCTCATAATTGATTGAATAAGGCATAAATCCTTGTAAGAGGATACTTGTACTTTATGGTGATCTTGTTGAGTTCTCAATAATCAATACACAACTGCATTGATCAATCCTTTTCTTCACAAATAGCACCGGTACACCCCAAGGAGATGCACTTGGGCATATGAACCCATTGTCCAAATTCTATTGCAGTTACATCTTTAAATTATCCTGTTAAAATGGGGCCATCCTATAGGTGAATTTTTTGGTATGAATGGATTTGGGTATAAGTTATATTGAGAAATTTACCTCACTATATAGGGGAAGTATGGGTAACTATTTGGAAAATAAATCATTGTATTCCCTTACAATTGGCATTTTATCCAGGCTGATACATTCCTTTGGATCAACCATTTGAGTGAGGTATGATTCTTCACAAGGTATTGACACCAACACCAATTAAGAGTTTTCTAAATAATATTAATGATTTCCTTCCATTTGTATAGGATCATGAGATATTTTTGGATTTGGAAATATATTTCATTTTCCAAAAAGTTGATGTATTATCTATATAACGAGAGCCAATCCATCCCTTGTACAGCATCAAATTACACCAAGGGAAGTATCATGAGATTCACAAGAAGAATCTTCCCACATACGCCAATAGGAGAAGAGTCCAACACTTGGGTTACAATGATCACACCACTATGTGTTTTTATGGATATCTCTACTTCATGGTTTTGGGGATTCGATTCAATAGTTCTAGAAATAATTCAAGATGTAAAGGATTGTTTAGTACTATAATTAAATAATACTTTTCCATTATTGAGTGAATAATAAGTATACCTTGTATGACTTTTTTTTACGTCTCCACTTCAGTTGTAGTGATGGTATAATATTTACTATGCTCCTTTGGATTTGGTGGGTGTTGAGTTGATTACCCTCAAGGAATCATGGTTTAGTGTACTGGCTTTCATAGTGACCTTTCTCACTATAGTTGAATCATTAGTCTATGGTTGGTGCTCTTCTTTATTCCATCACATTGGCTAGAATCTTTATGTCTCTCCAGCAGTCATGATCTTAGTGTCCTTCTCTCCCACACTTGATGAATTTCCCCATACCTTTTAGGAAATTCCCATGATGCTTATTTCTATATTTATTATATATTAGTGGTTGATATTTCTTTCCACCTTTGTCATTAGATCCCCTAGCTTGAAAATTCATCTTTCATTTCTTATCTCCATATCCATGGGACCATTCTCTAAACTCTATATCCACTTTGAGAGAACATAAAACATATTCTTCATAACTCCCAAAGTCTCGGATTTTTATATCCTTTAGATGGAGTGTTTTTATACCACTAATGTATATATCTATTTTCTATCATTTTTTATAAATAAAATATGATGTTTACCTTGAAGTATCGTGAAATTTTATTCGAAAGTTGTGATATATTCACCTTCTTTTTACTTTATCTCTATTAATTCACTCTCCAATATTTTATGATGATTTTGATGAAAATAATTATTATGAAATATTTTATTAAAGCCTTCCCAATCCATATCTTCAATTTCATCCTTCGTATTTCTGTTCTTAATCAATTCCCACCATTGGTTGGCCTCTCCATCTATATGATAGATGGCCAAAGTGACCATCTCCATATCAGAAAAGTGAATCATTGAAAATATATTCACCATTGAGTTATCCCCTAGTTCTTAAACTAGTGGATCAGATGATCCACTAAAAATTGGTGGTCGTTTCCTTATATAAGACATGATATCTAGTTTCTTGCTCTTATTTGAAGTAGGAAATTCCACATTAAACATGTTATGGTTCATAACTTTAGATAATTGGGTAAGCATCACCATGGAATTTTGAACTCCACCTACCAAGGCATTGGGGATGTCGTTTGGGAAATCGTTTCCTTGTCCCTTGCATTGGTTTTTGGCTCAGTTTCTCCTGGTTCCCAACATTTTCTAAAATAGAAAAGGTTTGTACAAAAAATAAGTCCACAATTAATGAAAAAATAATTTACTCCTTTGTTCAATTAAGTATAAAGGCATATCTTGTGTGATCCCTATGTTTATCATTTTTATAAAACAGTGCTTCTTGGGTGACTATACTTAGACTTTCACTAATTTTATATAATACTAATTCGTAAATTAACTGAAGCATGCTCTGATAATAACTTTAGTGTCCCCACTTTTCTTACAAAACTACTACATTATTTTAGAGATAAACTACATAAAAGTGTCACACAACCAGGATCCAAAGGGAATGTTTCTTGTAAAAATAAGGACCATACATAAGTTTTACATAATAAATCATAAACATTAATTGAATTCCTTCTTCTCTATCTTCTTAGTGGCCCTAATTTTCTACTTATTACAAGTAATCACCAGAGGGTATACATCAAAGAAATGGGTGGTCAAAAAGCCTAGTGAGAGGATAGATAAGAACATGATTCAATATAACAGTGGGTGAGCATCATCATCATCATCATAGCGTGATGATAGGATCATAATCATAATCATGGGAATAAGAATTAAATAAAGTAATGGAATGTGTAAATTCTGAAAAATGAAACATCATATCTTAGTGTTAAACTACCACACAGAGATGTGAAAAAATCTAGCATCATGTTCACACATAACATTGGTTTATAATCATAACATCATCATTGGGAACAAACATAGAATCATGTTTATGAATATTGAACATTATATCATGAGATAAAATATATTACCCAATGAATTGGATTGATATATAATTATGGGTGCACCTGTCACATCCTAACATTTACATAATCATGCATTCCACATAGATCATATATCAATATCAAACATAAAATAACCCATGAAAAGGAGTGGATTTCCTTTCATAAAGCATACATTCATGAACAAACATAGGGGTTAAAAAAGGGAATATCATATAAGTAAATGAATCATCAATCTTGAGTGAAGAATAAAAAATAACAAGAGAAGTAAAAGATGTTCTTTTAGAAAGAAGATTTATTTTGGAAAATCATTTTATTTTTCATAAAACCAAATTAGAAACATGTATATCCTAGAAAATAAAAGGCCAGAAAAAATAAATTATATTTTAATATTATTAAATGCACATCCACATTTAAATTTGGCATGGAACATGAATAACCCAAAGGAATGAAATTGGGTTCGAGAATCCCCTTACATTATATATGAATGCTTTATTCACTTTAATATCCTGGAAAATGAAATTAAATACATTAATTAATAATTAAGAAACCTCTTATACATTTATTTTATTCCTTATACTTGTATTAAGTTTGTTTATGGACACTTTTATGAGTTATAGTGTTCAATTTCATCGTTCAAGAGTGTTCGTTTTCAAGGTTTTTACAATCGGTTCACTTATATACATTTATGGTAGTTCATGTAAAATAAGAATTATTTTATAGAATTGATATTATATGTTATTAATAAACTTAAATAAGATTAAATGGTATTATATATCATTTGTATTGATAATATTATGATTACTCATTGGATCAAATGTTGATGATAATCGTTTAGATTAATTTAGCGGTTTTCGGATTATCACGAACTAGTTTTGTTTTATTATTTAATATTATGTATATATGTTAGTTATAGAACATAAAATTTTATAAAATAAATTTTAATTTTTTTTCAACAATTTTAATGGTTTTATGACCATCCGTGAAGGTGGTAAAGGAAAATGAAAATGCATCATCCACGATGTCGGTAAATCGACACATCACAGATGATATTCTCATTTTTAGAATAAAAGGGAGAGTAGAAGAGGTTTGATGATGGATTATTCCATTAACAAAATAAAATTCCATATATATAAGATACTGGAGTTATCATTCCACTTGTACAAGGATATGTGTGGTTAGAATAATAAAATAAAATAAATTGAAAAGAAATTAAAGGAAAATGAAAGTGTATTTTACCTCTTGAATTCTCCTCTTTTAGAACCTCCATGGGGAAATTATATTTTGTCTTTTGTTGAGAAAAAAGGATCCTAGATGTGTGAAATATGCTTGTTAATAGTACTTTGAATAAATTGGAAAATATTCAAGTCTTTGGAGGTGTGAGTAGAAGAGGTCGTGAGGGGTTGTATTTACAAGGGATGAGATGGGTATTTTATTTATTTTATTCATTAGTTTATTATTTTGGTGCAATACTATAAATAGGTTTTATTACTATTAATAAATATAATAAAAAGATAATTATATTTCAATATTGTCAGCTTACATCAGCTATATATCATCTATGACTCAATAATTCAAATTTTTTTAAATGCCATAAATTACAGTATTTCAATATTCATCGAAACTTCAACTTTTTTATAAAAATATCAAAAATTAAACATAACCAATTTTAAAAATTTAGAACTATAAAATTGAATACCCTTTATGAAAATAAATTTTTAAATTTTATAATTTTAAATTTTAATTAAAATCATCATTTATTCCAAAAATACCAATTTTAAAATCATCACTGATTTTATGACACTTTGAAAAAATAATTAAGGTCTCATTAAATTATCTTATAATCATAAGGAAACAAAATATTAATTTATGAATATATCTCATGAAATTATATTTTATTTTAAGTCATTGTATTTATTATAAAATTGTAAATAAACATTTATGTTTTATTAAAATATCAATACTTAATTTAATATTTTTAAAACATTTATTTACTTATTCTATGATATAATTATATAATATTTTCATTTATATGGTTCCTAAAGTTTATTTATAATTTCATCGGTGAGGTTAATATTTTATTTTCTAGATTACTATTCCTAATGGTCATGTTACTATTCCAAGGTTCAAGTTACCATTCCATCGGGAGAGGTTTATTAATTTCATTAATTATTAATTATTTCATTCTTCATTTTTTAGAATAATTATTCTATTAGACACTATTTATTATATATTTTTTATACCATATAACATGATTAAAAGAAAGAAAATAATTCCATTGATAAAATTTTGGGTCATTACAAGAACAACATTAATCACATCACAAACATCCATCACATGGATTAATATAACATCATCAACAATAATGATAGACTCAACAAGGAAACAATAATTTATCAACACACCATAAAGAAAAAACCAGGACTTTGTCTTATCTCATAAAGAATATAAATTGGGAGTTAACTTTTTAAAACAATTATGAATCTAAACACAATTCAAAATTAATCACAATCATCAACAATTTCAATCAAACAGCCCATGGGAAACACGATTTCACTATACAAAACAACTAAAACCTTTTAGATAAGGAAATGCTTTAAACAGAAGATAAAAACAATTTTTAATTAACCCATTTCTCTTAAAACACAATTAAGAAGTTCTTTTATTATAGAAAAAAAATATTTGTAATTTTATCAAACATTTTGAATTCATAAAACACCCATTCTCATCAAAGAACCATTTAACCACAAAATCCACCTCATTATGAAAAATTAAAACCAAGGTAAGTTATAAAAAAGTTTATAAATAAATACTAGATAACCTATATCATAATTATCTATTTTTAAAATGAGTTTAGAAACACAAGATATCCTTTAACCCTTAAATAAAAGGTAATGAAATGAAAACACCTACCTCATGTGGTGGAATCATGTCACCTTTAATGAAATACACAATAAAGGAACACTTACGATGGGTCAAAACCTTAAAAAATTGAAACTCCAAATTCCTAAAAAACCTATCCAAAAAAATAATCCACTCATCGACACTAGGGTTATATGAACTTGGATAAAGATAAATAAATCAATATAGAAAGGTATGGGAACCCAATACCTCTTGATTTGTATGTAGAACCACCCACGAATCTCTCTAAATCAACTAGGAGGAACTTAGATAAGGAGAAAGAACCCAAGGAGAGGTTATGAAAATGATAGGAATGAATGGGGTTTTCTTGTAGTGTAAGAACAAATTAATAAAGTGGTTAAAGACAAAAATACCCCAAATTGGGCCAGGCCACACAATTATCTCATATGGTTTTCGAAACCATGTGTGGAATGTTTGAATGTTGTTTCCCCAAACCATAGAGGCCACATGTTTGTCTCACATGGTTACTCTAACTATGAGTATAGCATGGTCTCATCTCTATATACCACTACACTCATGTGATTTAATCATGCACCCCTAGAAACTCCCAAAACTCAAAAAAAATCAACCTGGAAACCAAGAGGTAAAACAACAAAAATATTAATACTGATAAAGTGACACTTTGGGGTGTAAAAATGAGGATAAAAGAGCCTAATTATGTCCACATGTATTATAACATAACTCAAATGAGGTATCATTAGTTTATGTGTATAAATTTTTAGGCACATTAATTAAATATCATGGCCATCAGTAGGCATCGTATCAAGGAATTGTGATCAAAAGGTTCATCGTGGACCTGCACATCCTTACCCAACTCATATAGTTCATGGGAAAGTAGTTCAATTTAACTTTTAGTAAATCAAACATATGAGGTAAGAACTGGTATCACTTGTTTCATAAGAATTTATGAACTATCATGAATGGTTTGGGACCACCTACCTCAATCCAATGGAATCCTACTCATCAACAACAACAACAAAAATTATTCATGTATGGAGGTTTTCCAAAAATTTAAAAAACATCTAGTTTTGCAAATAACTGATGTAACATATTGTAATAGTGGAAGAACGAGGTAATAGATTTATGAGGAGTGAAAAAATTACCTTCATCTTCCAATCATAATTAATAGAACTCAAAATTTTCCAAGAATGGGTGGAGATTTAGTACAGCATGTGTTGCAGCTTAAATATATATATAACTTTGAAGTTCCCAAAGGAATAAATTTGTTATGAGATATATCCCGTTATGAAAATTAGAGAATTAAATTTTTTCTACCCATTAATTAGTTCATATACTGAGGAATAGAATTCATCTTAAATACATACTTTTAAAGAATAAGGATCCATAATTAGATATGATTCAAAGAAAATACTTGAAATAAAAATTACCTAACATAAGAAGGGAAAATATATCAACAAATTAAACAAATAAATATTGAAAAATTAAAATAATGGATATATATCATGATTTTAAAAAGTAAAAATATCATTTCACAAGTGTTTCAGGTATAATACCCTCTTAATAAAAATAAAGTAATCTAGATGTACGGGTTCGGTTAAAGTTTCAACTAGATGAAGATTCGTGGTTATGAATTCTAGCATGATATCTCATTTTTGAAAGTGATCTATTAAGAAGTGGTGCCTATGGTAAATGTTCTTAGTCTCCAAGTGTTGAGTTAGATTCCTAGATATATTATTGGCACTAGTTTTATCACACTTAATATAAACATGATCATTTGTAAGACCATAATACAAGAGAGTGTTTTCCATCCATATAATTTGGGTAAAAAAATACCCATGGATATATATTTTACTTACATTGTAGAAATACAAACATAATTATTCTTCTTAATATTCCAAGAAACTAGTGATTTTCCAAGTAAGTGAAAAGTCCTACTTTTAATTCTCATATCTGACCGGAATCCTACAAAACAAACATCTAAAAAAATATAAGTTAAAAACAATCATATATTGGAGAAAATAAACCTATATTTTTAGTACCATATAACTATCAAATTTTTTAATATATTTGAAAAGTTATTTTTAGGATTAATTTGAAAATGATCACAGAGACAAAAAATAAACATGACCTTAATCTAGTTTTAGGTAAGGTAATAATGGTTTTATCATACCTTTATAAATCTTGTTGTGAATCAGTTTACCAGATTCATCTAGTGTAATATGTTGGATCTGAATCTACAGATTACACACAAGAGGGGGGTGAATTGTGTCTTTTGAAATTTTTCAATAACTCTTCCTTTGAATGAGTTCTGTCCTTTAAAACATATCAGATTTTATTGTGCAGCGGAAAAAGTAAAAACAAGAACACAAAGATGTATAGTGGTTTGGGGAACAGAAATCCCCTAGTCCACTCCACCAATGATCTTCTCCACGAGCTTGGTGATTTTCACTATCTAGTCCTCTTTTCCACAGACCGATTCACAACTAAGTATAGGCAGTTGACCCCTTTACAATCCAAGGAAAAACAAATCCTTATAGTTTAAACATGAACCTACACAGCTTAGAACGAGAAGCTGGTTACTCAAGAATAAAAATAATTTCAGAAAGAAATTTTCAGTTAATCATCACAATTGCAACAGAATGCAATTGACAGCAGATGGATCGTAGTATCTAGAAATATTGATCTTCAAGACAAAGAAGTTCTGAGTTGATCCAGTTGTAGTAGATATAGAAATATAGTTTACAACCTCAGTAGTAGTAGATCCACAATAGATATTCTATGTAGAACAGGTGAATCTTCTATCAAGTTCCTTCTTCTTGAACAAACAGAATTTTTACGCTCCTGTTGAATCTGCAGATCAATCGTGAATAGTTGCAATCTCTGTTTTCCACCTTTTTCAATAATAGATCGATCATACCATCCCTCTTTTTTGTGTTCCAGAGAGATCATATATAATAAAGCATATCTTCTGCACATTTAGATCCATAAAAGTCACCTTCTGATTCGCGGTATTCAAAAATTTGAATTTACAGAGAAGTCGTAACTTCCCTTAAGACTCGGCATAAAAAGATCCTTTTAATTCGATCTTAAATCCATTAATAAAACGTCTTTGAATCAGTAAAAGTCATAATTTAAAAACGACTTTAAATCCGGCTTGAAATCCATCCAGAAATCAGCTTACTGATCGTTGTACATAAAAACCGTCTGCCGAAAATTCTGATGCCAAACGTAAGGTTGATGACATGGCTTCCAAACGTAGGGTTAATAACATAGTCTTCAAATGTAGGGTTGACAACGTAAGGTTGATATCAAACGTAGGGTTGATAACGTATGGTTGATATCAAATGTAGGGTTGATCACGTAAGGTTGATATCAAACGTAAGGTTGATCATCCATACTTTTTCTTCAACATTCAAACGTATTGTAAAATATCCATAATTTTACTTGATCCATACTTTTCCAAGAACATATGGTACTTTACAAAAGTAAGGTTGATGAACCATACTTTTGAGAAATAAACGTAACCTTTAGAATTTACGTACGGTTCTCCTTCCATACTTTACTAATAACAAAAACGTAGGGTTCCTTCCTAACGTAAGGTTCTTCTTCCATACTTTGCTAAAAACCTATGGTTGTTTAACCATAATTTTCTCTTATCTCAAAAAGTATACATGCTTTTCATCCTTATGCTACATTTATCCACGTAGGGTATGAACAGTGATTCCAGAACACGCTAAAACAGATTCTGCGCTATATTCATCTACGTAAGATGTGAACAGTGTTTCAAGAACGCACTAAAACAGATTCTGCGCTAAGTAATAAATTCTCGTTATTTAAAGAGTAAAATAAATTAACAACCTTCGGAAAAAATACTAAGTAAAATCATTAGAAAATAACTAAGGGTATTTTTGAGCATCAAAATTATCATAAAGAGACAGAGTATTATTTTCAATAATCTCCCCCTTTAAATAACATTAATATGCATTGTTGAAAATAATACATTGCTCAATAATCTCCCCCTTTTTGATGATCACAAAACCCATAAAATAATTAAAATTATTTAAACAAACCAAAATTGACTTTCAAAATTCGTTAAAAATTTTTATATTAAATCTTCTCCACCTAATTATAAAACCAAATGTCTCATCTAATTTTCTCCCTCAATAAAATGAATTCTCCCCCTAAATTTTGATGTTGTGTTTATCCAAATTCACCCTCTTTTGTGATATCAAAAAAGAATGAAAAATCATGGATTTTAACACATTTAATATTGCACTGAACTTTTAGTAAATGCTATTACGAACTATTTATCAATAATTAAATCTGGAGTACTGGTATATTAAAAAGTCAGTAAAACAAATAAGGAAAGAGACAAATAAACAATAAAGAAAATTTTCATTCAAAAACAGTAGTATATACATGAAAATGATATACACAGAAATCAAGGTTCGGGTAAGATAGATAACAGGGTCTATCTCTTCTGAATTGTAGACTTGATTTCGGTAAACTATTCCCGAAGTCTCTTCATCATCCCATCTCTAAGCTTGATAATGAGCACTCTGTTCTCTTGATTCATATGAATATCTTCAATTAAATTGACTCTGAAAAACTCATGCATCCTTTCCTCTTTTTCAACTAATACTGACAGCTTCTCTGATAACTGATCTAACAGAATTCTAATTGATGGATCACTAGATGTCAGTTGATCCACTAAGAATTTCTGATTGTCCAGCAACACTGACAAAGGAGCATTGTTACATTGGATATCTTGTATCCTGTCATTCATATTGCTCAACGCAGCTGTGATAGCCTGAAACCTTCTGATTAAATCAGGTGAAGAACTTTATCTATTAACATAATTATTTGCAACTGATGCAAATTGGTTCTCCGTAAATAACTTCAGATCTGATATATCTGACTTCATAACCATTTCAGATTTAAATTGAGTAACAGCAGTCAACATATCCTCTTTAACCATTTCAACTTCCTGCCTTGAAACTGTACACTCCTTTATATTTTTAGACTTCAAATGTTCTAAGTCTAAATCATTTCTAAGAGAAGCATTCTCAAATTCCAACTGAGATACTTTTCTGTACAGTTCTTCAAATTCTTCTTTCCTTGAATTAGATGTACCCTGTGCTTGATTAACATTCTCAGGTTGATGCAGCAATACCAAAGGCATTGATTCAGCATCAGATTTATCCTTTTCTTTGTCCTGAGAAGGTTGGTCCACAGATTTTTCCTTAGAGTTTTCAAACTCCTCCACAGAAAAATCCTCTTGAAGTACCTCTATTTGAGCTTCAGAAGCATGCTCATCACATTCATCTGCATATTTTTCTTCAACTGGAATTTCAAGAACAATATCTGCAGAAGTTTCTTGAGGTTTTTCCACTTCTTCACCAGGTACTGCCTCCATCTCTTATTCCTATTGAAGTGCTGCTTCAACATCAGCAACAATATGTTCCTGATTGTCCCTTTGAGCTTCTTCTTGAGATTCTGATTTCTCTACCGGAGTCGTTCTCTCAGTAACATCTTCCATGGTTTTATCAACAATAGCTTCTCTCACAAAAGAATAAGAAAATAAAGGTTCTGTTGGAGGTTCCAAAGTAGTGGAAGTGACTTCCTCATTTACTGGTATTTTTCTTCTTGATTGAAGTCCCTCCTGGCTTCTATCTTCCTCAACATCAGTTACTTCAAAGCGAATCCTTCTTGCTACATTGCTGACTCTGGATTCAGCTTGTCCCTCCTTGGACTTAGCAGGTTGAGCCTGAGCACTCTATGAGCCTTCCTCATCTCCTACTGGCAAAAGCATTCCTTTAATTGTGCTCTAGAAATATCCAACTTTCCTCCAGGTTCCAGCATTAAACGTATTACTGTGATGACAGTTAAATCTTGCATCCACTAATCTCACCATGTCTTTCTTAAACACCAGCTTAGAAATAAATCTACCAAAGGAATAGAAATTAATCCTGGCCTCTCTTTGACAGCAATAACTAAGATACCTTATCATGTATCTTGGAAAGTTTAACTTAATATCACTTAGAAAAAGAAACATTATATACATATCAGGGTACAAAATCATCTCTATTTCTGTCATCCGTGGAGCTATTCCGGACTGAATAAATTTTACCAAAATCTTCTGATCAGGCTCCAAATCCTTAACAAACATTTTATTTATTATCTTGGTACCAAAAAGAAAAGACATGATGCCTTCGGATTTATGCACAAAATCTCCTATATTCTTCAATTCAAAATGGAAAACACCCTCATGAGGGCAGTTGAGAATCTGACTAATCTCTACTGAAGAAATTGAGAAATCCCTATCTTCTATTTTAGCCATCATATTGTCTTCAGTATCGCCCAGACTAAACTGTATAGATTTGTAGAAGTATCTAAGTTCTACCTCATACATAAATTCCGTATTTTTACTATTGAACATCTGTTCAAGATTATGAAACGAAAATTCTTGCTTCAACAACATATTTGTCGGAAATGACCAGTCAAGATCGATTACCTTACCCTGTAAAATTTTTCTTCCTTTAGTGCGTTGTCTCTTAGCAGTCCTCGGCTTGGCCTCACTGGATCTTTTAGTCCTTACCATTGTTTTGAGAGTTTCTAAATTTTTGAAGGTTAGGGTTTCATAAGTTCGAAGGTTAGGGTTTCAGAAGAGGAAGTGCGATTTTTGGATTTCGAAATGGTTTCGATAGAAGTGAAAGGGTTTAGAAGACGAAAAGACTCTGACAGCCTTGATTCCCGTGTAATCACTCATCATTACATATATTTAAAAATAAATAAATTTTTCATACGACGAAAGAAAGGAAAACCTAAACAGTATTCAATAAAAAATATAAAATTTACAAAAAAAATATTTAAAATTAAATAAACCTAGCTCCCCCTTAATAAAATCAAACCTTGCAGGGGGAAGAGGTTTAGTAAAAATATCTGCTAATTGAATTTCAGTATTTTTAAATTCTAAAAATATATCTTTTTTAATAACATGATAACTTAAAAAGTGAGTCCTTATATCAATGTGTTTTGTTCTAGAATGACTAATAGGATTTTTTGAAATATTAATTGCACTTGTATTATCAAATAAAATAGGTGTATTATTAAAATTCAATCCAAAGTCCATAAGACTGTTTTTTATCCACAACACTTGTGCACATCAACTGCCAGTAGAAACATATTCTACCTCAGTTGTTGACAGGGCTACTGAATGTTGTTTCTTACTAGACCATGACACTAAGGACTTTCCGAAAAAGTGACATGTACCTCATGTACTTTTTCTATCTAATCTACAACTTCCAAAGTCAGCATCTGAATATGAAATCAAATTAAAATCAGAAGTTTTAAGATAAATAAGAGATTGAAAAATAGTTCCTTTTAAATATTTAAAAATTCTTTTAATAGTAGTTAGATGGTATTCTTTAGTATTTGATTTAAATCTAGCACAAAGACATACTGAATACATTATATCTGGTCTGCTAGCAGTAAGATATAACAAGCAACTAATCATACCTATATATAACTTATTGTCAACTAATTTCCCAGTTTCATCCAAATCATGTTTTATATTAGTACACATAGGAGTTGTAAATGTCTTGCTGTTCTCAAATCCAAATTTTTTAAGTAAATCAGTAATGTATTTTCTTTGATTTAAAACATTTCCAAAATCTTTTTGAAATATATGAAGACCCAAAAATAAATTTAATTCTCACATCATACTCATTTCAAATTCTTCTTGCATTAATTTTGAAAATTCATGACAAAGAGTTTTATTAGTTGATCCAAAGATTACATCATCAACATAAATTTGAACCCATAAAACATTATTTTTCACAATTTTCTTAAATAGTGTTGGATCTGCCATACCAACAGTAAAATCATTTTTCAAAAGAAAAGAACTTCATCTTTCATACCAAGCTCTAGGTGCTTGTTTAAGGCCATAAAGAGCTATAGTAAGTTTAAAAACAGAATCAGGTTTTTGAGAGTTTTCAAAACCAGGAGGTTGCTCAACATAAACTTCCTCCATTAAATATCTATTTAAAAAGTCAGATTTGACATCCATCTGAAATAATTTAAAATTCATATAAGATGCATAGGCTAAAAATATTTTTATGGCTTCTAACCTAGCTACATGTGAAAAAGTCTCATCATAATCTATTCCCTCTTCTTGATTATATCCTTTAGCTACTAATCTTTCTTTATTTCTAGTTATTGTGCCTTGGTCATCCTGTTTATTTCTAAAAACACATTTGGTTCCTATTACAGGATAATTCATAGGTCTTTCCACTAAATCCCAAACTTCATTTCTTTTAAACTGGTTTAATTCATCTTGTATTGCTATTAACCAGCTTTCATCATCTAAAGCTTCTTCTATAGTCTTGGGTTCTTGTTGAGATAGGAAGGCAGAGAATTCCACTAGGTTTCCTAAGTTTCTTCTAGTTTGAACACCAGTTTCTAAGTTACTTATTACAGTTTCTAAAGGATGATTCTTTAGGGTTCTAGACTGTCTAGGTAAAATATTTAAAGGTTCTTCAGTATCATGTTCCTCTGAACTGGACTGAATTTCTTTTATATCATTTTCAAAATCATTCTTTAAATTCTCAAGTCTCATGTTATCATTAGAATCAAGTTCATCCATTTGTTCTGTCCTTTTCTCAAAAGGATCAGATTCATCAAATTTCACATGAACTGGTTCTTCAACAATCCTTGACTTTTTATTATAAACTCTATAAGCTTTGGAGGTAGCAGAATATCCTAAGAAAATACCTTCATCAGATGTTGGATCGAACTTACCAATATTATCCTTGGTGTTTAAGATATAAACCTTGCATCAAAAAACTTTAAAGTAATTTACTTTAAGTTTTCTGTTATTCTATAGTTCATATGGTGTCTTTTTCAAAATAGGTCTAATTAAAACTCTATTAATTATATAACAAGCTGTATTCATAGCTTCTACCTAGAAATATATAGGTAGGCTATATTCATTTAACATAGTTCTTGCCATTTCTTGAATTGTTCTATTTCTTCTTTCTACAATCCCATTTTGTTCAGGTGTTCTGGGTGCAGAAAAGGTGTGTTTAATACCCATATTTGAGCAAAGGGAATTAAATTCCAGATTCTCAAATTCTCCACCATGATCAATTCTTAATGAGATTATATTGAAACCTTTTTCATTTTGAACAGATTTGCAGAAACTTTCAAATAAAGTAAAAGATTCATTTTTAAATTTCAAAAAGAAAATCCATGTAAATCTTGAATAGTCATCAAATAAAACATATACATATGATTTACCAGCTAAGCTTGCTACTCTTGAAGGTCCAAGAAAATCCATATGAATAAGTTCTAGAGGTTTAGATGTAGAAACCTTGTTAACAGATTTGAAGGATGATTTGTGTTGTTTGCCAAGTTGACATGCATCAGAAAATATGTCACTTTCAAATTTGAGACAAGGTAAATCAGAAACTAAACGTTTCTTAGATAACTTATGTAAAACATATACATTTCAGTGACCAAGAATTCTATGCCAGATCCAGGATTCAATTACTTTAGCAGTCAAGCAGTTTACTTGTTGTTTACACAAGGAATTTAAATCCAAAGTATAGACATTTTCAGTTCTTGGTCCATTAAATTTAAACAGTTTATCTTTAAAAACAGTACAGAAATTGTTAGTAAAATAAAAAGTATATCCATCATCACAAAGTTGAGAGATACTTATCAGATTGTGTTTTAGTCCTTGTACATAAATTACTTTGTTGATTGAGACTGTTTTTGGAATTCCAACAGTTCCAATGCCAATGATTTTTCCTTTTGCATTATCACCAAATGTGACAAGTCCTCCTTCATTTTGAGTGAGTGAAGAAAAAATCAATGAGTTTCCACTCATATGTTTTGAGTAGCCACTGTCCATGTACCATATTTCTTTTCTTCTTTGGTGACCTACTACCTGCAGAGACATTCAAAAAAATTTCTTTGGTACCCATATTTTGTTGGGTCCAGGAGTGTTAGCTAGAAATGATCTAGGTATCCAGATTTGATTTGTTCTTTTAAAATTAGCTGAATCATATAAGTCTTTTGAAATATAGACTTTCTTAGTACCACAAATTTGAGGTTGTCTTAAGAAACAGTTTTTAGCTACATGTCCCTTTGCCCCACAAATATTACAATTAAGCTTTTTAGAGCTAGGAACAAATTAATTTTTATATAGCTTTGGTTTTTCTCCTTTACTGCCAATTTCGAATCTCTCCTTTTTAATGACAGTTTTTCCAAGAATTTCATTTAATGAATTCTCTCATTTTGTAAAAACCAATCCAGCCTGTTTTTAAGACTCCACTTCATCCTACAGTGATTTTATTATTGATTCAAAATTAACATAGTTAGTGTTAATCAAGTTGTATTTATCAGTTAATTCTTTATATTGTTTCAGCATTGTGTCTATTTCATCTGAAACGTCTTTATATATATTTTATAGTAACTTATGTTTCTTAAATAGTGAGTCATATCTTTCTTCAAGAATATTGCAGTAGGCTGCAAGTTTTTCATTTACATAGTTTGATTCAGAATGTGATTCAGAGGAGTAATATGAGTGTACCTCATCAGTTTCTGCCATGAAACACATGTTTTCCTTTAGATTGACTTCTTCTTTCTCTGATCTTGATTTAGAAGGTCTACTAGAGTCTTCAGATACACTCCAAGTGGCTTTCATAGCTTTCTTGTCTTTCTGCTCAAAGTCATTTCTTTTGAAGAATTTCTTCTTCTTTGCATCTTTCAATTATGGGCAATCTGGTCTGATATGTCCCATCTTTTTGCATTCATAACATCTCACTTCTTTATTATCTCTCTTAAAGGATTTTTTGAAGCCTCTTTTATTGCTATAGAATTTTCTAAATTTTCTGGCTAGTTGAGCCAGTTCTTCATTTGAGTTGGATGAGACGTAGATTTCTGATTTATCTTTGACTTCATTGCTCTTCATCTTTCTATTCTATTGTAGTGAAGTTACCTTCAAGGCAGTATCTTCTCTTTTGATAAGCACTTTATGTTCATTAGCTTCATCTTGCATTTAATCTTCATACATCATCATTGTACCAATTAGCTCTCTCATAGTAAGATCTTTGATAGGTGTTGATTGTCTTATTGCAGCAGAGATACCATTCCATCTAGTAGGAAGTGCTCTCAGTAATTTTAATGCTTGATCAGCCTGTTTGATAGGTTCTCCTAGAGCAGTTATGTTATTGAAAATTTCTTTCAATCTCCCATTCATTTGGGTAATTCTCTCACCTTCAATCATTTTTAAAGCATCAAATTTCAGTTTGGCAGTTGCATATCTCATTTGCCTTACATTATCTGTTCCTTCATATTCCACATTTATTGTTTTCCACATCTCATATGTTGTCCGGCACTGAGATACTCTGTTAAATTCATCTGGTCCTAGACCGTAGATAATTGCATTCATAGCCTTCGAGTTAATATCGCACTCTGCCTCTATAGCAGCACTCCATGCCTCAGGATTTTTAGGAATATCATAAGGAATCATAATCTTTGAATAGACTCTATATCTGAGGTTTTTCAGATATATTATCATACGTGATTTCCAGCAACCATAGTTGTCTCCATTAAAATATGGTGCTCTAACCATCAACATCCCTTCTCTTGTATCAGTCATAATGCTCTGTTGTATAATCCTTAAATGCTTCTATCTTTCTAAGGCTCTGTCAGAAGCTCCTCCTCTGATACCAATTGTTGGATCTGAATCTACAGATTATACACAACAGGGGGGTGAATTGTTCCTTTTTCAATTTTTCAATAACTCTTCCTTTGAACGAGTTCTGTCCTTTAAAACTTATCAGATTTGATTGTGCAGTGGAAAAAGTAAAAACAAGAACACAAATATGTATAGTGGTTCGGGGAACAGAAATCCCCTAGTCCACTCCACCAACGCTCTTCTCCACGAGCTTGGTGATTTTCACTATCTGGTCCTCTTTTTGACAGACCGATTCAAAACTGAGTACAGGCAGTTGACACCTTTACAATCCAAGGCAAAACAAAGCCTTCTGGTTCAAACACGAACCTACACAGCTTAGAACGAGAAGCTGGTTACTCAAAAATAAAAAAAATTCAGAAAGAAATTTCCAGTTGATCTTCACAATTGCAACAGAATGCAATTGACAACAGATGGATCGTAGTCTCTAGAAATATTGATCTTCAAGACAAAGCAGTTCTGATTTGATCCAGTTGTAGTAGATATAGAAATATAGTTCACAACCATAGTAGTAGTAGATCCACAAAAGATATTCGATGTAGAACCGGTGAATCTTCTATCAATTTCCTTCTTCTTGAACAAACAGAACTTTTACGCTCCTGTTGAATCAGCAGATCAATCCTGAATAGTTGAAATCTTTGTTTTACACATTTTTCAATAATAGATCGATCATACCATCCCTCTTTTTTGTGTTCCAGAGAGAGCATATATAATAAAGCATCTCTCCTACACATTTAGATCCATAAAATTCGCCTTCTGATTCGTGATATTCAAAAATTTGAATTTACAAAGAAGTCATAACTTCCCTTAAGACTCGGCATAACGAGCTCCTTTTAATTCGATCTTAAATCCATTAATAAAACGGCTTTGAATCAGCCAAAGTCGTAATTGAAAAATGACTTTAAATCTGGCTTGAAATCCGCCCAAAAATCAGCTTACTGATCGTTGAACATAAAAACCATCTGCCGAAAATTCCGACACCAAATGTAAGGTTGATGACGTGGCTTCCAAACGTAGGGTTAATAACATAGTATTCAAGCGTAGGGTTGACAACGTAAGGTTGATATCAAACATAGGGTTGATAAAGTAAGGTTGATATCAAATGTAGGGTTGATCACGTAAGGTTGATATCAAAGGTAGGGTTGATTATCCATACTTTTTCTTCAACATTCAAACGTACAGTAAAAGATCCATACTTTTACTTGATCCATACTTTTCCAAGAACGTATGGTTATTTGCAAAAGTAAGGTTGATGAACCATACTTTTGAGAAATAAACGTAACCTTTAGAATTTATGTACGGTTCTCCTTCCATACATTACTGATAACCAAAACATAGGGTTCCTTCCTAACATAAGGTTCTTCTTCCATACTTTGCTGAAAATGTATGGTTGTTTAACCATACTTTTCTCTTATCTCAAAAAGTATACATGCTTTTCATCCTTACGCTACGTTTATCCACGTAGGGTATGAATAGTTATTCTAGAACGTGCTAAAATAGATTCCACGCTATATTCATCTACGTAAGATGTGAACAGTGTTTCCAGAACGCGCTAAAACAGATTCCGCGCTAAGTAATAAATTCTTTTTATTCCAAGAGTAAAATATATTAATAACCTCCTGAAAAAATACTAAGTAAAATCATTAGAAAATAACTAAGGGTATTTTTGAGCATCATAATTATCATAAAGAGACAGAGTATTATTTTCAATAATCTCCCCCTTTAAATAACATTAATACACATTGTTGAAAACAATAATTTGCTCAACATAATCTTATGAAGACTAGTCATAGGTCTATTTATTTCAATAACTTGATCCATGTTGAAATTTTTTAAATGTTCATTAGTGTATTTTCATTCTCAAATAAAAATATTATCCTTATTTTGAGAAATTTGATAACCAAGAAAGATCATTAACTCACCCATAAAACCCATTTAAAATTATTTTCTCATTAAATAGGAAAAATCGTTAAAAATTGATTCTTTTGTAGAACCAAAAATGGTGTCACCAAAATAAATTTAAAATTTTAATAAAAATATGAAATATGCTTCAAAAACAAGGTTGAGTTAGATTTTCACATTTTAAAATCATTTTCTAAAATAAATTTGATTAATTATTTATACCAAAATTGATGGTATTTTTTAAACCCATAAATATCATTGGTTAACTTAATAACATGATTTGTAAATTTTGATTCTTCAAAATAAGGTGTTTTTTATAAAAATATCAGAAATAAAAAAATTTAAAAAATATATTTTTTAACATCTATTTGAAAATGATTACAATTAAAATGAGGGAAGAATGCCAAAAATATTTTAATGTATTCTATCCTAACGAGTAGAGTAAGGGTCTCACTATAATCAATTCCTTATTCTCAATGATATCCATTATCTAAAAGTCTTGATTTTTTACAAGTGATGTTCCTAGTCCAATTAACTTGTTTCTAAAAACCCATTTGGTGCTAATAGTGGGACGATCATTGGGTTTTTAACAAGATTAACAATATAGTTCCTTGTAAAATTATTCAATTTTTCTTTCATTTAAAGTACCCAATTTTCAGGATTAATGGAATCATAAATATTTTTGGGCTATAGGTGTGAAATAAAATAAAAATTTTCAAACTCATTCCAAACTATCATTATAGTATGAGTACCGTCTTGCAAATCCTAGATAAAATTTGTAAGGGATGCTAGATGTCACCCATTCCTTACGTAAAGGGAAAGATGGTGGTTCTTACATAAATTAAATTTATTTTTAAGGAGTTGGTTTATTCCTAGTAAAATCTTCTAGTTTATATTCAGGAATATCAATTTGGTAATGATATTTAGGAAAATTATTATCATATTTGATGTGAATTGATTATTCTATGGTAATGGTCCATTTATTAAATAATTTTATGATTTAATTAAGTGAGAGTACCTATGAAAAATACCTCCATTATATTTGGCATTAAATTTTTCTATGTTTTATTTGGTGTTAAGAATATAAAATTTTCACCCAAACACCTTAAAATTATCGTTTTTTCCTTTCCAAATCTCATAGGGGATCATCTTAAATATGAATACAAGAACACCATTGATGGTATAACAATCGATATTAACGACATCAACCTAAATATATTAAGTGAATTTAAATCTGTTCAAGAAGGTTATTTAAATATCTTAAAGAGTTTTATTCCATATTTCAACAAACATATTTTATTAGGGAGTCCTAGGATCTAAAAAATAATGATCATAACCTTGTTAAGTACAAATTTCATCAAAATATTTATTTTTGAACTCTCTCCCATAATCATTCCAAATGGATATGACCTTATAACCATTTTACTTTTTTACCTTCTTAAAATGATTAATAAATAATTCAAAAGCCTTGTTTTTATGATCCAAGAAGTAAACCCAAGTAAATATTTCATAATCATTGACAATTATGAAAGTATAAGATTTACCTCAAATACATGACACTTGGGTAGGTCCAAAAAGATGAAGGTGTAAAATATCAATGGACTTAAAGGTTTATACTTACATTTTATATTTAAAATAATATTTGTGTTTATTATAAGGATTTTAATGCTCAAACACAATGTTATTTTTCAAAATGAAATTTAGGAAAATATTATACTAGTCAGTTTCAATATAGTTTGAAATTTTTCTTTGTGCTAAAATTACTCAAGAATATATTCTATATTGATGGATCACTATCTTGTGCACTAAAACATTTAACATTTTAGATATCATGGTATTTTAAATTAATAACATAAATATTATTAAACTTAGAAGATGAAATTAAATGTTTACCTTAGGAATCAAAAAAATGTATAAAAACTTTTTCAAAAGAGACTTTAAAACCATTATCACATAATTTTATAACACTAATAAAATTGTTTTTAAGACATCAATATATAAATCATATTTAATAATATTAAAATTTGAAAAAACAATGGTACTTATGCTGATGATCTTACTGCTTGAGTTATCACCAATTGGGATATAGCCTCCATCAATCTTTTCAATATGGTTAAAGTTGGATTATTCACCACCCATGTGTTTGGAGAACCCACTATCAGTATACCATATAACTCATTGGGATTTTCTCTCAAATTATATTTCATATAAAATAATAACAAAACTAAATAATTTGGTACCAAAATTAATTTGGGTATAATAATTTTAGCTAAAAAATATTTTGAATCTATATTTGTTTTGAAAAAAGATTTTTGAATAAAAATATTTTAGGAGATGTGTACCCTTCATGGTTTACTATATCATTCATTTTTTAAATCGCAATCATAAATGAGATATTTTGGTATTAATAAAATAATTAAAAAAATATCTTGATAGTTCCCTTTTATGAAATTTTTATTTTTATAGGTTCTTGATTTATTTTAAAAACTAAGACTCTAATGATTATACCTATTTCTTTGTGAGACCAAAATTTTATTTAAATTCTATTCACCTTGGGTGAATTTTTTAGGAGATTTTTTAAGATCTTTTATAGTATATTATAATTTTTCACATTGTTTTGATCTTTAAATTTTATGGCTGATTATTATTTTCTTTTGAGATTTCATATTTCTTACTAAAAACTTGATTGAATTTATTTTTGATATCTTTGAATTTTTTCCGTAAGTTCACATATTCCTCAAAATGATCTCTAGAATATTTAATGTCTTCATAATTTAAATGACTAAAATAATAAGAATAGGTAGAAGAATAAGAGTTTACTTCCCCAATTACCTAAATGTTTTCCATCATAAATTTGGTTTTATTATCATTTGATTCAGTTTTGGATAGGGAGTCATTAATAATACTCAAAGTAGAAACTTTGAAGGCTTTTTTACTTTCCTTATTCTCTTTCATCTTATCCTTGAATTTTGGGTGCACTAATTTGATGTGTACCTTCATCTTTTATCCAAATAAAGTTACCTTTAGTTCACTATGTGTATTTTTCTTTTTGAAATGATGGAACGATTTATTATTTTTCATGAACATGTTTACCCTATTGGCTATGTTTGAATGTTCAGCATCACTTATGGAAGAGTATTCAGTAATTTTATTTAAGGAAACCATCTTATTTTCCTTCAATTATTTATAATTTTTTTTATATTTCTTCTTCATGGTAGTCTCATAGGTTATGAGTGACCCAATGGGATCTTCAATTCTCTAATTTTTTATTTCCTTTACCTCTTAAATCACTATAACCTTAGTTTCCAAGAACGTATAAAAACTCAATGAATATTCATTGAAATAATTTCCATATAAATATCATCCCCAAGATATTTTCTACCACTAGAAATTTTTGTAAAATGAGTAAAAAAATATATACTTTTTAGGATGCATTATAAAACTTTCAAAGTCTTGACAATACATATCATGTCTAGTGTCCTTGACTTTGTTAGTTCCCTTAGGTGTAAATTAAATTAATTTCAAAATTTTATAGATAGTACTAGAAGTGGAAATGTGATTTATTCTAGATCACAATGAATATAATTAATTTTATTATCAAGATAAAAAGTGGAAATAACATTGGCGGTATATTTTTTTTCTGATTCCTTAGTGGGTGTATAACCATGCATGATAATTTTCAAAATGTGATAACATCTACTTATAATAAAATATGACATCTGTTTTTTTAATAAATATACTTTTATCCTTCAAAGAATATATCTCATACCATTAAGTTTCCTTCAATATAATCTTGAGTGATAGAGGTAGTGCTCATCATTTATGACTGTTCCATGAAACCTATGAAGGTTTAGTAACTAAGGATGCCTTTGATGCCAATTTTTGGTTGGAGTAAGATGGATATAAGTTGGTGAATTTACTTTGAAAAATAAAACTAAATAATCTATATAATTTTCTTTTAAATAAAATTAAATATTTAATGGTAAAATAAAATATTTAAATCATAATATGTATGAATAAAAAGATTAGTCATAGTGGAAATTAAAAAGCAACACAATTTTATAAAGGATTTCGTCAATAACCCAGGATGATAACCTATATATCCTCCCTTGAAGATGATTAAGAAGTTTGTATAAATATCTTATCTTTAATATTATTTGAGATACCTAATAAAGATAAATAAAATTTATTTTTAATGGTGTAAGAAAGAATCACAATATAACAATTGTTTTTAGTGGTTAATAAAGAACCCCAAACTTCCTCACTTTATTAGTAGTGAACACCCAAGATCTCTCACTTTGGTGGAAGATACCATCAAAAAAGAATAAATAAGGATAGGTTTTATTTAAAAAACCATTTACATCCCACTCTCAATTATTCCAATAAGAAAAAAGTGAAAAATAAGAGAATTGGAGAAAATTTTGAGAGAGGGAAAATTTTTATAAAAATTAATCACAAAAAGGGATAAAAGAGGGAAAGATATATTCAATATAGTAACCGGTATAAAATGTGTGTGTCTAAGTCGTCTTGAAGGTGTATTTATAGAATAAAAATATATGAAAAATAAGATTGTAGGGACTAAAAATAATGGATGGTACTTATTTATATAAAAAGAACAGTAGCTAGCGACTAGGGTCCACCGGCTAGTCGATGGGCCGCTTGGGGATCACCTGGGCTATACAAGTTCCACCAACAAGGTAGTGGGACTCCACGGACTAATCAGTGGCCCTAGGTATAGACTAGGTACTATTGGAAAATACTTAAAATTTTAATTGGAATATCGATAGGTATCTTGTGGGATCTAGGAAAAAACACCTACTTCTAGAAAGTCCATAGGCCGACTAATGGTTTCTACTGGGTATTTTTTTACATTTTCATGAAATGGATTTGAAAAAGGCCACTAACTCACCTATTGATCCCATGGATTATATGGTTGACTTCCTATGAAAATAATCAAAAATAGAACTGTAAATACTAGAAATAAAATGGTAGAACACTAAATGGTGCTTGTGATCAATAAAACTTAAAGAGATAAAGGGGTACAACACTATCTTCCCATAAAGGATATTATTAATTTAATCTATGATAAAACCCTATCATTACTTGGATGAAGTTTCATAATCTATTTCAATATTATTAATTATGATCACATGAGAAATATTGAGGTAGTATCTTATTAGCTTAGATACATAGAATACTTAGTTCATGGAATGAAAATTTTAAGGAAACATTAATTTGTATTCCAATATACAAACTCTATTAACAACCTCAATGATACCAAAAATTTTTTCACACAAACATCTCCTAACTTGGAAGAAAATAGTTTCTCAAACAAGGAAACATTTTTAAGAAAACCTTGTCACGTATCTCAAGCTCCATAGGTTAGTGTCGTTGCTCTGTGTAAGAATTTTTAATTCTCTTTCTAGTTTCCAATATCATTCATATCAAATATATATTCTATAAAATATCTTAAATTATAATTTTTATAATAATATTTGACACCCCTATCACTAATCATTATAGTGGTGAATGGTACAACTAGCCATAAAAAGGCCTCAAAAGGTTCCATCTCAATTAGTTCTTCATAGTTGTTATTATAGGAAAACTCGGAAAGGGTGATATGACTCTACCATGAACCAAAAAAATCATAGACACAACCTTGAACCATTTTCTCCATAATTCAAATAGTACACTCTTACTTACCATAATCCAAGGATAGTATACTACACTCAAATGTACCTGAGTATCAAACGCTTTATGCAATACCTTATAGAAATGAGATGTGAACCATGCATCCTTATTTAAAACAAAACCCCTTAGAACACCATGAATACATAGTATATCTTGGAAATATAACTTTCTCAACACATTAAATAACTTAATCTCCCTAGTTTCAAGGAAATGTGAAACGTTATTCAATCAATCCACTATAACCCACTTTGCATTTATTACATGAAGAGACCCTGATTATCCCATTATAAAATCAATTTTAATTTCATATCATTTCCACTAATAGATGGGTAATGATTGAAAAATATTGGTGCTTTTTTTCTTCTCATCCTTTAGTAAATTATAGGTAGATTATGTCATAGTGAATTACACTGTGTCCTTCATCCCCAGACACCAGTACTTCTTACACATTTCATAGTACATCTTGGTAAGACCCAAGTGAGAAAACCATCTTGAGGAGTGTAAATATTGTATTAGATCCGCATGTATTCTCATAGGTAAAAACTCTAACTCATACATAAAGGGTCCCATCATCTTCTTGGGACCAATCATGTTATGAATCTCCTCCTTATATAGAATCCCTAAAAAACATCAATCTGAGTCGCATTACTGACTCTTCTTCACACTATAAGTCAGTGAGGTTCTAATTACCATAGATAGGAGGGTACCTTTACCCTTATTCTCCTGATCACCAACATGTATCTTTGTAAAGAGGATCATTAACTACCACTTACTACTCACCACCTACACTATATTCACTTGATTATTCCTAATCAATATATCATCCATGACATTATCCTTCCTTCGGATATATTCTATATTGAACTAAAAATGATAAAATTACTCTACCAATATCCTATGATGAAAATTCATGTCATGTTGAGAAAAAAAAAATATACCTGAGTATCTTATGATCGGTATAAACCATGAACCTCTCACCATAAAGGTAGAGATGTCAATATCTCATCACATATACTACTTTCACAAACTCTGAATCATGGAATGGATAATTCTACTCATACAACCTTAACTTCCTATAAACATAAACAATCTCACATCTATAATAACTTAAAAACTCCGAGAACGACCCATGATGCAAAAAAATACAAGGTAACTCCCATTAAAACCCATAATGCATCAAAATACAAGGTATACTTCTTACTCATCTAAAGTATGGTTAAAAAAATCATATATGTCAATTTTTTCATCAACTTCAAGAAGGATATCTCACTAGGATCAAACCACTCAAATTTTCCCACATTCTTGGTGAGGTAAATTATCATCATAGCTAATTAGAAGATTCCTAAATGAATCTTATGCATTATCCTACCAATCCAATTAATCTATAGATCTCAAAAAAAATCTTGGGACACTCCCAAGAAACCATGGACCCATATTTCTTAGGGTCCATTAATATGAAAAAATCAAATATATTATTATATAAGAAGTGGACTATGGTGATCTATAACTATCCCTTTAAGTGATTTTCATATAACTGGTGCCCTCAAAATGATCTCTAGATGCCGATAATGATCCTCCCATTACTGGTAGTACACCAAAATATCAACAATGAACACAATCATGAAGGAATCCAAATATTGATTAAATTAATGATGCATAAATTATATAAATACTTATATAATTTTTTTGAATTCAGAAAACAACAAATATAGTCATACATGACATACCATCTCCTAAAAAAAGTACAAGGACTATATTATGGCCTCACCTACAGTTGATGATAACCTGACCTCCAGTAGATTTTTTAAAATCCCTTGGATCCCCTTAGCCATTAAAATAGGTTATTAATAAAATGAATAGGATATATATTTATAAATTTCACCACGATCAACCTCTATCAATCTATATATAAAGGTAACGAGTCATCCAACTTCATGGAAAATAAAAAAAGAGCACCCCAATGAGACATGCTTGGGAAAATGAATCCATTTTCCAAAAACTATTCTATTTTAAACTTAATATCTCTAAGACCAATAGGATCCATCCTATATGGAGAAATATATATAGGATCCATGCTCAGAATTAGCTCAATTATAATCATGGCCTCTCTATTGAATGTAATTCCTCACAAAAATGTCCTAGAATTGATCAAGAACAAAAGGAAATATCATTCCTTATGTCTCCTCATCATCCAATATAAAACTAGGAAAATGGGATAAAATCATTTTTATCTACTAATGGTTTGGTCTTAAATGGTCTGCCTATAAATACCACTCCCTAACATGGGTATATTAGTCACTCTCAAAAAATTTGAGAGATAGCCATCAGTGATATAAGTTAATTTTTGTTTGATACTAAGTCTATAAATAAAAACATAGGATCACATAGAAACTGTATATCTATAACATGAATAAATCGATTATATTTCAATATCCACTTACCATAAGAGAACACTTGGAACATCTTTGAATACCCTATGATCACACCCTTATTGGTGTATAAATAGACATCACTCCATATATATGCTCATTGGTCAACCCTAGATCACTAGAATACTAAATAGATATTAATGAATTTGATGAAACTATATCAAATAAATTATAAGATAAGTTATATACTACTAAAAATTTATCTTGGATAGTAAAAGTCCACACATCATGGTCAGTAGTTTTTGTCTTGATATCATGAAGAAAGATTTTCCCTGAGCCTCTCCAATGATCCCATAATCTTAGATAAACTTGAGGAGAACTTCTCTATAACTTCTACAAACCCTCAAAAATATGACCACCTTAACACCTTGATCAACCATAAGAACTCCAACTACCACCTTTTGATAAATAACTTAATCCATCCACTAATTCCTTATCCTATCAATCACCATGACCATTAGCATTCTGAAAATATCTCCAAAAAACACTATTGGTGCCCTATCTGGCCAAAAGATCAATGCTCAACTAGTTGTTAGTGGCACTATGATTGATTATGAACCTACATGCCACACTGATAATATAGCGATAGATTCAACAACTTATGGGAAGAAGAAGAAACAAGAACTTGACTATATTTCCCATCACCACTCAGGTGAGAATCACTAAAACACTATTTTTGGATATCAGAAGATCCAATCTTAGATCCAGAATAAGAAACCGAGTAGCCATAATGTCTATCCTTATCCTGGTCCATCTCTTTAATAAGTGTTTGATTAAGGTACTTAGAAAAATATGAGATCCTAAATTTGTTCACCAAATATGGAATTGAATATCTCATCCCATTGTGAGAACTATATATAGTGCATTCCAAAATGGATTTGTGACAGGGGTTGAATAATCCATTCTATAGATAGAATAAGATACACCATTCCCATGAGATGTTAGTTCCATATGGAGTTTGATTAGATAAAGTGTTCAAATTATAAAAATTTTGATATACTCACCCCTTCATGAGAAATTTTTCTTAGGCGGGTGGGTTCCTTACAAAAAATGGAAATTGTGAGACAGTGGAAAAAAAGTAGATCGTCTCGGGTAGAGTGTGGGTGTTCCAAGAATACACTATATAAGTGGTATCATATCTTTCCATAGGTTTATATCCATTAGTATATATAAAAAGTTAGATATTTTCAGAACCATATGAAAATCATTTCAAAGTGGACATGTGATAGGGGTTTGAATAAGCCCTTATATGGATAGTCTGAGATAATCCATTCCCACAAGACAAGAGTCCCACATGAGGAAAGGGATGATTAAGTGTTCACTTAATAAAAAGGGTTATATATTCATCATATCATGAGGCATTTTCCAACAATGGTTGAGTTCCCTAGTGAAAACAAAAAACCATAAGGTAGTTGCAACTAAAGCTGATAGTATCATGTGTAGTGTTGGTGTGGTGGGAATATAATGTAAAAAAATTATTAAACCCACTTGATGGTGATGATTTATTTGTTTTCAAAATATTTAAATGACAGTTTTATGGGGTTTATGGATCTCTTTTGAAAATCCCTTGGAAGATATCTATCAGAACATACTTGGAAGATCAAATTATGGGAATGATCCCATTTTATAGTGTTTGGAACTTAGAATACACTTACATATAAATCATTTTACCATAATTCACAAATTATTTTTAATAAAAATAGACAATAATATCACAAGATAATGATTGAAGGAATATAAGTAAAAAATAAAAACACTAATTTTACATGTTTTAGACATGAGTCATAAGTCATTGGTTAATATAATGTTTCTTTAATTTTATTCATGTAATTGAAAGATGATCAGGAATTCATGATTATTCACGCCATAAGTAATTTATCTTACTACTATAGTAGTGTTCATCCAATGTAACCAATTTCCATATCTTCTGATCTCCATGGTGAGTGTTGTCATTCAACTCTTATCATTGTGGTTAACTCCCAATTTGGTTAAAGGATCCTACCACCATTAATACAATTTCTATTACACTATGTATTCTCTTGAAACTCTTATAATTTTACTCTTATTATTCATTTAATTTTCTCTTAAATTTTTCTCTTAGTTGCAAGGCCATAGAGAAAATCCATTAGAAGAACTCTTATATTTCCTAAATTTACTTCCATGAAAATTATTTTAACTATATACTACCCATTTAGTATAAGTTTAGGGATAACTTCCAATTGCATCATCCAAGTAATTCATTTGTTCTATGTGAATTCTGATCCTTTATAATTCATTATACTAATCTACCATTGTTATCATAGTCTCAAAAACTATATATCCATAGTTTTTATTTTTGATCAATTATATTCTAAAACCTAAAAATTTATTTCACACACATGGGTGAAATATAAAAATATATCACTTGAGAATTATTTTTTAATCTTCACTAATGAGTCCCCTATATAATTCTAAAAACCTATTCTATTCCTCAAACTTCTTTTATATCTATATAGTTCAACCACCATGATTTTGGTTATCACAGACTGACTGAGGTGAAACACCACCTTAGCACATCCCAATATATGAACTTTGTTAGTATATCTAACAACTTTCAAGCCCTTATAATATTTTAAATATAAAACACTTAATCATCCGAAAAAAATAGTTGAAGTGATACTTTAGATAGATATTATTCATCATGGAATGAAACTTTGGATTTTTGGCCAAGTGAATTGCACTATGTGTGTCACAAAATAATATCACATCATCTTTCCTCCAATCAAGATCTTCCAACAATCCCTTCATCTAGATAAACTCTTTCATAGCTTCTTTTAAAGTAATATAATCTAAATATGTCATAAATATTGAAACTAATAGTTTAATATTTTATATATATCTTATAATTATCCCTATGAAAGTGAACATGTATCATGTGGTTCTTATTCTAGTATCTGAGTCTCCCCCAAATTTATAGTCCACAAACACCTATAATGAATATTCTATGACAAAGAACATTTTCATGATTTTAAAACCCTTTAATTATCAAAGAATCCATTTCATGTCATTCAAATGTTCTTTTATGGGATTTGACATGTATCTTCTAATAACACCCACTATTTCTAAAATATCTAATTGAGTACAAACCATAGAATTCGTCAGGTTTCCAGCTAATAATGCATAGGTAATCATCACCATGTACTCTACCTCATGTTCTATTTATGGGGTCTTCCCCTTTATCAATTTGATTTTTTTCCCATGGATTGGTCACTATTTTCACCATTCTCATTCCAAAGTGATATATTACCTTCAATATGTAATCTAACTTAGTGGGGTATAAAGAGTTGGAACTTCAGTACCTCATAATCCTTATATATAATATTCAATTAGATATATTAAGATAATCCATCACAAAACATCCAAATAACTCAACCTATTACTCATTGACCCTTTCCATTATCGGACCCACAATGAGCATATCATCAATATTGAGAAGATAGATGATGAAACCCCCATAATAATCAACTTTTAGTAATAGTAATGGTCAAGATTACTCCCAATGAACATCCACTACACCATGAAATAATTAAAATTTTCATTAAACTATCTTGTCGCATTCTTCAAATAATAAAAGATTTGATTTATTTTTCACAAAAGGTCTTAATTCTAATGTTCCACAAAACAATTTAGCTGCATTATATGGATATTATTATCTAATTAATCATGAAGGAATATTTCCTTTATGTAAAAATATTTCAAAGTAAACACCTACATGAAATCCATACTAAGTACCTTCCGTATAGTCACATTTTTATCTACTCGTGAAAAATATCTAAGAAATCGACACTTTTTGTTGAAAACCTTTCATAATAATTTATTTCATGTACCTCATTTTACCATATATTTTATCCTTAAGTTGTTATAAATAATTGTTATGAATAACTCTATTCCCATTGGGCCTCTAAATCTTCTCCCATATTTCTAAAAAATAAATGGAACAATCCTATCCCTCATAGAAAACTCTATTTAATTAGAGTATTTTAAATTCTCATACTCTTCTTGGATCTCAGATTCTCCATGATTCATGAGACACAAGTATTACAAGTTATGTACATCCCTTTTCACATGGAACCTTACCCTAGTAAATATAGTTAACACCTTCTATGGATTATATCATTCCATTATTAAAACTAATAAATATTCATATTCTAGAGCTCTTTCTTCCAAAACTCTATCCCAATAATTCAAATTCCATTATATTTTTAATACTTCTAACCTTGGAAACACCATGAGAATTTGACTCTCATCCACTATATCTTCTAGATAGTCTAGTTTTTTTAGTGATGAAATTATTCCTAAATTATAAAAAACATCCTTAACTTATGTAAACCCTTTCAATTAAACGTCAACCTATGATGAAACTTTAATCTCATTATAATTATCTACTATAGTCCAATCCTTCCACAAAATCTCTCGTGTAAATATGAAATTTTATCTTCTTATTACCTTTAGAAGGTTTTTTTCCCAGAGTTAAAAACTAAAATCTTCATTAGAATATCCCAAAATGTAAAATGATTGGGTCTTATACTTGGACTTGTCCCTATTATTCAAATCAATATGGATATAGGCAAGTGATCCAAATACTTTGAGATGGGTGAAATAATCCTTCCTTCAGACCAATAGTGTTATGGCAGTCCCTTCCCCTAAAGAGAAGAGGTACACTTGTTGATCAAGTATCTTTCCTAATTCACCACTTCTACCCAAAAAAACCGTGGTAAATATATCATAAATTATCATAATTCTTAATTTTTTAACCACTACTAAATCCATCCCCTATGTGGTTCTGTTATGGTCCAGTGTATCAAGTAAAAAATTCTCAAATAGTATTCCCTTTTTTTCTAGAAGAACATTTAGAGTCCCCTGCTTCTATACCCCAGCCCCTATTAAACCACAAACACTTATGTTTTCAATTGGTCTCATTTTCCACCATGTTTCCTATATCTGGTGAAGGTTCTAAAAACATCAAACTTTTATTTGACAAGGAAAAAAATTGTATGTCACATAATTGATTGATATCACATTGAATAATGACCCTCTATGAGAATGAACTAAAGTTTTACCCCATATGTCTATATGTACAAACCTTAAATTTTTGTTCTTTGGTATAGGGACAATTCACATAATAAAAATATTCAAAATATGAAATAAATGAAAGAATAAAAATTTCAAAAATTTAAACATGAGACTTATGAACATTTCTTAATTTAATTATATGTAATATAAATATTTTATATAAATAAGAAAATAAAAAATTTATAATTAAAAAAATAAATTTCCTAGAATTTCCATAAATTGATATTGGATATGATTTTATTCATTTATAGAATAACTATGAAAATTTCATATTTAAAACATAAAGATTAATGTTTCATATTTAAAAATTACATGGTAAATATGATCTATTTACCCACATGGACTTTCAATTTAGGATTGAGGTGTGACCTTCCATGTGATGAATGGAATATTGGAACAAATTAGATAGCATAGAAAAAATTGGAAGTTGGAATGGTAGGTCATCATGCAAGATTTTCTAGATGGGTGGATCAAAAGAGATATGGGTACATTAGAACCTATTAACCAGACCTCCTCCCACATATATTTTGGATGTGGGACAAAGTGTTATTTTTTACTTCTTGTAAGGGGTTGGAACAACATTCATAAGGGTGATAAGGTGAGATTATCGTTAGCATGGGGTGTTATAGTGGAAGACTGGTGACTTGGCATGATGAAATTTTATCTTTTAGGCGTTTGAGTAATCTTCTACAAAAGGTCCTTTGTGGAATAATCATATGGGACTTTAGACAATATAGAACTTGGTCCTTTTATCCATTACGTGTAATAAAATAGGTCTAGTGAGTTCTTTTCATTCCTTGTGGGGAAGAATGAGGCTTAACCTAGTAGGACACCTAGTTGTGTGTGTTGTTTCAAGTTTATTAGACCCTATATCTAATATATATTATTTAATAATAAAATATATTTTAATTTTAATTTATTTAAATCTAATACACTAAAGACAAGGATTAAACCATTCAAAACATTTTTTGAATGTTCTAAAGACAGAAGGATTTTCTAGCAGTATCAACTTTAAATTCATTATTTTATTTTTTTTAAACCCACCTTAAGTTTAAGGGAACCAAAAAAACTACTATGATCAAAATACCAAAAACCACCAAGAAAACATTCCCACAAGAAAACACAATTCCAAAAATAAAATTTCAAATAATAGGAAGCGTTATTTGGTAAGAAATGAACTAGATTGAAATGTCATAATCCAGTTGTAAATACCAAAGAACATGCGTTCTTAAACCCCTATACATCACACAACCCTTGGGCATAGAATGATGAATGTATTAATGAATATAAATTAATATAAATTATTCAAATTTTTAAAAATATTTTATAAATATTTAATATTTAATTTATAAATAATTCATAATTAAAATATAACAGGTAACAATTCATAAACTAAATATTAACTTTTTTATTTCCTTAATTTATAATTTATAACAAAATTAAAATTATTATTTATTTCATAAATGGATAGAAAAAATTTAGATAAAAAATAGTGATATCTTATATTGTTATCTAATATTAGAGTTGTATATGTGCCCAAGGACCCACTAGACCCCTAAAAATGTATTTTTGATGATAAATTTTTTTTCTGAATAATCAATGGGCCATTTATTAATGAATAATTAAAATTAATGTTTAAATATTGAAATAATTGTTGACTAAAATTATAAATTAACCCACCAAATAATGATATATTATAAAAATATTTTTAAATTATATAAGATTTTTCACTACTAGAAATTTAAGCTATAGGCATGGATCTATAGCCACAATTTTATAGATCTGTGGATATATAATCTTTATAGCCATAGTTTAATTATCAAACTTTGGAAATTATTTTTTTCCTCATAAGCATCAGGATCCTCCTCCCCCGATACCTGACCCCTCCTCCCCCGATCTCTCAATGACCTCCTCCCCACCGAATGTCGTCACTCCTCCCTTGATCTGCGATCATCTTCCTCCTTCTACCTCGCCACGCCCTCCTACTCCCTTTACCTCTCTCTGCCCTCCTCCTCACCAAACGTCACCACTCCTCCCATGATCTATGACCCTCCAAACCCTCAAACTCTCTCACAGCAGCACAACTCATCTCCCACATAGAAACCCTTCTCCCTCCTCGCCGACTGATCGATTCTCCCTCAGTTGATCCTCACCAGATTCTCCATTCTGTCTCACCCCCTTCATCGGCTGATCCTTCATTTTGGATTTGTGGTATGATCATTTACTCTTAACTCCTTATTCTTTTTCCATTATTTTTATATGATTTGGTTTTCTCAGTTAGGGTTTCAAGGAAATGATTCCATCGAGTATGGTAGAATCATCCCACTTCAAGGGTAATTGATTTGCATCTTGTATAATAGTTCCTTAAAGGTGATTATTATGTTTTATTTAATCATTCATATTGATGTATATTTCTTGGTTGGCTTATTTATAATTATTGGTGAATTTAGACTAAACTGAACATAGATTCCATGATGTAAATTGGGGATTTTGTGTGGATTAAGTCTAGGTTCATTTATGATTTAGTTGAATACTATTGTTTGTGGGTTTTGTGTCATGATTCAACCTAGTGATTTTTTAATGATTTATATAGATTTGGGAGTTTTGGTTTTAAAGTTCAATTTGTTAATTTAACTGTGTTTATGGATGATATTATGATGAAATTAATGATATAAGATTGATGTAGATGGATATGATTTTTCTATGTATCTTATTCTTTTAGAAATTTTATATTCATTTTCCAAAATTATAATTAATTGTGTTTATTTTCTTTTTCTTGTTCATGTTTTTCGAATAAATTTATATGGGCTAATGTCCTCCCAATATTCAATATGGAATGAATTTATTTTTAAACAGTTTACTAGTTTTCATGTGGTTGGTTGTTTTGTGAATGCATAAACATATCCATACATTTTAACTAATAAAATTGTTTGAATATAAATATGGGGTGATTAAAATAAAATTTAGTTTGGTAAAAAGGGACACAGTGACTCATCCCCCCTCTATTAGAGTGATTTCATGCACTTCTGGACACATCATTTTTTCGGATAAGTATAACAAATATTATTATTATATTGGGTTATGTTTTTATATTATTTATGGTTGTACATATTCAATATGTATAACATTTAAATGTGTGATCAATCCTTGTATCTGATGTTACTGTTATGAAGGGAGAAATGCAACCTATTTTAGTAATTTATATAGCTCTAGATTTAGTGCATCGTGTGTCAAAAAAATAATATAGAAAATTTATTATTGAATGTTTGGAATTATGATCCCATGTTTCTCCTACATAGTGGATCAAATATCACCTTTTAACTTTTAACTTATTCTAGAAAATGTCTATTAATTGATACCTTGATCATTTGAGTCTTATTTTCTATTTAAAGTGAGTAGATAGAATAATACTATCAAATTATTTTGTGGATATGAACTCATTCAAATATTTTTAAGATTAATATGAAGAGACTATGATGGAAGTTAGCATTATATAAATTTTTATATGAAATAAAACTAAATCTAATGCATCTATCATTAATTTTGTAAAATATGTGATGAGAAAATGTCTTTAGGAAAGAGGATTTATAATTTTAATCATCTATTTGGATTGATGGGTTATATTTATAATATTTTAATTAACTTTTATCAAAAACTCAGTGATAACCTATGGATTTATTATAAACATCTATACTACACTAACATATCATAAAAAACATATGTTGGATAATGCTTTCATGAAAACACTATCGTGAACTAACCCACTAGGGCCTACATATTCAGTGGTATGTTGAGTGTGACACACCAAGTATTCCTATAATGGGAAAGGGGTTAGGGAGTATTGTTATATTAGAATAACTCATATGTGGGAGGCCTTATCCAAAGGTACATGTACACATACACACATCTCCATGATCTTATAATGAAGTAAGGGAAGTTATAATTGATACCAATATACATGCATATATCGAAATCTAATATCACAATATAGCACATGTATAAGAAATCCTAAATTCCTATACAAGCCCAAAAAAATGGGAAAAGAGTCTAACATGATAGTAAAGATGAAGATGATGTCAAATTCACCTCCTAGAACCAACCACAGTATATATATCTCAACTATACTACATCTACTTTTATTCTACCAAGGAATTTTTCATTAGGAATGTCTAAAATATAAAAAACTACATGTATGGTTATAGGACATTTTTTTAGTATGAAAGTACCTAGTAAGACACTGTGAAATCACCAAAAAAAGCATCAGGAGAGTTGGTATCACATCATCACAAAGGTATCTCGATCAGAATATGTGATAATAACAATAATAACCCAAATATAATCAATATGAACACAAATTATCACAGCAAGGCCAAAACTAGGTCTTTTGGAAATTTTATATTCATGTTCCATCATTCTAATTAATTATGTGTATGTTCCTTGTCGTGTTCATTTTTTTCCAATAAATTCAGATGGTCTCATGTCCTCCCAATATTCAACATCTAATTCATTTCTTTTTAAACAGTTTGATGGTGGTTCCTTGGATGAATGGGTTTTACAGGTTATATTAATGTATTATTGGTGGTGTGGGTGTATTTAAAATATAAATAGGTTTCTTTTTTAAACAATGATTTTAAACAATTGTATAATTTAAATGGTATTTTAATATAAATGTAATGATTTCAGGAATTGGTTTTAATGTTGTATTTCAAAATTTTACAAGGAATTCTAAAGAAAATTCGATGGTATTTTGTCCAAGGGAATAACATTTGTAAGATGGAATGTGAATACTTTTCCAAGTTATTTTAAAATGTGTATTTGGATCTGGTTTTAAAGTAAATATGAATGCGAATGGTTTAAAATTGTTATGGAATATTTTTATTTCAGGGTAAATTCCCTATTTTTAAGTGTTATTTTCTTGATGTGATCCCTATTTATGAATAAGTATGGATTTTTTTTGTTTCAGTATGGTTAACGAATATGTGAATTGTCTTAATGATCTAATTTTTTTGGTATCAAATACTTTTTTGGGTTGTGATATTATAGTTAACCCCTTATTAAAAATATTTGTGTAGAGTGATTTATATTCAAAGGAAATGTGACCACTTCTACAAAGATCGTTGTGGTTACTCCTTCACGACAGCTGCTCTCCCAATCATTTCATACATATCTCTAGTGATTTCTTGGCCATGCCTTTGCAATAGACAATGATTTTCAAGGTTCTCCTCCTACTAAAAATGTTTTAATTGAAAAAAATATTACTCTTTAAAAGTTTAGTTGGAATTTTTATGTGGTTGTTTCAATTTAGTTAAAGGAAATTTTTTTCCTCTAATAATGTTTACATTTAGATTGTTCTGCAGTATTTGATAATTTTTTATTACATTTGGAGTTATGGTCTATTCTTGATAATTTTTTATTATATTTGATCGATGTTAAGGTCTATTATAATTTGTTTTCATTCCTGATTTTGTTGACTAATTTGATAACTATGATTTTGTAAGTTGATTGTAGAATCATGCATTCTAAAATGTTTCATAATCTTAAAAGATTTTGATTTCCAGATAGCCATGCATTTTTCATATTTCAGATACTATAGATAACTTTAAAAAGTATTCTTTTTATGTTTTCAATACAACACAATTATAGAATCATTTGTTCAAATGACAATTTATTTGATCCCTAAATAGATAGTGAAACACCCATCGTTCAGATGTCCATATACTAAGAATGTATCAATGCCCAATAATGCATTATAATTCTTACACTGTTAATTCTGCACATATTTTTTTCAAATATCAAGAGAGATTGAAATGGTGATTATTTCTACTATTTAAAATAAATCATGCATGATAAATATTAAAATTATAAAAAAATTATGTACTTGGGGAATTAGTTACAGAAAACATTAAATGATGTGTTTGTTAGTTGTATTATTTTATGTTAATCTCCCATTTCACCCATGCATTCGTGTGACACTGTGTTGACTTCAATAAGATATTATTTTCCTAATGTCATAGTCTTGATGATGATGTTTCTTGTTGATACTATTATCATCATCACCTGTTCTATTATTTCCTTTCTCACTAATCATGTTCCTCCCACTTCAATTTTTAGGTTCAATTAATGATGATTTATCAGATCACTATCATTTTTTTGAAATCTCCCAGGACCCATTTTTGTGTGTTGCGGTAACAAGATTCAAAGTCTACTCACTACGTATGCATAGGTAAGAATATATAAAATAAGTTCTCCCATTATAAGTATATCCGCCCATGGCAGTGTGATTACATATAAGGGGCTAGGTGTCACTATGGAAAATTTAGGCTATATCCATATATTTATATCCACGGTTTATAAAAACCGTGGCTATATCTAACCTAATTCCATGACCCTAAGGATGGTTGTGGCTATACCACCCACCCCTCGGGCTTACTCCATCACATCCCCTTCCCTCCCTCGTGATGCCTCGCATCTCACATTTCTTCCTTCCCCTGCGATCCCTTACCTACGATTCCTCCTCCCTCTCCTACCCTTATCCAACACGGCCTCCACACATCCCTGCTAACGTGGCTCTGGCATACCCAGGCCTCCTCCCCACCTACGTGGCCTACCAACCTCCCTATCCACATAGATCTAATGAACCCCACCTCACCGCTACACTCATTCTCTATCGTGGATCGTCACCACTCAATGCTGCTTTGACGCGGCTAGACCACCTTCCATAGTCCTCCTCCAATGCGGCCACCCAACCTCTTGGATATCCTTCTCCTTTGACATGGCCACCCCACCTCTATTCAATTTCTACCACAGGGTTTCTTTGATTTCAGATCGTCAGCCTCTCTGATTTTCCTGTGTAAGATTTATTTTAGGATGTTCCTTTATATCCTACATGAGAAATAGTTTATGGTAATAACTCAATGTTATTGTTTTGGGTCTATGAGGTTTCTATCATTGGCATGTAATATCTGAACATGTTTTTGGGGGGATTACATAACGTGGGCTGTCATAAAGTTTATATATTGATGCATCAAACGTTATCAAGTTAATGTTGATCATCATGTGTCAGTAAGCTTGATATTGCCTCTTGAGATCATAGAGAGACAGTGGGATTAAATATCTCTTAATATTGTGATGTAGAATCCATATATAGTAATAGTAGGTGATGATATATTATTTATTATAGACCAACTTAATAAGTTGGCATACTTTCATTAAATTGGGTAGAAATTTTTAGTTGATATATTTGTGTAGTTTTACATAGGGGTTATCATTAGACTTCAAGTGGTACCCTCAATGACTACCTAAGACTGTAATTCTCAGTTACTATCACATTTTTTGAGAGTCTTGTAGGATGATTTTGGGACCCATTCAATGATGAGTTTTATGGAGGCTTCAATGGGGTAGAAATATATCCCCAATGGTTATCAATACATTCTAGATCCTATGGGGGGAATGTGAGTATTCTATCCACGTGGAATTTCCCACAAAGTTAGACCATGTTTATGATATCTTCCATGTAAAATACCTGATGCAAATTATTGACATGGTATATCTAGACATTGATGATGGATGTTGTTTTACAAAATACCTTATGATGATCATTAATCAATAGTATATTTTTCTCTGGTTGTAGTAGACGTTTCTTTACCATTTAACTATCTAGATTCCTTATACACACTCATATAGTGTTATCACTTCATTAACATATTTTTTTGAGTTCCTCTTACATGATTTAAACTAGATATATACTGAAGTTTTATAGAAACCCTATTATTGTTCTTCATAATACTATTTATAGTTTTCAAATAAGTTTCTTCAATTTTTGGCATCCTTCTTATGATATGAAGATCATCCTCTATATTCTTAATCCATATCTCCTTCTCCTCTAGTAGTCCTTCTAAATTCTGAATTTTAGAATTCCTTTCACTCTATTTAATCTTAATTTATTCTTCATACCATTCCTTAGATACTATCATGGATATCTCATGATTTCTCCTCATTCACATGCTTTACTTCTTTAACAAGTGACTCAATAATATCACATTTCCCTAGATTTTCTTTCCCATATTTTAGATGGTTTACCTAAATTCTTCTATGATATCACAATTCATTTATTATTCAGATTTCAAAACATTCAATTCAATTTCCAAGACATTAATTTTCTCTTGTGGGTTGTACCAATAATTTATAGATTTACCACATGATGCAGTTGCTCAATATTTAATTTTTTTATTTGATATATAATATTTATTTTTAGTTTTTAATGAAGAATCTTATATATAGTTAGAAACAAATATGCATAATGAATCATTTTTTTAACTAGATAAAAGTATCCAATTTCTTGGTTTCCCTCTTCTTGATCTTCTTCATTTGAATTTTAAACAAATGAAAATTTTAATTAATTTAATTATCAGTATTAGAAACAACCCATATTCCCTTCTTCAAGATATATTTTTGACCATACAATTATTTGAACATTTTTTACATGTCTTTGTAAATCTTGTGGTGATATAAAATTTCATACACATCTTATTCTAAATAATTTTTCAATTCCTTATTAGAATGATCAGGAATTTGAATATTTCATTGATCGAACCCATAAAAATCCCCATACTGACTTTCAAATAAATTCTCATCCAATAAAATATGACACTTAATTCAAACATATTCATCAAAATATAACAATAATTCCTTTTTCAAAGGGGCGATGGGAGGGTGCAGGGGTAGGGGGTGTGCAGGGGGTGCATGGGGTGTGCAGGGGAGGGGCAGGGGTGTGCTGGAGGTAGGGGAGGGGTGTTCTAGGTTCATGGGGTATGGGGTGTGTTGGTGGAAGGGAAGGGGGTGTACTGAGGTAGGGGGTGTATGTGGGGGGTTCAGGGGGCAGTGGGGGTGCTGGGGTCAGTGGGGGTGCAGGTGAGGGGGGTGTAGTGGGCAGTGGGGTTGTAGGTGGGGTGGTGCAAGGGTAGTGGGGGTGCTTGGGGCAGTGGGGATGCAGGTGGGTAGTGGGGGTGTAGGGGGTGTGGGTTACATGTGATCTGATGAAAATCATCAGGGTGGGTAAAATTTAAATTAAAAAGGAATTTAATGAGTTTTTAAAAGAGGAAAATATCTCATATAACTATAATTATTATATTGGAATCCTCCCATTAAACCTTATAATCTATGAATTCTTGTTCCACATTAACATTTGGAAATATACCACATCACCAAACTTATAAAATTTATTTTTAAATGGTAAGACCACACTTTTCCATCAAGCTCATTGGAGATGGTTTATTATAAGGGGAGGGGTTTCTATTTAATTTATTCATTTAAATTGCCATACTATTTTCTAGTGGGGGAATTGGGGGTGTAGGTGGGGGTAGTGGGGCTGTAGGTGGGTGGGGGTAGTGGGGGTGAATGTTGGGGAAAATTTGTGGTGAAGGGTGTAGGGGGGGAAGTGTGCAGGGGGTAGTTGGGGTGAAGGGGATAAGGGGGGTAGGGAGGGGGGAAGGGGGTGTGGGGGTGCAGGGGGAGGCGGTGTCCAGGAGAGGGCAGTGGGAGGTGAATGTTGGGGGAGTAGTTGGGGTGAAGGGGGTAGGGGGAGGTGTGCAAGGGGTAGTGGGGGTGAAGGGGTGGGGGTGGGGTATGGAGGGGGAAGAGAGTGAGGCAGGTTTTGTGGGGGTGCAGGGGTAAGGGTTTTCCAGGAGGTGTCTAGAAGGGGGTGTCTAGGAGGGGGTGTCCAAGGGGAGGTGGTGTCAAGGGGGTGTCTAGAGGGAGGGGTTTCTAGGGGGAGGGGTGTTTAGGAGGGGGTGTCCAGGAGGGGGGTAAGGGGGTTGGGGCAGTGTGAATGGGGCAGGGGTGCAGGGGGATGGGGGTTGTCTAGGAGGGGGTGTCCAGGGGGATTGAGTGGGATTTAGGGGGAATTGTTCATGGGGTGTGGGGGTGAATGGGGAAGGGGGAAGGGGGCAGGGGTGTGGGGGTGCAGGGGGAGGGGGAGGGGCTGTCCAGGAGGGAGATCCAGGGGGTTCCGGGGGGTGAAGGGGGGCGGGGGGAGGGGAGGGGGTAGGGGATGTGGGGGTTCAGGGGGAGGGGGTTGTCATAGAGGGGGTGTTTGGGGGGAAGGAGGATGGGGAGAAATTGAAAGGGGTAGGGAGGGGGAGGGTGTGGAGATGCATGGGGAGGTGGCTGTCTAAGAGGGGGTCGATGGGGATGTTAATATATGCAGGTGAAAGAGCTCAAATGAGAGTTTGGATTCCTATTTTTGTATTCGTGATGGATTTTAATTTTCAATCATTTGTTGATTTTGATTACTTGTATTATTATTCATGATTGGGATGCATGCTATGCAGATAACGAGTAATAAAACATAGCTGATGCAATTGATTTTCCTCCATGAATTGCAACCGGGAATGATGTGAATATAAAATTCAATAGGTAATGGTTATTTTATTCCATTTTTTGAAAGACATTAGTAACCATTTGTTGTGTTTTTAATCAAATTGACTTGGCATACACCATGCTTGCAGAATTGATGATTTTGAGTTTACTCCTGAGTGTACAATATTCAATCGTCTAAACATTTCTCTGTATCATGGTTGGATAGTTGATCCCAAAGTATGTACTTTTGAATCATGTACCTTTGTATTTTTTAAGAAAAAAATATTTTATAAATTCTCTTAGTTTACAGTTTTCCTTTTCCCTTTTTCTTCTTTCCTTTTCATAATATACATGTTTTCACATATATTCATTCATGGGGGTGTCAAGGGGGTTTTCGGGGGGTTTCTAGGGGGAGGGGTGTCCGGGGGGGTGTTCGGGGGGGGGGGTCCAGTGGGGGGTGTCCGGGGGGTGTCCAGAGGGTGTCCAATGGGGGTGTTCAGGGGGTGTATAGGGAGAGAGGGTGTCCATGGGGGTCTAGGGGGTGTCTAGGGAGGCCAGGGGGTCCTGTGGGGGGTGTCTAGGGGGGGTCTACTGGGGGTGTCCAGGGGGTGTCTAGGGGGTAGGGATGCATATGGTGGATCCATTGGGGGTGTCCAGGAGGTTTATGGGGGGGGGGGTATAGTAGGGGGTGTCCCGGGGGTGTCCAAGGGGGTGTCGAGGAGGGTGTCTAAGGGGTGTCTAGGGGGTGTCCTAGGGGGTATCCAAGAGGGTGTCTATGGGGTTTTCAAGTCCAGGGGGTGTCCAAGGTGGGTGTCTAGGGGTGTCCAGGGGGGTTTCCAATGTGGGGTGTCCAGGGGGAGCCCAAGGGGGTCTGTCTAGGTGGAGAGTGGGGGTGTTCAAGGGGGGAGGGGTGTGGTAGGGGTGGGACGGGATATGACTAGGAGAAGGGAGGGTTGTAGGGGGAGTGGGGTAGGGGTCTGTCGTGGTGTTTTTTTATGAAATTGGAAGGCCTATATCCACGGTTTTAAACTATGGCTATAGTCCTATTTCCACATTTTGAAACAGTGGCTACAAGCCTATTTCAAGGGTTTCAAATCATGGATATAGTCCTGGTGTGGCTTAAGGTTCTGCCACAGTTTCAAACTGTGGCTATAGGCCTTTCCCTATAGCCATGACAATACCAGCCATGGTCCATGGAACCATGGATATAACTTATAGCCATGGATATTGGGATTATAGCCACGATTTCAAACTGTTTCTATACCCTTAATTTATAGTAGTGTTTTAAAATACACATATCTCCTAAAATATTTATCACATCAATCAGTTATAATAGTTCTTCACTATAATGATAATAATGATATTCCATGATAATATTCTTAAAATATTTCATATTATTTAGAATATGAGTCTAATATGACACAAATGATGTTTAACTATTAGATGCTATAAATTCAAAAGACATCAAGACTTTTTTCTCATAAAGATCGCACACTATAATAACCAAGGGAGGGGATCAAGAAGACAACCCCCAATAAGAACTATAAATGTTTTTTATTATTAATTATCTATATTTTAGAGCATATGTGTTGGTCCATGGACTGAACACTATTGGGAAAACACTAAAATGTGGCAGTTTATTAGTGGTGGTTTCATGTAACCACCATTAACAATATAAATCTAAATATCCATCATTTTTTTAATGGTGGTGTTTTTTTAAAACGTCTAATAAATTATTATTGGTGGTTCTTAAAATAAGCACTACAAAATATGTATTTAATGTTGTTAATTAATTAACTTATACTAAATGGGAGTGCATGTCCAAGTGTTCACCCTCTTTCTTACTCCATTATTTCCTGATTCTTTAACATGTATCTCTAATGGTGGTGACTCCTTGAGGAAAATTCAACCTATTTGGTAACATATCCTCAACTAAAAAATCTCCTCATATCAAGAATTTGAAACCTCCTCCCCTCCTCAACATCATCCCCTTGTGATGATCCTTTGAAGAAGAAATCTCATCTCATTAAAGACCATGACCCCAGTAGCCCAGAGTCGGTACCTTAATTTATTAAATTGACATAATATAAAAGGAATGGCATCCCAAAGAACCAGATAGTCAAGTATTTTTTTTATACTAGATATATATATGAAATTCACATAACATTTTAAAACATAAAATACTCAAATAATTTCATTGAGTCTTCTATTATCCACCCATTCTGTAACCCTACAGATCAGTCATAATATACTTTTTATAATAATCGGGAAAATAAAACTTATGAAATGGGTGATCTTAGATGATCAGTAAGGGTATGAATACTATGGAATCTATCATAAACAAGCATGAACAACTATATCAAGGTGATTAACTGAAACGCAAGTCATTTAATCAATAACTTGATCATAATATGGAAGGAATGGAAGATGATAAAATAATTTCATATAAATAATCACATGATAGTGAAACTTAACCATGGATATTCTACTAGTAGAATAGTCACATATAATATCAATAACTAATCTCATAATTAGGGACATCATAAACTTACCATCAAATATTCATCCAAGATCCGTACATAATTGGGTAAGAAATTAGTCAAAACCCAAACAAGTTTGTCTCATGAGATAAAACAATTCATCAAGGGGATATAAAGGGCCCTATCCGACACTTATGAAGTCTAATTCATTCTTATTATGAAAAGGTTGAAACATAATAAACATAAATAGTCATATTAAAAACTAGAATATGAAATGTGAATACTTTAACCATAAACTATGAATGGTATAAAAATAGCACATCCAGAGTCAAACTAAATCATAAACCATTCAATGAAATATGGAAAATGATATCATAAGAGATTATCAATCAAGAATAAGATCCAAAAAATGATGTTAACATATATGAAAATTCTATACTAAAATCACTAAAAATTTCTTGACAGAAATAACCTTTTCTATTTGAAATTATTTAATTAAAAGTATAAATAATTTTAAAACAAAAAATATTCATTGAAAAAAATCTTTTAAACTTGTAAAGGAATATTCAAGACATTTGGGTTTCATGATAGGGAAAAAATGCACTCATGTCTTATAAGTTAAAAAATCATCCCCTCTGTATTTTTGTCGAAAGATTCAAAAAGTAACTTGTTTAGAAAATAAGAAAAAATATTCCTTTAAAACCATTTTATAAAAAATAAAAAATGGGTAAAAAGATTTTAAAATTTTGTAGGATAATAGTAAAAACATTTTTTGGAAACATTTTTAGAACCCGTGGAAATGGAAGAAAAATGTTCCCTAGTGGAGACTTAAACTTAAACAATCTCAAATATTAATGAGATTTTGAAATAACCCTTACCAATTTATAATCAGTATAATCCAATTCCCCATGAAATAAAAAGAATATATGGATATTAATAATTCCTTAAAATTCAGAATAGTACTCATAAAATAAATTCACAATTAGTATATACACCACACCAGAGGAAGAAGTTGTGTATAAAGTATGTGTCCCACATAAATAAAAGTGGGACAAAAATCCCTTAACTTAGGTCTGATTTCCTCTGTACGTGCCCAAAAATCATTTATAGTGGTTTTATACATATTATTAACCTATAAAATAATCATAATAATATTTATAATATCATATATAATCCCATTATAAAATTTTACCACACTTTTATTAATAATATTTTATTTATTTTACTATTTTGGTTGTTAATTATCCTATTTTCTCATGATTTTTTCCCTTGAAAGTATCAATTCTCTTGAATAGGATATATATACAACATCTCAAGTATAATATTAATGTAATAAATATAATATTTAATCATTAAATAAATTTTTATAATTATCCTTGAATGGTTAATATGGAAAATGAATCACATCATGTCATGGAGATGGTAGGTCATACATACGCACGAGCGACAATATCATTCACTTAATGGTGAAATAGTAAGGAATAGAATGGTATAAGAATTATTAGAAAATAAATAAAAATTCATAATTATCTTATATATATATATATTATTTCAATATTTATACACATCAAAATATAGTGGTGATGAAGAACAGATTACACAACTGTGTGGTGACGGTAAGTCCTACGTACGCACGCACAATGATTTCATTTTTCATAAGATGGATAAAAGCTGGAATATGGTTGTACCATAATAATTATAAAATATCAGAATATATATTATAATTTATTTATTAAATTTTTATATAGAAAACACATTAATATGAAGTATATGAAGAAATGAACATTAATGAGTTGGTAAAATAATTACCTCTTCTTTGGTGGACTTTCTTTAGATCTCTTCTCAGGGGATATGGAGTTGGTATTTTCTGAAGAATGGGACCTCAAAAAGTTATATAAGAATGTTTTAAGGATAAATTGATAGTTTTTTGTTGAGATATATGGATCGATGTCGTGTGAGTAAGTGAGGGAGGATGTTCCCTTTTATAATTGAGGTGGGGCATTTTTTGAAACTCTCCAAATGTTAAATTAATATAAATTAATTTTCAACTCTAAATGGATACAAAGTGATTTATTTATAATATAATATGTGTATGGGTCGAAATATTCTCAAAAAATAAATTTTTTAAAAGTTTAGGTCACATTATTACCCTTATCTTTTGGCTTTAACTCTTAGTTAAATCCTTTAACTTTTACAATGACAGCTTGCATTTTTACTTTTTGAGGGTTAATATAGTTTCTATAAAACTCCAAAAGAACCATAAATGAGTCAAGGATAAAATTTTAAACCTTATCCAGAATTTTTTTTTGAATTTTATATTTTTATGAATTTTATATCATCTAATAAAATATTATTTATTTTAAAATATCAATAATGTCATTTTTGAAACTATTAATTTCTTATATTTTTTAATAACTATCAATAAACAAGATAACTCAAAAAACCTTTAATACATCCATTATATGTCTAGTTAATATATAAATTTCTTTTATGGCATTAATTATATCAATGTATAATTATTTTAAAATTTTTAATATTATTTATTTGATATTTATATTAGTTAATCAATTAATGCATCAACATTGTGTAAGTCTTTAAGGTAATTATTTATCTCCTAAAAATTAAATTTAAATTTTCATAATAAATATAAAAAGTTATCTTTAAAATAACTATTTATTTTTGAATATATCTTCTTAATAATCATATATAGAAAAAATGTAATACTTATTTAAAACTTGAGTATGACATATTGGACTTTCCTTAGAATAAAATACTAAAAAAGGACTAAAGTCATCCAAGTGACTCCAATATGACTTAAAATCGGCCCAAGGATGATTTTTATCGACATGAACTCATCAAATAAAATTTATATAAGTGTTAGGATAATTTTATAATAGATATATTATTATTTTTACCCTTAATTTTCCAACTTACCCTTAATCATGGTAATTTAAAAAAAAAATAATGTTGCTATTCGTACTTTCCAAAAATAAAAGGGACCTATTTACTATATTTAGACCTTATGATTCAAAATATGGAATCCATTTTTCAAAATTCAAAACACATAATTCGCAAAAATAAATTTAAAATTAATTTCATTGACGAAATGAGAAAACAAGTTTTTAAAGTGAAAACTTTCAAAAGAGAGAAATGTCTTATATCCAAATTCATTTTGAAATTGATTAAAATGTCCTGAATTATATTAAATGATAAAAATGAAATAATTTTATATTAAAATAAATTATAAATATTATTTAATAATAAATATTATTTAGTCGAAAAAACTATTTTCAATTATAATGCAATATTGTTTTACTATTCATCAAAACATGAAACTTATCATAAGAATTCTAAAAAATCAGACAAAGTAAATTTTTATATTTTGATTTAAAATAAGGTTTTTATTTATTCAAATATAATTTATAAAAGGGTCAAAAATTATATTTAAAACAAGTGTTCCATCAAAATGCAGTAAAACTACCTTTAAAAAAATATTGTATTTTAATGCATAACATTGGATTCATTCTTATCATATTCTTAAAAAATAATAAGGATGAATGTAAAAACATTTTATTAAATATATAATATATAAATATCATAATTCATTTAATACTATTCATTCCCTCCAATTTAATAGCTAAGTTATAACAGTCTTGCTAAAATAATGGTATTTTATTGTATATCATTGTTTGTTTAAGATTGGTGTTGTGTGCAACATATGTTGTTGAATAAATAAAATTTAAAATAAGATATACCATAAAATCTTGGGGTTTTACATTATCCCATCCTTTAATAAATTTCATCCTCTCAATTTTAAATTGTACTTTGAAAATCAATGGTTGATACTTCAAAATTTATTTGTAGGAAACCCACATCAGAGATAGGGTTAATAAAATATCATATTAATAAGAGGGAAAGGGAAATGTGAATGTTACTAAAAAATTAAGATTTTTAATAGGAGAACATTAGAATAAACTTAAAACATGAACATGGAAGACAAATATAACTATTAAGTTCTGCATATGAACTTGATAAAATAAACTTACTTGATTACTTTCCATATCATAAGCACAATCACTTTCTTTGGTTGTGATTCAATCTTTTTTAACATCATCATTAAAACCATGAAATGGATGTTCATCATGAATATTTCATATTTGAAACACTTTTAATGAATTATATGGTCCTCATTTCATTCATTTCTCCTATAAATATTTATCAAAACCAAAATGGTTAGCATAGGCTGTCCAATATGATAAAACAAACTTTAAACTCAAAGGATAATATTAAAAATTCAACTTAACCCATTCTATAACTAGTTAACTTTAGACTCATTAAAAATAATTCTATCCAAATTCATAGTCCAAAAATTTAGAAAAAAGTTCACTAAATTCCCAAAATCAACTTAACATTAGATTCCTCAAAAAATAAAATATATCTTTTATTGTCACATAACAAGTATTTGATCACCTTAAAATCCTTAATTAAAATGTTCACGAGTATAAATAATTTAATAATAGGTAATATAGTACAATCCTTAAATATTTCATGATTCTAATAACAAGAGAAATGTTGATGAAATAATTCTTGAATCTAAATACACAATAACTTTATGTATTCGGATTCATTATTAGAACATTAACTAATCTTCATCATCTTATTCATTAATAACACCTTCATTTCCTTTTTTTTGTAGTATCTTTATCATCTGTAGTATAACCATTATATGTATAACCTTTCTAATTATAACTATAGACCAAAACCCAAATTACAATGTGATAAAAACTATTCATAGTGATATATTCGTGAAGAATCATTTATAGGATTTATAAATCATGACCTCTTCCTCTCAATATATGAGTCCACAGGTTTAGCCTAGGTTATCCATGTAATTAACAAATCTATAGGATGACATATTATACTTAAAATTATCCTCAAAGTTATTCATATGGTTATATTACCTAATCTATGTTTTCCTAAATCTAGTTTACAAGGTTTCAACTAATTTTCTCTAATACTATCTATAAATATCCAGACCCCTATAGACTAGATCTGGTGCCTTACTTTATTACATTAGAATAATATAGAAGGAATCACGTCCCAAATGACCAAATTTTTTAGTAGTCTTGGTAAACTATATATATATTTGAAAATCACATTACATTTTAAAACATAAAATACATAAATAATTTAATTAAGTCTTCTATTATTCCCCAATTATGAAACCCTATATGTTAGTTATAATATAATTATTGGAATCCTAGGGGAAATTGAAACATATGAAAGAGGTGTGTTCAAATTCTCAGTAAGGTTATAAATATAGTGGTAGCTACTATAAATAAGCATAAATGATAGTGGAAAGGTTATTAAATGAAACACACACCATTTATTCAATAACCTAAGCGTAATATGGTGGGAATAGAAGATGGTCAAATAATTCCATATAAATAATCGCATGATAATAAATCTAAAAACATTATATTTTAATAGTAAAATAATCATATATAATATTAATAACAAGTCTCATAATGAGGAAATTCATAATGCAGGACATCATAAACATATCTTCGAGGCTTTAGACAAGACACCACACATAATCAGATAAGACATTAGTCAAAACACAAACAATTTTGTCTCATGAGACCTATCGATACATAGAGGGGATATAATTGGACCCTCCTGACACTTACTAAGTCTAATGAATTTCTCTTATGAAAGAGGTGAAACATACTAAAAAGAAATTTATATTAAAAACTTTCTTACCAACTGTAAAAACTTTAACCATAAACTACGAATGGTATTAAAATATCACATCCATAGTAAAACTAAATCATAAACCATTCAATGAAACATTTTATTGATATCATAAAATATTAACCATGATCAAGAATAAGATACAACAAAGGATGTTTACATAGATGAAATTTCTCTAATAAAATCATTAAAAATGTCTTGAGATAAATTACCCTTTTTACTTTCAAATCAATTATTTAAAAGGTTTCACAATTTTAAAATAAAAAATTTTCATCGGAAATAATAATTTACACTTGTAAATGAATCTTTAATAAATTAAGTTGTCATGACTGCAAAAAATTCTTGTCATTCCATAAAAGTTAAATAAAAATTCCTTCTATATTTTATGTCAAAAAATGTCATAAAGTACCACATTTAGAAAATAACAAAAATATTCTCTTATTAACATTTTATAAAAATTAAAACATAGGTGAAAAGATATTAAACATTTGTATGATAACAGTAAAACCCTTTATTATTTTTTTAGAAATCATGGACATAGAATAAAAATGTTCCCTAGTAGAGATTTAAATATAAACAATGCCAACTACTAATGAGATTGTGAAACAATCCTTGCCACTTTGTAATTAGTAGAATCACATGCCCCATGAAAGAAAGAAAAATATATTGATTGAAAAAATACCATAATTCTCATAATAATACTCAAAAAATAAATTCAAGGTAAGTATATACACCACACAAAAAAAACAAGTAGTTTATAAGTTATGTGTCCCAAATAAATAGAAGTGAGACAAAAATATCTTACCTTAGGTCTGATTTCCTCTATACATGTCCAAAACTTCAGTATAGTATTTTTGAAAATATTATTAACCTATTCCATAATAATAATAATTTTTATAATATCATATACGATCCCCTTAAAATATTTTACCACTCGTTTATTAATAATATTTAATTCATTTTACTATTTCAGGTGTTAATTTCCATGTTTTCTCATTATTGTTTTGTTTTGAAAGCCTCGATTCTATTGAATAGGATATATATAAAATATATAAAAAATGGTATTAATTTCATAAATATCATATTTAATCATTAAATACATTTTTATAATAATCTTTATGTGGTTAACATGGAAAATGGATCACATCGTGTTTTGGAGAGAGTAGATCGTACGTACGCACGAGCAATGATATCATTCCCTTAGTGGTGAAAGTGTAAGGAATTGGATGGTATATTAATTTTTCAAAAATCAATGACATGTCATAATTATCATATATATCCATTATTTCCACCATTATACTCATCCAAGTAAAGTGGTGATGAAAAACAGATTACACCACGGCGTGGAACGGTAAGTCATACGTACACACACATGGTGCATTCATTTTTCATAGGATGTATAAAAGGTGACATATGGTTATAACATAATCATAATAATATATTAAAATATATATGATACATTATTTATTAATTTATTACGTAAAAACACATGAAGAGGAAGTAAAATAAAAAAATGAACTTGAATGAGTTGGTAAAACAATTACCTCTTCATTTGTGGACTTCCTTTGGATATCTTCTCAAGGGATATATAGTTGGTCTTTTTGGGATAACAGGACCCCTAAATACTAGTTAATTTTGTTTTTAGGAGAAATGGTAAGGGTTTTTTTTATCTAAAATTCTCAATGTGGTGTTAGTAAGTGATGGAGGAGGTTCTCTTTTATAATTGAGGTTAGGGGAACTTTTTTAAACTCTCAAAATATTAAAAAATATATAAATTAATTTTCAATTTGAAATGGTTAAAAGTGAGTTATTTAAAATATAAAATTAGTATGGGTCTAAATAAATTTAAAAAATAATTTCTAGATCATTTTAGGTCACATTATGACCCTTATATGTTGGATTTAACCCATACTTAAACTCTTTAACTCTTACTGTGACAACTTGGAATTTTACTCTTTAAGGGTTAATATAGATACTATAAAATGAAAAAATAACCATACATCAATCAAAGATTAAATTTTAAAAATTATCCCAACTATTTTTCCAAATTTTATATTTATATGAATTTTATATCACTTAATAAATTATTATTTATTTTAATATATCAAGAATGTAAATTTTGACACTATTCAATTCTTATCTTTTTAAGAAATATAAATACACAATATATCTTCGAAAAAACCTTTCATAGATTCCCTATATGTCTGGGTAATCTATAAAATTCATTTTTGAAATTAATTATCTCAAATTATAATAATTTTAATATTTTTAATATAATTTATTTGACATTTCTATTAATTAAATAATTACCGCATCATCATTGTGTAAGACTTTAAGATAATTTTTTATTTTCTTAAATTTAAAAATAATATTTCATAATGAAGATAAACATTTTATATTTCAATATAATTTTTATTGTTGAAACTATCTACTGAATAACCACATATAAAAAATGTAATACTTATTAAAAAACATGAGTATGACATATTGGACTTTCCTTAAAATAAAATAATAAAAAATGGTTAAAGTCATCCAATTAGACCCAATAGCCTATAAAATCATCCCAAGTATGATTTTTTCAATACTAACTCATAAAATAAAATTAGTACAGGTGTTAGGGTAATTTTATAATTCTTATAATATTATGTTTACCCTTAATTACCCAATTTACCCTTAACCGTGGTAATTAAAAAAAATAAGTTATAATTCATATTGTACAAAAATATAAGGTACGTATTTAAAAAAATGGACCTTATGATTATAAATAATGAATCCATTTTTAATAATTAATAATACATAATTGGTTAAAATTAATTTAAAATTAATCTCATTGACAAAATGAGAAAACAGGTTTATAAAGTGAAAACCTTCAAAATATTGAAATGTTTTTATATCCAAATTCAATGAGAATTTGATTATAATTACCTAAATTATATTAAATTATAAAAATTACATAATTATAATTTAAGAAAAATTATAAATACAATTTATCACTATAAATTATTTAGATGAAAAAAATTTGTTTTCAATTAAAATGCAATATTTTATCACTATTCCTCAAAACATGAAACTTATCAAAAAAATAACCAAAAATTCAACCGAAGTAATTTTTATATTTTTATTTAAAATATTAAGTTTATTTTTTCAAATATAATTTATAAAACTTTTAAAACTATATTTAAAAAATTGTGCCATCAAAAGGTGGTAAAGCTGCCTTTAGAAAAAATATAGTCTTTTAATGCATAAAATTGGATTCATTCTTATCTTATACCAATAAATAATTTTGTTGAATGTAATTTATTTTATTAAATATATAATATATGAATTTCAAACTTTTTTTAATAATTTTCATTCCCTCCAATTTAACAAATAGGTTATAAATATTGTGTTAGAATAATTCTATTTTATTGTATATCATTGTTGGTTTAAACTTGGTGGTGTGTGTAATATATGTTATCAAATAAATTAAATTAAAATAAAAAATACCCTAAAATATTGGGGTTTTACAATCATGAAAATAAAATTTAGGTAAATCTAGAGTTTTTTTATTCTAACACTAATCATTTAACACTTCAAATTTTTGGTGTTATCCTTTCCTAGATGCCAATATAATCTTCTATTTACCATTTAAATTTAAAATAATTTATTTTAAAAGAATATTTCCATTATAGGATTAATTTAACCTATTATTTGTCACGACCCTCCCTCGGGGTCCGTGCCGTGACTACCCCAAGCCTGCCTTCCATAGGCCAGGGGCTGGCGACTAGCACCAAGGCGTAAATCCCGGTAAAAAGGGAAGGCATTTCCTTTGTAGAGTAAACAACACCACAAAGTAAGAAAGCGGAAAGTAAACACTAAGTAAAAACAGAGTACAACTGAAAGTGCGGAAAAGTAAATGGGCCAGTATACAAATCCAAACTGAAAGTAAAGTACAACTCGAAAGGGAAAACAGCAACTGAAAAGTAAAAGCCGCTACACAGAGCTGTCCACTGGAAATCCCACCTGAAGGGTGGGTACAGATAGCTCCACTGCTCCACGGGTCCCGCCGTCCGCTCCGAGCACGTCCCGCCCAGTAGTCCACCTCCGGGTACCGTCCCGCTCTGCAAGCCTCAGCCAAGATCAACGTTGTCCGTCGTCTGCAACCAACACAACGTAGTGCGGGCAAAGCCCGTGCATGGGTGAGTATAAGCTACTCAGTAGGGACCCCGAGACCCCTAAAGGTCTCTCAAAATCCACAAAGGATAAACCACAAAGAAAGGTACAATCACGAAGTAACAACTGACACTGCTTAGGTATATGCCCATACATATACCTAAGTCATCAATTCAAATACGCTCCAACCTCCGAGCCCAAGTATAACTCAGTCCACACAGGAAAGTAAACGTATTCCACACAGGAAAGCAAAACGTAACCCACACAGGATAGCACAACACAATCCACACAGGAAAGTAACAGGATTCAGCTCACACAGGATTTTCATTATCAAAAACGTAACTACTGAAGAGCCCCATCTCTGAAGTGTACAGTGTCCTGTCACGACTCTGAGATACTGCTCACTAACCTAAGACTGTTGAGGTACTCCTCCTGTCGAGTACCACGGGTCTGCCGCCAACTACCGGGCGCTCCGTCCGCTGAGGGTCTGCTGCCAAATACCGGGCGCTCACCCAAATAGCCTACAGAGGTACTCCTCCAGTCGAGTACCGCGGGTCTGCTGCCAACTACCAGGCGCTTCGTCCGCCGTGGGTCTGCCGCCAAATACCGGGCGCTCCGTCCACTGGGCTAGTCGACTCACTCCAAGTCGAGTCGGTCGAGCAGTCTGCAGGTCTCATCCGGCTACACGGTCTCCGTACTCCGTACGCTCGTCTCCAGCATCGCGGGTCTGCCGCTACAACCAAGCGCACCACCTCTATCGAGTAAAACAGAAGATTCTATTCACACAGGTGTACTTCTTCGGATAACGATAAAGATGATCACTGAACCATCTAAGTCATCGGACCTACAAAGGATTGATAGGTACTAACCCCCGCAGTGACCTACACAGGATCGGACCCACACAGGATCGAGCCCACGCAGGACCTGTAGCACTGATCCACGTAGGATCACTGAGTGCAGTAGTCGTCGCAGTCCACTGTGGATCTCTGCACAGTCGTCGCCGCAGTCCACTGAGGTTCTCTGCATGGCCGTTTTCGGAGTCCACGGAGGATCTCTGCACAATCGTCGCTGTCGGAGAAGCAGTCGCAGCCAGCACTAGGGTTCCCGCACACATCAAGCTCGTTCGGAGGGCCCGCTCCACGAGCCGAGAGGCTGATACATCAACTGTCACAAGTCCAGATTTGATGTATCCAAAAGTTCTGTATCGTCAACAGGAACTCAACGCAACAGACGGCGCGTCGATCGGACGCCCGGTCTGAGAGTTATTGGCGTTTTCGTCCCCGGGGCTCGGTTGGTTTTTAAGGCAAAACCAACCCGACCGTACTCCACCTGCGTCCAAACCTCGGGCGGAGTATTCCAAAAGATCCGTCTCACTAAGAGGAACACAACAAACCTGATGGCACGTCAATCGGACGTCCGTAGCTCAATATATGAGCGTTTCCGCTCCGAAGGCCCGGTTGGTTTCGTGAACGAACCAACCCGGCCGAACCCAAAGTATCCCGAAACTTTGAGTGTGATATACCGAAACGACCGTCTCGATCCAAGGATCGCGTTGCCGCAGACGGTTCATCAATCGGAGGTCCGTCGCTCAAGATATGGCCAAAATACCGAAACCGATTCGAAACGGGGGGTCCGGGTCCGGCCCGACCCGGCCCGACCCCCCCTGGGTCGGCCCGCACCGGGTCGACACGAACCGGGTCGACCCGACCCGGGTCCCACCCGGACCGGCCGGCCGGCGGCGCGGCGGCGCGGCATATGTGCCGCGTCCTTTTGGAAAATGGCCCCCCCTCGTGGGGGCCTGCTTGAATAAACCGGGGGGCCTCCTGCCCCCCCTCAAGGAAACTGCCCCCCTCATAAATGAGGGGGGGTTTTAAGCTGGCAGGGGGAATTTATTTCCCCCGCCTATTGACCTTCCGGTCGGCCAACTGCCGGCTGGTTTTCTCCAACGGGACCGGAAAATCTGGTCCCCCTTTCCGGCTTCCGACGCCGGCGGCCCAGCCGCCGGTCTTCTCGTCCCGCCGCGGCCCGGAACCGGCCGCGGTGTTCGTCGTCCGGCGCGGTGCGACGGCACCGCGCCCCTCCGCCGCGCCTTTGATTTCCTTCAACGCGGCGCGATGGCGTCGCGTTCTTGATGATTCTTCCATGGCGCGCGCGCGACGGCGTCGCATAAAAAGATTCGGGCGAATATCCACGTGGTGCGACGGCACCACGCCACATTGATTCATCCGCAATATAAAACATCACGAACGAAGGAGGGGGTTCGGCCGTGTTCATGCAGTCCGGCCCCCTCATGTTAAACAATAACACTTATTTAAAAATCCTTACGTTAGTCATGCAAGAACCACGAACAAGGATAAATAAATAAACAAATAACAACAACCCCTACCTTGGGTAAAAGTTAGAAGATTTGTCAACGTCCCGCGGAAGACAACGTCGCGGAGGTCGGGCGTCGCGGTAGTCGTTCGTCAAATCCGTTGACGAAGAGATACGCCCGAAGAGATACGTTGTTGGCGAATCTTCGTATGCCGACGAAGAAAGTCCAATAAGGAAGCAGCGTTCCTTTTCGTTGACACGGAAGACGAAGAAGAGAGAAGCGGCGATCTCCATCGGAGCTTGAGCGTTCTTCGTCAAAGCTTGAGCGTTCTTCGTCAAAGCTTGAGCGTTCTTCGTCAAATCTTGAAGAATAAAGAAAAGCTCTCAAAACTCTCAAGATGACTAAACAAAACTAACCAAATAAAATAAGGTCCCTCATTATTTATTTACCAAGCCAAGGAATTCAAAACTTCAAATTCAAAAACATAACACTTAATTAATTATACATGTCATGTGAAATTAATTAGGTGTTAAGTTAACAAGATTTTAAGAGGGAGAGAGGGGAGTTAGGGAATTTGAAAAGGTGGGGCTCGGGTGGGCCCCTCCTCACCTTAATCCTCTCTTAGGTGGTTACCACCCAACTTCCAACAAAAGTTTTTAACCACTTAAAAGATATAAAATAAATATTGTTTCACAAATTTATTTTACTCTTCATTTCATCCAGAAAAAGAAAAATTAAACAACTCCTCTTAGGCAAACGCAACTCCGAAAAAGGCGTTCCTAATCAATTACCGGCGTTGCGGTTCCATCGGTGCCCTCAGAATTCGATTCTGAGTACCGGTTCAAAAGTTAGGAAAACCCGCTCGTTCGTTCACTGAACGTACCCGAGCCAAACTTCGGAAAATGATTCCGGGCACACCGGGCCTTGGAATCAGGTGCCGTCAGAAACCGCGCTCTTGTAAAATTCCAAAGAAAATTAAGAAAAAATTTCCCTTGAATTTTACGGGTCTTTACATTACTCCCACCTCAAGGCTTTACGTCCCCGTAAAGATACATCAAAAACTAGGGAAACAAATGAGGGTACTGAGCACGCATCTGAGCCTCCCGCTCCCATGTGCTCTCCTGGAGATTCCCGTGCTGCCATCTGATGCACACAAGAGGAATCGACCGTCCACGCAGGACCCGCTCCTGTCGATCCTCTATCTCCACCGGGACCTCCGTAAAAGTCGCCCCATCGTCAACGTCAAGCTCCCCATGGTCAATGATGTGTGTCGGGTCGTGCACGTATCTCCTCAGCTGAGATACGTGGAAGACGGCGTGCACCTGGTGCAACTGAGGTGGCCGAGCCAGGCGATAAGCCACCTCGCCAACCCTGCTGAGGACCTGAAAGAGTCCGATGAAGCGCGGAGATAACTTTCCGCCTCGGCCAAATCTCCGAATACCACATCGAGGTGAGACCCGCAAGAAGACGTGGTCGCCATCCTCGAACTCCAGTGGCCTCCGCCTCCTGTCAGCATATGACTTCTGCCGGCTCTGTGCTGTCCTCATCCGCTCCTGGATGACCTGGACCTTCTCTGTCGTGGCCTGGACCATCTTCGGTCCCACGAGAGCTGCAATATTTCTTCTTTGCCGATAAGAGAAAACTGGTCCCATCCCCTGGATGAACCACATTCTTTGCCTAATACAGTCAATCCTAACATGGATGATACTAATCCATACCAAGGATGACGTCGTAAGGCCTCGACGCTACTACTAAGAGATTAAACCGTTACTCTCGCCTCCAAAGGTTGAGTCACACTGTCGGCATCAGTGTGTGGTAACTGGGTCTCCTCCAGTAGATGTCTCACAAGTGAGGGTCAAGTCAACAGCCAAAACTGGAACCTCTTAGTAACATCACGAAAGAGGACAGGAACGAAAATATCACAAAGGTATGCGTTTTTTTATTATTAGTGCAGCTCATAATACAATACGCTACACAAAAGCAACAAGGAACCAGAAGTACAAAGGACGTATCCACTAGTTCTGCTCCTGTCCATCAGCTCCCAGAGCTCCATGATCGAAGGCCTCGGCTGCCTGAAGCTGAGCTCTCGCATGTTCACCTACTCCCTGTGGTCGGGGTGGACCTCCTGGTGGTGGTGGTGGCAGAGCCTCAAAGCGTCACCCACCACCGGCTGCTCGTCCAACTCCTCTGCCTCGTCCGCCTCCTCCCTGCGGACCGCCACGGTCGAACCTCTGCCTCTGCCTGGGAGGTTCTTCACTTAACTGCTGATCATCAGCATGGAGGGTCGGACAGTCATGATCCATGTGACCAATCCCGCCACAGGAGTAACACTGCCCACTCTCGGCACGCCTGGCTCTGACTCCACCCTGGCTTCCCCGCACAACTGAGCCTGAGTCGTGCAGTCGGCCACTGGTAGGTCTGGTCTGCCTGGAACCCTGAGTCATCCGTCGGCTACCTGTTGCCGAAGACTCCGCTATCTGCCGCCCTGCGGTAGGTCTCGTTGTGGACTCAGCCAGGAAACTCTCGATCAGGAGGGCTCGCTCTAGCACTCCTGCCTGGGTCGGGATGCTGAGGGAGATCAGTGATGAACTGATCTCGTGTCTCAATCCCTGCTCGAAGGTCCGGGCCCGAAATAATGGGTCCCGTACCATGTCGGTCGAGTAGCGCGAGAGATCGGTAAATCTCTCCGAGTACTGAACGACTGTCATGTTGCCCTGCCGCAGCTGAAGAAGCTCCTGGATACGCACTTCACGAAGGGTGGCTGGGACGAACTCTGAGCGGAATATGCTCTCAAAGTACGTCCAAAGTAGAGATGCCTCATCGTGCACCTGGAGAATCAAGCTCCACCATCGTCCTGCTGCTGCGTGTAGTAGGCTCGCAGCGAGGATCACCATGAGGTCTGTTGGTGTCCTCACTAGCCTAAACACTCGTATCACTGCCTCCAGCCAGTCCTCTACTGCCTGGGGATCCGTCTCCCCACGAAACCTGGGCCGTCGCTGGCGCTGAAACTCATGCAGTGTGCTGAGGCGACGTGCATCGTCAGTGGCTGGTGCTGGAAGCATCGGGGGCTCGGCGGGTAGAGCTACCGCCAGTGCCACTACTGACAAAGGGCCCTGCACCGAGGCCTCGTCGCTCGGTGGGCTGTCGTCACGCTCGACTCTCGGAACCCTAGCTGGCTGCCGTCGTGGGGCCATCCTGAATAGGAAACAGGGGCGCCACGGTCAAACAGTATACCTGGTGAGCTGACACAAAGAAATCACAAAGAAAACTTTGAAACACACACGCAATCAATGTTTTCGTGCATTAAGTCGGAAATCCGAAGTCAGGGTCCTGGTGTACGGATACGTCGGCCGCCGCACCAACACTGGACTCCCTGGACTGATAACCACACTCAATACGGTAATCATTATTGCTTCACATAGAAAAGATCAGAGTTCACGGTAGAACTGAACTCCTCTGATACCAATTTGTCACGACCCGCCCTCGGGGTCCGTGTCGTGACTACCCCAAGCCCGCCTTCCATAGGCCAGGGGCTGGCGACTAGCACCAAGGCGTAAATCCCGGTAAAAAGGGAAGGCATTGCCTTTGTAGAGTAAACAACACCACAAAGTAAGCAAGCGGAAAGTAAACACTAAGTAAAAACAGAGTACAACTGAAAGTGCGGAAAAGTAAATGGGCCAGTATACAAACCCAAACTGAAAGTAAAGTACAACAAGAAAGGGAAAACAGCAACTGAAAAGTAAAAGCCGCTACACCGAGCTGTCCACTGGAAATCCCACCTGAAGGGTGGGTACAGATAGCTCCACTGCTCCACGGGTCCCTCCGTCCGCTCCGAGCACGTCCCGCCCAGTGGTCCACCTCCGGGTACCGTTCCGCTCTGCAAGCCTCAGCCAAGATCAACGATGTTCGTCGTTTGCAACCAACACAACGTAGTGCGGGCAAAGCCCGTGCAGGGGTGAGTATAAGCTACTCAGTAGGGACCCCGAGACCCCTGAAGGTCTCTCAAAATCCACAAAGGATAAACCACAAAGAAAGGTACAATCACGAAGTAACAACTGACACTGCTTAGGTATATGCCCATACATATACCTAAGTCATCAATTCAAATACGCTCCAACCTCCGAGCCCAAGTATAACTCAGTCCACACAGGAAAGTAAACGTATTCCACACAGGAAAGCAAAACGTAATCCACACAGGATAGCACAACACAATCCACACAGGAAAGTAACAGGATTCAGCTCACACATGATTTTCATTATCAAAAACGTAACTACTAAAGAGCCCCATCTCTGAAGTGTACAGTGTCCTGTCACGACTCTGAGATACTTCTTACTAACCTAAGACTGCTGAGGTACTCCTCCTGTCGAGTACAGCGAGTCTGCCGCCAACTACCGGGTGCTCCGTCCGCTGAGGGTCTCCTGCCAAATACCGGGCGCTCACCCAAATAGCCTACAGAGGTACTCCTCCAGTTGAGTACCGCGGGTCTGCTGCCAACTACCAGGAGCTCCGTCCGCAGTGGGTCTACCGCCAAATACCGGGCGCTCCGTCCACTGGGCTAGTCGACTCACTCCAAGTCGAGTCGGTCGAGCAGTCTGCAGGTCTCAGCCGGCTACACGGTCTCTGTACTCCGTACGCTCGTCTCCAGCATCGCGGGTCTGCCGCTACAACCAAGCGCACCTCCTCTATCGAGTAAAACAGAAGATTCAGTTCACACAGGTATACTTCTTCGGATGACGATAAAGATGATCACTGAACCATCTAAGTCGTCGGACCCGCGAAGGATCGATAGGTACTAACCCCCGTAGTGACCTACACAGGATCGGACCCACACAGGATCGGGCCCACACAGGACCTGTAGCACTGATCCACGTAGGATCGCTGAGTGCAGTAGTCGTCGCAGTCCACTGCGGATCTCTGCACAGTCGTCGCCGCAGTCCACTGAGGTTCTCTGCATGGTCGTCGTCGGAGTCCACGGAGGATCTCTGCACAATCGTCGCTGTCGGAGAAGCAGTCGCAGCCAGCACTAGGGTTCCCGCACACAGCAAGCTCGTTCAGAGGGTCCGCTCCTCGAGCCGAGAGGCTGATACATCAACTGTCACAAGTCCAGAGTTGGTGTATCCAAAAGTTCCGTATCGTCAACAGGAACTCAACGCAACAGACGGCGCGTCGATCGGACGCCCGGTCTGAGAGTTATTGGCGTTTTCGTCCCCGGGGCCCGGTTGGTTTTTAGGGAAAAACCAACCCGACCGTACTCCACCTACGTCCAAACCTCGGGCGGAGTATTCCAAAATATCCGTCTCACTAAGAGGAACACAAAAAAGCTGACGGCACGTCAATCGGACGTCCGTAGCTCAAGATATGAGCGTTTCCGCTCCGAAGGCCCGGTTGGTTTCGTGAACGAACCAGCCCGGCCGAACCCAAAGTATCCCGAAACTTTGAGTGCGATATACCGAAACGACCATCTCGATCCAAGGATCGCGTTGCCGCAGACGGTTCGTCAATCGGAGTTCCGTGGCTCAAGTTATGACCAAAAGACCGAAACCGATTCGAAAAGGGGGGGTCCGGGTCCGGGCCGACCCGGCCCGACCCCCCCTGGGTCGGCCCGCACCGGGTCGTCCCGACCCGGGTCTAACCCAGACCGGCCGGCCGGCGGTGCGGCGGCACGGCGGCGCGGCAGCCCGGCGGCCTGGCGCCGCACGGAGGCAGCGCGCGGGGGGGGGGGGGGCAAAGCCCCCCGCTTCTTGGAGTGGCGGTGCGGCATATGTGTCGCGCCCTTTTGGAAAATGCCCCCCCTCGTGGGGGCCTGCTTGAATAAACCGGGGGGCCTCCTGCCCCCCCTCAAGGAAACCGCCCCCCTCATAAATGAGGTGGGGGGGGGGGTTTAAGCTGGCAGGGGGAATTTATTTCCCCCGCCTATTGACCTTCCGGCCGGCCAACTGCCAGCCGATTTTCTCCAACGGGACCGGAAAATCCCGTCCCCCTTTCCGGCTTCCGACGCCGGCAGCCCGTCCGCCGGTCTTCTCGTCTCGCCGCGGCCCGGAACCGGCTGCGGTGTTCGTCGTCCGGCGCGGTGCGACGGGACCGCGCCCCTCCGCCGCGCCTTTGATTTCCTTCAACGCGGCGCGACGGCGTCGCGTTCTTGATGATTCTTCCATGGCGCGCGCGCGATGGCGTCGCGTAAAAAGATTCGGGCGAATATCCGCGTGGTGCGACGACACCACGCCACCTTGATTCATCCGCAATATAAAACATCAAGAACGAAGGAGGGGGTTCGGCCGTGTTCATGCGGTCCGGCCCCCTCATGTTAAACAATAACACTTATTTAAAAATCCTTACGTTAGTCATGCAAGAACCACGAACAAGGATAAATAAATAAACAAATAACAACAACCCCTACCTTGGGTAAAAGTTCGAAGATTTGTCAACGTCCCGCGGAAGACAACGTCCCGCGGAAGACAACGTCGCGGAGGTCGGGCGTCGCGGTAGTCGTTCGTCAAATCCGTTGATGAAGAGATACGCCCGAAGAGATACGTCGTTGGATAATCTTCGTATGCCGACGAAGAAAGTCCGAGAAGGAAGCGGCGTTCCTTTTCGTTGACACGGAAGACGAAGAAGAGAGAAGCGGCGTTCTCCGTCGGAGCTTGAGAGTTCTTCGTCAAAGCTTGAGCGTTCTTCGTCAAAGCTTGAGCGTTATTCGTCAAAGCATGAAGAAGAAAGAAAAGCTCTTAAACCTCTCAAGATGACTAAACAAAACTAACCAAATAAAATAAGGTCCCTCCTTATTTATTTACCAAGCCAAGGAATTCAAAACTTCAAATTCAAAAACATAACACTTAATTAATTATACTTGTCATGTGTAATTAATTAGGTGTTAAGTTAACAAGCTTTTAAGAGGGAGAGAGGGGAGTTAGGGAATTTGAAAAGGTGGGGCTCGGGTGGGCCCCTCCTCACCTTAATCCTCTCTTAGGTGGTTACCACCCAACTTCCAACAAAAGGTTTTAACCACTTAAAAGATATAAAATAAATATTGTTTCACAAATTTATTTTACTCTTCATTTCATCCAGAAAAAGAAAAATTAAACAACTCCTCTTAGGAAAATGAAACTCCGACAAAGGCGTTCCTAAGCAATTACCGGCGTTGCGGTTCCATCGGTGCCCTCAGAATTCGATTCCGAGTACCGGTTCAAAAGTTAGGAAAACCCGCTCGTTCGTTCACTAAACGTACCCGAGCCAAACTTCAGAAAATGATTCCGGGCACACCGGGCCTCGGAATCAGGTGCCGTCAGAAACCGCACTCTTGTAAAATACCAAAGAAAATTAAGAAAAAATTTCCCTTGAATTTTACGGGTCTTTACATTATTGAATATATAAAATATTCATGGGAATTTTTTTTATTTCCCATTATTTCTAGAATACCATACATAGGTAATCAATCACATCCATATGCAAACAAACATGGTTAATAAAATTTATCAATGATCTTTTATCATGTATCCTTCTATGTGGTGACTAATCCATTAATTAATTCTCTAAATCATAAAATACTATAAAATATAATATAAAATTGCATTCAAACATCTTTAATAAATACAAAGTGGAAAAACTATCCAAAATATTCTCTTGTACAATATCCATGAGACCAGGCTATTTTACTCTTATTTTCATACCATAACGATGACCCTTATGTGATGTTATTTCATTTAGAATTTATTTTTTTAGGAACAGTAAATACCACCTAGTATATTTCAAATTTATCATATCAAATTATATTTATTAATTACTATAGAATAATTCAATGGAAATTCCCAAGAAATAATCCTAGATTTCATAAACATCATATTTAAGAAAACAAAAAAAATATTCAAATCAATGAAATACTCACCAGGTGGTGTATTAATAAAAAATAAACTATTAAAGATGAGTGAAAATTTCATGAAGTCATACTTCAGCATTTGGTTTATAGCTTACCAACTTCATGGAATGAAAAAAAAAGATATTTTAAATCTTGGTTCTACATACTATGGTTATGTATTTGTTTATATGGAAATGTTTTGGGTATCTTTAGTCATATATAGTCAATCATCTATATCAAGATACCCTATTTTCTATTTACATTTAAAAATATTAGTTATTTGTTATTTAATGATCACTTGCAGAACAAGTTATCTTATACATCTCAAATTATATTTAACCTTTGTGTTAATTTAATCAAGAAATTATTGTGGTAGTTATTTTGTATAATAAACTATTTACTTGTTTCATATTGCTTCAATTAATAACACTTGTTTTGGATCATAATTTTATCTGATGATTTTCTGTTGGTAAAATTATACAATACTACTATTTTTTCATATCTATGTTTTATTATTCAAAACAAATATTATTCCTAACATGATATTATAAATTTATTACTGGTATGTTATATATATATACCAATATCATACAAATGGATAAAATTTTGATTAATTTACACTAAAATAAACCTCAATATATTCAGGGGTTGCAGGTTTTTTTAGTTTTTTCAATTATAAGTTAATATATATATATATATATAATAATAAAATGTTCATATACTGATTATAATTTTAGATGTTGGTTGAAAATACATGAATTTTATGGGAACTTGATATTGAAAAAAAATTCTACTCGATATTTGAGATGGATTTGGTATAGGGAATTGGACATTGTAGAAATTTCACCATTTAACTATCATCATAATGAAAAACCTACTTCCCCAATGATGTAGAATGATATTCAAATCCTGATTAATGATGTTTTCCACATTACAAAGAATTATAAAGATTGAAACATATCATCTAATCTACTTTATGATTTTCTTGAGATTAATACAATAGAAAATATAACAAAAAAATAAAATGAGGTTTATGAATTACTGGGAGATGGAAATCAAGAGTTATATTAAGGATGTATCAAATCTATAAAATTTTCCTTCTTAATTAATTTGTACCATATCAGGTTCTTGTTTGGAATTATAAAAAATAAATTTCAATGATATGGGATTTTCTTTAAGATTCATTGTTCAGTCTAATATCCCTCAATTATTTAATGAGATGATGAAATTTGAAAAAAAATAGTCTCAATTTTAAAAAGATACATGTGTCTCCCAATGATTTCATATTGTATTAAGGAGGTGATTTAGATAGATAAAAGTGTAAAAATGGTTATAATTCTAGATGTAAATTAGTGAATCCTGAGGAAACTCTAAATTAATGAACTATGAAGAAGAATATAAACAATGTTTTTGTGAAGGTTTTATGAAACTTTCTATTTAAACCATGATTTCAAAGATTATTCATGTATCCCAAAATGAAATATAAAATAATGTGTCATGCTATGAAAAAAACAGTGATGGGTTTATACATCATTCTAGAGGTTCAAAATCATGGAAAAAATTTTATTCTTTATATACAAATTTTTATTAATATCTCATAAATGTGAATTTGGGATTGGATACTGGTATATTTAATCCATTTGTCACTCTAAGTACAAATTATATCATATGGCCAGTTATTTTGATCCCTTACATTCTACTTCTATAGATGTGTCTGCACAATTTTATTTTCATTATTTCAAATATCATTATCAAAAATAAAATTCATGGAAATGTAATCAATGTATATCTTTGACCTGATATAGAATATTTAAAAGATTTATGGGATAATTTTGGTAATATATATAATTCATTGACAAAAAAACGTTCAAAATACATAAGGATATAATGTGCATGATTAGTGATATTCCAAGATTAGGAAACTTGTTTTGTTAAAACACTCACACTAGTTAGGTATGACTAGTTTTTTAATTTTACTTCAAGACAATGAGATTAACATATAGTAAAAAAGTGGTGTTTAATGTTTCATCATTGATTCTTGGATGCATATCATATATATAGGATTAACAGGTCATGATTTTATGGGACAAAATGAGTTGAGATCACCACCGAAATTGTTATCAGGTTCAACAATTATGTCATAATTATCAATTGTTGATATAGAATTTGTTAAACAATATCAATTAATGTTTTCTATGAGAAGTTTTTATACCTCATTAGTTATAGTTGGTAACCAAAAATGAAAGAAAAAAATCATTTTTTCAAATATCCTTATTGGTAATTTCAATTTTCACATCATAATATTGACATTATACACATTGAAAACAAAATATGTGATAATTTGGTTTTTACAATATTGAACAAGCAAGGAAAATAAATTTTTTATCTTAATGATCATAAGTACGTTGAATTAATGAACATAAAGAATGATATAAGGTCAAATTATAATTGAAATTATACTACTATAGTTTATTCATTGTAAGAGAAAGATAATTATGTTTTAATTTAAAGACTAAAAAAATGTGAATGTACCTTATGGATATTTATGTAACATTTCAAGAGGTATTGACTTGAATCATCATAAGTTACATGGAATTAGGTCAGGACTCACATATTTTTATGGATATGTTGATACCTTTGGAATTGAAATTTTTGTTACATAACAAAATAATATCAATTGAAATTGAAGTTTTCACATTCTATTGAAAACTTTGTAAGAAAACTTTCAACCCCATTGAGATTGAAAAACTTCAAGAAATAATTTTAAGGACACTTTTTCATTTGGAAATGATATCTCCCCTATCATTTTTCATTGTGATGATTTATTTAACAATTTATTTGAATAGGGAAGTAAAAAATAGGAGGACACATACATTACTGATGGATGTATCCCATAAAGAGGTAATGTAATTTTATATTTTAATGAATACAACATTAAAATTTTAAACTATTTATATATGTATTTAATTATACTATGTTACATTATTTATTTAGTTATCTATGTCATTTAATGTTTTTTGGGAGAAACAAAGTTTAACTAGAATGATATATTGATAAAGGTTATATAAGGAAAGTGTGTCTCGCCTTTTGCTCAAGGTATCTAGATAATATTGAGATGTGATTAAATTGAGATGGGTGTATTGATGATAACAAATATCAATTTCAATCATATATTAATTCTGAAAAATTTCTAATGTTGGTTCATCAAGATGGAAAAATATAAATAGTTTTATTAACAAAAATAGAGTTCAGGAAACCAAATTTATATGTGTTACTTAATAATGATATTTCATATTTTTTTTTGAAGTATAGAAGATAAAAATGAAGATATGACTTAAGAGTAGAGAATGAAATTAGGAATAGATAAAAAATATATATTAAAAACGACTTTATTGATTATTTTTCACTTCATGTAAGATTATAATAAATTTCAGATTCATAAAATATTGATATAATTATCTTTTATAACTAATAATATTTTGATATTTATACATATAGATCATGGATGTTGATAATCAAGCTAGAGTGTAAGATGATTTCATTTATTTAGCTCGAAGACCTTTGAAGTAGTATAGTATATATTATGTTTATAATATTAATGGCTTTATGTATTGAATAATTTTTTGAGAAGGTCAAAAATATAAAATACATGAATATTTAAAAAATTTATAGACTTGGGATACTATGGAATGTTGATTTAAATTATTAAATTACATTATCATGGAAAATTTAAATTTTCTTATTCAAATTCAAGTGGGATGATATTTACTAGGGAATAATGAATTATTCATTACAATTTACTTATGTTAAATTATCTTTGTTGCTTATTATTAGTGAGTGTGAATAACATGATCTATATATATTTTTCTTGCCAATATAAAATGGTATATTATCTGGATAAAGATGTAAATAAAGGGTGTGTTTTTAAAGTTCGTTTCAAACCAAGAGACTTTTATGGTATAGTTTATGAAGTTGAATAATTGTTGTGTGTCATTAAACCTCATCAAAAACAAGAGAATTATCTATCTATCCATTATGATATTGAAACAGTTTTTCTTAAAAAGGGTGGGTGAAGATGATGAAATCATGTTAAAGGTGGATGATGATAATGATAGGGATAATGAGGAATTAATCTATTTAATGTACATTCCTTTAACTTATCTTTTATTTGTTTATTTAGAATACAAGAATTTAATTAATCTTTATAAAATATTTTTAAATCATTTTCTTGTTTTACATTTAATATTTTGTTCTAAATTAATTAATATTCTTATTTTATATAATAATTTCAAGAGAGAGAAAAATTAAATATACAAGTTGATCATCTAAATCTCCTACAGTGTTGGATGACCCTTATGATACACTCCCTCCTGTATCAACTTTATTCACTATTTTTTAGTTTTATCACCTTTCCAACATTTTATTCGATCTTAAATGATCTAATATTCATCATGAACACTCCCTAATTCAAGTAAATTTTCTTATACTTTATAGATATTAGAGGAATCATATAGAGTAGTTGAAGACCAATCATCTACTGAGCATATGGTACCATGGTTACCATCATGAGGTTACTAGAGTGTCACCATTATTATTATGTAACTATTAATGTTAAAATATAATTTATTACATCTTTAAAATAAATATTTAATATATTTATTGAATAGATTCAAATAATAAGAAGATATAGGCACACATAAATGCATAATTTGATTATAATCTTGTCAATTTTAAAGTAGTTATACCATTTGATATGTTTGGAGTGTCGATAGATAATGTTGGAGGGTTATCAGTATATAATGGTTCAATTATCATGTGATACGAAATATAAACCCATCACTTTTCATGACTGGAGATTTATTCTCACTAGTTGGAAGAATGATATATTTTATAAACAATTGAATGTAAGTTTAATTTCATATTTATAAAAAAATTATTTTATTCCTATCAAATGTCAATATAATTATTAGTTTATATCTAATATTTAGATAAATTTTCATTTTTATTTTTATTATATGGGTTTTCATCAATGGATGTTGAAACTTTTGGTGAAAATTAGAGTTATTTTAAGTATAGGTTGTAGTGTGACTTCATTGACACCTCGTTAACTGTCATTAAAATGTTTATAATGGTACCCAAAGGGACACCTCAGGGCCAATGGAAGTTCTTTTTAGATATCAAGTATTTTTATTCACATAAGGAATTTGATATTTTTATATTAAATAGATATTAATTTATAAAAAATAATGCATTTTTTATTAATATTAGCATTTTTTTGTTAGGGATATTCTCAAAAAAATAAAACAAAGAGAAGAAATTATTCCCTCACACAACTGATTAAAAATGTTTTTCAATGAGAATGTAGATTAAGGTAATGTTTCAGATATTTATTAAATATATTTTTTTATTTTAGGAATTTTAATATTTATAATTGCTAGATTTTTTGTTGATAATATAGTAAATGTAAGTTGGTCACAAGGCCAGTTGAACCAAGTTGTGGTTCGATGTGCACAAAAAAGCTGATAAAAATTTTGTAAGTTCACCTACAGTAGACGTTCAGATAAAAAATATAAATCAAAATTTATTTTTTTTAGAAATATATTTTTTAAAAAAGTCAATTTACAAAAAATAAATTAAAGAGGCATGGTATTTAAATCCATCATTGTCATTATTAGTCTACAACAACAATGTTATTGCCCATGTTTTGGGCAAGGATCATGTTGGTATTGTTTGAGGGTTGGGTTGTTTTAAAGACACAAACTTCTCATACATATATATAATATATTTTATATTAATATTTAATACATTTCATAAATACATTCCCATTGACTGTATAGGTTTAGTGTCGTTGGAGACTAGAAACAAGATATTCTTATATATTGAAATATCTTAAAAATATCCCATAAATATATTTCCACATAGTAATATTCATAAAAATACCATACCTAATACATTTTTTAATAACCTAGGGAAAGGAAACATAAGAATGGGTGATATTAGATGATCAGTAAGGGTAAATAAGGGAGATAACAATGTAACATGAGTATATGGGAATGAGAACATGAGAATAACATTTGAAAACCATGTCCCACATATCATAGATACTAAACATGGGCCATGGAATAAATATTGGTAATGTAGTCAAAGAACATAAACCATGATAACATAACATTGTAATAAGACATAGATTTTTGAATACACATAATCATAGAAAATTATTTTCTTAATAGTCTAGAATCATTTCAAAAACTATAATAGTGGAATGGGTTCACTCTCCAAACCATCATAGTTGCCTAAGTTCATTCCCAAAACTATCATAGTGGACATATTCCCTTACTGAGATGAGTTCACTCTTCATTCAAGCGCTATTTATCTAGTGAGATATCAATATTTACCTAATTAATTGGAGGGAGATAAATGTAACAGCCATCATATATGGATTAATGAGGACCAATCTAATCAAATTTGAGGATGCATTCATAAAATAAAGTGCAAGGAAAGGTAAAAGACTAATGGTTTGATGTTTATGGTTTTATTACCCCAAATCCTAGAAAAATAAATAAACATAGAGACTAATCCCATATTGAGAGAACAATTGTTACAAGATCTTTTTATTCTTCTAGAAATGAATGCACTAAACATCCACTACTTCCAAAAGTGGTTGATACACCATAAAAACCCACACCTATTGATCATTCATCATAATCCTCAGAGTCAACTAACTCAAGTGATACTAACTGTGTAACTCCCCGGCCCCAGTTACCCAGAGTCGGTGCATTATTACATAACATTGGCATGATCACAAGAAATATCCAATCTTGAAAGACTGATTGGTTTAGTAGCCTTGGAAACACTAGATATATTCTTAAGTCTTACATTACATCATAAAAATGAAAACTACAACAACATCTTTTCTTCATATTCCACACTCATATCCCCACATATTATCCCTGCAGGTCATTCATAAATTACTTCTTCATATCCTGGGAAAAATAAAACATTGAAAGGGGTGAGCTCACATGCCCAGTAATGATAACAATATAGCGGAAACTTTCATAAATAATAATAAACATTTAAGGCAATGTATAACTAAAAAAAAGCCTTTTAAACTTGAACTTAAACATAGTATGGAAAAAATAAAATGAAACAATTCCATTTACTTATTCACATGGATATTCTACTAATAGAATAATCACATGCAATATCAATAACCACTTTCATAATGATGGAATGCATAATTCCAGACTATCATAACCACATAGCCAAGGCCTCATGCCAAGACTACAAATAATATTTTGTCAAGGCCTTGTGCCAAGACACTAGTTTTTCTCATGAGACCTACCAACGCATCAAGGAGATATAGCGGGCTCCACCCGTCACATATTAAGTCCAATGCATTCCCATATGAAAAAGGTTTAAACGTAACATAAACATTCGTATTAAGACTAGCATACGAAATGTCAATAGTTTCACCATAAACCATGAAGGGTATAAAAATAACATATCCATATTCAAACATATCACAAACCCTTCAATATAATATGGAAGTTTTGTTTCATAATAAATCAGCTTCAAATAAGCATAAAATCCATCAAAGGATGTAGACATAGATGAAATCAAAACTCTTTTTAGAGAAATATCATCTTTTTATTTTGAAATCAATTAAGAGTCATATAAAATAAAACACTTACTTTGAAAATATTCTTATAAGCTTTTAAGGGAAGCTTCGACGATTTTATAACGGCGGAAAATAGCCGCACCTGCTGTATAAGTTAAAAAAACATTCTTACCTTAATTCTGTCGAAAAGGTTAAAAAGCACCTTGTTTGGAAAATTACGGAAAGATTCCTTTATAAACCTCTTATAAAAAGTCAAAAAAGGGTATAAATGACTTTAACCCATATTCTAGTAAATAGTAAAAAAATTTTGAAATACATTTTCAAGAAACATGGATGTGGATGATAAAGAAGTCCCTGTAGATTATTACGTATAAACAACCTCAGATAATGAAGAGATTGCGAAATAAACCCTGACCTTGTACTTTTCCTTGGTTGGGGGTAGGTTAACCTCGTTTATAATGGTGAAATAATTGTTATTAAATTATACAATAATCGTATATATTAATATGATATCATATATGATCTTTTAACATTGATTTTTTAATTATATCTTAGTATTATCGTTGTTTCGGGTGTTAACTTACTCATTTTATTTTATATGTTTTGTTACGTAAGCCATGTTTTTCATGGATAGGTTGTATATTATTCATATACAGAATGATATCAAGTCCTTAAACATTATTTTTATATCATAAAATGATAATTATACTTGAATGGATACGATGGAGAAGGAATCCCATCGCGTTCGTGGAGACGGTAGTCCGTATGTACGTACGAGTGACAATATCATTCTTTTGATATTAAAATAATATATAATTGGATGGTATATCATATATACAGAATAATTATCATGTTATATTAATTATTTACATGAATTACACATCATTATTATACCCATCTAAATAATAATATATTGAATAACAATTACACCATGACGTGGAGACGGTAAGGTGTACGTACGCACGTATGGTGACATGTCATTAAAAGGATGGATAGAATACTGAATATGGTTGTACCATATTTATAATAATATTACAGTGTATAGTAGATACTGGATTCATTATTTTATAATGGTAATAACAAATAAATAATAAGTTGAAGAAGAAATGAATTTGAAAAAGGGTGGTGAAAACATTACCTCTTCTTCGGGTTCTTCCTTTTGATTTGATCAAAATGGCTTTTTAAGATGGCTTTATGACTAAAGTAAGGCCTCTATGATTAATTGAGGGAAGTTAAGAGAGTATTTGGGCAGAGGTTGGCTGAACAAAAAGGCTTTGAAGGTGTGAATTAATGATAAGGAGGAGTGCCGTTTTATAAGAGGGGTGAGGGGAACCTTTGGAAAAGATGGAAATATTACTCTATAATAAATTCATATTTGGTTTCTAATGGATCCAATGTAGATTATTTAAAGTTTAAGGTGGGTATGGGTCGAAAAACACTCAACCAATAGAATTTAAACAGGTTTGGGTTACTATTTTAACCATATCTTTAAGTATTAACTCTTAGTTAATTAGTTTCACTTTTACAATGTCTCTTTGTATTTTTATATTATATGGTTAATAAACTTACTATACACATACAAGAGACCCCAAAGTGGTCCATTAATGAGAAACCTATCATGATATAATTCTCTTGGCCGAACCTTAGATTTTTAAGAATTTAATGTCAATTAATAATATAATATTTATTTTAAAAACTCTTTTATGTCAATTTTGACAATATTCAATAATTTATTTTTTTGAAAATCATAACAGAATGATTACTTCTAAAAAAGTTACTTAAGTCGATCCTAACATGTCATATTAACCTAGAAAAGTAGTGTAATTCATAAAAAGTCTCAAATTATATTTATTTGGGTATTTATAATATAAATTATTTTAATTTTTCACTATTATGGTAATTACTGTATCATCATTGTGTCATAAATAAATTAAATTATTTAATGTATAAAAATTATAAATAAAATATATTTATGTAGGAAATAATTTTATCTTTATAATGAATATTTAAAATTGAATTTATATTATGTATAACCCTATATTAAAAAAATTTAGTAAATAACATTGATTTTAACTCTTTTAACTCTTCTTTGAATTAAATAATAATAAATGTCCTAATCTAATCCAAGTGGACCAAAATGATAATATTTTAGTCCTAAGGATGTTTTTGGTCGAGATACACTTGTCCAATATAATTAGGACATGTGTTAGGATAATATTAATATCTTTTTTACCCTTAATTACCCTATTTACTTTTAACCATGGTAAATAAAAGTAAAAAGTTACTATTCACCAAAAATTATTTTCATCTCATTGAACCATATTTTAATACTTGATATTAACCATGTCTCTTAGATTTTCGAAATTCTATTCACAGAAGCGGTAAAATTAAGTTTTATAAAAAATTCAGTTTTTTAACTACCACATAGTGGTTTCACTATTCATCAAAAATTGAAGTTTTTCAGAACAATGCCAAAATTTCACCCTAAGATATAATTGATATTCAGAATTGAAAAATGATGTCTATTTTAAAAAATTCCAAACATATATGTTTCATTAATTAATTTTATAATTAATTCCCGCTGTTACAATAAATAGTGTGTTTTTAAGAAACAATATATATCAAAAGATTGACAATTGTTTATGTCCAATTTCAAAGTGAAATTAATTCTAATGAACACCATTGGATAAAATGGTAAAAATATATTCTAATTATACTTTAAAACCACTAAATAATATAATTTATCACTATAAATTATTTTTATTTAAAATTTTGTTTTTAAGTATTTTTCACTATTCATAAAAATTGGAAGTTCTCCGAAAAATACCAAAAAATCAACTTAGGATAATTTCGATATTCTGAATCTAAAAATGAAGTCCATTTTGAAATATAATATATATATAATTTCAAAAATTAGTTATTACTATTCATAACTGCTAGTTTGATTGGTTGTGGTGTGTTATAACTCGATGTTGCGTACAACACACGCTATCACATTATTCAAAGAGAAGCGTACCGTAGAAGCTTGGGGTGTTACATTCTCCCCTCCTTCAAATAATTTCATCCTAGAAATTTCTAGAATACTACCGCATGAAAAGAATCGGGTGGTTCTTCATCATAAGTTCCTCGGGTTCCCATGTTGCCTCTTCCATCTTATGGTTTCTCCACAAAACTTTTACCAGACGCGTTGTCTGATTTCTCAGCACTTGTTCTCTCATATCAAGAATCTTGACAGGCTCTTCGCAATAAGACAGATCAGGTTCCAGTTCTAGTTCCTCATAGGTGAGTACATGCATTGGGTCAGGCATGTATTTCCTCAATAGAGGTACGTGGAACACATCGTGAACTTTGGAGAGACTTGGCGGCATTGCCAATCGGTAAGCTACAACCCCAATTCGTTCTAGAATTTCGAAAGGTCCGATGTACCTGGGACTCAATTTACCTTTCTTACCAAAACGTATGACTCCCTTCCATGGATATACCTTCAAGAAAACATGATCACCAACTTGAAATTCCAAATCCTTCCTTCGATTATCGGCATAGATCTTTTGCCTACTTTGAGCTGCTTTGATGTGATTTTGGATTACCTTCACCATTTCCATCGTTTCCTCCTCCAGTTCTGGACCTACAAGTTTTCTTTCACCAATGTCATCCCAAAAGGTTGGTGTGCGACATCTCTTCTCGTATTACGCTTCATATGGTGCCATCTGAATACTCTAATGGAAGCTATTGTTATAGTAAAATTCTACCAAAGGTAAATATTGATCCCACATACCCTGAAAGTCAAGTGAGCAAGATCACAACATGTATTCTAAGGTTTGAATAGTCTGTTCTGATTGTCCGTCTGTCTGAGGTTGGTAGGCAGTGCTCAAATGAAGTTTAGTATCCAGGGTTTTCTGAAGAATCTTCAAGAATCTTTAAGTAAAACAGGGATTACGATCAGAAACAATCGATTGGGGTACTCAATGAAGTCTCACAACTTCATTAATATATAGTCTTTCTAGACGTTCCAGTGGTAGATCTTCTCTTATAGCAAGAAAATGTGCTGACTTGGTAAGACGATCAACAATAACTCATATTGCATCCTTCTTTCTAGGAGTCTTTGGTAGCCCCATGACAAAGTCCATCGTAATATTATCCCATTTCCACTCCGGTATGGGAATAGGTTTCATGACTCCTCCAGGTTGTTGCCTTCCAGCTTTCACTTGTTGAAAAACCATACATCTTGACAAAAAATCAGCAATCTCCCTCTTCATGTTGTCCCACAAAAAATTTTCCTTTAAATCTCTATACATTTTGGTGCTCTCAGGGTGTATATAGAAATTGTAACTATGAGCATCATCCAGCAATTCCCTTTTTAGATCAGGTATATCGGGAACACAAAGACTCTTCCCAAATTTCAAAATTCCTTCTTCATACACAAATTCTCTCAATATCCCATCATTCACAACTTTAATCTTCTTTTGAAATTCTTCATCATCGGTCTGAGAACTCTTAATCCTTTCTAGTAAAGATGGTTTGGAAACCATTTGAAAAATAATTGATGTTTCACCTTCCACGGTTATTCCCATGTCCATCTTCACTAGATCCATGAAAATTGGATCCCTTTTAATTCTCATATTGTTCAAAACTCCATGATTTTTTCTGCTCAAATCATCTTCTACCTTGTTTGCTTTCCCGGGTGCTAGTGTATCGTACAATCATAATCCTTGAGTAATTCAACCCATCTCCTTTGCCTCATGTTGAGTTCTTTTTGTGAGAAAATATACTTCAAACACTTGTGATCAGTATAAATCTCACATTTTTTACCATAGAGGTACTGCCTCTATATCTTTAAAACAAAGATCACAGCTGCTAACTTGAGATCATGAGTAGGATAGTTTTTTTCATGAGTTTTCAACTATCGTGATATATAAGAAATAACCCTATCATTCTGCATAAGGACACAACCATGTCCTTTCTTCGATGCATCACTATAAATAAAGAACCCATCATTACCCGATGGTAGAGTCAATATAAGAGCATTGACTAATATTCTCTTCAGTTCTTCGAAACATTCCTCACACACTTTTTTTCAAACAAATTTAACCCCTTTACGTGTGAGCTTTGTTAATGGGTTATCCAATCGGGCAAAATTCTAGATGAAACGTCGATAATAACCTGCCAAACCAATAAAACTACGTACCTCAGTTATACTCGTAGGTGCTAGCTATTCTTGGATTGCCTTGGTCAGAGAAGGATCAACAGATATTCACAATTTTGAGACAATATGGCCAAGAAAAGAAATCTACTGAAGCCAGAATTCACACTTACTAAACATCCCATATAATTCATGTTTTCTCAGAGTCTTCGGGATAATGCACAAGTTATTTTCATGGTCTTCGTAGCTTTTGGAGTATACCAAGATATCATCAATAAATACCACAACAAATTCATTGAGATATTCCTTGAAAACTCTATTCATCAAATCCATGAATACAAAGGATGCACTAGTCAATCCAAAAGGCATTACAGTAAACTCGTAATGTCTGTACCTGGTTTGAAATGCTATCTTCAGAATGTCTTCCTTCTTCACACACAACTGATGGTATCCAAATCGAAGGTCAATCTTTGAAAAGTATTGAGCTCTATGTAGTTGGTCAAATAAATCATCAATGTGAGGTAGGGGATACTTGTTCTTTATTTTTATAGCATTGATCTTCCTGTAGTCGATACATAACCTCATAGATCCATCTTTCTTTTTAACAAAAAGAACCGGGGATCCCCATGGAGAAACACTAGGGTGAATAAATCCTTTATTACTCAATTCCTCTAGTTTTTTCTTTAGTTAGACTAATTCTACAGTGGCCATTCTATAAGGGGTCTTCGATATAGGCCTTGATCCAGGAATTAAATCAATGGAAAACTCAACTTCTCGTTCTGGAGGATGTCCAGGTAAATCTTCCGGAAATACATCTACATATTCTTTCACAACAGGTACATCCTCTATTTGAACATTCCTTTCCTCACCCATAGTCATTTCTTTCTCTTCCTCCCCAATAATTGAATTTAGTTGATCTATTGGGGGTGGATCTAGATAAGAATTAGGTGGTGGTGATTCTGCTCTAAAGATAAGGTGTTCCTTATCATCATCATCAAAAATCGTAACCTCCTTCTTCTTACAATATATCTTTGCATCATAGTCTGAAATCCAATCCATACTGAGGATTATATCAAACTCAATCATAGGTATGATGATGAGATCAGCAGATAAAGAACATTTATGTGCTCTAATGGGGACCGATTCACAAAACTTTGTTGTAATGATACTTCCCTTAAGAGTTTTAACTAACAACTCCCTTGGTAAATCAAATTGGAAATATCTAATTTTCTTAGAAAACCGGGAAGATATGAAACAATGCGATGATCCAGAATCAAATAATGAAATTTCTAAACTTGAGGAAACCATTAGATTACCTGCCACCACGTTTTTCGGAGCTTCTACCTCAGTAGTAGTGATAGAATAATCGTGGCCTTGATCCCTTGGCCTTTTCTGAGGTAAGTTCCCCTGACGCTTAGGAAATTCATTTTCATAATGTCCCATCTCCCTGCAATTGTAGCATTGAACAATGTTAGCTTCCTTCTTCCCTTTGCAATCACGAGCTTGGTGGCCTTTTTCACCACACTTGTAACAGACACCCATTCCCTTCAAGAAAGTACCGAGGTGTTTCTTCCCACATTTACCACAGGATGGATAATCAACCTTTCTCTTCTTCCCCTTATTTCCATTCCCAGATTGATCAGAAGATCTCTTCTTCTCTTTATTTTCTTTAAAGTCATAAGACTTAGAGAATTCATTTTCGGTCTTCATAACACATGAGACAATGTCTTCATACAACGAAAAGGATTGTGAGACTAATGCTCGACAGGGAAATGGTTTTAACCCATCAAATAAATGATCAATCTTACTTCTTGTGTTACGCATATAATCTCCAGCATACCTTGCTAACCTTGTAAAGTTAGCCTCATACTTTGTGACATTCTCATCCTCCTTTTGTCTCAGACTCAGAAATTGTCTTTCCATATCTGCTCGATGGTCGCGAGGAAAGTATTTTTCTAAAAATAGATCTTTGAACTCCCTCCATTCCATATTTGATACTTTATAATCTTCCATCATGTTTTAAATCAATGACCACCATTGATCATCATCTTCAGTGAGGTGGTAAACTGCCATGATAACTTTTTCCCTTTCACTACTCCCCAAAGCCTAAAATATTTTCTCTAGGAAATTTATCCATTGCTCAGCTACTAAGGGATTTGTACTCCCATTGAACATTGGTGTTTGTTGACTCGTGAATTGATCTAACATTGATCCTCCACGCTGCGGATCAGGGTGCTCCATATGGGTAAGGTTATTATTCATAACCTGAGTGAGTTGTCCCAGTATGGTGATTAGCTGATGGGCACCAGTTGCATCACCAGCTCCACTATAATTATCTTGAGTAGGAGGGAAATCCCTACATGGAGTGTGTGCATTGATACGGTTTCCATTTCTTCCACTAGGCGCCATTTCTAAACAATGGCATAAAGTAGATTAGTTTATGAATCAAAATACATAATTCCATACTTATAAAACAATTAACATAAATTGAACTATTTATGGATATAATCCATAATCATAAAAAATGTTTTCTTTGAGTAAGTATATACTCATAAACCCTTCATAATGATTTATAAAGAAAATGAGAGTTATCCTAAGCATATCCCCCGGGAGTGTCGTAATAAAGAGTGCAGTAAGGCCCGTTCGAGTCTAGCTCAAAGCGGTGTTTTTGGGTTTTACACCTAGTTACATTTGTGCCAGAGCCGCCTCTACCTGTTCGTATCCAGACATGTATGTATTGCTCGGAAAACTCACAAAATCTCTACAATACCAAAATTCTAAGAAGTTCTTTTATACTAATCCTCAAAGTACATCTTAGGTCTATGTGCTCTAATCAGAGTTTATCTAAATCTAGCTTCCAAGGTTTGTACTAAACTTCCTCTGATACCAACTGTAATGCCTTGGCCCCAGTTACCCAGAGTCAGTGCATTATTACATAACATTGGCATGATCACAAGAAATATCAAATCTCGAAAGACCGATTGGTTTAGTATCCTTGAAACACTAGATATATTCATAAGTCTTACATTACATGATAAAAATGAAAACTACAACAACATCTTTTCTTCATAGTACACACTCATATCCCTATATACTATCCCTACAGGTCATTCATAAATTACTTCTTCACATCCTGGGTAAAATAAAACATTGAAAGGGGTGAGCTCAAATTCCCAGTAAGGATAACAATATAGCGGAAACTTTGATAAATAAGAATAAACATTTAAGGCAATGTATAACTAAAACAAAAGCCTTTTAAACTTGAACTTAAACATATTATGGAAAAAATAAAATGAAATAATGCCATTTACTTATTCACATGGATATTCTACTAATCGAATAATCACATACAATATCAATAACCGCTTTCATAATGATGGAATGCATAATTCCATACTATCATAACAACATAGCCAAGGCCTCGTGTCCAGACTACAAATAAGATTTTTGTCAAGGCCTTATGCCAAGACACTAGTTTTTCTCATGAGAACTACCGATGCATCGAGCATCTATAGAGGGATCCACCCGTCACATATTAAGTCAAATGCATTCCCATATGAAAAGGTTTAAACATAACATAAAAATTTGTATTAAAACTAACATATGAAATGTCAATACTTTCACCATAAACCATGAAGGGTATAAAAATAACATATCTATAGTCAAACATATCACAAAACCTTCAATACAATATGGATGTTTTGTTTCATAATAAATCAGCTTCAAATAAGCTTAAAATCCATCAAAGGATGTTGACATAGATGAAATCAAAACTCTTTTTAGAGAAATATATCTTTTTATTTTGAAATCATTTAAGAGTCATATAAAATAAAAAAATATCTTTGAAAATATTCTTATAATCTAGTAAGGGAAGCTTTGACGATTTTATAATGGTGGAAAATAGTTGCACCCGCCGTATAATTTAAAAAAACATTCTTACCTTAATTCTGTCGAAAAGGTTAAAAAGAACCTTGTTTGGAAAACAACAGAAAGATTCCTTTATAAACCTCTTATAAAAAGTCAAACAAGGGTATAAATGACTTTAACCCATATTGTAGTAAATAGTAAAAATGTTTTGAAATACATTTTTAAGAAACATGGTTGTGGATGATAAAGAAGTCCCTGTAGATTATTATGTATAAACAACCTCGGATAATGAAGAGATTGCGAAATAAACCCTTAACTTGTACTTTTCCTTGGTTGGGGGTAGGTTAACCTCCTCTATAATGGTGAAATAATTGTTATTAAATTATACAAGAATCATATATATTAATATGATATCATATATGATCTTTTAACATTTATTTGTTAATAATATCTTAGTATTATCGTTGTTTTGGGTGTTAACTTACTCATTTTCTTTTATATGTTTTGTTACATAAGACATGTTTTTCATGGATAGGTTGTATATTATTCATATCTAGAAGTATATAAAGTCCCTAAACATTATTTTTAAATCATCAAATGATAATTATACTTGAATGGATACGATGGAGAATGAATCTCATCGCGTTCGTGGAGACGGTAGTCCGTACGTACGCACAAGCGACAATATCATTGTTTTGATATTAAAATAATATATAATTGGATGGTATATCATATATACAGAATCATTATCATGTTATATTAATTATTTACATGAATTAAACATCATTATTATACCCATCCAAATATTAATATATTGAATAACAATTACACCACGACATGGAGATGGTAAGCCGTACATACGCACGTATGGTGACATGTCATTAAAAGGATGGATAGAATACTGAATATAGTTGTATCATATTTATAATAATATTATAGTATATTTTATATACTAGATTCATTATTTTAGAATGGGAATAACAAATAAAGAAGAAGTTGAAGATGAAATGAATTTGAAAAAGGGTGTTGAAAACATTACCTCTTCTTCGGGTTCTTCCTTTTGATTTGATCAAAAGGGCTCCTTAAGTTGGATTTCTGTCTAAATGAAGGCCTCTAGGATAAATTTAGGGAAGTTGAGAGAGTATTTGGGAAGAGTTTGGCTGAACCAAAAGGCTTTGAAGGTGTGAATTAATGAGAAGGAGGAGTGCCCTTTTATAAGAGGTGTGAGGGGAACCTTTGGAAAATCTAGAAATATTATTCCATAATAAATTCATATTCGGTTTCTAATGGATCCAAAGTGGATTATTTAAAGGTTAAGGTGGGGATGAGTCGCAAACCACTCAACCAATAGAATTTATATAGGTTTGGGTTACTATATTAACCTTATCTTTAAGTATTAACACTAAGTTAATTAGTTTCACTTTTACAATGTCTCTTTGTATTTTTATATTATATGGTTAATAAACTTACTATATACATCCAAGAGACCCCCAAGCGGTCCACAAATGAGACAACTATCATTATATAAGTCTCTTGGTCGATCCTTAGATTTTTAAGAATTTAATGTCAATTAATAATATAATATTTGTTTTAAAAACTCTTTTATGTCAATTTTGACACTATTCAATAATTGATTTTGGTGAAAATCATAACAGAATGATTACTTCGAACAAAGTTACTTAAGTCAATACTAACATGTCATATTAACCTATAAAAAAGTCTAATTCAAAAAAAGTCTCAAATTATATTTATTTTGGTATTTATAATATTAATTATTTTAATTTTTCACTATTATGGTAATTACTGCATCATCATTGTGTCATAAATAAATTAAATTATTTAATGTCTAAAAATTATAAATAAAATATAATTATGTAGGAAATTATTTTAGATTTCTAATGAATATTTTCAATCGAATTTATATTATGTATAACCCTATATTAAAAATGTTTTAGTAAATAACTTTGATTTTAACTCTTTTAACTCTTCTTTGAATTAAATAATAATAAATGTCTTAATCTAATCCAAGTGGACCTAAATGATAATATTTTATTCCTAAGGTTGTTTTTGGTCGATATATAATTGTCTAATAGAATTAGGACATGTTTTAGAGTAATATTAATATCATGTTTACCCTTAATTACCCTATTTACTTTTAACCATGGTAAATAAAAGTAAAAAGTTACTATTCACCAAAAATTATTTTCATCTCATTGAACCACATTTTACTACTTGATATTAACCGTGTCTCTAGGATTTTTGAAATTCCATTCATAGAAGCGGTAAAATTATGTTTTATGAAAAAATCAGTTTTTTAACTACCACTTAGTGGTTTCACTATTCATCAAAAATTGATGTTTTTCAGAACAATGGAAAAATTTCACCCTAAGCTATAATTGATATTCCGAATTCAAAAATGATGTCTATTTTAAAAAATTCCAAACATATAAGTTTCATTAATTAATTTTATAATTAATTCTTGTTGTTACCACAAATAGCGTGTTTTTAAGAAACAATATATATCAACAGATTGACAATTGTTTATGTCCAATTTCACAGTGAAATTAATTCTAATGAACACTATTGGATAAAATGGTAAAAATATATTCTAATTATAAATTAAAACCACTAAATAATATAATTTATCACTATAAATTATTTTTATTTAAAAAGTTGTTTTTAAGTATTTTTCACTATTCATAAAAATTGGAAGTTCTCAGAAAAATACCAAAAATTCAACTTAGGATAATTTCGATATTATAAATCCAAAAATGGAGTCCATTTTGAAATATAAAATATATATAATTTCAAAAAGTATGTATTAATATTCATAACGGCTAGTTTGATTGGTTGTGGTGTGTTAGAACTCGATGTTGCGTACAACACATGCTATCACATTATTCAAAGAAAGCGTACCGTAGAAGCTTGGGGTGTTACAAACAGTGACTCTGAAAATGACCCTACGTATATGGAATCTTATCAAATTGAAGAGAAATTGGACTTCTCGGGGGAACATGGCTCTCGTATGGATGAGAATTATGCAACTACCTTTCATAAATATAAAAAGGGTGAAATGTCCACTGACACATACCTTCAACTCAAAAAGAGGATGTTTCTTAAATTGGTGGAAGAGTTTAAGAATAATGCTAACATTTACTTTAAATTGAACCATTTGGAATGATCTTTCTACTTCATTGATGGCTTCTATTCTAGGGATTCATGGTTTCAAGTTTTATTCTTGGCTCCTTGATTTTGGTCTTGGCTAGTGATGGAAACTTTTCAATGTTATGGATTTCTCATATTTTATTTTTTGTTAAGGTATGCTTTTTTCATGAAGTGGCCTACTAGTTCTTTAGTGTTATCTTTGGCCTGCTGGACATATGGTCTCCAAGCCTGTTGTATAGGAAAAATATTTAAAGATTAACTATTGGATGTCTACAGATGCCTTCCACTCAATTTTCATACCCCCTTTTCTGGCTCATATTTGGTTTGTGGCCTTCAAGGGAGATTTCTTCTCATACTGCACAAGTTTTATTAACAGTGTTGTGCTGCCAATTATTTTAATGGAAGACACTCTTGGTAGTCTGATAACATGACGTCTTAGAAGGGTTTTTATGCAATCCAAAATCTTTTTTGTTTCTCTTGAAATTTCATTTTGTATCCCTATAAATCTCATGTTGTTGTAATCTATTGAAACATCATTTTTTTCATTTTAACTATTACTTTTAATAAATTCCTTTAGGTAATGAATTGGAACCCCAATTTGTGTCACCGCTTTAAAAAAAATGTGGAAATGAAACAGTTTTCATAATCATCCAATCATTTCATCATAGAATAACCCATGGAAAAAATAAGTGTTTTGAATAATAATTTTATCATGGTATAACCCATAGAAGAGAAAATGGTTTCATAAATACCCTTTAATAATAATAATAAACCTTTTAGAGAAATAATAAGAATGGTTTCCTTGGATCATGTCCCCAGTAAATCATAGGTTATATCAAAGGATTTCATCTTAGATAGAAAATGATTTTGAAATATTTATTAGAAAATTTCTTGAGGAAAATAGTATTTCAATTTTTAAAAAAACATTTTAAAACCTACAATATTTTCAATATCCTTTTATTTGAAAATAACTTTCTAAACTTATAAAGGAATATTTAAAGATCATTTAAAACATTTCTTAAGGAAAAAATAATTTTTTAATTAGAAAATATTTTTTTTAAACATAAAACATTTTCAAAATACTTTTTTTAAAATAAAATTTGAAACAAATCAAGTAATAATTAAAATATTGAGTGTTCATGATGACAAAAAAATGTTCTTGTCATACACATTATAAAAAATATTCTATTCATACTTTTGGTATAAGATAAAAATCAATTATTTAGAAAATGGTATAAATATTCCTTTCAAAACATTTTTAAAAAAATAATACATGGATAAAAAATTCTTTAATAAATAATTTAGATAATTTTAAAAAAAATTAACATTTTTAGAAAAAATGGTTTTGGAAAAAAGGGGTTTTATATTGAAGTGATAAAGAAAGATGAATTTTCATTAAAACATATTTTGAACTCTTGAGTATAGAAAGACAGTAAAATGAATAGAAAATATGTATTCTCATTAAATAAGTAGATAATGAAAAAATAAATTAGTTTCTTGAGAGATATATCATAATATTTCATCATTGGAATCATAACCACAAATAACCCTGATAAATGATGAGATTATAACATAAATCCCTTACCATATTGGTAACTTTGAATCACATATCCCGTTAAAGAATAAAATTAAATGAAACTTATAATATAATTAGAATAAATAAATTCTTATTATTGGATGTAAAAGGGTCTATATAATAACCACAAAAAATAAGATACATGCATAACATAACAGATGTCTCAAAGAAGGGAATTTGAGGCAAAAAACCATTAGTGATTTGGTAACTTTTGAACCTTAAACCCCATGAAAGAGAGATCCTAAAATGGATATGTAAATACCCATAATTTAAATGATAATAATAATAAAATAAATTAATGATAATTATATACACAACATAAAATAAATATGCGGTGAATATGGAATGTGTCTCACAAAATTAAAAAGTGAGATTAAAATCCCTTACATTAAGTCTCAACTTCCTTCTTACACATTCAAACCTAGTATATAATAAATATAAGTTTATTATATATATATATATATATATTATCTAACTATAGTTATATATCTATATATATATATATATATATATATATCATACCATATATGGTTTACTTAGGACCCTTTATTACCTGTTTATTAACAATTTCATGTTAAAGTCAAGTTTTAGGCAATAACTGCATTGTTTTTTGTGTATATTTTGATTTATTATATTTATTACTATTAATTTGATCATGATTAAATCATATCATTAATGTTAAATGTGGTATAAATATTATATATATTTAGTTTATATGTATTTATAAAAATCTATAAATGTTAGAGATAGAAAATGAAATACATCGTTCATAGAGACAGTAGGTCGTACGTACACATGAATGTTGTTTCCATTTTCTCAATGGATAAAACCAAAGAAATAGAAAAAATATATTAAATTTTTAGACTAATTTTTATTTCATATATTTCTCATATTTTTATTTAAACTTTTCATTATTACCTTCCATGTAAAATATACATGAAGAACAAATCGCATCGGTTTGTGAGGCGGTAGTCCGCCGTACACAAGAACAATGTTATCATATCCCCAATAGAATGGAAAGTAAAAAAGGTATATGTGGTATAATAATTAAATAAGTATAATTATGTTACAAATATCATATATATTTATTTAATTTATTCTTATTACCATCCAAGTAAATCATAAATTAAAAACACATCACATCGGTTCACAAGAAGGCAGTTCACTGTAAACATAAGCAGTGTTATTATTTTCCCAAAAAGTTTAGAGGTTAGTAGCTAGATATGGTATTATAATTAAAGATATATAATAATATGATATTTATCATATTAAAACATTAAATCCATCATTATATCTATCCATGAGATGTGGTGATGGAAAACGAATAACATAAGTTCGCGAGATGGTAGTCCACCATACAGACGAATGATGCATTTGTATCCCATTTAATGGAATAGTAAATTGATAAAGGTTATAAAATTAATATTAAAAAATCTTAGAATATGGAATATACTGATTTTATTATATCATCATAGTTTAATAATAATTTAAGGGGGTAGAGTAATAAATAAAATAAAATGCTCAGTTCGGGATGTTACCTCTTCCTTAGATAACTTCTTTTGGTTTTCACAAGAAGGCTTCATAGATGGGATATATGACCAAAATAAGGTTTATATGATGAGATTAGGTAATTAAGGAATTTATTTTGTTAGTTCTTGGCTGAACCAAATGGTTTTGTAAGTGTTAAGAGAATAGGATAGGTGAGACCTTCTATAAGTTTGGTGAGTGGCACACCTGTAGTTTTTGTAATGAAAAAAGTGTTCCCACGTTTTTCACATGCCACAAGGCTCAAATATGGTCTATAATCAAAACTATAAGATATAAGGTCGAAAACAGTTCCATATAATGGATGTTTCTCATGTTTTGGTTCATTTTTAAGCCTTAACATTTATAATTTAACCCCTAATAAACCTATTTTTACCAGAACTATGGTAATTAATTTTTAGTGATTTTACTATCAATAATGGTAAAAAATACAATTATTAAAAATTTTAAATTATTATGATCCAAAATATGTAATCCAATTTTTATAATCCCAATCACAAAATTTGAAAATTTTAATTTAAAATTAAAACCATAGATAGAACGAGAAAATGGTTTTTCAATGAGAAAATGTTCAAAAGTTTTAAAAAGATTATATCAACATTCAATATAAATATGATTCTAATTAAATAAATTTGATTAATATATATATATGATAGAACTAATTTTACTTTTAAAACAATATTAAAATAATTTTTATGATTTTAAAAGCTTTAATAGATATGGAATTTCTTAATAAAAACTAGCATTTTTTACTATTCATCAAAAAAATTATCTTCTCCAAAAAATCTCAAACATATACACTAATAATATTTTGAAATGATGATTTAAAAAATTAATTTAATTTCTTCCAAAAAAAATTATAAAATTGAAAAAATAAATATTTTAAAATAAGTGTGAAAAATACGACAAAACATCTTTTTAGAAAAATACAGTTTTTAAATTAAAAATTATATTTATTCTTATATATTTTCTAAAAAACACATATTATGAATTCTAAAACGTTATATTGAATATATAATACATAAATTCCATTAAAAGCATTCACCAATAGTGATTTATTTAATTTATTGACATAAAACACATTTGTGTGCATAAAAAAAGTTTTTCAAAAAAAGATTTCCTTTGTTTTTGAATGGTTTTTATTTGTATTTATAAATAATTAGTCACTAAATAATTCATAATATGTTATAATAATTTTTTTAATCCTATTCATACCCACCCTTCCAACAGTTAGGTGATAACTATGATATTAAATAATATCCTTGTCACTAAAACATATACAAAAACAATGGGTTATATTGAAATATATGTCTTTTAAAATATTATTAATCTTGATAAAATCCCATAATGTTTCTCTTATCAGGAGAAAAATATTTTAATTTTTCATCATACTCATCATTAACATAATTCATTCATGTTCAAACCATTGACTAAAACCAAAACTCAGAGTGTGAGAAACAATATTCATAGTGGGAAACCGCATAATCTTTAAAAAAAATACTTATATGTTATCTAAATCATGACCCATTATTTTTAATATATGGGACAATAGGTTTATCCTAGTTCATTCATAGTAATCGTATATTTAAATCCTTCATGATTGTTTTCAAAGAGTTTGTGAATTTCCAAATCATATCCCCCGGAGTATAAAACCAAGTGGGCAATAAGGCCAATTTTCATGCACCAAGTGATGATCGAGTCTAGATCAATGTTCCCTTTTTATTGTTATTATCCCTAGGTACCTATATTTTAGATCCATATACACATATAATGTCTAGATAGGGATATAATTTCTTAGAAATCACTCTCTCTATCCTTTACCAAAATTCTAGGATAATTTCTTATACTTTGACTTATACTTAGATTTATCCCAAGACATATCCCTAGTCATATCATTAGAAATATCCCAAGGGATATCACAAATTTTTCTCACACTAGTTTCCAAATGTTAACTAAACCTTTAATCTAATACCAACTATAAAGACCCAAACTTATCATACATATATATTATATATTTTTATATGAATATTCAATACATTTCACGAATACATTCCCATGGACCGTATAGGTTTAGTGTCTTTAGAGGGCAGACATAAAATATTCTTATTTATTAAAATATATTTAACATATCCCATAATGATATTTCCGCATAGTACTCTTATTACACAAACACTACCTACTACATTTCTTCATAACTTAGGGAAAGGAAACATAAGAAAGGGTGAGCTCAGATGCTCAATAATGGTAAATAATGGAGATAACAATATAAATTGAGCATATGATAATGAGAACATGAAAATAACATTTAAAAACCATACCCTACATATCATAGATGAAAAAAATGAGTCATGGAATAAATATTGGTAGTTCATACAACATGAATAATAATGGAATCAAAGAACATGAACCATGAGAACATTAAATTATAATAAGACATAGATTTGTGCATACTCATAATCATAGAAAATAATTTCTTTAATAGTCAAGAATAATTTCCAAAACTGAAATAGTGGAATGGGTTCAATCCCCAAAACACCATAGTAGTAAAGGTTCTCTCTCAAAAATATCATAGTGTATATAGTCCCCAACTCAATAGGGTTTACTCCTCCATTCAAGACCTTTTTCTCTCATAAGATATCAATATTTACCCAATTAATTTGAGATATATATAGTTCCCACCAATAATATAATAAAAATAATACATATGTGTGCCACGAGATCATAAATAAATCATCATATCATAATCCATGAAAATAAATGGGCTTAATTAACATTTCATCATACTAGAACCCATTAAAATAAATTAGGTTTAAAAACATTTCATCATTTTATAACCCATGAAAATAAATGGAATTCATAAACATTTCATCATGGAATAACTTATATAAAAGAAATAGAGTTTATAATCATTCCATAATTTTATCACAGCATAACCCATGGAAAAATAAGTGGGTTTCATAACCATTTTATCATGGTATAACCTATAGAAGATAAATGGGTTTCATAAAAATCTTCTAAACATAAACATAAATAATTTAAAGATAGAATAAGAATGATTTCCTTAGATAATATCCCTAGTTAAGAATAAGTTACATCAAAGGATTTCATCTTATATAGAAAATTATTTTAAAAGATTACTTGGAATATTTATTGAGAAGAATATCCTTTACACTTTGAAAATATCTTTTTAAAACATAAATCATTTTCAAAATAAGTTTCTTTGGAAATAACTTTTGAAACTTATACAGGAAGCTTTAAAGATCATTTAAAACATTTCTTGGGGAAAATATCATTTCTACATTGAAGATAATTTTTAAAAACAAAAAACATTTTCAAAAACATATTCTTTGAAAATAACTTTTGAAACTTATAAAAAATGATTTAAAACGTTGAGTAGTCATGAATTTAGAAAATATCATTCAATTTATACTCTTTAATATAATTATTCCTTTCAATTTTTTTGTAAAATACCAATAGGACTTGTTTGGAGATTGAAATGATGATAATTTTCAAAAACATTTAGAAAATGGGTAAAAATTTCGTTAAAATTTTATTTGGATAATTTTGAAAACATTTTTGAAAACCTTCTTAGAAAACATCATTTTGGAAGAAAATGAATTTTTTACTCAAGAAGAAAATATCATTATATTTTATTAAAAAAAATTCTTTTAAACAATTAAGAACATATGGAGAGAAAAATGGATGGAAAACATGTATTCTCATGAAATTACTAGAGTATAATAAAATACATGTGTTTATTGATATATAGATCATAATATTTCATTATTGGAAGCATAATCACTAAAAATCCTAATAAATGATGAGATTGTAACATAAAACCCTTACCGCTTTGGAAACATTGAATCATAAGCCCCATGAAAAAATAACATTAAATGAAACTTATAATATCATTAGAATAAATAAATTCATGATATTATATTTTTAAAGTGTTGTATATATACCTCATAAAATAATATATGTGTACAATATAACATATGTCTCGAAGAAGGGAAATTGAGACAAAAATCTCTTACCGATTTGGAAACTTTTATACCATAAACCCCATGAAAGAGATATCCTAAAATTTATATTTAAATACCAATAATTTTATAGAAAAAAATATAAAATACATTCATGGGTATTATATAAATCACATAAAAGAAATTGGTGATGAATATGGAATGTGTCTCACTAAAGTAAAAAGTGAGACGAAAATCCCTTACCTTAATTATTGACTTCCTTAGTAAACATTAAAACCTCCTATATAAAAAGTATAATTTTATTATAAATCTATTAAAACCATACTTATATATATCATACCATATATGATATACTTTTGACCTTTTATTACATGTTTATTAACAATTTCATGTTAATATCTTGTTTCATGCTATAACTACTTTTTTCATATATGTTTTGATTTTTTTTTTCTTTTCAGTCTTCCTATATTGATTAGGGTAACACAATATATATATTTTTAACCATTATATAAATATCATTTATATTTATTTTATATTTATTTAGAGTAATCCATAACTTTTATAGATGAAAAATGAAATACACCATTCATGGAGGCGGTGGGTCGTAAATATGCATGAACACTGTTTCCATTTTATTGCTAGAAGAAACCAAATAAAGATAAATAATAAATTACCTTTAAATATTTATTTTTCATTTAAATATATCACATATTTTTATTTAATCAATTACTTATGACCTTCCATGTAAAACATATGTGAATAAAGAATCGCATCGCTTTGTTAGGCGGGAGTCTGTCAAACACATGAACGATGTTATTGTATCCCCCACAGAATGGAAAGTAAGAAGGTATATATGATATCATAATTTTAGAAGTAATATTATGTTAAAAATATTATATATATATATATAATATATCCTTATTACCATCCAATTAAATCATAAATGAAAAATACCGCACATCGGTTCGAAAGATAGTATCCCATCATTCACACGAGCGACATTATTGTTTTCCAAAACATTATAGAGGTAAGTAGATATATATGGTATTATAATTAAATATGTATAATAATATCATAAATATAATATATATATATATATAAACATTAAATATATCATTATATCTATATATGAGAGGTGGTGATCAAAAACGAAAAACATCAGTTCGTAAGGTTGTAGTTCGCCGTACACATGAATGATGATTTTATATCACATTTGATTAAATATTAGATGGATAAAATTCATGAAATTAACATAAAAATATAATTGTTTTTAATATATTGTTATTATTAAATAAAAATATTTTTATAATAATTTTTGCAGGTTGATGAAGAAATAAAATAAAATGCTCGATTTAGGATGTTACCTCTTCCTTAGAAAAAATCTTTTGGTTTTCACAAAAATACTTCATAGGTCATATTTATGACCAAAATAAGTCTTTTAGGATGATATTAGGGAATTAAATAAGTTATTTTTGTAGTTATTTTCTGAAAAAAAAGGGTTTTGGAAGTGTGTAGAAAAGAGGAGAGAGGGTGACCTTTTATAAGTGAGGTGAGTGGAACACTACTAATTTTTAAAAAGAAAAAGGTGTACCATTGATTTTCACACTCCAAAAGGCTTAAAAAATGGGTCATTATCGAAACTAGAAGATAAAATATTGAAATATGTCCAAAAAATGGATGTTTTAAATTTTTTGGTTCATTTTTAAACCTTATATGTTTAGTTTACCCCTGGTAATCCCATTTCTACCTTAATCATGATAACTAATTTTTACTGCTATTAGAATTAATAATGCACAAAAAATAAGTTGAAATTATTAAACATCCTAAATTATTATTGTTAAAATTATTGAATCTATTATTTTAAATTCCATTCACATAAATGGAAAATATTAATTGAATATTAAACCTATAGATGGGATGAAAAAAGCAATTTTTCAAAGAGAAAATGTCCAAAATATTAAAAACAATTATATAAAATTCAAAATTAATTTGATTCCAATAAACTAAATTGAATTAATATATATAAAATTTAACTAATTTTACTTTTAAAACCATATTAAAATAATTTTTATGTTTTTAAATGCTTTAATAGAAATGATAATTTTTAAAAAAACCAGTATGTTCCATTATTCATCGAAAAACAATTCTTCCCAAAAAATTATAAAAAATACACCCTAATGTAATTTCTAAATTATTATTTAAAAAATTAATTTAATTTTTTCAAATAAATTTTCAAAAAATTTCAAATTTTAATTTTTAAATAAGTGAAAAATTTGACAAAACTACATAAAAGAAATTTACAATTTTAAAGAAAATAATTAGATTTATTTTTGTATATTGTATGCAAAACACATAAGATGAATGTTAAGAAATTTTAAATATTATATAATATATAAATTTCATTATAATCATTCACTAAAATTGATTTATTTAATTTATTGGCATAAAATGTGTTTGTGTGCATAAAAATGATTTTTCAGAAAATGATGTTTTTTGTTTTCAAATAGTTTTTATTTTCATTTATAATTAATTAGTAAAAAAAGAATAAATCATATGTTTTAATAATTTAGTTAATCCTATTCATATGCACTAATATAATTTCTACGTGATAACTATATTATTAAATAATAATATTTTAATATTCTGTCACAATTCATTTAAACTCGGTGTAGGGTGTAACACAATCTAAACTTGGTGTTGCACGTAACGAAAGCTAAAATTAGTCTTGTGTGTAACAGAAAATATCAAAAATATTAAATTTATTTGAAATATATATATTTCAAAAAATATTAAGGTGTTATAGTTCTGGACCATCCCTTGATAAGTCTTTGTGAGGAGAACTTATTCATTCACTATGATTCCTCCTCCTATATGTTCAAGTAATATCACTTTTCTTGATGCTTTATAAAAAAAATAAAGTTAGAATTCTCAAGAATGGATTAGAGGAGTATGAGTCACTATTTACAGTTCTAGATGATCATTTTTTTAGTGATGGGGAGTGTATTGGGTATATTATTTAATAATATGACGGGTCGAATTCCTTCAAACATTGTATCCTTGATATGACAAACTACTGTGGTACTAGATTTTTTGTATGTATTTTAATATGTTTATATTATAATTATAACTATTGTTAATATTATTTTATGTACAATCTATTTAAAACTAATTTGAATAATAATTTTATTTTAATATAGGTGCCACATGAAGTGCAATCTACGAACATACATGAAAATCGAGACATTTGTCATATGGAGGTTGTCAACATAAGATTAATGAATAGTGTTGATGCTGGTTTCATCATTATATGGGTTGTATTTATAAATTACACTTATATATACTTCTTGTTCAATATCTGACTGACATGTTCCATATTTATATGATCTTTCTATATATATAGATTTTGTATATTTTATGTTTTGGTATGACCATTAAAATTATTGAATTTTTTATATTATAAATATATGTGTATTTTTATACTGGAGGTGGTGTTTTCTTTTATTGGTTAATGATTATTCCATTTTTTATAATTTTTGTAAGTTTTAACCTCTATGAAATTTAAATGGAATATGTAATTATTTCAAAGTGGTTAAAACTTCCATTAATCACTATAAAATAATCACTAAATTTCTCTAACTCACTAATAAATAGTATTGGAAGTTATAAACCTCACTTATATTGTTAGTGGTAGTTTGAATCATTGTCAATCTTGAAATAAGCATCCAAGAAAATAACCACTAAATTCGATTTCACAGTGGTTTTAACTTCCTCCATTCAAGAATTATTTTTATCTTAAAAAAACTATCACATACGTTTTCATGGTAGTTTTTAAACTGTAGAAAAATAAAGATGAGAAATAGTTCCCCATAATCTTCTTGCATCCAAAATAACCGTTGTGAGTTATTTGGTGACTCAGAAAAAACATGACGATTTCAAAAAAAACCACCAATTAAAGGGATGTGGTTCAAACTACCACTATTTTAAAAAAATACCACTAATGTGTGTTTTTCTTATAGTGTAAGATCATTAGTAGTGTTTATCATGATTCATATAATTTGATGAATGATAAAAATAAATTATTTTACATCAAGTTTCTTATAACCCCAACCACTAAGACCCATCCAAGGGTGATAGTAATCTGGATGTGCAACCCCAATCCTGACTCCAATTGGCTAGAGGATGGTGACTAACACTAAAAATCATAACAATAATGTGTTGATTTTTCCTATAACACCCTACAAAAAACATATTTCTCCAATATGCAATAACCAATAAAACCAATGATATATATATAAATAATCAATTATACAACATGTGCATACATGAAACAATATCCATCTAGGACAATGATATATTAGAAACCACCAAAGGGAATGAACATTCATAATACACCATCCTTGAGTTTAATAGAAACCAGTAAGGGAATATTGATCTCTATAAGAACTTCAAGATCAATCTCCATTAGATATTGTCTTCTCCAAATATCATTGTATGTCACCAAGCATAATAACAACTAATTTTTTCAGCTCCATGCCCACCAAGGACACATATAAACTATGATTCATCTACAGAGACACAATAATTTTGGGTAAAAACTTGTGTTGTGGTTAGTATAAAAATACTCAGTATGATACCCTGAAAAAACAAATAACAAATAGACAACATTTTAGTTCAAATCTAGGAATAAGTAAAACATGAAGGAACCCAAGTTTTTCCATGTAATCTCAACAAATCAAGAGAACCATTTATGAGAGAATAATATCAATCTTATATCATCTCAACAAAGTATTTTATATCATATTAAACTAAGTATGACCATATTATTGAAATATTAATATGGTTTTATGTCAATAGAAAAATTATAAGTCACACTTCAAAATAAATAAGGAGTGAATAAAGTGTTATAATGCTTGAAGTATTTTAACTACTCATCCTTTTCATCAGCCATGTTACCATCCTAAACCATATAGGTTGATTCACTCCTCACTGAGGTATGTACATCAATATAAGGATTATCTAACCATATCCTCCATAACTACCCAGCCATATAAAAAACCACATCACTTCATAAAAATTATAATGGGGGACCCGTGCCTCACTAAAGTATTTTTGTTGGTAAAGGGAGTTCTAAACCAAAATTGAGTATTCGTACCTCATTAAGAATATTATATCAAACAAGGTATTACCTAACTACATAGATATAGGGCCCATATCTCAATATTTAGAGATCTCCAAAATCTATCAGTCATATAGAGGACATATTCCTTGTTGGGACTAAGGGAGTACCAAACCCATGACCGGATGTAGAGAACCCATTCCTTGAGTGTGTGGGGGAATAAAAAAATGGAATGAATATAGAGGACCCATTCTCTTATTTCATAAATTTCTAAGGGAGTATTAAACTCTATAAATAATGTGAGGGATTCAAACCTTTCCACCTACACTTATCTAGGAGAGTGCCCAATCCTAATTCTTCTCTAATAAACTTTTCCAAACCTAGTAATCTCGTATAGAGATATAAGTTCTAATAACTATCAAATATTCCCTATTAATAGTCTCTAAATTATAATATGGTCATCTAATAATGATATATATGGAACATTTCTCATAATTTACTAATTAGTTGTCTAATATTTACACTATAGTGAAAAAGAAATTGGAAAAACTAAAAGTCTCACAGTACATGACATATACTTTTCCAGACATGGTGTGTGAATCTCAGTCAGAGTTTGGGTGTGTAATATCACTATATTTTAATATATATTTACCTACATAGTATTTCATAATAGGTTATACAGTGTTTGGGACTCATGATCGACTCAGGCATGTTATGTTTATTACATCGAGCCAAGTCAACCTAATATAGATGATGTATCCTCCCTTTAAAAATGGAATTTAAATCTAAGGGGTTAATCAACATTTACTCTGATGATACCAGAGTCATGTTCTTAATAGCGTACATGGAATATAACTTGGCACATATGGTTCATGTTTTCATGTGGGAAATTGGGGTGTGTACACCTATAGACACTGAGCCATGTGGTTTGGAATACATGGTTTGTTCCCTTCGAGTACACCTTATGCAATGATTTTATGAAATACATAAACCTTATTTGGCAGCGATGACCCTAGATGGAATGTAATTACAAATGAGATGCCTCAAATTATTTTTCTCTATGTGTGAACTCTAAAAATAGATGGAAAATGATACATGGTGTGTGTGTGTGTGTGTGTGTGGAACTACATGCCATCTGATCAAAAATCTCAAATATAGAAATTGAATCTTCTTAAGATTCATGATACCATATCAACCATGATCCCCTCTATTTGTCAGAAATCCATGGAATACTATGATCAGTGTCTATATTTCATGTCTAAACCTCCTCCTATGGTTGTTCTATCCCCCATTTTCACTACCTTAACATTTAGATCATCCACTCACTGACCAGTGGTCCTCCCATATACCCATCATTTTCTACCATGTCATACTGCCAGTTATCCTCAGTTGTTACCTCATCTATTTAGAAATTTCCCTATCCTAACTTCAACCATTTACCATGTAACACCCCAAGCTTCCACGGTACGTTTTCCCTTTGAATAATTCAATAGCTTGCGTTGTACACAACGTCGAGATTCTAACACACCACGACCAATCAAACTAGCTATTATGAATAGTAATACCCACTTTTTAAAATTTCATAAATTTTATTTTTCCAAATGGACTTCATTTTTGGATTCAGAATATCAAAATTATCTTAGGGTGAAGTATTTTTACTTTTCTGAAAACTTTAAATTTTTGATGAATAGTGAAAAATACTAAATTTTAATTAAAACAACTTTTTTAATCGAAATAATTTATTGTGTAAAATTATAAATTTGAGTGGTTTTAAAGTATCATTAGATTATATTTTTATAATTTAATATTAATTAGTTTATTGGATGTAATTTCACATTTAAACTAGACATAAACAAGTGTCAATCTTTTGATTGTTATTATTTCATAAAAACACGCTTGTTGTTTTGACAACGGAAATTGATTTTAAATTAATTTCTATTACTTATATGTTTTGAATTTGGAAAAATGGATCCCATATTTTGAATCAGTAGGTCTAAACTGTGTAAATAGGTAACTTTTATTATTATTCATTATGAATATTTACCTCAGTAAATATTATATTTACCATGGTTAAAGGGTAAATCTGGTAAATAAGGGTAAATAAATATTATTATAATAATATTAAATTACCCTAACATTTATCCTATTCCTATTGGTTGATACATGCCCGACCATTTTCATCCTTGGGTCTATTTTGGGACCCCATGGAGCCACTTGAGAGTGATAATGACATTTTATACTAATTAATTTAAAGTAAAGACAAAAATGACATAAACATATATCTTTTTGAAAAACAATGTTCACATGGGGTTATATAAGTTATATTTTAGACTATAAATATTCATTTAAAATATAAAAATGTTTCCTACATCATGGTATTTTTTATAATTTTTTGAAATCAAATAAATATAAATATTTATGACACAATAATGATGGAGTGATTACCTCATTAAAGAATGATTTAAATAAATGAGATTATAACAATTAAAACAATATCAAAAAGCTGTAAAAATTTTATTTGATGATTTTATTTTGAACATTATTTATCTTAGCTTCAACTTTAATGAGTTTTGGACCTTTATAAACCGAAGATAATTATATAATAAAATAATATTTTCAAACATTCTTAAAGAGCCCCTCCTCCCCCTTATAGAAATCCCTCATCTCAAACTCATTTATCACACCTATCAAGCACCTTGGCTCATCCAAAATCTGCCTAATTAAGCTCCATACATCCCTATCTTCCTCTTATAATACTTACCTTAGGCAAAAGGCACTTCAAGGAAGCCTTTTGGTTCAAACCAAAAAGAGTTACCCGATTTAAAGGTAAAATATCCTCTTAAGTTCTTTTCTTTTATTTTACTTCTCCAACCACATAAACTCTATTTATTCCTTTATTTTATAATAGAACCAGTATCAAAAATATACTATATTGTTTTTATGAGAATTATTTGAACTACACTTACACACACCTCCATCTAATGTGTATAGAACATAATGTTTATGTGGACGACGAACTACTACCTCATGAAACGATGATTGTTCAATATTCTACTACCACCTCTTATGGTGGAAATTATGATGGAACTGTAATTATATATGATATTTATGAAATTTATTTTATCTATAATATTTTTTAATTCTCTTTCATATCATACCTTTATTATTTTCATGTTTTATATTTACGATAATTTCATTGGAGGAAGTGCGGACTACCGCCCCCTCAAAGTGATATGACTCGTTCATTCCATACATGGAACGTATAAAGGATGGTGTTAATGAACTTACGTAACATATATAAAATATTATATTATAATTTAATAATAATATACCTCAGTTTTATCTGTTCTTCATTACTTTTAAAATAAAAAATGAAATGGAAGTAGCGTTTGTGCGTACGTACGGATTACCGTCTCCACGTATGTGATGAGATTAATTACCCCTCGTAACCATTCAAGAATAATTTTCATTTGATTATTAAAAATAATATTTAAGAACATTATATCACTATGTATGTGAATCAAATATATCCAATCCGTAACAAAAATGACTTACGTAACAAAACATATAAAGGAAAACGAATCAGTTAACACCCGAAACAATGATACTACTAAAATATTATTAATAAATAAATATTAGAATATCATATATGATATCATATATATGTATATGGTTCTTATATAAATTAATAAAAATTATTTAACTATTATACTGAAGGTTGACGTACCATCGACCAAGAAAAAATACAAGGTAAGGGATCATTTCAAAATCTCTTTATTATCTGAGGTTGTTTTTACGTATGTGTCTACTAGGAACTCTTTATCATCCACATCCGTGTTTCTTAAAAATGTATTTCAAACATTTTTAATATTTACTATACTATTTGTTAAATTCATTTATACCCTTGTTTTACTTTTTATAAAATGGTTTGAATGGAATCTTTCCAACATTTTCCAAATAAGGTACTTTATGACCTTTTCGACAAATTAAGGTAAAAATTATTTTTAACTTATACATCGGCTGCGGTTATTCTCTGCCATTATAACACCTTTGAAGATTAAATTATGAGATTATAAGAATATTTTTTCAAATAAATGTTTTCTTTTATAATTACATGGATTTTAAATTATTTCAAAATCGAAATAGATATTTCTCTCAAATAGTTTTGATTTCATCTATGTCAACATCCTTTAAAAGATTTTATACTTATTTGAAGTTGATTTATTATGATACAAATATTCAACATTGTATTGAAGATTTTGTGTTATTTTTTACTATGGATGTGTTATTTTTATACCATTCATGGTTTATGGTTAATGTATTAATATTTCATATGCTAGTTTTGATATGAATGTTTATGTTATGTTTCAACCTTTTCATATGAGGAATACATTGGACTTAGTAAGTGATGGGTGGAGCCCAATATAGCTCATCGATGCATCGGTGGGTCTCATGAGACAAACTAGTATCTTGGAACAAGTCCTTGACAAAATCTTATTTGCAGTATTGGCATGAGGCCTTGACTATGTGGTTATGATGTTCAACATTATGCATTCCATCATTATGAAATTAGATATTGATATTACATGTGATTATTCGACTAATAGAATATCCCTGTGAATAAGTAAATGGAATTATTTGATTTATATTTTACATATTATGCTAAAGTTTAAGTTTAAAAGGCTTTTGTTTTAGTTTTATACATTTCCTTAAGTGTTTATGTTTATTTATGAAAGTTTCCGCTATACTATTTTCCTTACTGAGCATCTAAACTCACCCCTTTTTATGTTTTATTTTTTCCAGGATGTGAAGAAGTATTATGTTGTTGACCAGTAGGGATAGGATAATGGATATGAATGTGGTCTATAGAGACAAAATGTTGTTGTTTTTTTTTATTTCTTTTTTTTTGAAAAAAGTGGGGACATGAATTGGTCATCCAGCTCATGCCCCAGGGAAATTTATTAAATAAAAAAAGTTACAATAAAAGCATGAGGTGTGATGAATTTACACCAACATGGGATTTAAAGGGGATACAAATGCATAATCTAAGAGAAACAGACCAGGAATCAAGGGTTACAACTCACAATACCTATTCAAAAGAAACAAAACCAATGAGAATCTATAGTTGAACAAACATACACAGCCTTGTTGGAAAAAATATCATAGGAAGTAGTCTAGAAATAAGTAACCGTAATGATAATCCATGAATTGAAATAAGGAAGAATTGGGTCTGAAAACTTGAGGGCCAATGAGATCCAATCAACGAAGAGCAGGATCCAACTAGGCTAAGCCTTCACAAACACAGAACTCAAATCTCCAGAGAGAGTCCAAACACTACCATAATTATATGAAACCAAAAAATGTGAGAAAAAAGGAGGGCATGACAGGGGAGAAATCATTCCAAGGAGTCATAACATGGGATGGGTAGCTAATCCAAGCCCTTCCTAATTCAAAATTGAACATCAAGAAGACATACAGTAGAGAGAAATATAGAGAGAAAAACCTTCATCCAAGAATCCTAAACAAGGTTTAATTAAGAAAACAAATCAACCATACACTGATTCAAGTATGCCTTCTTCATGAGAGTAGCATCTCTAGGATAGCACAAAAATGATCCAACAGCTTCTTGAAAAATAGTACCAACATGTAAGTGAGGTGAACCAACCGAAACAGCAACAATACCAATCAACTGAGATGATTTCATGCTTAGAACAAGGCGGTGAAAAGCATTCTTCAAAATTGATGGAGATAGGCACCAATAGAAATCAAGAAAACTATAATCCATAACTCATTGCCAAGGAATACCTTTGAAGTTGAAGTTTGGGTACTTCTTAAATTCCATGAAAACATTAATAAACATACTTTTTTGATATCAAGATAAATATCAGTAGTCATGTCACCATTTTTATATTTTCGAAAGGTAGTTGTTTCATTCTCCTCCATCCAAGAATCAAGATCTTTTGGGAAGTCTAACTTCTCTTCTATCTAATAATCATCCCTATAAGCTGGATCATTTTCATTTTTGTCACTTGAGGAATATTCTGAGTCAGAATAGTCAAATGAATATTGGGACACATGAAAATTATAAGTAGGGACATGCAATAGGGGTAAATCATTTTTTTCATTCGTCTTAGTAGCTAAAGCACATGTGACAATTGTCCTCTCAAATTTAGCATTGTCCCTCATTTTTTGAGTTTTTCTGGAACTCGGAGTATGGAATCCATCAGGGTAAATCATTTCTTTTTTTCCTTTTTTATCTCTCAAGTTTAATAATTCCTCTTCTAGTTGATAGGAGTTGTCAAGGTCATCATGTAAAGGTTCATCATAATCTGATTACATAGCCTCTTTCTCCCTATGATCTTCAGGGATGAGGGGTAATTTTTTTAAAAACTTATGTATGTATCTAGTACTTCCAAGGCTACTAAATTGATCGGTCTTTCGAGATTTTATCCCTTGTTATCATGCCAATGTTATGTAATAATGCACTAACTATGGGTAATTAAGGTCAGGGCGTTACACACTATCCTAATCCACAATCATCAAATCGATAGTAATGGTGAATGTAAGTGGTGATCATTCATCAAATGAACTAATAAGAATGGGGTAAGTATTTATGATTGGTGTAATTTCAACCACCCATAAATTCATTTGAAAACATGTTCATCAACAAATTAAAGAAATAATGAAACTCAATACAATGAATTAAAATATTTATTTATAATAATTTATCATCAAGAATATAATGAAAAATGGAAGATGTTTTTTATTTAACTAAGAACATTGTATTTAATAGCATGTATGACACAAAACACTAAGCATAGAAGAAAATATAACATCTTGAGACTTTATAATATATTTAATATTTTAAATAAAATATTATATATCTTATAATTCATGAAACACTAAGTTATCTTGTGGTACATTCAAGAATGACATTGTTTGATAGTTTTCATTACATGCAAGACATAATTTTACCAAACAATAATGTATTATTAAGATATTATTATTTAATATAATAAGTTACAACCTATATGTAAAATTTATGGTTATTAATATTATTAACTAATATATAAAAATATATGTTTGAATTCAACGGTTATCAATTAATTATAAATCAATATAAAAACCAATTGAATATGATGGAAATGTTTTTATGATCAGAGAGGTTTTTTAGGATAATAAATTAAATTAATTATTATTATGAAATGATATTAATTAAATATATATATTATATTCAATAAAAAAAATTACATTCAACCAAAATATTTGATAGGCATAAGATAATAACAAGCCTAGTTTTACGTATAAAACCCAATTTTTTTCTAATGGAAATTTTGTCGCATTTTAAGGTATCACTTTTTTTTAAACAAAATTTTCCCACTTTTATAAATTTCATTTTTTTTATAATAAGCTTTATTTTTTAAATTTAAATGTTAAAATTATCTTAGGGTGATTTTTTGGTATTTTTCTGAGAATTTTCAATTTTTTATAAATAATCAAAAAATTATAAATTTTAATTGAAAACTTCTTTTAATCTAATTTATTTATAAGTTCAAATTAAATTTTAAATAGGTTTAAAAGTTAAATTATATCAATTTTAAATAAATAAATCCAATTTAGTTCATTTTAATCAATTTCACATTCAAATTTTATATAAACACATCTCAAAATTTTAAACATTTTTACTTTAAAAACATGTTTTATCATCTCATTTATGGGTTTATTTTTAAATTGACTTCTGACATTTCTATGATTGGAATTTTTAAAATGGATTAAATATTTGGAATTATCATAATTTATAATTTTTAATAAGTTAAATTTATTTTTTGGCCAAAAATATTAGTGAATGTAATTAAAATTAATTTCAGCGGTTAAGAGAAAATTCATCCTAACAAGGGACTAAATCTTAAAATTATTGGCCAAAATGACCTAGATAGTTATCCAAAATCTATTTTAATGACATATTTAGACCATATAATCCATTTTATATAATTGTTTTGATTATTGGGATCACATGATGTAAGTGAGATCTCTCAATAGTGTTTACGTTTTCATATTTACAAGAATGCCACTCCTCCTCCACTATAAAAAGGAACTCACCCCTCCAACTTATTCACACCTCTAAAGACATTTGGATCATCCAAAACCTACCCATATATGTCCCAAAAATCCCTACCCTCATCCTAGAAGCCTCATTTTGTTTTATAAATCCAACCATGTAATTCTTTTGGTATAAACCAAAAGGAGTTACCCAAATAAGAGGTAACATTATTCAACCATCACTTTTTTTCTTTTATTTATCCACCCTTTAGTTATTATTATATAATTAATATATAATATCATAAGTATACTAAATATAATTTAATTTTTTATGTCAAATTTATGACCTACACTCACACATAATTCCATCAAATGGAATACACAATCATCATTTGTGTTCATGGCATACTACAGCCTCGTGAACTGATGTTGTCCGTTCTTCCATAACCACCTTTATATTATGTAAATAATGATTAATTTATATTTATATATGTTATATATGATATTTATACAATATTTATTATTCTTTAATTATTATATAATATATTCCTTCATGCTTTACATTTTTTTGGAATATAATAACATAGTTTGTGGATCTGTGGATTACCGCCTCCTCAAAGCGATGTGATTCGTTCACGATATACTTGTAATGTATTAAGGGATGGTTTTAATAAAAACCTGTGACATATATGATATAAATGATATAATATAATTATAATATATATATATCACTTACTTTTTTAATAGGACAAATAAATGGAAGTAGCATTCATGTATATGTAGGGCCTACCGTCTCCACGAAGGGTGGATTTCATTTCCTATCTCCAAATATTATGGATTATTATAAATACATAAATAATTAAAATATATTATAATTAAATCATTTTTTACATTCTTTATATGATTAAATCATGATATAAGTAATAGTAACAACAAATAACATGTCAAAACATGCTAAAAATGAGGCAATTAACAGCTGGAATAGTGAAAATAATGAGAGATTTATAACAAATGGTAAATAAGATATTATAAAAATTATTATGGTTCTAGAATAATTTATTAAAAAAATTTAAACAACTATATAAGAGGTTAAATACCACTCAACTAAAAGAAATCCTAAGGTAAGGGATTTGCATCTCACTTTTTACGTCTATGAGATAAATGTCATATTCACCACTTACTTCTTTTGTATGGTGTATATACTTTACCTTTTCATATATTATATCATTAATCCTTTTATATTAATTGTATTTTATGTTTCAATTTGAACTATCTAATCCAAGGGGTTTTGACTTGAAAATTACTAAGTGGTAAAAGTTATCTTTGCAATATCACTTTCTTTTGTGATCATTAACTTTCTCTTAAAACAATCACTTCCTTCTGATAATTTTTATTGTCAATTTAATTTATATTAAATATACTTATTATAATGCAATGGATATTATTATTTCTAAACCAGATATCATTTTTTCACATGGTGTTCACTTAGATAGTTATTTTATTAATGGGGGAAATGTTGATAAATTAGAATCTTTTACTCAATATGGATATTTGATGATAAGGCATGTTGTTCATTAATTAGATTGATTATTATATATATGATGAATGATTTGGACATTCACTAAATGTGTTGGGGACCATTTAGCACAAGCCCCTCGATGCATTGGTAGTCTCATGTGATTAATCATTTGTCCAATCAGATGGGGTTTTACCTGATAAGTTATAAATCATCATGTAAAATGTATTGATATTAAAGGTACCACGTACCTATGAAACATGGTATCCAATAATTAAGTATTTAATTCATTAATATTAATTTATTATTTATCCATGAGATTTTTGATTTTATGTTGTCTATATATAAAGTTCATTCTCAGTTTATTAATTAAATGGCATGTGTTTCAGTTATAGAACATGGCATATTGATATTTCCCTATATAGTTATATAAATGGAATGTGTACTCATATATTTAACTTTCCATTTTTATTATGATCATTGAATCATTACCTCTTCTATTTTACTAACCCTTCCTAAGAATTTGATATCACCCTTATTTTTTCTCTTTCCCTAAGATATGAAGAAAAAATATTTGAATGAGATTTGATGGATTCTGTTCATTTCATTTTATTATGTATCATGTTTTATTTTATATTTCCCAATGTAATATGGGTATCATTTATATAATTTGATTTTCCAAAACTGCTAAATAGACCAGTCCTTCTAGATTTTATTCCTTATAACTATGTCAATTTAATAAATTAAGGCATTGGATCCGGGTTTATGGTGTTGAGGCATTATAATATCAATTAAAAAATCAAAAATCATATAATTTTACCAAATATCATTTTGAGGGAAAACACTACACCCTGGGATCAATTATAACATCAAAAAAATTACTAAGTTTGTTCGGTAGGGAAAATTTACCATATTACCCCTACAAAGGACTTGGGACTTGGTAACTTAGAAAAAGATAATTCCTTAATAGAAAAAACCTAGGTCACTACATCCTCCCCACCTTTAAATCTTTTCATACCGAAAAAATAAAATAACTAGTAATATTAAACTAGAATGATCAAAAAACAACCTCATATAGTAAAAACCAATCATATCATGCACTTCATCCATCTATCAAGGTCTAATCTCTACACAAACCAAATATAAAACCACAAATGGAGACATTATCTTTTCTACCATCTTATTTTCATGGATTTACTCCTTCATATTCCAGTCATTCACTGGAACAATCATCCCAAGATTTATTTAGGGCAACTCTTTGATGAAGTCATGAGATCACATCCAGTGAATCTTTACATGATCTCTACCAAACAAAATTTCCATTTTCAATTTTCTTATGTACATAGATTAAATAAAATCCATTAACCATCGGAACCAGCATAGACATGGTCCATTAACAAGAGACCCTTCTATGGGAGTTCCATGCTCCCCATATTTAATGAGTGAACCATGACATCACCATATAAAGATCATCAAAAAACACTTCTATATAGTGTATTCATAATAATTATTCACAAATCCAAAAAAATATTAACAATATTATAATCTTTCAAAAATGATATAACTTTGTGTCATCACCAACATGAAAACTGGTGCAATATAAAAAGAATTAAGAACAAGGATGACATTATATCTTAACATAATCCATTTTCTTATGCTAGAAGGATCCTCACATCCACTACTATAGATATGTGCACATCCAGAACTAAAGAAAACCTAATGTGGTTGTGGTCACACTTCACAAAAGAGAATAAAGAGAATGCCAAACAAAATACACCAACTACCTTAAACCACCAATAAATAAACCCCAAGCTCATTAGTGATCCATTCCACCATGATATAAATTGGAAAGTTGACAAGAAAATATCTTCATATATTTCTTTGAGTATATTTATGATTTTAATATCATATATTAAATATTTAATGAGAAATTGTCACATGTTTATGAGATATTATTTTTTCGATTTATTATAAAATGGATTAAATCTTGAGTATTTATCATTTTATATTATCTTTATAATTATTATTTTAAAGCCTACGGTTAATCATGAGTGTTTTGATTACCATTTTAGGTGGTTGGAAATTATTTCAAGAAATCAAAGGTCTTCTATGATAAATTATACATTTTAGAAAATTACAGAGGTATGGTTGCAAAACAATTCCTTGACCGACCATATGATTGAATTTTTATGTTTTCACTTTTCTCAATTACACTTTCTTTTCTTCTATGTGGTGGGTTGAAGAAACCACAAGAAGAAATTTCACCAACTACATGAAGAACCTATCTGCCTATTACTTATCTGTTATATGAACAATTCACCAACTGTAAGAATGAATCAAATGACTTTTCAAGATAAACCAACCACAAGAAGGAATTTATTGAATTTATGTAAATCCAGTGATCACAAGAAAGAAATCGATTAACCATGGTAAGATCTAATAACTGTAATAAATAATTAACTGACCATGTAAGGACTAACTATAGGTTGATCTGATCAATTGTGTTTTTCCTCCATCAATTACACATAAAGGTAAATATTACACTTTGCATGATTTTTAAGGGTGTTTTAAGCCTATTTAAATGTCATTCAAGACCTATGTAATAGTGTATTGAGGATACATAATGTTCACTTCACATTTGTTGAGGTTACAAAAGTGGAAAGAGCTCAGGGTCCTATGAAAAGTTCATCATAATGTTTCAAAATCTATATAAAGTCCCTGCGAATAGAATGATACTTATGAAAGTTTATCTCTTTGATTCTGAAACCAATCAAATTTTTAAATACATATTTTGATCACTGTGCAAGGGGACACCTGAAATTTTATAACCCATGTAAGGATTGTCAATTTTCTTGGGGGATATCCACATCCCTTTATGTCAAAGCTCTGGGCTATCATGTCATCGTGAATGCAAGAAATATGAGGTTTACATGTGTATCATGCTTAATGAAAACACAATTAAAGGAAAAATGAAAAGTAAGGAAGTTAAAAATAAAAGAGAAAGCCATAGATTTCAGGGAGTTCTAAAAACTATGAGTTTGAAGGAAGACCATGATGGGAAAAGGGGGTTGATATTCAAGATTTTAAGGGGTTAATATATAATTGGTTTAGAAAAGGTTTTTTAAATACAAGTACATGTGTCTATAAGATAATTTCAATGTGTGTTGTATGAGGTGATATACTTTGATGCCTCACATAAATTTCTAAATATTTAGCTTTTTATTGTTTTCTTGTTTTCCACTTTTAATAGATTAGACATGATTTCTTCTTCCTATCTTATTGTGGTTAACATTAACATGTAAGGGTAAAAAATATGTGATAGTGGAAGGGAAGGTAAAACCATTCGTAATGATTGAGTTCTTTCACTTCAAGAAAGAAAACCCTTTCTTTCTTTTGTTAAACAGGTTTCAATTTTCAAATAGTAGTTTTTAATATCTGGTGAGATTGTATTTGGTTCTAGATTATATTAATAGTTATTTACTTGGTTGATGATCATTACCTACCTCTTCCCAATGATGGATGATATATGATAGAGAAGTCGAGACTTGGATGGTGAAGTTCTCGACAGTTGTTAGCATGTATGTGAGTTGTAGTGGGAACTCTTGGATATTTAGGAAAAACAAAACCTAATTGGGAATTTATTAATTAAAATAGGATGGTCAACAGAAAAACTTGTACTAAAAGGATATCAAACTTAGATATTAGTTATGAATACTCCCACTATAACTATTAGTTAAAGGGAGATAGAGAAAGTGTTTGTGGATTTTCTCTCTTATCAGCTTACGGAAGAAGTTTCAACAACCTGGGAACTAGGATCGCATTGCAATACATTAAGTCAAAACTAAAAATATATCTATATTTCAATATTGTTTTAAAATAATTATTTTTATTCTTTTCTTTAGTTTCATAAATAAAAAATCAAAAATAAAGCTTTTTTCTTAATAAGTGAAAATAGATTTAATACACTCATATCTAGGAGACAACCTAAACTACCACTAATATTGAATTTAACATAGAAAATTGTAATATTTTTCCACACCCCATAATAGGTAAAGTTCTAAAATAATGAATTTCATGAATTTATCCCCAAATAATTAATTGTTTTTTTATTATGAGATAGAAATAACTTTTACCATACTTAGGAACCTAAATTTAAAATCATAATTTGAATAGATCACACTTGAAAACATTAGTGAAACCTAAATAATTCACTTGGAGCCTATATTCACGGATGGAAATATAAAATAGAAAATTAGAGACTTATGTTCACCAAAATCCAGTAATCAAAACAATCAACATTCTATACTATAATTAAAAATGACTCTAAGATGAAAATTGATTTAATTCAATTGATTCTGAAATTTAATAGCTTGGAAGGAGAATACCCAAAAAAAACATTTTAAAGTGTTCACATATGTCATACCCACTTTTCAACCCCTGAGGAGTGAATGAGGATGAATTTAAGTTGAAGGAATTTATTGTCCCTCTTGAAGTATCCCCAATGGAGTAGTTGTAAAACTAAAAAATAAGAGAGATCCAAGACTAGGATAACCTAAAAATATGTTTCCTTGAAAGATTCTTTCCAAAATATAGGAGTATATCCTTCAATAAAGAGTTATATACTATCAAATAGGAATCTGGAGAGACTCTCTATGAGTATAGGGAATTGTTTAAGAACTTGTGTTCCATTTTACCACATCAATTATTAGTAAAGGACCACTTACTGGTGTTTTTCTATAAATTACAACTAATAATGATAGGAACTTACTAAATGTTTCATTCATAAGAGTTTTCATTAACAAGTTGCTAGTATAGACCAATGGTCTGATTGAGAAGATTTCAAAAAACTCAAAAAAATGTATCAAGAGGTATGATAACAAGAGACATACATGAGGTAAGAAATTATGATTCATCACCTTTATTAGAGCCTAAAATTAAAGAGATAACTAGTCTGGTGACTCAAATAGCTTTGAAACAAGTGCCTAAACAACAAGAACCAACTAAGGTATGTGGTGTTTTCTCATCACTTGATAATTTCACTAACCAGTGTGCTAAATTACTAGGAATTGAATGATTTTAGTGACATTTTATCCAAGGAAGTTACAATAAAACAAAGGATGGTTAGAGACTAACTAAGTTTATTGTGTATTTATTAATAATAAGAATTAGGATAGCCCCCTATAAAAATCACTACCTAAACAAGCCTTAATTTTAGTAGAAAAAAATAATATTTCCAAAACCAAAAACCATTTCAACTATCATCCAAGCAGTCATATAACCAACCCCCGTCTCCCCAAAAATATAGAACATGTGACCAATCATCCATCAGTGCACCTCTCCATGTTCAGTAACAAAAATTTATACAGATGAAGGATATTAGGACTGAAATAAAATACATAAGAAAAATACTCTAAAAATTTTCTATAAATCCATGAAAACGGCCACAACAAATAGTTCATAACCTAAATTAGACTGTTAAAATGATCACAATAAGAAGTAACAGGTATTTTCAACCATCATCCCCATAAAAACATGAACCAAAATAGAAAAATAGTGAATAAATTTCATCTAAAAATTATGAGATATTTTAAAAAAGTATCCCCAAGACAAATAAATGAAAGAACAAGAGAAGAAGGATGGAGAAAATAAGAAAATACAATAAACACCAATTCAAAGGATGAAAAGGTAAGAGAAATATCTTCCCCAAATATTCGCATAAATAATTATAAAATCATATAAATTTCATAGGTCGGATCATCTTATCCTTGATCACACCCCAATTACTAACCAAATGTCAAAATCCAAGGTTATTTTATATTCCACGCAACATTGGATCTTTAATGTTATCTGATACTTTATATGATATTGGTTATTTAATTAATTTATTTCCTTAATTATTATTAACTTCTTTCAGGATATGAGATTTTAATCCCATAAGAGTGTTGGTACATCTCACAAACTGATCCATTATATTCCAAGCAGGTATTTTGGAAGGTTTTTTAGTTGGATTTTAAGGATTGATATTTCCAACTGACTTATATTTTCTTAACATAAAGTAATATAGAGAATAAATCCACTCACCCATCATTTTTGGGAGATCTTTCTTCAAAATATACAGGACCATATTTAATTTATAGGATATAACACTCATAATGGATTTTGGATACAATGTTTTTCACTTTAATATTTTTGAATCCTTGAGAAAACCATTAGATAAACCTTCACTATTTATATTACTACGCCTTAAATAGGTTGATAACTTTGAATATTTAGATATTTTACATTAATTTTTATTATTATGAGAACATTTCATGATTGAAAATACCATATATTAAGAGGATGTTAAGAATTACATAAATTATATTTCCAGTATGGAAGAAGAGGAAACTTATAATATTTTGGTGGAATATCATGATTTATTTCACAAATAATAAGATGATGTTCTTTATTTTATGTAGGAAGATTAATATTTAGTATTGAGAAATAAAAATTTAATTTTATCTCTTAAACAAACTTCAAATATTGAATTAAAACACAAATACAAATTCAAAAAAAAACAAATACAACACACATCATCGAAGACCCTCAGGCAGCACACCATATGCACTAGTCACCATCTTCATCATTACAACCATATTGACAACGAAGTAAAGAACATATGGAAACATGTTAACTGGAAACCACCATATTTTTTGAGAGAAAGAAAACTAGAAACAGAACATCCCTTCCATTGAGGATCAATAGGAATGGGCATAGAACAACAAAACTGAAACCAATTGGGAAAAAGAATAACAGATTCACCAAACCATGACAAAAATGAACACTGACATCCAGATATCTCCCCATGAAAATCCCACCACATCTCAAACTACACCATCCCAAAACCTATCCAATAACCAACACACTGAACCGACTTGTAATGGAGAGAAGGAATAGAATGCAAGAGAATAGTTTGGATAGGGCAGACCTAACCAGGGAGAGACCTTCGGCTGAACCACAAACCAATTAATCTGGAACCATCAGGTCATAAAAACAGTATGAGGAACTTTAATAATCATTTAGAAATCCAAAAAACCTATATAATGCAACAATAAGGAAGAAACACCAACCCACAACCATACCTTTCGATTCAAATGGTGACCTAATCAATGAGCGACGCCAGCCACAACAAACCAATGAATCGACGAGCGACACTGAAAACCCAAACCACCAAAGATTATTTTGTGAAAAATTGGTATAGATATTTATCATATATATTCATGTTATAAGAGTGTTGGAAGTAGTGTTCAGGGGCCATGAAATGTTGGGAATGTCCACTTGAAAGGGAACTGGTGAAAATCTGCAAGATCTGGCATAACAGGATAACAAGGAGGAAAAGGAATGGCGAGAAGAAGGGTATACAGTGAGGATGTAGTTAGAGAATTTCTTTTTAGTAGGTATTATATATCCCATTTTAGATTCACAATGGGTTATCCCATTCCATGTAGTTCCCAAGGAAATTAGCTTAAACATTATAATTAATTAAACAAATGAAATAATCCCTATGAGAATTAAGAACAAATTGAGAGTGTGTATTGACTAATGTTAAATAAATTCACAAGAAAGATTACATCCATATACCATTTATTCGCCAAATTTTAGAGATATTTTTAGGGAGAACTCTTTAGTGTTTTTTTCATAGATTTTTTTCATCATTTCTAAGTTCCCATTACTCTAAGGGACCAAGAGAATACCAAAATTTAAATATGCCTTCAATACCATTGCTTATATGAGGATTTCAATTGGATTATTTAATTATCTATTTACATTTTAGAGGTGTATGGTAAGCATATTATCTTATCATAATGATGATTTACAATAGGTATTCTTTGATGATTTCATATTTTTTGAAAAAAAAATTAACCATTGTATGAAAAATCTATAAAAAGTAATCAAAACTTTCATTGAGAAGAATCTTATTATAAATTTTGAAAAGTTCCATTTCATGGTTTAGAGTGGGTTTTTCCTAAGTTAGAACATTTCAAAAAAATTAATTGAAGTGTATAAATAAAAATTTTAGTTAATTATTTCCTTTCCTTGAAAAACTTGTGTGAAACTTATTAGATCTTTTTTTTGAAATATGGGGTTCTACAAGAGGTTTATCAAGGATTTAAATAATATTTCTCTTCCCCTACCTAGATTAATTTTTAAATATGTTAATTCTTTCTTTAATCATGAGTGTAGGGAAACTTTTGATGTCTTGAATAGGATATTTATAACTACATCGATTATATAGCTACCAAATTGTGAACATCCATTCGATCTACACTACTGGAAATCTATAATATACCAACACCCCTATCCCAATGGTTCTTTGAAACCATTGGTATAGGTCCCCTTTCCCAATGGTTTTCTCAATGACTTTGGGAATGGGTATAGAATACTATGCTTTCACAATGGTTTTTCAAAACCATTTGGAAAAGGATGGAGAAAACTGTATATACATTATCTGTTGGTATAGAGTACATATCTCAACAGTTTTTAAAACCCATTGGGATAGTTTCCCCTAAATATAGCAGTGCTGAGCCCTCTCTCCATTCTAGATCCAATTGTTTTTTACCCTATAACAGTTCCTCTCTTCCCAACTAATGACTACTCTTCCAAAAAATGATGCATTGGTATACAATCACTTATACTCATCCACTATGCATTGAGACTTATCTTATTATAGGTTTGTGTACAATTTAATAGTATAGTTTGATCACCGAGATAGTATATGGTCCTAGATCACCTTAACCTTAATTTCATACACGTTTTCATTTTACTTTTACTGATTTAATGTTATCACTCTTTATATTAAATCATTCATTTTCTTATTCCTAATCTACAGCTGTTTCTGGTTATTTTCTCTACATATTGTGGTCATTTTTATATGGTGTGGTTATTTATTTATTAGATATGGGATTCTAATATGTTTTTATTTTATGTATTTTGTTTAATTATTTTTGAATCTATTTACAAAAAAAATTTATAAATGTATTTGAATATGAAACAATAAAGAATAGATTTAAAATAAGTGGTTTCATTATTTTAGGTTTTAGATTAATATTTGTGTTTTCTTTAATAATGTGTCTAAGTGAATTTATAAAATTGGTGGTTTTCCATAAATAATGGGGTGTGATTTTTAAAAATGGTATTTGAAATTTATTTATGTGTGTTTATTTTATCAAAATTTAAAAAGTTTTTAATTTAATAAAATGTATTTCAAAGTAAAATTAGTGGAATGTCTTATGAACGGAATTTCAAAAAATATTTTTTTGGTGGAAACATACTAGGCACATATAACTCACTTTCTAAAATTAATCCAAGGTGTGTGTATATTTATTATGTCTTCTAAATATTACCATGTATATTATAATGTGGATAGTTGGTAATATTTCATTGGTTTATTGATATCTTAGGATATAGAAGTGGTATTGGGAAACTGTGTGATGTTCTCCATATAGCTCAAGTTTAGTCATTTATCTTGTATGGTTGATATAACAACCACTTTGAAATTTTTATATATTTTTTATCTTCTGTACTTGTTTTATTTTTTTATTTTTTATTTTTCATAAAAGTGTGGGTTTGGTTGTTTATTTTGGTTATTCCATGTTTGGTTTCAATCTATATTAGAAACTACTTATTTTATTTACATAGTGGTCCAACTTACGAGTTGGTCATTCTAGTTTTTTTATAGAACTCTGAAGTGTGTTTATTTTTATTTGAGAAAATCATTCCCAATATATTATTTTTTATTACCTTATCACTTATTTTTAGTCCGTGGGGATAGAAAACACCCTCCGGGCCTTATCGTAGGCCAATCTAGGTGACATGTTAGGTTGACTTGGGTTGCTTCCTGAAAAACGGTATTAGAGTTCCCTTCACAATTTTAGGGAGTCTATTAGATAAGATATGTTTTTGTTGGAACTTAAGAGGTAGGTCATGAGTGGGTTTCCGATCACCACCTTTCATGAAAAGACTTGAGTTTCCATGTATAGTTAAGATATCAGTCTTGAAGTTGATTTTTTTTATGTATTTTGATATGAATTGATGTTATAATAATATATAGGGAAGTTATATGGGTTATTTTGAGATATTTTTAGTTTTGTGGTGAAAGTGGAGGAGGAATCAGAGCCACATAGTTTTCTCTTTTAGTCTGGAAAACCATGTGAAGCCCATTTGGAAGGCTCGATAACTTTTCTTAGAATGTGTTACATTGTTTATGAATAGTTATTCAAACCATCTCATTAAACCATGCACAGTTATTCATTTCCCATATATTTATTTTTTTCCTACCTTTCTTTTCTAACTTGGTTACAATGGTGTTTACCTTTGGTGTGGTGATATTAAAGGGAGCTTTAGTATAAATTAATGTTATTGTTATGATTCTCATATAGAGTAGTGTGTCAGTTATGGTTTTATATGAAGTAAATAATTCTTTTTTACTTAAATATATTTTGGGTTACACTTCAATCTTATTGAAATTACTAAAATGACTTATAACAATTTTTTACCGAATGGATAGAAGTTGGATGCATGAAACTAATCAGATATTTAGTAATTTTCGAAATAATTTGGAGAGATTTTTGGATTTTTCATTTGATAGTGCTTTAAATAGAGGTCGTATACCTTGACCGTGTTATAATTATGTTGTAAGACCTTGGTTGATTCATGAAAAAGTTATCTAAAATATAACCAAATGTGGTTTTTTAAAAATTACAATGTTTGGTTTCACAATTGGGAGAAAATAAAATCTCAAAATGATGATAATCCAAATGGGAGGAATGGATTAGAGAATTTGATATATGACTAATTTCCATTTATTCTTCATCATGAGAAGTAAAGTATGTCCACCTAAGAAGACTTAAACATGAGAACACTTGATTTATCCAATGAAAATGATGTTGTTGATAGGGTGAAAAAATTGAATGATGTTTCCACGACTCGAGTATACTGGCAATGTGGTAAAATAAAAAAGATGGGATTTTTAATCCGATTGTTTCATGAGAAAATCATGTATGGGATTTCTAATAATTTAATAAATTAAATTATTTCCTTATTGAAGTAATTACTTCCAGATGATGCAGATATTACCTCAAACCTCTATATGGAATAGAATTTAGTTGAAGAACTTAGATTTTCAAAAAATGAAATTCATGCTTTCCCAAAAGATTTCAGATTATTCTGGGAGGAAACTACTGAAATAAATGATTGTATAAAATTTGTAACATTCCTGATGGAAGCCGAAAGATGATGTAACACCATCTCATTTTCCACATAAATTAATTTTGCACTTTTCATTGATCCCCAAAATCTATAATCTTTTCATAGTTGATAAAATATCTATAAAAATGTGATGGAATGATATTGAGAGAAAGAAGAGTAATGAAGAGTTGGTTCACCCTCTAGATGGATTTTCATGGTAGATATTTGATGGTTGATATCCTAATTTTTCAACTGACATGCGTAATGTGAGTTTGGGTATTTCATGTGACGGGTTTAATTCATTTGGGAAGATGCTTACATTGTACAACACATGGCCAGTTTTCATACACATTTATAACCTTCACCCATGGATGTGTATGAAAAAACCATACAATTTCATGAGTATACTAATATATGGACCTTATGATCCTATAAATGATATATAAATATACATTTAAACTTTAATAGAAGAGTTGTAACTTCTTTGGGATGTGGATTTGCACACATACGATGCATTTTCAAAAGACATATTTCCGATGAGTGTTGTGCTTATGTGAATGATCAATGATTTTCCTACTTATGAAATGATGTTTGGATGGATCATGAAGGGAAAACTATCATGTCCTATTTGTATGAATAATACTAGATCCGGAGGACGAAAATATCATCATATTTTTAGTTTTATGGTACATCAATGATTCTTTCCGATGGACCATCCATATGGAAATAATCTTCAGAGATTTGACAATACCATGGAAACCAATGATCCACCTCAGTGTATGTCTGGAACTAATGAGCTTAATGAATTGTAAGATTTTAGTTTTTCATTTAGGAAGGGTTAGATGAAATATATAAAGAGGAAGAATGTTTCCAATAATACCTATTACAATTGGAAGACAAGGAGTATCTTCTTTGAGTTTCCTTATTGTTCAACCAATTTGTTATGTCGTTTCTTAGATGTAATGCACATTTAAAATAATATAAGTGAAATATTGATTTTGATTCTTTTAAATGTCAAGAGAAAGAAAAAAATATATAATTTATGATCTCAGCGTGACTTGGTGGATTGGGGGCTCACACCAGAATTTCATCCTGTGTGTATCAATGAAAATAAATGGAACGTTCTACTTTCTTCTTATATGATGACATTAGTATAAAAAATATCAATTTCTGTAATTACTGGAGCCTATTAAATTTCATGATGGCTATTCAAGAAATATATTAAAACAGGTCAATAGAAGATAATTGAAGTTGAAATCATTGAAAACTCATGATTATCATGTCCTTCTATATGATTTTATTCCAATTTTAATCCATAAACTTTTTTCCAATAATGTATGGGTGTTAGTTATTTGGTTGTGCCATTTGTTTAGAGATATTTTTTATAACAATTTCTCAAAGTCTTTCTTGCAAAAAATATTGGCATAGACTCCATTAATTATGTGTGAGTTAGAGAACATATTTCTTCCATAATTTTTTACATGTATTTTTTTCTAACTATCCATATTTCTAACTAAATACTTCTAGGAGGACCTGCGGCTTTTAATTAGATATATCTAACTGAAATAAATATTTACACATTTAAATCTTATGTCTAGAATAATAATCATCCAAAAGGTTCTAACGTGAATGGTTACTTGGCTTAAGAATGTATCGATTTATGCTCAATGTTGATCTTACTACGATAATGAAAAGACCAATAAGAAATGAAGAATAAAAGTCCGAAAAAATTGAACCTAGTTTTCCATCACTTTCTCAAACATGAGGAATTCTTAGATCATATACATTAATGACATTAAGCCTTATAGAGTGGTAGATGGCACATCACACAATGTTGTTCAATTTTTATTTTTTTGATGACTACATCAAGTATGTAAATTGAACATGTATATTATATCTAATCTATTTTAATTTTTCATATTTGTTAAACTATTTCTATTTTTATCTATAGGGAACATAAATAAATGATAAATAGAAAAAATTGTTCTTTATCTTTGATAATTAGAGAGAGTTTTCATATCAAATAATTTTCTACATAGTTGAAATTAAAGGTAGAAATATTTTTGAAATAAATAAATGAAATCAATATTTAATTATGTTTAATATTATTTTATATTTCAGGAATCAAGTTTTCCTACTGAATCTTTTTCTAAAGAAATAAGAGCTTTAGATTTTAGTCTTAATACTTTGGTTCGAAAATATAAATCAATTATGATCAATGGGTACATATGTATTATCATTTAATGAGAAAATAGCATTAGAACAAAATATGATGCCGTTATGTTAACTACCCCAATAGACAGTTATGCCAATGCATTGAATAATAAACCTTGTTTTGAAAATGTAGTATATTATAGATTCATTGAGAAAATAATAATATTTTATTATTACTCTCATGGTCTAGTCACGATGATAAAATGCCAATGGTTTGATTCTATGATGAGGAAGGACACATTTATTAATTATTGTGGAATTCGAGTTATTGACATGCCTCTCACTCTTACTAACGATGAACCATATGTATTGGAATCAATGACGAAAAGTAGTTTCTATGTCAAAGATCATCTTTGACCTAAATTTGGTGTCATTGTTGAAGTAATTCCAAGAAATGTTTTTCATGATGGTTATGATGGAATTAACACCACCCCTACTGCCATTGGATCTAATCCATTTATTACTTATGATGTCTCTAATAGATCAATCATCAGAGTTGGTTGTGAACCTAAATTTGTGGTGGAAAAATATAGAATCATCCATCCAGGTTCTCAATTCTTTTGGTTTAGCTCGAATCGGGTTGTTAAGGTTGGTACTATTCAAAATGATTTAATATTTATTACAAATATTTTGCATCTTACTTGACCTTAATGTTAATTTTCAATGTTTATTGGTTGTAGTTTTATATGAGTATCATTTTCTAATATTGAATTTAATTTATTCAAAAAGACAAAAAAAATCACAACTAAAACAATTGTATTATAATAGAAAACAAGATGAATTTAATTGGACATATTAAAATTATTGATACGAAAATAGAAAAAATGAAAACAATATTCTAACCCAAAAAATAGCTACATTACTTAACTGAAAATATAAACCAAATGACCTAAGTCAAATAAGTCATGTCTCATATTTTTTTTTTTTTTGGGTTACACATTACTTATACTTTTCTAATTAATTACATATTTGTTGTCAAATGAATGAAATGAAACCTATTGAGGAGTAGTGAAGAAAAAATATGATGGAAAAAATCGTCGAATTACTGAGATGGAGATTCCTCTATTAGTGTCTATTGTGAGTATTTCTTTTCAAATATATATATGTGTGTGTGTGTGTCAATAAAATATAATTTCATGGGATTAATTTTGTTTTAATATTTTATTCAATATCCACCACTTATGCGCCAGTTATTCGATGAGCATCCTAGTAGTGGTCCTAGTACATAGGACGGTGGTACGAGGGGAGGTGGTACGAGATCTTGGTGCTCTAGTCGGCGTACCCGATTAGACCTTTCCCCTCCAATTGACATACCATATTCCACACATTCTGATCATGTTGTGTCCTTAGGGACACATGGTATATTTAGGCCTCCCATGTTTTTACTAGCCTTTACACTTGAGCCTCATCACCCATCTTTACTATATCTGATGATGATTCCCTATCATCATTCATATCATTCATTTGGCCAGCCATCCATGGCTTCTTCTTTACCATCTACTTCTTTCTCTTTTAGCTTTTACATTCCTTTTTCGACTCCTACTCCAACATAGTCTATGCCTACAAAGCATACAATGGGACCCACTCCACCTATATAGGGTCATGTTCCTTCACTTCCTATAGATCCAACCACTCCCATTGATCAGACTACCGCAGGTATATTTTAGTACCCTAAAAAAATTTATACCATAACTTATTTTAATTATAATATTTTTTTCTTTAATAATAGATACATCTACTAATAGGTGGTGGGGGTAGGGTTGTACATGCATGTGTGTAGTGTAGAACCTCCACACACAGTTTATGACATATTATAACGAAAAAAACTAAATGATCGAAAAAACATGGTAGCAATGTCTAAGTTTTTTGGAGACGCTTTCCAAATACTCTGACATTATTCCTGTCATCCCACTCTCATGGACACAGTTGAAAAACAATGTCAAGAATAATGTTTGGGAATAGATATGGGTAAAAAAATATGTTGGATTTAATGTAATATTGTTTTTTTTATTTATATGAATTAATATTTTGTTGTCATTTTCAGTTTAATTTTCCCGATGGTGACAGTGCACGACCAACACATCTAAATGAATTGGGTGATCTTTAGAGATCCTATAAATAAGTTTTTTATATTTGATGGCATGCTAGAGTTTTTACAGAGTATTAAGTGGTACCTGTCAATAATGAGTGTCTGATTAAACAGTATAGGAAAATGATTACTCATTGGATGACTACTAAGTTTAAGTTATTAATCACATTTGAGGTTTTTAAATGAAAATTTCTAAGTTTTTCATTAATACTATCTTTTTTATTATTGAATTTTATTTAGGAATAAACCAGAAAAAATATATAAAAACATTGACTCTAAAAAATACCCCCACACATTGAGGTATACTATGATGTTAGATCATGAGTTGAATTAGGTACAATAATTGTTTATAATTTTTCTTTAGGGATTTCACTTTCTATTTTTTCATCCATAATTTATTTTATTTTTTAAATTTTGATATATTTTTAGATATTAAATTAATTATTAGTAACCTATTTTCAATTATGGTATTCTATATTAAATTTCATTTTATAGGTAGTTATTGAATATTGAAGGACATGTGCCTCGAGAAAAACTATTTTGCTCGAGTAGAAAGAAAAAATATGGAAATGTGGTTAAAGAACTAACACAACAACAAATTATAAGTCATAGTTAGTTTATTTAAAATTTTAATATATATTTCTTAACTTAATAATCTATTTATATTTGTAACATGGTGATTTGGAGGCCCTTGATTCCTATAAACCTGACAATTTTTGTCCAAAGGATCACTTACATCATGTATTGGGAGATGAGCACCCTAGAAGAGTATGCTACTGACCTAGGAATAGTATAGTACCAACAAGATATTTTACCTCTTTAGGTACCAGTTGTGGTACCATTAAGTTGGAAAAGATTAAGTCATGGGTAGAACAGGATGAAGAAAGGGTCACACAATTGGAAGAATAGGTTAATAGACAAAACACTGAATTTATGAAACTAATAAAAGTTTTATTTTTTCGCTTCCACCAGAGGATAGCACATCTTGTGATGAATAGATGTCATCAATTCATTCATTATATAGTGAACCAGGAATCATTCCTAGTGGTGGTTCAGACAATGTAATTTCTAGAGATGATGTTGGCGAGTAAGAGGCTGAGGACAAGTATGATGCTAAGACCGAGGCTGAGGTCGAAGCGGAGGATGAGGGAGAGGATGAGACCGAGGATGATGATAGGGATGAGGAAATGGGAAATTATGGGGACAGATATGAGGAAAAGGATGAGGCTGATGATGATAGTGATGATTGCGATAGTGAGGAGGGAAATATTGATATGTTACATTTTTTACTGATATTACTAACATTTGATGTCTGATGATTTTTTGTGACTGAATATATGTGTGATTAGGTAGGTCACATTATTCTAAACAAAGGTAGCATAAATACTATATATTTTTAATCACATCACCTTTTACCAATGTATTGTCTATATTTTTTTATAAACTAATTAGGGTATTTGGATATTTAATATATGATTCAACATTCAAATGAGTTATTATATCAGTTCTATTACTAGTATCTTTATTTCATTATCTATAAATGGATTCTATGAATTTTATTTTTACATGGTATCAAAGATATTCCACAACCATGCCCATCATTATCCATGACAGCCTCCACAACACACCACCCTACATGCTAAAACCACCCATGTCCATGGCCCCTCCTAGTATCCCCTTCCTTGTTATCTTCTTACCACCCTCTCCCCTTCTACTGGTTTTACTTACTTTCCCACCCCACTTGATGTCTTAGCCTCTAACATTGTTGTGTGATAATAACAACATTTTTTAAAACACACCTTCTGACTTTACTTGAACACTTTTTTTGGGGATTTTAGTTTTTCCATACCAACATTTATTATGCCTTAAAATTTCATTTTGTAGTGATTTTAGTATCCTTTAGTGCCATTGAGGATTATTTCAATCATGAGGGTATGAACATTGATTATCATTTTGTGGTAAATCCTCCCCCCTTTTCTCTTCTTCATGGGATAACTTCCAATTATTCCACAATTATGATAGAATTTCTAGAAATCCCAACCATAATCAACATCACCTATTTCTATAATCATATTTTTGTGTCCTATATTATTTTGGATCTCACTGAAGTTTCTGTAGGATAGTTCATAGTTCCATTTCATCATTTCAAGGACATGATGGTGTGCACTATTCAACTACTCCTGGAATTTCTTAGGTAAGTGGCAATAGACACAAAATTTTATGAAATTATGGAAAACAATCCCAGCACATCGACATCATTAGTCTCTCAATGGATTCCCAATAGCCCTTCACACTACCCAGGAAGCATTCGGTGAGTCACAAGGACATAATCCTTTCGAGTCAACCGAATTTCCAAAATGAATGACCTTACAACTATTTTTATATCACTTTAAGTGACACAACAGGCATAAAAAAAATTAATTAAACCACATTTCATCATTCCAACATAATCTTTTTGAGTCCACCCAATTCCCAAAAGGAATTACCAGAAGACTTATCACATATCCCAAAAATATACACATACTCAAACATCATTGGCTCAAAGTTTTACATATCAAGGAATGATGATATATGTTCTTCCATGTGATATCCCATCAACTCCAACATAATAGTGAGACTTATCCTTCTTATGATGGACTCACACACCACTAGTCATGGCCTTCTATGCCAAACACCTTCTCTGTACCCATGGTCAACCCCATCACTTATGTCTCACAATCTACGGAGGTCTCCAAAGATAATGAGTGGTCAACACCACCTCAATGGGTTGTATCCTATGTGAACATGATCTGGATTGCTATATTGGCTAACCATAGGGAGATGCATCATAAAAAATCCAAGGCTACAATTTTGTAAAACCTCTATCACCACTTATAAACCATTTTTTCCAACAAAAAAAAGTCAAAACCATCTACCACATCCTGAAAAACCATGTCACCTTACTTCTAGTGATTAACATCACCCATAGTAATATGGGACTTTCCTAACACGTTCCCATAGAACCATCTTAGTGATCACATCATGAAACAATTTCCATACCCAGCATCATCATGACAACGTGACAATAGAGTCATAAATCACACCTATCATTCCATATTTGGATTCACCAAACAATATCATGCATGATACTACCTTCTAGTGTTTCCTAATGACCATAAAAATCTTATGAATATCATAAATGGTCTCACTTAGATCACCCCTCTCACACCAAATTACCACACATCACATAACAGACATATAAATTTAGGATAAATCTATGAAAAGTCTTCCTCATAATCATAGATGCCTACTCATAGAATACATAACTCTAATTCGATTTCAAATAGGAGTAATCGAAAAGGCATATGAAAAATATAAAAATAGGGAATAATATTCATAAATACTTCAACACCTCAAGTAAGTGAGAAAAATTATAGAATAATTGATATATAACATTATCCTTTCTCTAAGATACTTCTTAATTATAATGATTCCATTATCTATAAGGAAAAGAGTGATATCCCTCACATAGGACCCAGAATGAAGCAGAAAGAGGAGTACACTACTAGCTTAACTGAATTGCCAACCATAAAACCTCATTTTAATATCAAAATAAAGAACATTTTTATTTCTCCTAGAACTATTCACAGTGTAAATTGTATGTTCATTCCATGTGTCATTAGGACCACCACCACCTCTTTATAACTATTTATTTACATTGAACATAGTGTCACGCTGTTAATGTATATAGAGCAACATGATTATCCAAAACCTATTTCTTGTACACTCTCAACCAAAAAATATTTTAAATCCATGAAAAATACATGTGTCTTGCCATATCCTCAACAAATAATAGCTCATACCTATGCTATTATGGATAGATATAGACAAAAACTATCCTCCATCTCAAGTGACTGATCTTCATTATCCTAAAATTTGATATGCCAATGAATGTAGATGTATCACTCCAACATGTCTGGAATACCCCAACTACTTAATATAATTAATCAATACCTTCTAGGGGAACTCCCCCCCCCCCAAAGTAATTACCTACCCGATCACTTCCTGACCCAAGGTATCAATATCCCAGTGGTTCCACACCAACCATCATCCCATAAAATCCATATTAGAACCATCATAGACCATAATTTCATACATATCATCATATTCTCATTTCATAATCACACCATACACGATTCCCATAAAATATCACATCACACTCAATGCTCATACAAGACCTGCATAACTCCTAATTCTCATACATTAACCACACAGTGTTAACTCACTTATCACACATACCCCTCATTCCCCAATTTCCATAATAAAATACTAAAAATTTTAGTCACACGCTCAAAATATAACTCTAATTACCATCAAATTTCAGAAAGGTGAGTGGTCTCTAATCTTTTTTATCTAGTATTAGGGGACAACATTTTGATCTAGTCTCATTTATACTTTCCGAAGGTGAGTGGTATCTCGACATCAGGGTGATGGTGATGGATCCCTTCATCCATAAATTCATGGATGGTTTCTTTAATCTCTCTTTGAGTAAGAATTATACTCAATTACATTACAACCCTTCATTTAAATACATCTATAAAAATAGATACCTACCATCAAGAACCTTTTATAAAACATCATTCATGTTTTGTAAATATTAAACTCATCAATCAGTAATAACAACACAATAAGGGTGTAAAATTCTCGTATAAGAAGTAAAAAAGATTTTATACTCAATAAATGAACATTTTTTATGTCATTTTCTAAAAAATATGTTTTATCTATGTCATTTTGTAGTAGATAACACATCAAAGTGAATAATAACAAGGATTTAATATTATAAAATTTAATTTTATAGTTTGTGTTTGGGAACAAAAAATGACATTGACTACTCCATGATAAAATATTTGTGACCAATTTGAGTAAAGTAAAAAAAATTCTATGTATGCACTAAAGAAAGTGAAATGGGTTAGTTGGAAGAGTGGTTGTTATGTGAAGATTGAAATGGGGAATACTATCATGTGGTACATTCCATGTTTGGAGGAGTTTTCTATTTTTATGTGCTATTGTAGGTGTTTTTTTGTGTTGTTTTATGTGTCGTATGTAGGTGTATGCAATGGAGGGGATTCATGCTGGATGGTGTGCAGATTTCCGGAAATACCTATTTCAACAATTATAAACCATTGGTATAGTGTTGAACAAGATTTATTTACCAATGATTTTAATAAACCATTGGTACAACTCTATACCAAAGGTTTATAAACCATTGGTAAACTATTTAATTATGATATATAACAATGGTTATTTTGAAACCATTTGTATACTGAAATTAACATTGTCATATGCCAATGGTTTGGGAATAACCGTTGGTATAGGGATATCCCAACACCATACTAACCAAAAATTTGGAAAACCTTTGGTATAGGGTATAACAATGGTTTTCCAGCCAATACCAATGGTTTGAAACTGTTGGTATAGACTACCTTTCTAGTATTTCTACTTTGTGATGCTCCAAACCAAGAAGTTGGAGTAGTCCTTTCCAAAAAATTTAAGGATAGGCCAAAATTCATTGTATATGCCTAAACAACCTTAGATTCTACCCAATTCAACAACAAAATTATAGAATAATAATTTTTAGTAGTTTTCTTTTCTTTAGATAGATTTATATAATATTTTCTTGGAGAAAAAATTTTGGTACGTTTTGATCATGTATCTTGAAATACATGATTAAGAAAGTAGAAGTCAATCCCAGGATTTTGAGATACATGTTACTATTATAGGAGTTAAACTTCCAAATCAAGGAAAAAAGGGTGTTTATAACCTTATGGATATCAACTGGATAGATTTCCTAACATAGTTAAAGTAGAGATTCCAACCCATAAACTAGTACCAGACCTCCATTAAGGGGAGAAACTATATATAGTGAAATTTGAAGTTATAAGGTATGCTGAAATGGTAAATTATTTTATGAAATATCATGTACCAACTCACTTAAATTACCACTAAATTAAAAAACTAAGAGTTGAATCATGATTTTTACATTTGGGAAGATCTATTTCTTTAGAAATTTATCAATGAAAAAGCCATAATAATATTCCTTCCTAAAAGTAAAATTGAATATATTTTTTAATTTATCTACACCCTAGATTTTGGACATCACTTTGGACCTAAAAGGTAAACAATAAAAGACTTATAATCTTGAATTTACTATCCCACTTTGTTAAAATATTCAAATAAATTTTGTAAAAAATGTGAAAATGTTAGTTTTATCGAAATATTTCAACGAGATAAAAAATTACGCAAAATCCACTGATTTTTTATGAAATTTTTTAAGTATAATAAATAGATTTTATGTAAAACATACCATTTCATTTGAATATTATTATATCTTTTTTTAGTATATTATTTTTTGAAATGGGTTGATTTTAAAGCCACCAAAACTGATGATGCTCATATTTTTTGTGATTTTTTCAGGACTAACATATTTTATAGGCTTAGAGTAGTTGGATCCATCATCAGTAATCAAGGGACTACTTTTTGAAAATTGATAATGGAGAATTTACTATGGAAGTGTGGATTTAATGATGAAACATCAACACAGTACCATCCATAGACTAATGACCAAGTTGAAGTGTCTATAAAATAATTCAAGGGAATTTTGGAGAAAATTATTAAACCCAATATGAAGTATCAAATACAAATTTCGGAATAAATATTATGGTATTATATTATAGCCTATAAAACACCCATTAATATGAGACCTTATATGAAAATTTATGGGAATAGTTGTAGCTTGCCTATGGAATTATAACCCAAAGCCTATTGGGATGTGATAGAGATGAACTTGGACATGGACAGATTTTGGAATAAGAAGAGATTAAAGTTTCATGAGATAAAGTAGATTATAATATATACTTTTACAAATTCTAAGATTTATAAAGAGAGAGTAAGGGTGGATCCTAACAAGCTTATCTAAATAAAAGACTTTAGTCCTAGAGACATGGTTTTGTTATACAACTGAAGACTTAGGATTATGCCAAGTAAATGTTATTTAATATAGGAAGGTCTGTTTATAATTACTCATGTATATATTTTTTGTTTTGTATATTATAAAGGAAGTAGAGAAAGAACCATTTTCTATCAATTAAAATATACTAAAGAAATTATATATGAAAATTCTATAAGAGAGAGTGGAGGATATCACACTCCTCCAACCGATTTAATAATGAAACACCACTATGTTGTACCTCACCATAACATTTCATTCCATGTTATAATTTCATTTAAAATAATATTACATGATAAATCAGTTTGAATGAATTGAGGATAATACATAATTTTAGTACGGTAAAGGAAACCTTTATAGTTTAAGACTTTTTAAATATTTATTTTTTATTCACGTTTTTGTGCTTTTTTCAAAAAAATATCTTTTATTTTTCATTTGAGGTACGTTTTTATAAATATATGAGCTTAAATGTAATAAATATAGAACCATTAAATACATTATAATTTTTAGAATCTAATTTTTACCATCAATTTTCATTATATATATATTCATATGAACCTTTTTTTCAAATTCTATGTGAGGTAAATTTATGAAAATCCCACTAATTTGTTAGCCTCATGCCATGACATACTGTATTTTATTTTTATCACTTGTCCTAGAGAATTTTAAAATAACGTATTCATATTAATTTAAATGCCCTTTCTTCATGAGATAAATAATATATTCTTGAATTACCAAAACATACTAAGTGATATAGTCAAATACTATGAGAATTTGAGGATGTTGTGCTTAAATTATTGAGGAATTATTTTTTATTTTTAGACCCTTTTTCAATGAACTCTATTTTCTATAATTTCATGATATTTAATCATGATAGACCTAATTAACCAAAAATGATATTATCAGGGGGACACATTATAAGTCAAATATTCATATCTACCTTTCCTTATAAGTTTTTAAATGATCTAAATCGAATTCAACTATGGGGAAAGGGAGAAAAGAAGCTAGAGAAACCTGTTTGGAAAATTCTATTTGAATTTAAAGAATAATTTTCTAAAACTTTTATTCTTATATTTTGTGAGATAACACATGATGATAAGAGTGTAAAAATTTATTAGGTATCATCTCAGTATGGGTATGGAATTAACCCACTTTTTTGAAGTGAAAATGGCCACTCTTTCCTTAAGAAAAATAAATTCTTAAAAGAGATTTAAGATCTAAAAAAGTTGAAACATGGTACTAAAAATATGGAAATAGGGAAGAACAGGATGAATCTACTAAATAACATCAAGGGTGTGATGTCTATTAATAATAAAGGGATATTGGAAACTAAATGGATCTATTTTTTTCAAAAAGTAATATGTTGTGTGAATGTTATCCAAAAGGAGTTGATTAAGAATAAGTGTACAAGATATGAGATAAACACCCTAGATAAACATCACTAGAAGATAATAATTCCAAAATCTAGTTCTAAAAAATACCCATTCCTATAGGAAAAAAAATTAGAGTTACCCATTACCTCTGAGGGAATAAATTATTGAATGAAACATGTTGAAGAAAACATGGGAAGGGATGATTTAATATTTTTAAAACGATAAATGATGTGTGAAGCCTTATTAAGAATCAAATGGGGTGTAGATATAATTTAATAGAAATAGTGGAGGAGTAATCCATTATTATAGGGAACTAAAAACCATGCATTAAACCTTAATTCAAAGTTGAACCTCCTCATTCGACCTCAACAGTTTAACATTTAATCCTACATTCCTTAATCCTCATAATAACCCTAATTAAGCCCTTATTATATGTAAAATCAATTTAATTATTGGGTGTAGATAAAGGAATTCAAAAGTATTATGGTGAAACTTATATAAACTTTAAATGAGAAAAAGTTTTCCTAAAAATCATTCTTGAGTGTTGAGTGAAATATTTTTGATAAGGTAGGTATAAGTGTGTATGAGGGTATAAAATAAGTGGGAAATAATTGAATGTTATAAATGGAGGAAATGGAATAAAAATCATTGAGGTACAATAATAATTACGATCATGGTGCTGAAAATGGGAACTTACATTAATTAGTGATTAAATTTTTATTTGGTAATTGATTTGGAATTTACTTGGCTAGAGTCCATGGCTTAAGTGTGGGGGAATTAATAAGACCATATTTTCATACATTTCCTTGAATATTTTCAGGATTTTAATCCCGCCAATTCAACATTTAATGGGAAAACATATTTTATTTAACAGATAATATTATTTTGGTATTTAGTGCAGAAATAGATTAAATCTATCATTTTAATTGTTTTATTTGATATTTAAAATTATTAGAGTAAATCCTACACTTAATCATGAGTGTGTTGATGACTGTTTCTTCCAGAAAGAGTGAATTTTAAAAAATTAAAGGATTTATGTGCTAAACTGATCATTCTTGAAAATTAAAAAAAATAACAACATGAAAATGCATTGACCAAATGTATAATGAACTTATTGTGTGGTCGCTTATATTCTATATGGTCACTTGTCTCCCAATTGGTAGGTTAATTTAATATAAGAATAAATTACACCAAACACACAAATATTATGCTGTCAGGTCACTTCTTTATCATACGGCCGATCCACCAACCACAATAAGGAATTGACCAACCATGTGAAGATCCATTCACTACAAGAAGAAACCTACCAATCATGTGATGGTCCAATGACCATAAGAAATAAATTCTAACTATGTGAATATCCACTAGCTGTAAAAAGTAATTTATCGACCATGCGAGGAACAACTACAACTTGAGCTGATCAACTTTTCCTCTCCTCCATAGACTGTACCGAAGGGTAAACCTCACACTCCTCATGATGTGTAAGGGTTATTTGAGACTATGTAAAGTTAATTCATGACTCTTGTAAGGGTGTTGTGAGGCTTTTTGAATGACACTAAACATTTTTTTAGGATATGGAAGGATCAAGATCTCAGGGACCTTTGTAAAGGTCATCACTATGTTTTAAAAGCTATGTAAATATCCTCCAAATAAAAAGAGACCTATATAAGGGTAACTCTTCAACACCGATGTAAGGTTTAGATATATTTTTCAAGAACTATGTAAGGGTACCACAAAGATTTTAAAACCCACATAAGGGTCCTCACTTTTCTTGAGGTAAATACTACACTTAAATTCAAATCTCAAATATTCCATGTTAATATTAATGAAATCAATAAAAGGATTCCATGTAGATGATGTTTAATAAAACCACAGCTAAAATAAACATGAAAAATAAGTAAAATAAAAAAAATAAAGGAAACTATGGATTTTATTGATATCTAAAAATCACAAATTTGATGGAATACCATGATAAAAAAGATGGGGAAATATATTAAAGATTTGAAGGTGTAAAGATCTCAGAGGATTCCCTAAGGTGTCAAAAAGGGAAACATGTATGTGTATAATAGGAGGATGAGGTATGATAGAGGATGGGACTGGACTTGGGATGCCTCGGATGATATACTAGATATTTCATATTGCATTTCTTTCTTACTTTCTTCTTTTTATAGTTTATTCATGTTTACCTCTTCCTCACTCATCTTGATTACCCTTTGCATGGATAGGTAAACTCTTAATGATCGGGTAAGGAAAAGAAAAACCATTCATAATACTATTTTTCTTGTGCTTAATGGAATAAATCCATTTCTTTCTTATATTAAACCATTTTAAATTTTCAAATATTATTTTTTATTATCAAGTATGATTGTATATGGTTCTACATTATGTTGTAAATTATTTCCTTATTTAGTGATCATTTTTTATCTAATTAATATTAGTATTCATATGATGTAAAGAATACACTTGAGTGGTGAAGTGATAAATATTATTTATCATGTACATATTTGGTAGTGGGAACTCTTGGTTATTAAGGAAAAACAAGACCCGGTTGGGAATTTTCTAAGTCATCTAGGAGGTTCCACTACAACATTTTTACATAAAAGAAAGTTGAACAACATAAGATATAAATTTGGAATACTCTCACCATCACTATTCAGGTAAGGGATAGAGAGACAAATATTGTGTATTATCTCTCTTGTTGTCTTTTTTAGAAGAAGTTTTGATAACTTGGGAACTATGATAGAATTGAAAAAGTTTAATCCAATCCTGAATTGATCACAAACTCATCATATTTTTTCCAAATCAGTATTTTCATTTCGTTCTAAAGTTTCTAAAATCAAACAATCAAAAACTCATTTTCCCTAATAAGTGAAAATGAATTTTGTTCACTTCTCTGCAAGAGACAACCTATTTTACCACTAAAATTTCACTTTACTTAGGAAATTAAAATCTTTTTCCACACCCCAAGACAGGTCAAGTTTCAACAGTCCTAACCTATTTAGATAACCTATATTATTTATCTCCAAACCCTAGGATAAACCATTATAACTCAAGCGATCAAAACAAAAACCCATGGAGTAACATAATTCACCACATATCTAGGGTCACCACATGATTAACATCAATTCTTATATAGATCTACTCCACCAGGGTCTCATGACATTTCTTGTTATCTAGGTTGTTAAAAACCCATAAACAAACACAAAAACCCTTATAATAAAAAATTTATCCACCTATGGGTGATGTACCCCCCACCGTTGAGTGAATACATCAGGTAAACATCTTGATAATATCTGGTCACATGTGATCCCATAATTTGTACTTCAAAGTTAGGCCCCCTCACTTAGAGAAGTGGCATAGGCAATTTGATATTTATTTAAAGGAATATTTTATCACTATTTCTTATATAATTCAGCTATATCAAGGTTAACCAATTAGTAATATATCTTAATATTCTAAACATAGTATTCATATAAAGTACATTAGCTACCATGATACTGTTTCATTACAATGTTCATTTAATCCATCCCAAAACAAAACTCCTTATAGTTAAACTACTACCCCAACCAAATGAATGTGTACCCCATGAAAATGAGTAACTTAATTTCTAGAACTCATACCTTAATTGTTTCCCACATAATATTTTCTCTTAAATTAATCCAAAAAAAATTCAAATACTCACCTAGACCATATTAAATTATTGTTTCATCAATGAATACTTTCATGTAACATTCATAGATTCCATATATATAGAAAGGTTGTTCTTCACTCTAGATGACACCATACGGTTATTGGAATATCCCTATAAATGTCTAAACACTACCTATAGTACAAAATTTTCATTATTCCAAGTATATATATATATATACCCAGATTTAACTAAAAAACACTTTCACCTTTCAATCGGCAGAAGTGTTTAGACATATCTTGGAAAAAACTTTCTCCAAAGGGTCTCTAGGCAATAAAATAGTCTCTCTAAGCTCATTATTGCTATTTAATGAACTGAAGAAGCTATTATTGTCTCTTTATAAGTAACTTTATAAAAATTTGACCCCTATATAATTGAAACATAGAAAATCACTTCGATTAACATTTGAATGTCCCTTCACTATTATATAAACTTATTCTTCTATATCATCCATAGAACACAATCTAAGATCACCACATTGTGAGGAATCAAATACTAACATGTGGTTTTTGGAGTAATATTCCTTCCCAAGGGCCCCTCTCACCACAGTAGGTGGACCTTGACCCATCCGCTCAATTATTAATTTTTTAAAAGCAATGTAAAATAATCTAATATACATAATGTATGTTATTGAGGGGGTTTTATCCTATAATGATGGAATCCCACCAAATGTCTCCCTAATTTGAGAACTAACTCACACTATCATCTAATGTGATCGAATGGATGGTCGTCAGCAATAAAAGTCTCTAGCGAAAGATAATTTTTCAAATATCTCTACTAAAATCTCTAACTCTCAAACAATGATACTTGGAGAAATACATTTCGCATTACAATATCAATAAGTATATGTGTTATTAAGGAATATAAAATCATAACTAATAAAATTTTGTGCTTCGCATAACCAAAATTTTACGTCACATGCAACTATTTACAGTCTAAATGTTAGCTCTATATACCTGATGAGGGACACATTTAAGTTGTGGTGTAGATGAACCAATGTGTTTCCTATCTCTTAATATTATAGAAATACCATACCTTTCAATAAAAATTCATCATCAAAGGCCGCTAAGATATAATAGAAAATTATTTGCAACATAATATTGGGTTCCATGGACCCAACTTGATCTGTACTTTTTTATTAACATTCCATGTATACAGTCAGTTGTACATGACATATAGATACCATTATAGTGTTGATAATTTTTTATCCACTATTTAAATAGTAATTTATATAGATTATTTTTCATATCAAATTTTTATAGAAGTCACCAAACTATAATGAGAGACTTGAGGTACTATGAAATTAATCTTAAACATATTTTCTATGATCTAGATACATCATATAGAATAGAAAAGGTTGTTTTTTGACTATTAGGTGTTGGGGGATCATAATCATTGATACTTATTCTCATGAAGTTCGTACATGGTGATCTATAGTAGATGAGATCACGAGGACCAGCCTTTCAATAGGAACACCACAAGTTCCAAGTGTCATTAGTTGTTCCTATATACGAATAGGTGTATTGGTTTTCTAAAATGAGATCATTATCAATATGTACTATTTTATTGAATACTTTGATGCAAGGAGAAAACCATGACATTTAATTTATGGTGAGGTAGCTTATGTTGGGTACATCATTGGTGGTATAAAATTGGTTTAATGGTCAAGATATAATTTTTCACTTCCGATTTATGGAAGTGATATATCAGTACTTATTGATTAGGATGGTAGTACCTTTATAAATCCTTGTCCAAGGTATTTAATGGTATGTTTTTCTAGATAAATCAAAAAATAATAAATCCATAATGGATTCTGACACAAGCTATGCATCTTGATTTATGAGATACCGTGAGATAAAGAGATTATATTACATAGTGTGTGTTCGTGGGAAGTTTTTTATTGCTATGAATTTTATTTATCACTTTATGGTACTTAATGGGATGCTAGACTCTACTCTGGTTCTATGAATGGTATTCATTGTTGTTGATATAAGGTCATATAGGGTCACAAATAATAGCATATTCAAGTGTTTTCCATATTCTGATGAATTGGTGTATAGGACATGGTGGGAGCCAATATGGTGGTTGAGATGTGTCCAAATATTATCGATCACGAATGAATGATAAATAAATTATTATTTTATTATAGAATAATTGGGTAGAATTTATTTATTAAAATTATTCACAAGGTTTTAAGGGAATACATGGAAAAATATTATTAAAACGAATATTATTTTAACATTAAAGTTGTGTTTAATATTGTGGGAGTTTTGAGTTGATTAAAATGAGTTGGTTTTATCATGTAATATATTTATTATATTTTAAATGTTTGAGATAAAATATAAATTATTTTTATTATGCAGCTAGTTTTTCATAATGTTTTATTTATTTCTTATTTAATGGTTGTTGAATATAGAGGGTCACGAACCCTTTCCCAGTATTTTGGACGCCCACTATATAATAAAGGTAGTACATGTATTCTATATACTATTAATTCTAATATAATTGAGAGATCCTCTCTTATCCCATAACCTGGAGAGAGTAATACTTCTTCCAAAAACTTGATCCAAGAACACCTTCACGGATTGAAGGAAGGGAGTCGAGGTGATCATCAAGACATAAAATTATTTGTTTAACATTAACTCTAGAACCCTATTTTTGAATAATATATTTCTTGTATATTCTTTAAGTGTGTTTGGATGATCTAGATGGGTTTGATCTAGGATCCTTTGAGAAACGATGTGTTATTTGATTCGAATGATTCAATAATTTAGATTTAATTTTGTTTTGTGATGATTCATGTAAGATCCTTTCACCTCTATTAGGGGTTAAATTTCCAAATATGATGAAGTTTTTTCACTATAGTGACGAAAAAAATTAAATCCACGGCCCACCATCTTTCGCTGCACACCACGCTACCTTCAATTGGTATCATAGGGTGATCATGAATTTTAATAGATAAGAAAAAATTAGTTTTCATTAAATTATGTAGAGGTATTTAATTTAGTTCCAACAGAATAGACCTCGCATTGATCCAATTTCGAACATCCAAGTTATGGTCATCCAAAACATTTAATACGGATAGAAAAATGTGGATGTTGTGGGTTAAAAATAAAGAACATATATATATATATGTGTGTGTGTGTGTGTGTGTGTGTGTGTGTTTTATTTTATCTACTGCCTTTTTCCAGCAATATCCTCATTTCTATCTAGGTTTCATCAAGAATCCAGTGGTTGGAACTGCTCCTACAGGGGATTCAAAATTCCACATTGTCGATACTAAAAAAAACATTGGATTAAACTTTTGGGGGTGGAGTGTACTTTATTTTTTCATGTAAACAAAATTAAATCTTGGATTTATACATGGATGTGATAAGGTATAAAAAATGGGAAAACCAAAAATCTAGACCGGATGAAAAACCAAAAGCAGGGTGTACATCAATGTTGTAGAAAAACAAAAAAAATTATTAAAAAATTATTTTAAAAAAATAAAGGGGCATCCCATGGAAGCATCATACACACCTCCATCTATCGGTCGTCATGTAGCATACCGCCCTATATTCCACTTAGTAGTTCCCTGATATGGTGGGCCACAAGACCACAAGCATGCCTCCCCAAATGCTAGAGGTTCCGAACAAGAAGTGAGGTCCTATGGTGTGTTTGAGAGGATAATATGCCATCATTGATCAGAGTCTAGCACAGTAGTATATTAGAAGTATGAAATAGAAGAAGCAGCCACTATGGAATAGGACTAGTAACTCGTCATTCCAGAAGCAGTAATAATAGATAGATAATATCATGAAAATAATAATTAATCAAACAAGACAAATAAACGACTGGAAGAATCTAGATAGAAATAGATACAAAATATGATGATCATGAAGTCATGTAACTATATAAAAATGGTACATGGGGAACATGGAATACGAGCATATACCACATGAAAACAAAAAAATACAAAAAGAATACCATACCTACTGGAATAACAAACATAGGCTTGGTCTCTTTCACCTGCACTCCATCCAAGTAATCAAAATAAAATATCAGAAGTTGGAATATTCTCTTTATCTATACCCACAATCATAAAGTTTGTTTGGGTACCAAAGGTGTCCCAAGTAGGGTGTGAGATATACTCAGTAGTCCACCACCAATGGTGTCTAGATCAATCTATCTCATGAAATATAAAATAAATAGTGTGTTGTTATTAATAAATGCAAGATAGGAAAAAATTGATATATAAGAACATTGGATTGGGTTCCACTAGGGATACCTGTCCACCTCTACCTACTTTGGCTTAAGTTGGGTGTGTTTGAACCAAGGAATCTTACACAAGTTAAGTGAGTGGAATAATACATAATTGGATGGAATTCCCCCAAGATTGTTATTTTTCTTGGTGGACACATCTCTGAATTCCCAATTTCAACATGTCGTTTCTTAATTAAAGTCATTCTTTGAAATTAAATAAATGCACCCTGAGCCCATCCAAGTTAGTCATAGTGGGACCATAATTATTGTTCAAGGGGATCCTTATATGACCAATTCCATAGGTGTACATCTAAGGTGACCCATGTATGTAATCCAAAATGTCACTCCAAGCATGGTGTGAAGACATCACAAACTAACCTCTAAGTTCATACCTATTATCGCACGTAGGATTCCAAGTGTCCCTGGTTGAATGGTGCAACCATTATTCCACTGATCCCATCCATAGGGTCTTCCCTATGGAACTATTTTCACGTGTATGAAGGTAAAATAGAAAATAAATGGTGAGAACATCCCAGGATTAGCTAGTGTTTCTGAAGGCATGTCTACAATTCATTAACATATTCTAACTATAAGTCACAACAATCTCATTCAATGGGTCCTTAAGTTGAAACCCCTTGTATTGCCCTCAACACATGACTAGTGAATGGTGTGGTTAGAAAATCAATAACACTTAACAAGTAAGTATTTATAAGATGATTTAGTAATATTTATAAGGAATTTAGTCAAGAAAACCATTTATGGCACAAGGTGTAGGGGCCTAACTCATGGATTTTAATTATATTCCACTCAACTTATTATATCAAGGAATTTTTTATAAAGAAATACCGCTCAATGGGTGTTCAGAAAATTTAAAACAAGGGGGAAAATAGGTCTCTAAGGTATATAGCACCCATTGGGGGGGGGTTTAAGTCAAAGAGATTAACCTAGGAGGGGATTCACCAATACCTAGGTTCATAACATGTGTAGAAAACAACTCAATTTCATTTGTTTATAAAGTTATAGGCCTCTATAGAAGGTTTTATATCATATCATAATGGTGTATGTTATAAAATGCAATAAAAATTGTGGAAAAGAACTAGACCACCTACCTTAGGTGTGTAGAAGACCACTCATCTGTTAGAAGCCCTCAAATCAAGCTAAAATAGAACATATCAAAGAAATCATCAAATGCACTAAAAAGAGGGAAATGAGATTTCACCTAAATATTACAACATAGGGGAATAAAAAATATAATAATAATAAATATGTTTTTAGAGCTTACCTTATTCTTTCTAATTCATCTGATGACAAATGATTTCAAAGCTGGATGTTGGAGATATCAGAATCCATACCTTAGAGGAGGAGGGGTGCTTCACACATGATGAGAAGGGGATACTTGATGGAGAAAAGTGAATAGTAGAGGGTTGAGGTATAAAATTTATTAAGTTAAAAATATGGATTTCATCGACATAAATAGGGGCACACGGTTTGGCTGCATGATTGGCCAAACTGTGCACCATGCCACTGCTCAAGAAGGACCCCTCATGGTTTAAGAACATAGTTTCCCTAACAATGCAAAAATAGTGAACAATTACACTATCAAGGGTGTATAAAATCATTATGGTAATGAAACTGGTCTCACACATTTGAAAACAGACCATATGTCCCATTTACCCCATTATCACAAGCCACACATTTAGAGAAACCTTGTAGGCTGGGGTGTATGGTTTCTCCTAACCATGCGACCTAATCTTCTTCTCCAATTTCTGGGGATCTGAAATCCAAAAAAGCCCAAGATTCCCCCATGACCTCAATGAATCCATTAGGTAACATTATTTGGGATAAAAAATAGAATTAAGGTAAAAAAATTAATGGTTCATACCTTTGAGGAAATATAGGATGTTACAACCTCCCCTCATTAAGACAACTCACCCCCGAGTTTCCCTTCTGAGGGTGGTAAAATGTAATCTGAGAAAAGATCTAGTCACTACACACGTACATTGGCCTCCGAGTCCTAGGTCTCCTTAACACATATTTTATTCCATATCAGTTAGAATAGAGTTGTTTGACTATATCAAAGATCCTTCTTGGTCTTATCAATGATACGTATCAGATTCTCCTTGAAGGGAACATCCACCTTTATCTATATTTCCTTAGGGTCAAATGAATGAGATGGGTCAGGATGATAACGTTGAAGTTGTGATATGTGGAATAATTCTTTCATGTCATGGTAACTCTAAGGTAACTGAAACTGATAGGATATCGAACCAACTCTCTCCACTATCTCGAACAGCCCAATGTAACAAGGCTATAACTTTCCTTGTCTTTGAATTCATCTATGACTCAACTTGGTAAAACTGATATAAAGACCTAATGTCCCACCTCAAACTCTGGAGTTCCATGGTGATGATTGGTATAAGACTTCTTCCTAGATTGAGATGTATTCTTATGATTTTGAATCTACTAAACTTTCTCTAAAGTCTCCTAAACGAGACAAGGACCCAGTAGTGCTGCCTCACCCACCTCAAACAAGAATAGAGGTTAACGGAATAGCCTAATGTAAAGGGCCTCATATGGATCTATCTAAATCATTTCTTGGATACATTTATTTTGTAAGAACATAACAAGAGGAATATTCATTGCCCATGAGCCTCTTAAATCAAGGATATATGACTGAATCATATCCTCCAATACTTGTATTGTCTTCTCGAACTTCCCATAGGTATTAAGGTGATATGTTGTACTCAGGATAACCTGCGAACCTAGTACCTTCTACAGTCCTTTTCAGAACCATGTGGTAAATCGTTTTTCTCAGGATGATATAATGGAATGGGGAATACCATAAAGGTGTGCAATATCACAAACATAAATCCTCCAAAGATCATCAATAAAGATGGTCTACCAGATTGGTAGGAAGTGTGTAACCCTAGTCAATATGTCAATTATCACCCATACTATAGCACAAACTCAAGGGGATCTCAAAAATCATGTCATGAATTACATGGTGACATTGTTCCGTTTCCAATTTCGAATGGAGATAGGCTGCAGAATCCCAGTAGGTCATTGTTACTCATCCTTCACCTGCAAACAGGTGGAGCACCAAGTGATAAAACTCTATATCTTCCTTTTCATTCCTATCCACCAATAATGAAAATGTACATCTGGGTACATCTTGGTAAGACTAGGGTGAACTACATAAATAGATCCATTAGAATCCTATATCAAATCTTCCCAAATATCATAAGGCACCCAAACATGCCCATGGTAGAGTAGGGTCTCAATCTTATCAACAACCCAAATAAGAGGTCTGTTCTCACCTAAGAGGCTCTCCCTCAAGATAAAGCCTTAAGAATCCAAAATCTGTCTCATCCACACAAACTCTCCAAGGTAAGATGTCACCTCTAGAGTAGATAGAACAAGTTGTTCAGGAAATTCTTGAACCTCTGGGTGCATATCAGAAAACAATTCCATCAACTTCCACTCACTCTTGGCCTCATTGATGGATTGTGTATGAGCCTTAAAATCAGAGTTTTATCCATGTAATTACACTTACAGGATATATAAGCAATCTCAAAGTCAAATTAATGTAGGTATTCTACCCACCTATGTTGCCTCATATTCCAATATCATGGTATGGATATGTATTTGATACTTTTGTAATCTCTGTAAATAATAAACTACTCACCCAGCAGATAGTGCCTCCAACAACATAGATAATAAACCAGAACTTCTAGATTAAGGTCGTTTATAGGGTAATTCCTATCATGATGACTCATCTAGTGGAACCCATATACCAAAAATTGATCTCTTTACAATAGAACTACTCCTAGCCTGATCCCATAAGAATTTTAGTAAATTGTATAGATTTCTTCTGGCTCTGGAAGAATTGGAATTGGTGCTAAAGTCATTCTTCCATTTAATTTATAAAAATATATTTCACAAGATTTAGATTAGGTTAACATAACCCCTTTCATTTTCAATCCCATAAGAGGAGATTAGAATTGTGTAAAATATTGTATGAGTCACCTGTAACGGCCATCCATCTGCAAGAAACCTTTTATATTGAACAAATTCTTTAGTTACTCCTAGGATACCATGATGATCACCTTTTTTGGGTCAATAGATATGTCTACCACTGAAATGATATAACCCAAAAAGTGAACTATAGAAATCCAAAAGTGGCACTTTCTAAGATTTGAATATAGCTAGATCTCTCTCATTGTATTCAACATGATCTCAAGATGTTCAGTATGGTCATTTATAGTGAGATAATACACTAAGATTTCTTCTATGAAGACTACCACAAATGAATAAAGGTATGGGAAGAAAACCTGATTCATCAGATTCATAAAGATGGTTGGTTCATTCATAATACTAAACGGAATGACCAGATACTCATATAATCCAAACCTACTCTATAATGTTATACTTGGCATGTATAATGGCCTCACACAAATCTAATGGTAACCTAACCTCAAATAGATCTTGGATAAAATGGTCTCTGCTCAGATCTGGTTGCAGATGTCATTTATATAAGGTAATAGATACCAATTCATCACCATAATCTAGTTTAGTTAGTGATAATCCACTCAAAATTTAAGTGTACCATACTACTTCTTGGAGAAAATGAATGGTGAACTGCAAGGCGATGTGTTGGTTTAGATAAAACCCTTTTCCTCTAGATCCTCAAGCTACTTCTTGAGTTCTTGGAGCTATATAGGAGTCATCCTATAGTGACGAATAGACCTCGATGCCACACCTATCACTAACTCTATGGTAAATTAAACCACTCTCACAAGAGATAATCCAGAGAGATCTTCAAGGAAGACATTCCTGAAATGATCTATAATATGAGGTAATTACACTAACTGCACTCTCAGATCTCTCATAAAAAGACTCACCATCTGGGCTGTCACCATACCTATCCCAGTGTGCTCGGGTCCAGTTCAACTTTCCTGGATATCTCATTCACCCTTATAAATATAAATTCTTCCCTCATGTGATGTGACAACACCCATCGGCAGAAACATTCATCATGGGTATGATAAGGCACAAGCCAGTCCATACTGATAATGACATTAAAGTCAATCATCTCGAGAACAAAAACATTCTACAGGAAATGATACTCGCCTATCTCAAGTGGTTACTCCCTAAATTGTTGTATATTCTCTAATTTGACCCCAAGAATTATGTTAAGAGTCATAATTCCATTGGATGATTTGATTACCAGACCCAGAATTCATATAGTAGAGAAAAATAGAAAAGAGTGTGATGAACCTACATTGAAAAGGGAAGAAACCAAATAGAGGATATCAGAATAGTACATCATATAGTAAAACACCATGGAATTTTCTTCTGAGGAATAGGATACACTGCATATATATAACCCGAACTCTGACCCTGTGACGCAGCCTGACTGTCATGAGTAGTTCCAATCTCCTAGAAATAAGTATCTAAAGAATGAGTACCTAAGTTGTGACCACCTACTTGGAAAAATTGGTCAATATAAGAATATCTCCCTACCTAATATGGATTCATTGATCATGCACCTGAAGGTAGTGATCTCATAGAACCTTGTTCACAGGGTACTAGAGTAAAATATCGGCAGAAACATGGGAGGTGACTCATCCTACTGTAATCCCGACACTCGATTGGGTTCCTTGTGAAATGTGGATTATTATGGCTTGGCCTACTAGACTGGTGACATGCCACAAAGTAGTCTGTTCATTCCACTTGGCTGGTACTTCCACCATATGCAACATTGAAACGATGCTTCCTACAAATAAATAGACCACTTCCCTTTCTAAAAGATGAACTTCCCTGGCTCACATTTCTATATTCCATTAGGTTTTTCTCAATGATGAGTGTCTAGTTCACAATATCTAAAATAGTGGTTAGCTAGAAAAAGGTTCACCTGTGATTGTATGGATCATGAAATCTCATCCTCAAATGGCCTCGCAGTCATAAGCTCATCACTGAACAAGGTCACTGAAAAAACTGTAATTCATTGAAGCTAGATGAATATTACTTCACTAACATGTCACCTTACTGAAGGTGCATGGACTCTAGATCATGGTCTATTATCTAGGTATATGGAAAGAATTAGTTGAAGAAGGATATCTAGAATTCCTCCCATACCATGCCTTGATTCCTACCATCCTAAGTGAGGACGTCTCACCAAATCTTTGTGGAGTCATGTAGAATATAAGTGGTGATCTTGACCCACTAATCTAGAGGCATATCAATATGCTCGAAGATATAAAACATGGAATCTAGCTATGACTCAGTAACATAAGGTCCTCCATACCCCATAAAGGTGGGATGATTCTTCTGTTGAAACTCCTTGGTTAGTTCTTCCATTGTAGGGGCATGTCAAGGAGCACACTGAACAGATTTCATGAAATGGAAGAATCTATTACATAACTAAGCATTAGGTCCTAGTAAAAGATCTACAAGAGGTGAATCATATGGAATTATCGGTTGTACACTAGTATATCAAGTCCCACCACCTCCAGAGTGTGCTCATCGCCACTCTCCTGTAGTATGACAAAAGGATGTCATGGTTTCATAACTCTACAATCACCAAGATCATTCCTCATACAAGACTTATAATATATAGGGAAAGTGAAAAAGGAAGGAATGTGAACAAGTCCTTCCAATAAGGGAGTCACATCCTTTATCCAACTTCTAGAGTTTGGTCTAAATGATAAATATAGATCACATAATCCACAAGATACACTGCCAACTACCCACTACTAAGTTTGGGTTAGGGTCAGGGTCTCATATAACTCAACATAGGATCGAACATATAGAGTGTTAAATGTAATTTATAGAGGAAAACCCTTTACTTTTCATTTGGAATATTAATCTAGTGGTAACCTTTTTTAGAAAAGCATTGACTTATTGATATTTATTCTTATCTATTTGGATTATAAATTTGTTAACCCAGTTAACTATATCACCAATTCCAAATTTATAAAGTCTCATACTCTTTATAAAATGAAATTGGCAGATCAAGTAAGTGTAATTTTTGGCCTATAAATCCAATATCTGGACATAACAGTTCATGCATAGTGATCCAATTAGATGAATACCACTCGTGATTTATATAATTAATGGCTTCTTAAATTTTTGTTAGCATTTGTTGATCAACCCAATTAATATGACATGATTGGTTAATTAATGTTTCACCATCATTCTATGCGGGAAAACACTGTTTAGACTAATGTTGGCACTTAAATTGAACAAACTATATCATCTTATAGGGAATCATAGCACACTATAATACATAAAAAATAAGTCACTATAATGAGTACATGCAATACGGGAAATTCATGTAGGAAAATAGATATGGAATGGCATAATGCATAGAATTTAAGCCATATGGTTCCTTGTATGATGCAGGAATTATACACCCTCATATCATAAGGTTAAGGTAAAGCAATACATTATAACAACATCAATAATAATAATGGTGCAAAACAAGTGCTTCACCCAATGGTCAAATCTGATCAACTGTAATAGTGAAACAAAAAAAAGCAATAACCCATCCCAGGAAAGTTGGGTTTCCCCTATACATGAGTTAGATACTACCATTAATAGGCTCATTACCAAATTCCATTTTCTCCAAGTCCCCTATATAGTCCAAACAGTAAGATGAAAAGGAAAAACCTACCTTTGATACCACTTTGTCCCATCCCAACCTAGATTCCACTGAATAGGGCCCTAATACAGTGGGCTATAATACCTCAAGTGTGCCTCCTCAAATGCTAGAGGCTTCCGACTTGAAGTAAGGGTGTAATGACCCAATCTTTTATAAATGGAATTTTTTCCCTTATTATAATTAACTTATATGGTTTAGAACACATACATAGCATAGATAACTCAATAAAAACATTATTATAATAAATTAAGAAGGAAATAAGTTATATTTATATAAATTAAGGAACTTATACTAATGGTATAGTAATATGGTCATTAGGAATAGTAATCTGGTCAATAAAATAGTAACCTCGCCTATAAAAGTATAAATAAAAAATTTTATCGTATAAATGAAAATATGATATAAGTATATCATAGTATAAGTAAATAAATTTTATAAAAATGATAAATTAAGTGATGGTATTTTCGTGAAAGGTAAATATTTATTTAAAATTTTATAATTAATATATTTTTTTAAAAGAAAATTTAATTTCATAAAATATATTCATAAATTAATATTTTGTTTTATTATAATTATAAGATAATTTTATGAGACTTTAATTATTTTTTTCAAAGGGTCATAAAATCAATTATAATATTAAAATCGGTATTTTTCAAATAAATGGTGATTTTAATTAAAAATGAAATTTATCATATTTAGAAAATTATTTTCATAAAATGGAGACCATTTTTGAATTCTATATGTTGAAAAATTATTAGGGTTATTTTTTTTTTGATTTTTTAAATATAGTTGAATTTTTTGTTAATAGTGAAATATGGTAATTTATGTATTTAATAAATACATGAATTATAGATTTGTGGATGATGTTTGGATGTAGCAGGTACCCATTGGTTCAAACACTCCTAAAACTTTTATATTATTTCATCACAAGAATCAACACTATTTATATTCTTGATCCAAAATAATAAACTAATGAATAAAATAATCATAAAACACCCCTCTCCTCCCCAATAAATACCACCCCCACCCCCTCTCTTCCAAACACCTTCAAAGCCTTGAAGATTTTTTAAATTCTATCCAATTACATTTACAAGCCACTTCCCCATGTCCAATAGATTTATTTATTAGAAAAATACCCAACCCAAGTGCCTTAAAGAGGTTCTCAAGGAGGCAACATTCAATAGGTAAAACTCTCAATCGTTCTCTATAAATTTATTTTCTTTTGTTATCCTATCCTAGACTTCACTATCTAAAAGTGTAATGACAAATAAATTATCCTATATATACTATAATTTCTTTTTTTTAATGGAATATGCATCATTAAATATTTGCTCTTCTTTTTTTTCTAAAAACCAAAACAACATTCGTCATGTTTCGATTCATTTAATTCATGGACGATGAGTTTCATTTTCCATTACCACCTTCAAGGCTTGTTGAAAAAAAATTATTATGGTAAATTAATATTTTAATATAGATATTATTTTTTATATAATGTTCCGGAACCAATATATATACAGGATACTAAATAATATGATATAAGTTCTCAATGGTCATAAAAACTTCCAAAATAAGTTAAATCATTTTCATTAACATTTTATCTAATGAATCATACTTATACCTTATAACAAAGTTATATATAATAACATTTAAATTTATTTAATTTATTTAATACTAAATAATTTCACTTCTAGATAAGTTATTTCCATTTGAAAAGAACCCCCATATTTATATACAAGTAAACTGATCATGAAACCATGAAAACAAATGCTCCTAAAATGATAAAATTGAACTCAATAAATCATCAATATGGTAATAAATGAACTAAATAAAATTATAATAAATCCAATACATGTATAATATGTCATTTATTTTGTAATTAAATAATCTAATTTAATTATCCTGTATATTAAAGTGAATAAATCATTCAGACATAAGGTAAGGGGATTCTCAAACCAAACTCTTTTTCATTGGGTTATTCCTCTTTCACATCTTTTTTGGTATAAATATTTCTATAAAGTTCCTTAACTATAATTTATTTGTCCTTATATTTTATTTTTTAAAATATACATGTTTACAATATTATTTTATGAAAAATAAAAATATTTTCAAAAAAAAATATTTTTTCTAAAACACATTTTGACCCATTTAGGTTGTTTCTTCTTCACTCAACAACGATGAATCTTATACCAAATATGTTTTTTCATTTTTATTCGGGAACCAAAAGTTTGTTAATGAATGTTGAAATCCTTATGAAACCCATTCCTTTATATGGGTTACTTCATGGATTCGATTGATATACATTTTATTTGGAATTCATGATTATGTAAATGTTATGATGTGACAGTTGCACCCGGAATTATATACCACTCCATTACATTGGGTAATGTGATTTAAATCATGAGATAATGTGAAATATGTGTAAACATGATTATATATTTTTTCACAGTGATGATGTTATGATTATTCATATATGTTATACATGAACATGTTTCTATCTTTGTTCACAACTATGTGTGGTATTTGACCACTAAGACATTATGTTTCATGTTTATTAATTGTCACATTCCATTCCTTTATCTAATGCTTTATCACCTGATTATTATGATTATTCTATGTTTATGTTATGATTACAATGATTATTCTCACCCATGTTATATTTATTCATTTCCTAATCTATCCTCTCATTGGTATTTTTTCTAACCCCTTTATTTGATGTATATCCACAGGTGACTATGTGTACTAAGGAGAACTTGAGATTTAAAGGGACAATAAAGAAGATTTATGATAAATATTTATGTTTTATTGTTATCAAAGTTATGTATTTTCCTAATTTGTTAATACACTAAAACTTTGGATCCTAGTTTTGTAATGTTATCATGTTCTTTATCTTTAAAATGATGTAATATTTATGAAGAAAAGTAGGGTCTCTATGGTTGGTATCAAAGCATATTTTAGTTAATTGGGGAATTATTTTTATAAAACATTTTTGAAAACTCTTAGTATGATACTAAATATATGTAAGCATCTAGAAAGATTCATTTTAGAAAAATTCTAAACATAGGGATCCCACAAGATATGCCTTTAGAGATAATTGCTAAAAGGAATAAATTTTTTTTTCATGACTTGTTGAATTATGTTTTCTTCAAACCTTTTCTATTATAGAAAATGGTGGGAACCAGGAGAAACCAGCGCAAAAAAATCATGTAAGGTACAATGAAATGATTTTCTAAACGACATCCCCAATTCCTTGGGAGGTGGAGTTCAAAATTTCATATAGTTGTTTACCAAGTTGTCTTAGTCTATGAACAATAACATAAATAATGTGTAATATCCTCCTTCACCTAAGAGAGAGAAACTAGATATCTAATAATTTATGGGGAAATTAACACCATCATTTAGTGTATATTCTGATCCACTTGTTTCATAATAGTGGGTTAACTCAATAGATAATATCTTTTATATGATACATTATTATAAGAAATAGAAGGTGACTCTATTCGTATATCGTTTAAATGCAGAGGCTAGTCAATGATGGTAATTGATTAAGGATTCCAAACCTAAGAATAAAATAGAAGAAATGGAGTGTGAATACTTTACAAAGATATTTATTAATAATTATTTCCCTCAAAGTCTTCAGACAAATATGGATAAAGAATTAATAGATCTGAAGAAAAAGGAAGGTGAATTTATCATGTCTTATGAAGAAAACTTCTCAATTCTTGATAGGTATGCCTCGGGTTTTATTATAAAAATGAAAGAAAAATAGATAGAATTTTTAGTGGTTTAAAACCAAACCTTCAAAATGATCTGGCTATTCAAGACTATGTGAGTTATGAATAAGTGGTTTGATGTGCTCTCAAAGTAGAGAAGGAGTTCGTAGAATGGTCCCATGGTTATGGATATAATAAGAGAAGAATATATTTTCAATTTGGTGAATCAAATGAAAAGGTTGGAAAGAGGATCTAACTACCCACGTGTCAAAAATGTGGGAAGAAACATCATCATAATTTCCTCAAAGGGATGGGGAAATTATTCAAGTGTGGGAGAGATGTCCACTAAGCTCATGAATTTTGGAGAGACATGAATAATCTGGACAATGTGATGGAGGAATGGAGAGCACCAAAAAAGGTTCAATGATTCAACTTTATGAAGAAAGGGAACTATGAAAGTCAGGGAACTAAACCTATAATCTTGGAGGGTAATCATCATTAATAGAAACCAAAGTCAAAGGATAAAGGGAAATCTTATACCATCACTTTTTCTGGAGTGGATCAAGAAAATTAAGTCATAAAAGGTGCACTTATTATTCACTCAAGAATGGTAAAAGTATTTCTTTTGTTCTATTTCCATGAATTCCTTTATATCTTGAAAGTTTATTAGAACTATTGAATCAAATCCCTGATACATTAAAGTATATATATCTATAAAAATACCTAGTGGATCGATCATTTTAACGAAAGTGTTGGAATCTTATCCTATTGGAATATGTGGGAATATTATTCCATATAATCTTATGATACTTTCCTTGGTTGAATTTGATGATATACTGGGCATATATTAGCTCCCATTATATATATAACACATCAAATTTCATTAAAATGAGGTATCTTTTCATATTATTAACAACCTCGTGCTCCTTTAAAAATGAAAGGAAGATCATGAGTCTACTTTGGAAAATTCCACAATGGTGTGGGTGTTGATTCAATGTGAATAAGAATACCTTTCTCAAATGGTTGATTCAAAGGAAGTTATAAAACTTTACAAAAATTCCATTATGATAGAATACATTGATTTATTTCTTAAAGAGTTTCCCAGACTTCCCCAGATTGTGAGGAAGTTTTCTTAATAGAACTCATGCCTGGAGCGACTCCTATCTCAAAATATCCCTACAAGATGTCCTTGAATTAAATAGAGGAGTTAAAGAAGCATCTATAAGAGAATTTTTACAAAGGGTTAATATGACCTAGTTCTTCACCTCGGGGTGTGTTAGTGCTATTTGTAAAGAAAAAGGATTGATCAATGTTGTTGTGTATAAATTACCAAAAACTCAATAAGATCACCATAAAGAAAAAGTATCCTCCTCTAAGGATTGATGACTTGTTTGCTTAAGTATGAGGATCCTAATACTTCTCAAAGGTGGATCTTCATTCTTGAAATCATTAACTAAAGGTAAATAAGGAAGATATTCGGAAGACTACTTTTCATACAAGGTATGAGAACTATGAGTTTATATAAATTCCCTTCAAATATACTAATTTCTTTTTTAGTATTCATGGATTTGATGAATAGAGTCTTTAGACAGTACCTTTAAAAATTTATAGTAGTGTTTATCAATGACTCTATCATATACTTTAAGAGAAAGGAAGAACATGAAGAAAATCTAAGGACTATGCTCAAAACATTCAAGAAGAAAAAATTTCATACCAAGTTTAGAATGTGTGATACAAAAAGTCACATTATTGGGACATGAGATCACAAGTGATTGAATTTTTGTGGACCCTTAAAAAAGGCAATTGAGGAATGGATGAGACCAACTAGTGTCAGAAAAATCCATAGTTTTCTTGGATTAGTAGGGTATTAATAAGGTTTTGTAAGGAATTTCTCATGATTTTCTAGCCCGAAAACTAAGTTAAAAGGTAAGTGATAACGTATTTCTAGATATAAGAATGTGAGGAAATATTTAAGGAGCTAAAAAAGAGGTTGATCACTACACCTATACTCACACTACCTACAATTGGATAAAGTTTTGTTTTATAAAATGATGATTTGAAGAAATTATCGGGTCATGTAATTATATAGAATGATAAAGTGATAGCCTAAACCTCATTGAAGTTGAAAAATATGAGCATGACTACCTAACACATGATTTAGAGATAGAATATATGGTTTTTTCCTTGAAAATCCTATAGGACTACCACAATGTTGAGAAGTGTGACTTACACACCTATCTTAAGATCCTAAAGTATATTTTCACACAGAAGAAGATCAACATGAATAAAATAAGATGGATAGATCTAATCAAGGACTACTATTTCTCCATTCACTACTATCTAGGAAAAGAGGACAATGTAGATAATGATATTAGACAAAATAACATGTTACTCTATCTACGATGCATATTTTGAAAGACCCTATCTTCATGGATATGAAAAGGATGGATTTGGAATTCATAATTTCATGGAATACATCCTCCTTCCCTAAATAATTTCTCCACCATCTATCCAAGAGAAGACTAATGAGTCACAAAGGGATGATATGGAGTTACAGAATAAGTTGAATATAGTAATGGAAGGTAAGCAACATGAGTTACCCATCGATGATGATGGTGTGTTTTGGTTTTGAATGCATTTGTTTGTGCCTTCATCACCTGATATAAATAAGGAGCTGTTGTATAATTCACATATCTCACCTCTATCCTGGAATTACCAAGATGTATTGTGATCTTTGGGAACACTTCTGGTGGGATAACATAAAGAAGGAGATTGCAGAGTATATCTCAATGTAACTACCCAAACTTTTATCAACAGAATTTTTTCTATTCTTAAAATTATTTTATATGGTATAAAACAAATAAATATCATAAATAACTTAATAAAAACATTATTCTAATAAAAAATAATTAAATATGTGATATTTATATAAATTAAGGACCCTATACTGATAGAATAGTAACCTGGCCATTAGGAATAGTAATCTAGTCAATAGAATAGTAACCTCACCTTTTAAAATATAAATAAAATTTAGGTATCTTATAAATTAAAAAATGATATAATTACATAATAGTGTAATTAAATAAATTTTTTAAAAATGATAAATTAAGTGTTGGTATTTTTGTGAAAAGTAAACATTTATTTAAATTTTATAATTAAAATAATTATTTAAAAAAATTATTTTCATAAAATAGATTCATAAATTAATATTTTTTTACTATGAGACTATAATTAATTTTGCAAAGTGTCATAAAATCGATTATAATATAGAAATTGGTATTCTTTTAATAAATGGTGATTTTAATTAAAATTAAATTCATCATATTTATAAAAATATTTTCATAAAATGGTGTCTATTTTTGAATTCTACACATAAAAAATGGTTATGGTAAATTTTTGGTATTTTTCTAAAATAGTTGAATTTTTTGGGAATAGTGAAATATGGTAATTTACGGTATTTAACAAATACATGAATTATTGAGTTATGGATGATTTATAGATGAGGTAAGAACCTATTGTTTATAAATCTCTTTAACATTTTACTATATTTAGTCACAATAATCAACACTATTGATAGTCTTGATCCAAAATAATAAATTGATGAATAAAATAATCAAAAAACACCCCTCTCCTCAACTAGAAATTCCACACCTCATCACCTATTCTCCTCACACATTAAAATCCTTATAGATTGTATAAATTCTACTTAGTTCTCTTCCCAATCCTCTTCCCCACATCCATGAGCTTTTGGTCACATCAAAAGACCAAACTGAATTTCCTTAAGAAGGTTCTCAAGGAGACAACATTCAAGAGATAAAACCCTTAATCCTTATATTTAAATTTATTTACTTTTCTAATCCACTCATCAACTCCCTTATCCCGATGTGGAATGATAACTATATTTACTTATATATACTATAATTTTATTGTGTTAATGTAATATCCATCGTCTAATCTTTTCTTATCTCTATTTTTTCTAAAATTAAAAACATCGTCCGCGATGTGTCGATTCACCGCCTTCCTGGATGACGAGTTTTATTTTCCATTACCGCCTTCAAGGGTTTTCATAGAACAATTATTATGGTTAAATGATATTATAATATACATATTATAAGTTATATAATCTTATGTAACCAATATATTTATATGATATTAAATAAAATAATATAAGTTTATGATGGTCATAAAAACCACCCAAATAAATTAAATCATTTTCATTAACATTTAATCTAATGAATAATCCTCATATCATATAACTAAATTATATATAAGACTATTTAAAATTATTAAATATCTTTAATATTAAATAATTTCACTTCTGGATAAGTTATTTACATTTGATAAGAACCCCCAAATTTATATACAATAAACTGACCAGGAAACCATGAAAATGAATACTCCAAAAATAATAAAATCGAACTATATAACTCATCAATATAGACATAAATGAACTAAATAAAATTATAATAAATAAAATACATGTATAATAAGATATATATTAATTAATTAATTAATTAATCTAATTTGATTACCCCAGATATTAAAGTGAATAAAGCATTAAAACATAAGGTAACGGGATTCTCAAACCCAACTCCTTTTCTTTGGGCTATTCCTCATTTATACCAAATTTCAATGGGGGTATTGTTTTAATATTCCTAAAATATAATTTCATTTTCATTCCATTTTATTTTATAGGATATAGATATTTCCAATTTGATTTTATGATAAAAACAATATTTTATAAAATAACTATTCTTTCCAAAAATACATTTTGACTCCTCTTGAGTTGTTTCTTCTTCACTCAAAAAGGATGAATATTATACCAAATATGATTTTCATTTTTCATTTGGGAACCCCAGGTTTACTCATGATTGATTATATACTTATGAAACTCATTCTTTTACATGGGTTAATTAATGAATTTTATTGATATATGTTATATATGACGTTCATGATTATTTAAATGTTATGATGTGACAGGTGCGGCCAAAATTATATAATGCTCTAATGCATTTGGTATTGTGAAGTATTTCATGAGATAATGTGTAAAATGTGTGAACATGATTCTATATTTGTTCACGATAAGGATATTATAGTAATTCACATATGATATACATGAACATAATGTTATCTTTGTTCACGACTATGTGTGGTATTTGACCACTAAGACATGATGCTTCATTTTTATGCATTGACACATTCCATGACTTTATATAATACTTCCTCTCATGGTTATGATAATGATGATATGATTATATTATGATGAAAATGATTGTTCTCAATCATTTTATATTGATTCATTTCCTTATCTATCCTCTTACTTGGATTATAAATCACCCCTTTCTTTGGTGTATATCCTTAGGTGACTAAGTGTACAAAGAATAACTTTCGATTCAAAGGGATAATTAAGAATATTTTTAATAAATTTATATGTTTTATTATTATACAAGTTATGAATTTTTATAATTTTTCCAAGTCACTAAACTTTTGGATCCTTTTTTTTTAATGTTATCATGTTTTTTATCTTTAAAATGATGTAATATTTATGTAAGAAAAGTAGGGTCACTATAGTTGGTATCAAATCACAGTTTAATTAATTTGGGAATTAGGATTAGAAAAAATTAGTGAAAACCCTTATTATGAGACTAAGTATATGTAAGCATCTAGGAATATATTTTTTTATAAAAATACTAAACATAAGGATCCAATAAGATATTTATTTAGTGATAATTTGACAAAGGAATAAATTATTTATTCATGAATTTTTGATTTATTTTTTTTCAAACAATTTTTATTTTAGAAAATTATGGGAACTAGAAGAAACCATGAGAATAACTCTTGTAATGGACAATGAAATTAATTACCAAAAAGTATCCCGAATTCATTTATGGTGGAGTTAAAAATTCCATACAGAGGCTTACCCATATGTCTCATGCTATTATAAATTACATAAAAAATGTGGAATGTTTTCCTTCAACTAAGAGGGACCAACTGGCAATAAAATAATTTATGTGGCAACGACCATCAACATTTAGTGGATCTTTTGATCCACTTGTTGTGGAATATTGGGTTAAATAAATAGATAAAATATTTTATGTACTCCGCTGTTAAAATTAGGAGAAGCTGAATCTAGTTATATATCATTCAAATAGAGATGTCAGTCAATGGTGGGAGTTGATTTAGAACACAAAGTTGATCGATGAAAGAGATAAAATGGAGTGGGAAGACTTTAAGAAAATATTTCTTAATAAGTATTTATCTCTAACGCTTTGGAAAAATATGGAGAGATAATTTATAGTCTTGAATAAAAAGGAAGGATAATCTATCATGAATTATGATGAAAACTTCATAAGTCTTTACCAGTACACCTTAGGTTTTTGTATCAACAATGATAGCAATATAGGTAGACTATTTAGTGGTTTAAAACCATGCCTCTGAAAGGCTATAGATATTTGAGATTTTGGGAGTTATGAAGAAGTGGTTGATGTGATCTCAAATGTGAGATGGAGTTCATATAGTCATCTCATGGTTATGGACATAAAAAGATAAGAATGGGTTTTCAAGTTAGTGGATTAAATTACAAAGGAGGAAAGAGGATCCAACCACCCACATGTCAAAAATGTGGGAAGAAACATCATCGTAATTGGATCAGGGGGATGGGTAGATGATTCAAGTGAGGGATATAAGGACACTAAGCTCATGAATTTTGAAGATACATCAATAATTTGGAAAATGTGATAGGGGAAAGGCGAGAAACACCCATGGTTCAATGCTTCAACTATAGGGAGAAAGGGAACTATGCAAGAAAATGCACTAAATCTAGACTCCTTGAGGGTAATCAACATCAGCATCCACCAAATCCATAGGAGAAATGGAAATTTTATGTCATCACTACTGTTGAAGTGGATAAAGAAAATGAAGTTGTAAAATTTATACTTCCTATTCACTCAATACTGGGAAAATTATTATTTGATTATAGTTCTATGCATTACTTTATATCTTGTATGTTTTTTTGGAACTATTGTATTAAATCCTTGATACCTTGAAGTAGATATATCTTTAAATACACCTAGTGGTGAGATCATTGAAACCCAAGTGTTGGACTCTTATACTTTTGGTGTATATTATAATATACTTACAGGGAATTTCATGATACTTCCCTTGATAGAATTTGATGCTATACTAGGCATGGATTGGCTCTAATTTTATAGAGCACACATAAAATATAGGGAAAAGGAAGTATATTTTCATATTCAAAATCATACCATCCTCCTATACAAACTCAAGGAAGATCATTAATATACTTTGTAAAATCCCTCAGTTGTGTGGTTGTTGATTCCTTATTAAGAAGAATACATTTCTCAAATGGTTGAGTCAAATGAAGGTATCAACCTAGAGAAAATTCTCATTGTAATGGAATACATTAATGTATGTCCTAAAGAGTTTCCCAGACTTCCCCTATATCATGAGGTAGAGACCTCAATATAACTCATACCTGGGGCTACACCAATCTCAAAATTCCCCTACATGGTGGAATCGATCGAACTAGAGGATTTAAAGAATAGTTTCCAAGATCATTTGGAAAAAGGGTTCATACGACTCAGTTCTTCACCTTGGGGTGTGCCAAATATCTTTGTAAAGAAAAAGGATGGGTCAATGTGGCTTTATATCAATTACTGGGATCTCAATAAGATCACCATAAAGAACAAGTATCCTCTTCCAAGAATTAATGACTTGTTAGATCAATTGTGAGGAGCTAAATAGTTCTCAAAGGTGGATCTTTGTTTTGGATATCCTCAATTGAAGGTGAATAAGGAAGATATTCAGAAGAATTAATTTCCTACAAGGTATGGGAAATATGATTTTTCTAATGATTCCCTTCTTACTTACTAATTCCCCTATAATCTTCATGGATTTGATGAATAGGGTCTTTAGACACTACCTATATAAATTTTTTGTACTGTTTATCAATGATTTTCTCTTCTACTCCAAGATCAAGGTGGAACATGAAGAAAATTCAAGGATTGTGTGGGTGAAATTAAGGATAAATTGTACGCCAAGTTTAGTAAGTGTGAATTTTGGATGTAGCAATTCACATTCTTGGGACATGTTATCACAAGTGAGATAACTTTTTGTGAAACCTTAAAAAACAAAGGCAATTGATGAATGGCCCAAAACATCTAGTGTCATGGAAATCTACTTTTTTCTTATATTAGTAGGGTCAAATCTATGTTTTTTGAGAAATTTATCGCAATTTTATACTCCAATAACTAAGTTAATTAGAAACCTGGTAAAGTATGTATGAGTTAAAAACATGTGGGGAATTCTTCAAGGAGATAAAGACATGGTTAATCACTGCACCTATACTCACACTAACTACAAGTGGAGAATGTTTTTTGATATATAATGATTCTTAAAAGAAATTATTGGGTTGTGTACTCATGCATAATGATAATCTGATAGCCTATGCCTCATGGAAGTTGAAGATCCATGAGAAAAACTACCCAACGAATGATCTGGAGCTAGCAGTTGTGTTTTTTTCCTTCAAATTTTTTGGCACTACCTATATGGTGAGAAGTGTTACATATATAAAAATAAAAAGAGTAAAAATTACATAGTTACATGGAAGGAGATGAGAATGAATCAAAAAAATATAGTTAGAGCACATCAGGGGTTATAATTTCGATATTCACTACCATCTAGGAAAGAAAAACAACGTAGTTAATGGTCTTACTAGAAACGAATCGGTTACTCTATCTATGATGTGGATTGAGAAAGACCTTATATTTATGGATATAAAAAGGATGGATTTGGAAATAATAATGGTTGGGAATACATCCTACCTTGCCCAAATTATTTCCCAATCATCTATCCAATATAAGATTAAGAAGGCACAAAGGTATTATCTGGAGTTAAAAAAGAATGTGAATGTAGTAAATGGAGGAAAGAAACATCAGTTCCACAATGATGATGATGGAGTTATTATGTTTGTAATGAGTCTTTATGATCCTTAATCACCTATGTTAAAAAAAACTGTATTGGATAATACACATATCTCATCTTTCACCATCCAACCTAGAATTACTAAGATGTATCGTAATCTTCAAGAACACTTCTAGTGGGATAACCCGAAGAAGAAGATTTTGCATTATATCTCAAGGTGCTTTATATATTAGCAAGTTAAATAAGAACAATTGAAGTCCAGGGGGATGATGAAAAAACTTCTTATACCCATATAGAAATGATAGAATGTAATTATGGACTTTGTCATTGGTCTCCCAATGACATCTAAAGGAAACAATGTGATATGGGTTTTTGGAAGAACTCAACAAGACTTGTCACATTATTGCTACTCAGGAAGATTTCTGGCATGAATAACAGCCCAATATATATATAAAGGATTTTGTGAGGTTTCATGGGGTTCTGATTTTGATGATCTCTGATTGTGATCCAAGGTTCGAATCTAAATTCTATAGAATTCATCCACATGATTTGAGTACTGAATTGAATTCCTACATGGCCTATCACCCCCAAATAGATGGACAGTCTGAAAGGACTATTAAAACACTCAAGGATATGTCAAGAGCCTCCTCAATGGAATTCAAAGTTGTATGGTATCATCATCTCCCATTGGTTGAGTTCTTATACAAAAACATCTTCCACTCGAGTATTCAGATGGATCCATATGAAGCTCTATATGGGAAGCACTATAGAACTCCAACCTATTGAGATGAAGTTGGAAAACAAAAGCTACTTGGACCCGATCTTGTGAAAGAGATGACAGAGAAGGTTAAATCCATCCAACAACACATAAAAACTACTCATAGATGGAAAAGTAGATATGCTAACAACCATAGAAGGGACTTGGAGTTTGATGTTGGAGGTAAATTCTTCCTTCAAATATCACCTTGGAAAAGAGTCGCGTGGTTTGGAAATAAAGGGTAGATTAGCCCAAGGTAAATTGACCCCTTTGATATCCTTGATCAAATAGAAGCAGTGGCTTATTGGCTTGCAATTCCACTAAATATGGCTCAATTTTATGACATCTGTCGTGTGTCTCTCCTAAGGAAGTACATACCTGACCCCTCATATGTACAGAATCTAGAGGTGGTACAATTATAGAATGACATATCGTATAAAGAGGAGATAGTGAAGATCTTGGACTATAGAGAAAAGTTTGTACACAACAATACAAATTACCTAGTCAAAGTGTTTTGGATGAACCATAGTAGAAGAGGTGACATGGGAATCAGGGTAAGAAAGGATGGAAAAGTACCCACACTTGTTCTCACTATAATATGAAAACACAATTTCAAGGGTGAAATTTCAAAATGGGGGAAGAATTTAACGACCCAAACTTTTATCAATGTAATTATTTCCCTTCTTATAATTATTTTATATGGTATAAAACACTTACATATCATAGATAACCCAATAAAAAGATTATTCTAATAAATGAAGAATGAAAGAAGTGATATTTATAGAAATTAATGAATTTATACTAAAGGAACAGTAACCCAGCCATTAGAAATAGTGATCCAATAAATAGAATAGTGACCTCACCTATGAAAGTATTAATAAAAAATTTGTATCTTATTAATGAAAATATAATATAATTATATCAATATGTAAATAAATGTTTTAAAAATGAGTGTTTGTATTTTTTGTGAGAGAAAAATTTTTATTTACAATTTTTTAATTAATATAATTATTTAAAAGAAATTTTATTTTCAAAAAATATATTCAAAAATTAATTTTTTTTATTATAATACTTCAATTAATTTTTCAAAGTGTCAAAAAATCTATTATAATAATAAAATCAGTATTTTTTGAATAAATGGTGATTTTAATTAAATATAAAATTTCTCATATTTAGAAAATAATTTTCATAAAATGGAGTCCTTTTTTTAATTCTACATATCAAAAAATGGTTAGGGTTAATTTTTTGGATTTTTCTAAAATAGTTGAATTTTTTGTGAATAGTGAAATATGGTAATTTAAGGTATTTAACAAATACATGAATTATTGAGTCAAGAAAGATGTATTGATGAGGTAATAACCCATTTGATCAAACTATCATGAAACTTTTACTATATTTAGTCATAATAATTCACACTATTGATAGTATTGAACCAAAATAATAAACTAATGAATAAAATAATCAAAAAACACCATCTCCTCCCCTATAAATACCAACCCTCATCGCCTCATCTCCTAAAACATTAAAAGACTTGTATCTTATCTAAATTCTACCCAATTACCTTACCAAGACTCTTCCCTGTGTTTGGGAGATTATGGTCTCAACAAAAGACCACCCTAAGTTTCTTAAGGTGGTTCTCAAGGAGAACACTCAAGAGGTAAAACCCTCAATCCATCTCTTTCAATTTATTATTTTCTTACCCTCTCCTCAACTCCTCTATCCCAAAAATTGCATGGTAACTTTATTATCTTATAAATAATATAATTTTATTGTGTAAATGTAATATCTATCATCAAATTTTGTAACCTCCCATTTTTTTCTAAAAATGAAAACCTCATCTGTGACATGTCAATTCAATTCCTTCATTGACGACAAGTTTCATTTTCCATTACCTCCTTCAAGGCTTTTCAAAAAACCAATATTATGGTTAAACAATATTTTATTATATATATTATAATTCATATATTGTTCTATAAACAATAAATATATATTATATTAAATAAAATGATATAAGTTCATGATGGTCTTAAAAAATGCCAAAACAAATTAAATAATTTTCATTAACATTTTATCTAATGAATCATCCTCATGCCATATAATAAAATTATATATAAGGGCATTTAAACTTTTATAAGTTATTTTATACTAAATAATTTCACTTTTGGAGAATTTATTCCCATTTTAAAAGAACACCAATATTTATATACAAGTAAACCAACCATGAAACCATGAAAATGAATGCTCCCGAAATGATAAAATTGAACTCTATAACTCATAAAAATGTCCATAAACAAACTAAATAAAATTATAATAAATAAAATAAATGAATAATATGTTATTTATTAATTTATTAATTAATATAATTTGATTATATATGATATTAAAGTGAAGAAATCATTCAGATATAAGGTAAAGGGATTCTCGAACCCAAATACTTTTCTTTTGGTTATTCCTCTTTTGAAATGTTTCAATGTGGATATTATTTTAATATTCCTAAAATATAATTTCATTTTCTTTGCCTCTTATTTTCTAGGATATAAATGTTTCAAAATTATTTTATGACAAAAAAATATTTTCAAAAATAACTGTTCTTTCTAAAACAAATTTTGACTCCTCTTGAGTTGTATCTTCTTCACTCATGAATGATGAATATTCTACTAAAAATGTTTTTCCATTTTCATTCAGAAACCCCAAGATTATCCATGATTGTTTAAATACTTATGAAACCCATTCCTTTACATGGGTTACTTCATGAATTTTATTTATATATGTTCTATGTGGCATTCATGATTATATTAATGTTATGATGTGATGGGTGCTGCCATAATTATATAGCACTCTATTGCATTGGGTAATGTGATGTATCTCATGAGGTAATGAGAAATATATCTAAACTTGATGCTATGTATGTTCAAAATTATGATGTTATGATTATGATCATATGTTATGCATGAACATGATTCTATCTTTATTCACAACTATGTGTGGTATTTGACCATTAAGACATGATGTTTCATTTTTATGAATTTCCAAATTCCATGAATTTATCTAATTCTTCCTTTCATGATTATGATGATGATATTATTCTTATGTAATAATTAAAATTATTATACTCACCCATTTTATATTGATTCATGTCCTTATCTATCCTCTTATTGGGATTTTATCTCATCCATTTCGTTGACGTATATCCTCAAATGACTATATGTATTAAGGAGAAAATGATATTTAAAAGGATAATTAAGAAGATTTTTAAAAAATGTTTATGTTTTATTATTATGAATGTTATGTATATTCCTAATTTTTCCAATACACTAAACCTTTGGATCCTGATTTTGAAATGTTTTCATGTTTTTTATCTTTAAAATGATGTAATAATTATTTAAGAAAATTAGTGTCACTGTACTCAATGTGATTGATATGTTAGAAAGTTAAAGCAGAATGACAAAAGTCTGAAGGGATGATGTAACCATTGCCTATACCCATGTGGAAATGGGATAATGCCCCTATATAATTTTTCACTGGTATCCCAAAGATATCCAAAGGAAACTACGTGATATGGGTTGGGGTGGACCGACTCACCAAGACTTCCCATTTTATCGTTATTCAAGAAAATATCTCACCTGAACAACTTACCAAGATATATTTGATGGAAGTTGTGAGCCTACATGGGGTTTCACTTTAAATCCTATTTGATCATGATAAAAGGTTCACATATAATTATAGATAATTATTCAACATTATTTGAGTATTTAAATGAATTTCGTAATAACCTATCACCACCAAACAGATGGAAAATATGAAAGGACTATTCAGACACTCAAGTGCATATTGAGAGCCTACTCAATAGAATTAAAAGTTGTATGGGACCAGAATAACCCATTGGTTGAGTTATCATACAATAACATATTCCACTCAAGTATTCAGATGGATCCATGTGAAGATATATATGAGAATAAATATATAACTCCAATATATTAGGATAAAGTTTGAGAACAAAAGATACTTGGTTCTGATCTTCTGCAAGATATGATAGATAATGTTCAAGTCATCCAATAACACCTAAAATATTTTCAGATTCATAAAAAGAGCTATGCTGACAACTGTTTAAGGAACATGGATTTAAATGTTATAGAAAAAGTATTCATTTTAATATCACCTTGTAAAATATCCATGCAATTTGGAAATTAAAGGAATTATTGCCCTAGGTACATTGACCCCTTTGAGATTGTATATTGAATAGGAGTAGTGGCCTATCGGCTTGCATGTCCACCAAATATGGCTCAAGTTCATGATGTGTTCCATGTATCTCTCATATGGAAGTACATCCCAGACCCATCACATGTACTAAATCCAGTGGTGGTATAACTAGAGAATGACCTCTAATATGAATATCATCCCGTGACGATCTTGGATCATAAAGACAAATTCCTGGACAATAAGAAAAATCACCTTGTCAAAGTGTTGTAGAAGAATCATAAGTATGAAGAGGCAACATGGGAACCGTAGGAAGATTTCACAACCGGACCCAATAGGGCGTGATTTGAGACTCCACAATCCCACCATCAATAGGATAGAGGTTGGAGATGAGTGTTGAGTAGTCTCTTACACACATGGGAGGCCTTGGCTTAAGGTACTTGTACGCACGTACCCAAGTACACCTCCCTGAAAATAGTGCATATATATATATATATAACTGAAAATAAATACTTGCTTTCCTCTATCCAAACTAGAGTATATAAAAATCAAAAAAAGGGAAAATATGGGCCCACCAAAAGAAAACTACAAAAGAATCCAATCTACTCAGATGGAGGGGAATTTTCTCAAACTCTTGCTGGTAAGATCCCTATCCCAACTTTGGTAAACAAATCGGTCAGTATAGATTACTAATATTTACCTATGTTGGGTCCTCCAGAGACTCCGTAGAAAGGCCTGTGGACTGCACAAGATAGAACACATGTGGGAAATTTCTGTTCAGGGGTGAGTATAAAAATACTCAGTAGGTGCCCCAAAAACCCAAAACAAAAAGGGGGAAACTGATAGGAATTAGTCAACTTTACCCATCCAGAGGGAACCCAAATGAGAGAGAAAATCAATCTTGATAACATCCTTGAACATACACAACTGGTGAGATCATAGCACATGGTGTGGCCTCCTATATGTGGAAACACTACAAGTAATCCTAGAAACGACACCCATATATACTCATCTATTGAGGTTTTGACCTCATATCCAGAAAAAAACTCCTAATTGAGGCTCTAAGGAAACTTTTTTACATAGAGAAACACTCCATGAGCTCTGTCATCCCATATGAAACTCTTAAAATAGATATATACCATCGGTTACCATGCCACCATCCTAGATGGAACATCTGAGAGATACCACTCAATCAGGTATCACAAATCTAATGGCACAATGCTTCCATCCCAAGGGAAGACATCTGAGAGAGCACACTCTTCAGATATCATTGCTAAAACATCAGGATGAAATAGAGGTTCATGATACATGGATAGGGGATCTCACCCATCCCTGATAGGGGACACTACAAACCCTATATAAACCACGTCAAGCCATGTCTCTCAAACAGGGGATCCCTCACATGATCTGCTTGGGGGACACTATGAACCTAGTTTTTAAAACTGAACACAGAGAGGGGTATCATGCAACAAACCATCTCTAGAAAAACCTATTAGAAGAGGATCATCACCTGTGTAGATTTGGTCACACTGATTCCATGAACTCCGCCTAGGTAAAAAATCATGATAGATCACTGAAGTAAGGATCAGATCTCGATCCACGGATGGAGGGTATACACCTAAGGCTCACTGGGGGATTCTTCCCCTACTGGAACAACATCCTGGATATAGGATCAATTCCTGGGTAAATATTGGTTACACCGATTCCAAGAACCCTACCATAGAAACAAAAAATGATTTGAGGATCGTGTTGGGCCTCTCAGGGCGACACATGCCCCAAATTTGCTGAGTCTATTATTGAATCGGATTGATAAAACTCACTATAGAAAGTGGGAAACACCCACACTACGTGTACGCAAAGCATCCAAATAGGGTCCACAGTCTAGTAAAGGGGAAATGATATTGAAAAACCTCAAAGAGAAAGTTCTAGGGGGACCCACTCAACCCGGACGGTCGAAGCTTCACCAACAAAGACCAGGGGGATCCCCTCAACCCTTTCAGTCTAAACATCACTAACCATGACCATGGGGGCCCACTCAACCTTTCTAGTCAAGGAATTTCTAACCCAAATGATATATAAAAAAACCTTCACACCACACCTAATAGGACCAATCAATGTCCACCATCATGTTTTATGTAGAAAAACACTCAGAATTGACTACTCACACTCACAATTCTAACATTCATGGATCAAATTACCCAAAACCTCTAAGATGGAAAAAGTAAATGGCATGTACTTTAGAGTACACAGTGCATAATATAATATCTACTTCTGGACATGTACTTTTACAAGGCCAGAGAAACATGGGGTATACCTATGTAAAACTATATGGCATGTACTTAAAGTACATGGCATGTTCTATCCAAAAACCATCTTCTCATGTTCTTCTCCACATAGTTGGAGACATAGCCATGTCATACTACACCGATTTTACTCAGAGTACATGATGTGTACTTATGATAAGGCCTTTTTCCCTAAAAGAGAAGAACACATGGCATGTGTGACTATTTTACATGTGGTGTAGATGGGAAAATCCATTATAAATTCCCTGAAAATAGCCTGGATCACCCCCATTCACCTCAAAACATGCAGATCGACCCACGAGGGGTCCCTAGAAAGAATATAAGGGATATAAAACCTTATAATGATGTATAAAAATGGGGAACAAGACTAAAACACAAAAAATTCTATCTTTTGGATGAAACACTAAAGCTTCAAGGTCAAATCGACACTCAGAAGCTGTTGTCACACAATCTGGGTGTGTCCGCCATCAAGATCCAAGACCAGCGGTGCTTTGTTTGTTTGATTTGGCCTTCGGGTCATTCATAACAAAAGAGGGAGAGGTAGTGGATTCATCTACGCCTATCATGTGCACCAAGGGTTGGTGGAGGAGGAATATTGGTTTAATTTTATTAAACCAATATCATCCATTTAACAACCCACTCATGATACACCTCCAATCCATCACCTGGCACTGAAAAAAATTACATCACGCCTAGGGTAAACAAAACATTTGAATTTAATCACGGTCTCACAAATCCAATATAAGACTCTTCTTAGTATTTCTCCACATTTCCAAAGAATCTGCACTTGGGTGATAAAATATATTTAATATTTTAAAAATCATCTCATCAAGGCTCTCCTAACCCTGGTTTTTCATGCCAACTCAACGCCTGCCTTTAGAAATCTTGTTTGGAATATTTCAAATTCTTATAGTTCAAAACCCAAGTCACTACATCCTCCCTGTATTAAGGATTTTATTCCCTAAAAAAGGAAATCCTAGTCACCTAGGAAAGAAACAGAGATCTGAACTTGGACTCCCACATTAGTGAACTCACCACAACCACCATAAAGGACACCAGGGGTTCATGTGCTACCTATAAGAACACACTCCGAGGAAACCTTGAGGCTAAACACACCCATGTATAGCTCAACCGGGTCAAAATTGTGCAACTATCGAAACATTACTCCTCAGCGGCGATAGGTGGAAAACACAAATCACTTAGACCACCTGCATTCATAGGGTCTAACGAAACACACCCATCACAAACATGTTGTAGATACTAAAAAAACTCAAATCAAAGCAAACAAGTCAAAGGAAATCATCTACTATACCTCAATAATATCATATTTTAGAAACACTGACTCACCCACATGGTTTTTCATCGCATCACAACAACACGTCTTAGTGGATAAAGTGTTCTTCATTCTAATGATTCTGAAGTCATATAAAATTAAACCATGGCCTCCTCAATCCTCTTGCATACAAAGTTGATGCTGAACATGTGAGGGTACCAACAAACAAATAGGGATACTCAATAACACAAACTGGGTCTTACCAGGCCCTTTGTGCAAACCACCCAATTCATAACCTTACTTTGAACACACAAGTTGGAGGGACTCGTCTACCACACTTTGACACTATTTGATTAGGGTTGCAGTAACTCGCCCGCATGGTTTTAGATCGTGTCACATAAATGTGTCTCGGTGGGGAAAGGATCTCTCTTCCTCATGAATTCAAAGGATGTCAAACATCACTAATAATGATTCTTGCCGACACCCTGAACAAAACTAGAGAAAGAAGTGGAGGGAAAATAGTACCTCTTAACAATTTCTAACAAAACAACTACATAAATTAGAAAGGACACATAGCGTACCTCGATCCACCCTTGAATACTTTTGGTCAAAGGCCTCCATGGTCTGTAGTTGTCCTCGACCCCATTCTCCAACTCCCTAAGCCTGGCATGGACAACCTAGGGGTGGTGGTGGTAACTTATATTGTCTTCCACCTCCTATTGTTACATCCACTACTCCACCACATCTGCCACCCTATGGGCCTCTTTGCTCAAAATGATGCATCTACCAAGGTGATCTATTGACCTCATCCCTCTCAGCAGCATGATGGGTCAGAAAATCTCTAGTAAGATGTCCCTAGTAATCACAAGTGTAACACCTCATCTCCTATGACTGACTAGAACCTAGATGAGACCCCTGAGCCTCATATCCCGCATCCTACGATCACCTCCTGAAATGTCATGAATGTCAAGATCCTTGATTCTATCATTGGATATTAGAAAAAAACTATCTACTAAGGTCTAGACTCTAGCGTACCCACCACTAATGGTCGGAGTCTGCTCAGCCAAAAATCACTCCACCACCAGGGCCCGCTCCACCACTCCAGCATAGGTGGGAATGCATAACGACACCCATGAGGCCCTGATCTCCTAGTGAAAGACCTTATCGATGGTTATTGATCGAAATAAGGGATAACACAACATATATAGGGAGTAACTTGATAATTCTGTGAATCATGTTTAGTACTACTCCATGGTCCTACTAGCCTGCTGAAGCTGCAGAAGCTCCTGGATATGCACTGACCTCAACCTAGCTGGGTAGAACTCCTCCCTGAAGATGAACTTAAAGTAAGGCCAAGGGAGAATCTCCTAAATGAGGTACAACACCATAATACTCCATCATCACCCAACCAAACCATGAAAAAGGCTCTTTACTAGGACCACCATCTGATCAGGAGGTGTCCTCACAAGGTGGAAAACATGTATGACTGCCTTGAGTTAGTCATTAGTTTCCTGGGGGGGTCTCGGTCACCCTAGAACCTTAGAGGTCACTGCCTTTAGAACTCATGCATCTCACTCAGCTTATATAAATCCTTATCCTACACTGCCATAACAACCTGCTGCTCGACGCATGGTGGAACAATGGGGGGACCACCCAGAGGTGCAGCCTCAGAACCGGTTCCCTGCACTAAAAACTAATCTCTAGGTGTATCATAATAAAACTCCTATCGCAGAACCCTACCTAGCTTTCATTATGGATGAATCCTGAAACTAAATCAAGACGCACCATTATCAAAGAGTATATCTAGGTATATGGCTCAAGAAGGATCGGAAAAACCAAAAACCTAGTCTTATATGATGCATGTAAAATTATATCCCTACAACCATTGTCCTAATGTACCGATACAAAAGGTAGGTTATCATGGTTCTGTTGAATGGCTACATCGGTTGCCGCACCAACACTAGACTCCTTGTCCTGAAATCTAAACTGGAAACACCCTAACACTATCTATATGCAACCCAAACCAAACTTATGAATGCAGTCCCAAAGTGGAACATGATGTGATACCACTCTGTCATGACCTGACCCAACATGACTCGAGTCGTGAATCCCCAATCCCACCTTCAATAGGATAGGGGCTGGCAAGTATCATTGAGTAGGCTATCACACACATGGGATATCAGAGCCTAAGGTACTTGTACGCATGCACCGACATACACCCCCATGAAAATAGTGCAAAGATATATATATATATATATATAACGGAAAATAAATGCATGCATGCATCTATCCAAACCAGAGTACAAAAAAAGTAAAAATGGAAAAATACATGATCACTAAAATAAAACTATAAAGCATCCAACCTGCTCAGATGGAGGGGATCACTATCAATCTCCGGCCGGTAAGCTCCTCAGCCCATCTCCATTAAACACCCCAGTCATTCTATGTCACTAAGCTCCACCTATGTCAGGCCCTCCAGGGACTCTGTTGAATGTCTTGTGGACTTGACATGATACAACACATGTGGGAAAATCCTATGTAGGGGTAATTATAAAAATAATCAGAAGATACCCCAAAAACACAAATGAAAAAGGTATAAATTGATAAGTATCATTCAACTTGACCCAGCCAATGGGAAGCCAAACGAGAGAGAAACTCCATCTTGAGACCATCCTCTAAAAAACACAACTGGTGAGATCATACCACATGGTGTTTCGACACAAATTTGATAACATTTCAAGAAAACCCAAAAATGACACCCATATATACACGTGTCTTGAGGTTCCAAACTCATATCCAGCGACATAGTCCTACTCGAGGTTTTAAGGAAACTTCTACCCAGAAGAAAACACTCCATGAGCTCTGTCATCCCAGATAAAACTCATCTGGTAGATATACACCATCAGGTACCATGCCTCCATCCCAAATGGCACATACGAGAGATACCACTCAAATGGGTTTCACAAAGCATATGGCACAACACTGTCATACAAATGGAATACATCCGAGAGAGCATGCTCATCAGATATCAATAATAAAACATCATTTTGAAACATCAGATCAGGATATGTGGATAGGGGATTTCACCCATCCCTGATGGGGGGACACTACAAGCCCTATAGAAACCATATCATGCCATGTCTCTCAGAAAGGGGATCCCTCCTAGGATTTTCTCTAGGAAACTATGAACCTAGTATAGAAAACTAAACATAGAGAGGGGTATTGTGAAAAAACCCATATCTGGAACAAACCTCCTAGTAGAGGATCTGGACCTGTGTAGAGTTAGTCACACCGATTCCAAGAACTCCACCTAGGGAAACACCGTGATAGATCACTGAAGGAAGGATCAGATCTTGATACATAGATATAGGATTAGTGCCTAGGGCTCAATGGGGGCTTCGTACCCTACTGGAACAAAATCCTGGGTAGAGGATTGATGCCCAGGTAAATATTGGTCAAACCGATTCTAATAACCCTAAAAAAGAAACATAAAAGGACAAGAGGATGACGTTGGGCCTCTTGGGGTGACACATTCTCTAAAACCACTGATTTTCCTACGGAAGTGGATTGAGACAACCCACTCCAGAAAGCTAGAAACACCCACGCGACACGTACGCAAAGAAGATGCAGATGGGTCACATTCCTGTGAAAGGGATGTGATACTGAAAACCCTCAAAGAGAAAGGACTAGGGGGACCCACTCAACCCTTCCAATTGAAATTTCACAAATAGAGACTAGGGGGACCCCCTCAAACATGCTAGTCTAAATGTCAGTTCAAAGGACCAGGGGACCCATTAAACCCAGCTGGTCAAGGCATCGCTAAAAAAACACACAAAAACACCTTCAAAACACACCTACTAGTCCCAATCCATTACCACCATCGCATTCTATGTAGAAAAACACTCAGAATAGACTAATCATATGTTCAATTCTGACTTCTAGGGCACAAAATACCCAAAACCTATAAGCTAGAAAAATTACATGGCGTGTAATTTACATTACATTGCATGAACTATAATCTCTCCTCTGAGCTATGTACTTTTACATGGACATAGAAACATGGGGTCTTCCTCGATAAAACTACATGGAATTTACTTAAAGTACCTGGCATGTTTGGTCCAAAAACCATCTTTCCATGTTTTTTTCACAAGGCTGGACACACAACCCTGTGATACTACACAGCATGTACTCATCGTACACAACATGTAACTCTGAAAAGTCCTTCTTACCCAAATTATAATAACACACAGCATGTGTGACTAGGTTACGCATTTTATGTATGGGAAAATCCATTAAAAATTCCCTTTAAACAACCTGAATCGCCCCCACTCACCCCGAAAGACTCAGATCGACCAACGAGGGGTCCCTAACAAGTATATAAGGGATCTAAAACATTAAAAATATTTATAAAGTGGGGTATCAGGACTAAAACACAAAACGTCTTACCTCACAGGCTAAATGCTGAATCTTTGAGGTCGAATCAAAGCTCATAAGCTACTACTGTTCGATATAGTGGTGTTCGCCATCAAGATCCAAAACTGACGGTGCATCATTTTCTTGATTCATCCTTCTAGTCATTCTTAATCAAAGAGGGAGAGGGATTGGATTTGTCTCCTCCTTTTGTGTACACCAAGGGGTGGGGGAGTAGAAATATAGGTTTAATTTTATTAAACCAATATCCTCTATTTAACACCCCGCTCACAATATGCCTCCAACCTGTCACCTAGCAACGTTAAAGTTTATGTCACGCCTAGGGTAATCATAAATTTATAAACTCAAACACAATATCGGAAATAAAATACAATACACCAATCAGGAGTTATCCACATTTCTAAAGAAACTATGCTCAGGTGATAATTTTTTTAATATTTTTAAAATCACCCCACCAAGGCTCTCTGGACCTCGGGTTCTCTCACCGACTTAGTGCCTGGATTTGGAAATATTATTAGGAATGTTCAAAAATATTATAGATAAAAAACTAATTCACTATATAAGAAATGAAGGAGAATTACCCTCACCTATTCTCACCATAGTATGTAAAACAAAATTTTGAGGGCAAAATTTCAAAAGAGGGAAAGAATGTAACGATCTGAACTTTTATAAGTTGAATTTTTCTCAATATTATAATTATTTTATATGGTATAAAACACTAAAATTGTATAGAGAATATAATAAAATAATTATTCTAATAAATTACGAATGAAATAAGTGAAATTTATAGAAATTGAGACACTTATATCGATGGAATAGTAACCTGGCCATTAGAAATAGTTTTACAATCGATAGAATAGTAACCTCACATATGAAAGTATAAATAAAATTTGGGTATCTTATAAATGAAAATATGATATAATTATATCATATTATAAGAAAAAAATTAAAAATGAGAAATTAAGTGTTGGTATTTTTGTGAATGGTAAATGTTTTTTACAATTTTAAAATTAATATAATTATTTAAAAGAAATTTAATTTTATAAAATAGACTCCTAAATTAATATTTGGTTTCATTATAATTATAATATAATTTATTCTACTTTAATTAATTTTTTCAAGTGTTATAAAAATGGTTATAATATTAAATTTTCTAATTTTTTTAATAAATGGTTATTTTAATTAAAAAATAAATTTTTACATATTTATAAAATTATTTTCATAAAATTAAATCTATTTTTTAATTATACACATAAAAAAATGGTTAGGATGAATTTTTTGGATTTTTCTAAAATAATTGAATGTTTTGCGAATAGTGAAATATAACAATTTATGGTATTTAAAAAATATATAAATTATTAATTCATGGATGATATATGGATGAGGTAATAACACATTGATTCAAACTCTCATAAACCTTTTATTATATTTAGTCAAAATAATCAACACTCTTGATAGTATTGAACCAAAATAATAAACTAATGAATAAAATAAACAAAAAACACCATTCTCCTCCCCTATAAATACCATCCTCACCACTTATTCTTAACACACATTAAAGTAATTGTATATTTTCTAAATTTTTCCCAATTCCATTCCCAATCCTATTCTCCATGTCCAGGATCTTGTGCTCTCCAAAAAATACCAAACCCAAGTTCCTTAAAGAGGTTCTCAAGGAGACATCATTCAAGAGCTAAAACCAGCAATCCTTCTCTTCCAATTTCTTTTATTTTCTTATCCTCTCCCCAACACCCCTATCCAAAAGTGAAATTATAACTCCAGTATCTTATATATACTTTATGTTTATTATTTTAATGTAATATCAATCATCAAATCTTTTCACCTCTCTTTTTTTCTAAAAATGAAAACATCAACTGTGACGTGTCAATTCATCACCTTCATGGATGATGAGTTTTATTTTATATTACCACCTTTAAAGCTTGTCATAAAGCCATTATTATGGTTAAATAAGATTTTAATATACATATTATAAGTTATATAATGGTCTGGAACCAACATATGTATATACATCATATTAAATGAAATGATATAAGTTCATCATAGTTGTAAAAACCTCCAAAATAAATGAAATCATTTTCATTAACATTTTATAAAATGAATCATCCTCATACCATATAAAAAAATTATATATAAGACCATTTAAAAATATTTATGTTATTTAATACAAAATAATTTCAATTCTGGATAAATTATTTTCATTTTACAAGAACCAATATATTTATATACAAGTAAACTAACCATGAAACCAATAAAATGGACACTCGTGAAACGATAAAACTGAACTCTATAACTAATAAATATGTCCATAAAAGAACTAAATAAAATTATAATAAATCCAATACATTTAAAAGAGGTTTCATACTTTTTAATTAATGAATCTTATCTGATTTTCCAATATATTAATGTGAATAAAGCATTCATACACAAGGTAAGGGGATTATCAAACCTAACCCCTTTTTCAATGGGTTATTCCTCTTTCATGACTTGGTAGAAATATTTCACTAATGTTCCTTAACTATGATTTATTTTTTCTTAAATTTTCTTTTCTAGGATATAAATGTTTCCAATCTTATTTTATGAAAAATAAAAATATTTTCCAAAATAACTCTTCTTTCCAAAACACATTTTGACTCTTGTTGGGTTGTTTTTTATTCGCCCAAGAATGATGATTCTTATACCAAATATGTCTATAACTTTTCATTCAGGAACCCCAATTTTATTCATGATTTATGAAATCCTTATGAAACACATTCCTTTACATAGTTTAGTTCATGAATTTGATTGATATATATTCTATCTTATATCCATGATTATGTAAATTTTATTACGTGACAGGTGAACCTAAAATATTATAGCACTCTAATGCTTTGGGTAATGTGATGTATCACATGAGATAATGTGAAATATACATGTACATGATGATATATTTTTTCACAATGATAATTTTATGATTATGAACATATGTTATGCATGAACATTATGTTATCTTTTTTCGCAACTATGTGTGGTATTTGTCCACTAAGACATGATGTCTAATTTTATGCATTTCCACATTTCATGCCATTATCTAATGTTTCCTATAATGGTTATGATGATGATCCTATTATTATGTTATGATGAATAAGATTATCCTCACCCATGGTATATTGATTCCTTTCCTTATCTATCCTCTTACTAGTCTTTTAGTTCACCTATTTATTTGATGTATATCCTCAGGTGACTATGTGTACTAATGATAACTTGGTCTCTAAAGGGATAATGAATAATATTTTTAATAAATTATTATGTGTTATTATTTTTCAAGTTATGTATGTTCTAAATTTTCCCAAGACACTAAACCTTTAGATCCTAGTTTTGTAATGTTATTACGTAGTTTCTCTTTAAAATGAGGTAATAGATTTATAAGAAAATTAGGGTTGCTATAAAGGGCCAAGGGTGTGTTTGAGGGGAGACTATGCCCTCATTTATTAGAGTGTAGTGCAGTAGTATATCAAAAATAAGAATAAAAAGAACTAGACTCTAGGACATTGGACCAGTAAACCTCCATGGTGGAAGCAGTAATAATAGATAAATAATAGTGGGATAACAATAATTAATTAATCAAGATAAATAAAAAATTGGTGGAAGATAGAAATAAATATATGAAAAAGATGACAATCATGAATTCATGTAACTATACAAAAAGGGTACACGAGGAATATGGAATACATGTCTATACCACATTCTAAAAAAATAAAAAAATATGCTAAAAAGAAAATTGTAACTATTTTCATCATGGTCATAGGCTTGGTACCTTTCTCCCACACTCAATACTAGTAATCAAAATCAAACATAAAAAGATGTCAACTTCCCTTTATCTATAACTTAAATTATAAAGTCTACATGGGTACCAACTAAAGACCATGTTGGGAGTAAAATATACTCAATGTGAAACCACCAATCATGTCTTGATCAATCCAATTTGAAAAATATAAAATGAACAGTGTTCTATTATTAATAAATGAAATAATGGAATAAATAGAAAAATAAGCACATTGGATTGGGTTAAACTTGGGACACCCTTCCACCTCTACCTGTTTCGGCCTAAGTCGGGAGTGTCTAATGTGAGGAATCCTGCACAAGTGAAGTGAGAGGAATAACACATAAAGAGATGGACTATCCCCATTCTTGTGATTCAAATCAGCACACACTTCCTTGAATTTTCAATTTCAACATGTTTTTTATTAATTAAATTCATTATTTGAATTTAAATAGATACACCCTGATCCTATCCAAGGTAATCCTAGGGGGACCCCGAGTATCACTCTAAGGGATCCGTATATGACCAATTCCATATGATTCCATCCTAGGTGACCCATGTATGGAATCCCAAGTGTCACTAAATCCATGATGTGATGAAATCACAAACTAACCTCCGATTTTGTCACTGGTTTCGCATGTTGGGGTCTGAGTCTCTCTTGTGCCATGGTATAACCAATATGCCACCAAGCCCATCCATAGGGTCTCCCTTAGGGAACTAGGTTCACTATCCTAGAAGTAAAATGGAAAATTAATGGTGAGAACATCCCAATATTAGCTAGTGTTTCCCCAAGCATGTCCAAAATTCATTAACCATTTCTAATTAAAAGTCATGATGAGCCCGTCCAATGGGTCCTTAAGTCAAAACCCCTTATATCACCCTCGAAACATGATGAGGGTATGGTTTGGTTAGAAAAACTATGCCACTTATCAAGAAATCATTTATAACATGATTTAAAAAGTTTTACATGTAATTTAGTCAATAAAACAATTTATAAAACAATTTTTACTGGTCAAACTCATGGATCTTTATTTTATTCAACTCAATTTATTTGGTTAAGGCATTGATTATAAGAAAATACCCCTCATGGGGTGTCTATAAAATTTATAACTAGGAAAGAACAGTATTCTAAGGTAGATAACACTCATTGGCATGGTTTAAGTGAAAGTGATCATACTAGGTGGTGATTTTCCACTAGCTAATTTCATAATAGGAATAGAAAACAACTCAATCTAGTTTATTTATAAAAATAGAGGTGTTCCTATAAGGATTAGGCTCATGGAACAATGGTGTATGTTATAAAATGCAACAAAACTCATAGGAAATAGCTGTATCTCCTAACTTATGTGCATATAATACTACTTGTCCAATGGAGGACCATGAATCCAGCTACAATGGAAGATATCAAAGAAATTATCAAATTCCTTGAAAAAGAGTAAATGATCTTGCACCTAAATAGTGAAATCAAGGGGATGATAAATTGGAAAAATAAGAAAGAGGATTATAAAGATTACATAAATATTTTTTATGTATTCAATGGTGAATGATTTTGATGTCATATGAGGGCGATATGAGAATCACTACCTTAAAAGAGGAGGTGAGCATCATGCATGGGGAGAAGGGGATAGTCGTTAGAGAAAATAATGAGGAAGGATAAGGGTGTGGTTTAAAATTAATTAAGGTCAAAGTACTAATTTTACCCACATAGATAGGGGAACATGGTTTGGCCACATGGTTGACCAAATCATTTGCCAATCGTGTGCCATGCCACTACTCAAGAAGGACCCACAAAGTTTAGGCACACAGTTTCCATAACTGTTTGAAAACCTTGTGAAATGTTACTATCAAAGGGGTCTCTAATAACACCTTGGTTTGCATCTAAGCTTTAATAGTTTTAGAAATATCGTGTGGCCCCATGCATGCCACTATCACAAGATTCATGGTTTGAGAAATAGTGTGGGATGGGTCGTATGGTTTCTCCTAACTGTGCAGCCTATTCTGCTTCTCTAATTTTTTGGGCTCCAGGATCCAAAAAATCCTCATACACCCTTTTTAACCCCACAAATACAATAAGTAACATTAGTAGGGACAAATATGGTAATTAGGGTTGAAAATAAATGGTCCATACCTTTGATAAAAGTCATCACATTACAAACCACCTCCTCTATGACCAGCTCGACCATCGGCAACCATCTACAGAAAATCCTCCTTGAATAGTTTCTATCACATCTGCCGACCACCCCGTTTTCGTCACAATATCCTGCTTAGTCACCTCCCAAACATTGATTCCACCATCATAGCCCACCGTTTCTAGACCCTATTCATACACTATTGTTGCATAGTATGCACCCATCGTAGCCTCTAATGTCACATCCCTCAACCCAGCCTCTGCTGAACCACACCATGTTAACCACCACCTCCATCTCCCTAGCTTACACCACCCCACCATCATAATACCAACCCATGATGCATGGTCCCTCTCTTTTTGGGCCTCCTACATGGATGCCTCATGAAAATTGGCCCACTATCAGTCTGAATTAGGTCTTACCAAATCAAAAAGGGTAAGGGTGGGTCTTTTTGAACCAAAATGGCCAGGGAGGGTCTAACCTGCCCAAAACTACTCTATATGAGATCTACCCATCTCAGAATGGGCCTACATGGATTTTCCCAACACGCAATGGATTTGGGGGAGGTTTTAGGGCCAAGAAATTTTTTTGAAATATCCAATATTTATTTATTAATATTTAGAATATAAAATTAATATTTTTAAAATTTAGAAAATAAAATTTAATTTTTGGTATAAAAAATAATTTTATTTTTTAATTTAATTTTGAAAAAAATTAATTAGTTCATGGACCAAACATAATTAAATTATTTGAATGTAAAATAATTCAACTAATTTATTAAATTCTCTTGAACTTGAATTTATTGAATTTTAATTTTTATCATGCATTTATTTTTTCCATAAACTGGTCTTGAGCAGTGGCTGACCCATTATTTGTCTAGTTTATTTTTTTGTAATTATTTATTACCTATGTGTGGTGCTTATAATATTTAATTAGCTTTTTGATAGTCTGCACATAATATTCTTTATTTAAATATATATAATAGCATTCATTGTTCATCAATTTATTACTGTATGTATTTTTCACTTCATAATATCCCCTCACTTTCATATTAGTAAATTTTTACTATTCATTATGATGATGTAATATGTGGACCATTCTAAGACGAGGAGATATACTAGAAAAAATTGCAAAAACACTAAACCATGGGAAGGGTTGCCTCATGATTCAATAACTGAGCTAGGTATGATACCCCTAGATCACGATTGATTGATTGAGTTTAAATTGATCAACTAATATTAGATGTTTAAGACTAGTTGGGTATCATCTCTTCTCCTCCTAGGGTTTCCTCGGTAGTGATGTCTCTCCCCTTCTTCTCATAATTCTTTGTCTGTCCATATTTATGACCTTCTTATTATTTCTCATTTTCTCCTTCTTCTCGGTGGCTCTTTCTATTCTTCACTCTTGATCTCACTACTGTGGGTTTTCTCCCACTTCTCTTTTGATATTCTTGTCATTGGATGTTTTTTGTAGAATCCATTAGCCATGAAAATCGTACTCTAACTTCATGTTCCAATTATACTCTCCAGTTCAGAGTTGGAGTGCCGATAGCAAAGAGGTTTTGGGTTAAGTGGTTCGATGGTCGACGGGTTTCCAAGTGCTCCTGAAGTTGGCTTGATCTTTCTATGAAAGCTACTAGTTTTCTACTCCATATATGAGGGAATCATTTGGGGTCCCAAGCTACTCAAATACCTAATGTAACATTTCATTCCTCTGTGCCTCTCCCAATTAAATTTGGAGTGGAATCTATGAGGTTTTGGGATGTGTATTTCGAAGACCATTGGTTCTCCAGGTGTGTCATGAGTCAGTATTATCTTGTGAAGTCGGTTACTTGTTTGAAAATTTTTATTTTTGTTTCTTCTTAAAAGAAATCATTGAAGTTTTGGTGTGATTTTATGCCTAAGTTCATTCCATTTAATTCTATTTTGGTACTAAGTCTATTTTGGTTTCTGGTTTCTGTGATGTTTGTTTATGGTTGGTGACAGATGTTAATATCGATGGTTAAAATGAAGCTAAAGCAATGACCATGTTGGTTTTTTACAATGGTAGTTGTTGTGGGATGATATCTAGTGGGGTTATCTCCGATAAAGTGGTAACATTAGGGGGTGTGGACCAAGGCAGTTCGTTGCTCCAGATTTAGTAACCTGAGGTGTTATAATATGTGGATCTATTTCTTATTGAATTTAAAATCTGGGTTGGTGGTTTTTCTATATTATGTTTTTTAACTTTATAATATGGATGGTGGTTTGGTTGAATCCTATTGATTGTGAGGTTCCCACTTAACCTTAAAGTGTATATTGAAAAATATCAAAAAATGGATTTGGAGGAAATAATAGTTGAGTAATTTTTTCCCCTTTATGCATTGTTTATTATTTTATACATTTGAATGTCTGGAGGGACCACATAAAATAATACATATAAAAATACAAAAATATGTGATGAATTTATTATAAAAATCCATGTTCAATTGTGATAATGATAATTTAGTATGAACGTAATTAATAAAAAATTATTATATTCATTGGTAAATAATCAAAACCCCTAAAAGAAATATTAAGTAACAAACACATTTAATAATTTGAATTTTAACAAAACTAGGTGTATGGGGTGCTTGATCAACCATTCTTAAGGGTGTCCCCTACTACTGGGTATTTCTCAAAAGAACAATGGGTTTATTTAACAAAATATGTATATAATAAAGTATCCAAAACTAGTTTTTCGTATATTTAGAGGCAATTGTTGAGTATCTAATTTATGATTTTAGAAGCTCAGACTTCACTCAACAGATACAAGAGCCACAAGTTAATTTGGTTCATCAGTAAAATTATTACCTTGAAGATCTCCAAGTAGTGGAGTATCCAAATCTTGTAGTATATGAGGGGAGGTTTAGAGGATCCTTCTCACTATAATACAAAATATATAGAGTATTCCAATCCTAGTAGTAAGGGATACTAGACTTTGATAAAATAGTGGGATACATTTGATGATCAAATTATTCAGTAATGTATAATATGTAATCAAGATAAAATTACTAATCCATTATATTGTTTTGTAGAAAATAGAAATAAATACCACAAGTACACTGTGATAACTATTAGACAATGAATATGCCCAAACATGAATGAATTTCCAACACTAGTATTGGTGATTTCACAAAGTACTATGATATATGAAATTCAATGTGTTAGTGTCCCCACTACCTGTTGAGATTAATTAGGTAACGAGGGTGTGAAAGGTACTTAAAATAGACCCATATATGAGGAATATTATGGTTACATCATCATTATATTATAGAAAACTGATATGAGTTGTGGATATAACATCATACATGAATGATTTCACATGTTGTCTCGTCTTTGAGAAGCATGGAAAGAGAAAGTGAAGTGATATATGAATGGGTGATCATTACACAAGATATGTGTAAATTGAAATATGGATCACGATTATTCAATAAATACCATATCATTTTCACCCATATACTTTAGTTTTATTTAAGATCACAAAAACAAAAATTATGGAGAGAACACTTCATTACCTTTTGGGTGAAGTTCACCATGCAAATAAGAACTTAAAGATATGATAATCCTTAGTTATTATGTCGAACAAATTTAAAGACAAGAAAAAAAAGGCTTATGTAAATAGTGATACCAAAGTAACCTTCACAAAATCATTCAAATAAAAGAGTTTGGTTTTAAAAAAGAAGTTTATTCTATTTTCAATTAATGAGATGCTTATATGGAAGTTAAAATTAAATTAACTAAATCATAGAATAATGTGGACAATTATTATTTTGGTATATTAATCATTTTATATAATTTTTATGATATATGACTTGGGTATTAAATACAATATGCATATCATAAATGTGTAATGAAATACAGTAACCAAGTAAGAAGAAATATTATATGGTGTAAGGTGTTTTCTCCAAGTGTCCAATAAAGGATGGTTCCTAAGTTAGTGGTGAGAAGAACACAACTTCTAATTTCCAATTAAATAGTTCTAGTTGAATTTTTTTAAGAATTATCAAAAAATTAATCTCATGTTCCCATTTATCATAAGGAGATATTATTCTAATTTTGGAATAAATATTTTTTTGTGGTTTTTAATACTCAACCAATAGTTTTGTAATTCTTGAATCATTCGTAATACCTGATGCATATAAATGTAAGACTCTAATACCAAGTTGTGGAAAGATAACTTTTTCAAGTAAAACTAAAATTTTATGTTAATCATATACTCAGTATAGTATTTAGACACTATGGAGATAAACTCCTTAAGTATTATCGACGCATATACTTATTTAGTTTGGATTAAGAAACCTTTATAAATAAAGGTAATCCAAAAATAATTCACAATTAGTTCATCTAGAGAGAGTAAACTATTCCAAGGTTAAGCAAGTGATAAATATGTTTCATAAGATTTATTTAAGAATTTTTTAAGGAATGTGAAATTGAAGTATGGTATATGCATGGTCAAAATATATGAGTTTCTTCAGGCTGATATACCGAAGAATATCTTGACCAATCATTCATCAATAATTATAATGTACCATGGAGTAATTCCTAAATGCACATTTTCTTATACACATTAGAGTCATAATGTAAGTAAATAGTATGATATAAATCCATAAGAACATTTGTCAAATATAATGAAAATTTTATAAATTTTGATAACTTACATTATTTTTGTGTCATGCTTCGAAAATAGCACTATTACCCCATAACTATATGTCAACTATAATGAAAAATATATATTATATGATTAATAGTATGATATACATCCATAAAAACATGTGTTTAGAATTAAATAGTTTGTTTGGATATAAACAAACATTCATTAATAGAAACAAATGTGAATCTAAATTAGTTATCCTGACATTTTCTAAGGATACTACTTAAATAACTAAGATAGAAAATTGATAGTCAAGTTATAGACTATATTTCTATAAAAGTTTTTATATATTTATTTGAGATAGTGGGATAAATATTGACTTGGATCTAGTCAATGTTATAGATGGAAAAATAGTTAGTATAGAAACAAGTTCCACAATATCATGTGGAAGAGAAATGTTTTAGAGACACATAATTTGTAGGAAGGATAAAACCATTATAATGGTTTTACATTCACTGCAGTCTGTGATACTATATTAATTGAGAATAATGAGTCCTACAGAAAATATTATATGTAAATTAGCTTATATTGACAGGATCAATTCAATTATAATAATTGATTCCTTGTATCTACATGAAGGGGATTATTATTTTGAATATTGTGGTAGGTATTCATGTGAAACTATACATGTATGGTACAAGCATGTTACCAATAAGTCTCAATTGGTTATACCAAGACATTATTCCAAAATCCATTATAGTTTTACTTATCACAACTACATTCCATGATCCTTTTATTGAGAATTGGATCTCAAGACCACCAATAATGGAATATGCCTATATGATGTAGCCAAAAATGTATGGTGATACCATAGAATGCTAGTAATGGGTACAAGTTACTAAAATGTTGTTTAGGGTTTAAGTAAGAAACAAGATCATAGAATATTTATTTGGAATAAATTTTTTCTATTTTTCTACCAGAGGTTAGTGGGGGTGTCACTACTTTCTAAGAAATATATGTTTGATAACATATGAAAAACAACTATCAATCTTACAAGTTAGTTATGACCATAATGAAAGTAACTCTACAGATATTAACATAAAGTAAAAACCTATATTACAATTAATAGGAACTAATGAGTTGTATATAATGGTTATACAGACCTAGTTAATATTACATATACTGACATGGTATTAAAAAGTAAAAGTTGGAACAATTCGAGAGATAATTATTACCAGTGTCACATTGAATACATCTTTCCCAGAAGACATGCATGGGGAATGGGAAGATATTAAGGGGTGAGTTGAATTACATATACTTTTATTATATATCAGTCACATATTCCATGATATGTAAAATATATTATATTTCCAACAAAACATTTTGGTTATGAAAATATTAGTTATATCTAGGAGAACTGCAAGGGAAGTGGTCCAAACTATCCAATTATACTTATGAAACTACAAAGGATGTGTACCTTGTATGTGGAGAGAAATGGATACAAGTTACAAGGGGACAAAAACTAATCTTATAATTGCTCAATATGATCTAATATCATTATTAGACTAAGATAATGAGAAAAATAATCTCATAAAAGCTAGTGGTAGCCAGATCTACAAATACCGAGTACATTGTGGGATCTGATATAGCTGAAAAATAAGTATATAATATGAAATGATTTTTTGTAGTTATCTTAATATAACCTAGTAACAAAAATCTTTATCATAATATATATTATGATAATCCTACTATTGGTGTTCAACAAGATGTCAAATTTTGATAGTGTATAGAAGTTATATACTCAGGGATATAATCTCTTAATAAGTCTTACTCAATGTGGTAAAGATTCACATAGAAAAATACCCACATAGTGGAGATGTTTCGGGGCCATGAATATATCCATAACCCAACAGAAACATGATATGATCACATGATAGCTAACAAATATAGTTATAAAGTTATCTCTAGTGTAAGTGGGAGTCTTGTAAGAGTGGGTACCCTAGAACCAACTAGATCAGTACTTTTTTATTACCATACAATGTATACGGTGATTTATACATGATTTAAAATTACCATTATAGATTTAATATTTCTATGTCTAATATTTAAATGGTAATTTTCATTTATTATTTTTCATATCAAAAGGTTATAGTCATTCCCAAGATATAATGAGAACCTCAAGATACTATGAATTTAATCTTAAAAATATATCATATGGTCTATACCCATCATACTAACTTGACACAATTGATGTTTGGCTATTAGGTTGTGAGGGATCATAAGCATTGAGACTTCTTCTCATGAAATTTTCACTTTATGATCTCTAGTATGTGGGATCATGAGGACTAGCCCACTAATAGGAACACCACATGTTTCAGGTGTCATTGGTTGTTCCTATCTATGTACATGTTTATTGGTCTATTGAATTGATATCATTATCAATGTGTATCATTTGATCATGTAATTTGATGAAAGTAAAAAAACATTACACTGAAGTCATAGAAAGGTATATTTTATTGGGTACATCATTAGTGGTATGCCATTGTTTGAATGGTCAAGATTGAATTTTTCTCTTTTGAGTTGAGGAAGTGATATCTTGGGCCTAGTTAATCAGGATGGAAGTACCTTAATAAATCTATAGCCAAGGTAGTTTAATGTAATTCTATCCAAATATAAAAAAAATAAAGCAATAAAAGATGATGATGTTATGCATCCTGATTTATGAGATATCTCTTGAAAAATATATCATATTTCACAATGTGTGTTTATAGGGAAGGTTTTCATTACTATGAATTTTACTTATCTCTTCAGGGGAATTGATGGGTTTCTAGAATCCACTCTTGATTTGTGAATAGTATTTTTTTTCTATCAATATAAGATCCTAGAGATTCACACACAATATCATATTCAAGAGTCTGAATAGTTGTTTAGGGCATGGTGGGCCCCACTAAAAAGGCCAAATGTGTCCAAGTATTACCGATCATGAATGAATAACAAAATTAATTATTATTCAAGTATAGAATAATTAGGTTGAGTTTATTCATTAAAATTATTCACAAGGTATTAAAAGAATATATGGAAAAATATTATACAAACGAATATTATTTTAACATTCATGGTTTGTTTAATACTATGGGAATTTCATGTTGAGTTAAATGACTTGGTTTTATCACGTAATGTATTTTTTATATATTACATGTAATAAAATATAAATGATGTTTATTCCATAGTTATTTCATCAAAACATGTCATGTATTTCTTATTTAGTGGGTGTTGAATAGGTAGGGTTTAGCGAACCCTTTCTGGGTATTTTGTACATCCACTATATAAATAGGGGAGGAGCTCTATTCCATAGACTATTCATTCCAATGTAATTGAGATATCCTCTCTCTCCTCCCACTTCTTAGAGATAGGAAGACTCCTTTTGAATTCTTGATCCATGGAAACCTTCATAGATCAAAGGAAGGGAGTTGAGGTGATAGTTGAGATGTCGAAGGCATCCTTTTACTTCCACGCCAACACCAGTTTTCTAATGAGCAGTGTTACTGTAGATTCTTAAAGCATATTTGGGTGATCTAGAGGTGTTAAAGCTTGAATCCTTTGAGAAATTGTCTCTAGTAACAATATTATTTCAATCACATTTCAATTCAAATGAGGTAACTATTCAGTTTAATTTTTTTTCTTTGATAATTCAAGTAAGATCCTCAAACCTCTATGAGCACGTGGATTACTGGAGATGATAATGTCTCATCACTCTGGTGATAATTTTTTTTAAATCACTAGTCCACTAGATTCCTTTGCATTCCCTGGTACCTTCACTCTAATCTCAATGATTATTTTAATATAGAGGTCATTATATGACACTATTGTTCCCAAATAGGATCGAGACCACTGAGAGGGGGGTGAATCAGTAGTTCCTTTTTATTTTATAAGAATGTTTCTTAACTTCTATAGTAAAATTTATTATCCTATGAAACTTATTAAAGTTATGATCTACTCAAATATAAATTCTCAACCTTAACTTTCATATATAATAAATATAAATAGAAGGAATCACATGATATTTACAAGGTTTGGTACAAATACTTACTTTTTTCCATTTTGGATAGTCCCACAAACATGGATTTTTCACTATATTATTTCTAAAATACAAAGTCACAAGCAGTGAAAAATTATACAATACTAGTAGAAAATTTCTTTCTATAGTTGGTTATACCCCCTGACTATCCTTTTTATATCAATTTCTCCATAGTTGGTAATACGCCCCATCAAAACAATCAATCATTTTCAGCAAGTGGTAAGTATCCATAGTTACAAGCTTTACTTTCCACCTTATTTTATGATCCACTTCAGAAAGTCTCCACTTCCACTACAAGTAAGATAAATCAAGATTTACCTGCATACAATCTTAAATAACTTCAACAATTCTCAAAGGAACTTTTTTGTCTTGAAACATTCTCTAAAATCTCTATCTAGAAAACTTATTCAGAAAAAGTAAAACTGGTATACCTCAGTATGGAAACCTATGTTTGATGGTCTATATTCAATTATCCTCAATCTGATTATCTTTCTTCTTTTCCCTCTTCAACTGAGTGGAAACTCAATTGGTATCTCACAATTCCTTCATCTGATGGAACTTGTTCTGATGAACCTTTCTCGGATGGATGTCACTCTAATAGGCTCACTCCGATGGAATTTCTCCGATGAAATTTCATCTTTTGTAACTTTCTTTGATGATCGTATTGAACCTAACATTGATGGATCTTCCTTGGCTTCAACCTAAATTAGAAATTTTGATCAGAATCTCAATACCTGTGAAAAGTATCTGGGTGTTAGCTCTCAACACACATAAACAGATCATTTTTTCTCACACAAAGGATGAATGTATTATGATCTCCTTTTATAGGAACCCTAGAATAGAAAAGGAAGGAAAAAAATTCATTTTCATGGTCAATGAAATTCACAATTCCCATATTTATTATCCACTTAAGTATTCATATTTGACTTACTCAACTCTTCTCAATACTTATGGGATCCTGTCTAATATTTTAAAATCTACTCAAATATTCATACTTATTCATGTTTACAAACATTTCTTTAGTCTAATTCTTTATTCTGATTTTTCATTAAGATTATTCATTTTAATTCTTTATTATGATGAAACAATATGCACAACTAAATACATCCCATTACAACTACCACTTGTAAACATTGAAATTATTCTCATACAGATGTTTCGTATCAACTAAAAAACACATGTTAAGACATTGAGAGAATTATACCAAAGCATTGAGGCTTTTCATTAGTCATTAACAGATTTTCCACTTCTAAATATTCTCTAATCCATATAAATTCATCAAAAATAGCTTCCAAATACCTTGAAAATATTTTTTCAACATTTAATATTTTCTTCTTCTCCCTTAGACTGATGATCTTGTGTCTAATGGATTAGTCTTTGGTTCATGTCAAGGTTATTAGTGTTCTCCATAACACAACTTTCATGTAATAAATTTTCATGTCACTTTCAAAATAATCATTTCTGGGGAAATTTTGAAATGATTTGTTTAAGATAAAAGTAACATACACCCATCTCAACAAACATATCAGAAAGTTCATTTATTTAAACACAAATTTCAAGAAAACTATGTTTTCATGACCACATTATATTCTTTTGAAATAAGCCTAAGAGACTCATATATAATCTTTCTTACTTCAACTCCTTCAATTCCATACAAGTTAGTACAAATAAAAATATTTTGAAAATAATTTGGAACCTAATAGTTTCTTAGAAGAAACATTTAGTCTGAGAGTCCTCTCTCAGTATTTCCTTCTTCTTATTATTCTTTGAATTTTTGTTGGATATATTTTCTTCCTTCTGTTCATCCTTCCATGATTTTGTGACAAGTTTATTTTCATCTATAGACTCTTCTTATAAGTATGGACATTTCTTTTACCTTTTAGTATCCTTTTGTTATAGTGAGTTTGTAACAATTCTCTCATGCCTTCCCCTTATTCTGGAAGGATAGTCAAAAAAAATTAGTGATATTCTCTTCTTGATCACATCTATTGAATATTTTCTGAATTTTAAAACCAAAATCTATCGATATATTTTAATCAACTTTTCTCACATATTCTAAAACCTTTTTCTTCAACTTTTCACCAGCTGATTTTTGTGCTTCTTCTAACTTTCTATACATGTCAACTTTTTCTATTTAGATAATTAATCATTCTTTCTTTTCTTAATTATATAGATTAATTTTCTCACCTTTCTTAACATACTCATGTTTCTTCATCTTTTGAGTTTCATTTTTTAGTTCCATATATTTTTTTGGAACATTTTATCTTATTTTCTCATTATATCTCTACATTGATTCATATATGTTTCTTATTAGATACTTGTTTTAACAGCATGAATAACCTATATGTCTGAATTCTCCACAACAAAAATAGTGACCTCTAAATATTTAATTTTGGGACTAATGGTTTACTTGATCATAACTTTTTTTTCTTCAAAAATCATGTACCACATTTCTTAGGGAGATTATTTACTAAATAATTATTTTTTCATTGTGAAATATTTTTTCTTACAAACCTACTTTTGTAAACCTTTCTTATCACCTTATTTTGAAATTTCACCTTTAACATCAACTTTTTGAATTTTTTCTCATATTTCTTATCTTACTTTGAGTTGTAAGAAGAATAGATTTTGTTTCAAACAACTCCTGTTATTTTTCATCCAAACTAACTTTCAAAACATCTAACAACTTTTTATATTCAGTTATCTTCAAGTTTTTCTTCTTAGTTTCTTCAAAAAGTGTTGATTCTTTTATGTTTAGGTTCTCATTACTATCTAATATTTCTTCATATATATATAGTTTTATTTTAAACTCACTAATCATTATATTCTAAAATGTAAAAAAAATTCTCCTCTTTCTTCATCTAATCATAATTCTAAAAATATATATCTTTAAAACTTTCTGAAACTTCCTTATTTATTTACTAATTTGAGTATTCTATTTGATTTCTTTTTTCAATTTTTTTTAATAACACACTCAATTTACATAATATCTTCACAATTCTCATCTATATCTGAAGAATTACTTTCATTTATAATTTGAGAAATAAATTTGAGTTGATGATCTAATTCATCACTAGATGAGGGGTCATTGTTCTTTATTCTACTCAGATAAATTTACTCCTTCTTTCTCATAAAGAAATATTTCCTTATGTTTCTTCCACTTTTTTAGGATGTTTCTCATTATCTTCTTTAGAAACTTATTCTTTAATTTTATTCCATGTAACATTATATGCAAAATTTCATTTACCTTCACAATTCCAACATTTGAGTTTTTTACTTTTCCATTTTTCTTTATTTTATTTCTTATAAAGGAGGGAAATAATTGTATTAAAAACATCAACTTCTTCCTCTTCTTCTAAATCACTTGACTCTTCTTTAACTTATTTGTCTTTTTTATCTTTTAACAAATATTTGATATATATTTCTCTATCGTCCTTTTTCATGAAATTAGGGTATTTTCTTTTCTCATATTTCATAAGAATATTATGAATTTCATCCAAAGAAAAATATTCATGCTATTCTAAAGATGAAACTTTGGAATAAAATATATTTTGAAAACTTCTCATAAGTTTCTTAACAATTGTAGAATCTTCCAACTTCTCATCAAAACATATTATGTTAATTAAAATCACATTTAACCTTGTAAAGTAACTATCAAAACATTCATCATAATCCATTTAAAAATTATCAAATCTAATTATTTATATTTGTAAATTTGATTCCTTAAATTCCCAATTCCCTTTATATCTACTTCTCAAATTACCCCACATTTTCTTATCTAATGGAAACCCCGTAATATTTTCTTAAAAATCATTAGCGAGATCCATCAACAAAGAGTTATGAGATTTTCCATCAGCTTCTATAATTCTTGTATCAGTAGATGTCATAACAGTTTCATTTATGGGAGGAAATCCCATTATTGATGCATCTATAACTTCAAGTCCAAGTAAAAGAAGATAGGGTAGCATCCTATTATTCCAACTATGATAGTTATTTCCATTAAAAACATAAATGTCACTATTGTTCAATGAATTGAAATTATCCATTCTCAGAAATAGACCTTCCATAAGAAACCTACTCTAATACCAATTTTTTTTTCAAGGAGGATCAAGAACACTAAGAGGGGGGTGAATTAGTGGTTCCTTGTTAATTTTATAAGAAAGTTTCTAAACATCATTTTTAAACTTTCTTAACCTATAAAAACTTGTTAAAGTTACGATCTAGTCAAATATAACTTCTCAAACTTACCATTAGTATGAAAAAAATATAGAGAAAGAAACACACAATATTTTCAAGGTTCGGTACAAAGACCTACTCCTTTCCATCTTAGACGGTCTTACCAACATGTATTCTTTGATAATCTTATTTTTATAATACAAAGACACAAGAGGTAAAAAAATTATAAAATCCCAGTAAAAAAATTGCTGATTTATTTGGTTGTACCCCCTAACAATATTTCTTTTAACCCCTTCTCCATAGCTGGTTATATGCCCCAATAAAACAATAAAGCCTTTTGAACAACTGGATAGTATCCATGGCTAAAAGATTTACTTTCTTCCTTCTTTTCTTATGTACTTCAGAATGTATTCACTTCCTTTAAAAGTAAGATAAATAAAACTTTACATGTATACAATCTTCAATAATTTCAATAATTCTCTAAGGAACTTGTTGGTCTTGAATCATTCTCTAGGAATTATATTCAGAAAACTTCCTCAAAAAAAATTATTCTGATCTTCCTCATTCCGGTAACCTCTCTCAAATGGCCTTCATATGATTTTACATAGCCTGATTCTCCTTTTACTCTTATTTCCTAAACTAAGTAGAAATGCAATTGGAATCTCACAATTACTTCTTCTTATGGAACTTGATCCTATAAACCTTTCTTAGATGGATGTCCCTCTGATGAGATCACTCTGATATACTTTCTTCGCAAAAACATCATCTATTATAATTGTATTTGATGATTTGATTGAATTTCACTCTAATGGATCTTCCTCAGATTCAACTTAAAACAAACAGTTTAATCTAAATCTCAATAACTGACAAAAGTATTAGGGTGGCATCTCTCAGCACATATGAAAAAATAAAGTTTACTCACAAAAAGTATGAATGTACCATGATCTTCTTTTATAGGCCCCCCAGAATAGAAAAGTCAGGAAAATAAGTTCCTTTTCCCTCTCAACAAAATACACAATTACCAAATTTTTCATTCATTTAAGAATTCATGTTTTAATTCTTAAACTCTTCTCAATACTTTTGGGAGCTTCTCAAATCTTCTCAAATATACTCAAATATTCAAACTTCTTTAAATTTACAAACATTTCTTCAGTCTGATTCTTCAGTCCGATTCTGCATTCTGATTCTTTGTTATGATGAAAACATATGAAAAACTAAAGATGTCCCATTATGATCAACTCTTTTAAACACTAAAAGTCTTCTCATACATATTCTCTGAATCAACTGAAAAATACTTGTTAATAAATTATGGGCATTCTTCCCAAACATTATGGATTTTTTTTGTCATAAACATTGCTTCCAAATCAAAATATTCAGTAATGCTTGGAAATACTTATACAATTGTTTCCAACTCCCTTGATAATATTTTTCCAACATTTCACCATTTCTTCTTCTTCCTCATACTTTTGACCTTGTGTCTGATGGATTGGTATCCAGTTCATTCTAATATATTTGTGTCAATCATTTTTTAATGTATGTTAACCAACATGAAAAACAAAAAAAAATCTTAACCCAATTTTAGTACAATTAAATATGATAAAAATGTTTGATTACACTATTTATTCTCATTCGGTTGATAGGTCTCTCAATTCTTTTGATGGATTATCATCTACAACAATTCAAACTTTCTTAAGAATTATGCATCTAATTAAACTTTTTATCTAATGCATAGTTTCAAAATTCATTATAATGGACTGGTGGCATACCGCATCTGATGGAACGGTGTTGTCAGTGACTTCTTTAATTCACCAATATTAATATTTCAGCATTTTGATATTTTCACACTAATGATTATCATACTGATTCCTTGCATTCTATGTCTAGTGTGCCTCACACCGATGAGAAGCATCCAGAATACTTCACATATTTTTCTCCTCTCTTCCACAAACTCTATCTTGTATCATGAATTCATTATTATTTTTGAGAACTCTATGATTAGAAAATAATCATCATATTTACAAAATAAAAATTCTATTACATTCCAACCTTTCAGTCACACTCAACATCTTCTAAGACTAATTCTTCCTAAGACTGATTCCTAGTAGTATATAACTTCTCATCCATCATCTTCTATGACTGATTCTTCCTGATCCTGATTCCCAATAGTCTCTGACTTCTATTCAAATTATAATTCTGATTTCCTTGACCTGTTAACTCATACAGATGGACTAAGTCTAACTGCTCCTACTAATGTCCTAGGTCAGAAGTTCTGTGTCTAGTGCATCTTCCTGTTCAGCTTGATGGTTAGTCTGGTGGGATGTCTCTAGAATCCAAAACTCCCCTTTTTCTAAATTTCAACCACATATCATCTATTGACAATAAATACAACCAAAAAATAACTTGGACCTAATAGAAACTACCTTGGATAATCACATATAAATGTTTTTGTCCCTTAAAACTAGGGTTCATCACTAGAAATGGGATTTCAACCAATAAATATTTCTCACTCTTGAGGTACCAATAAAAATATCAAACTCAAACAAATCCATCCAAAATCATATCTATAGAATAACACATTTATAAATATTAACATTCATGCAATAACCATTATGTTTCTCTATAGAGGGTCAAACACCTGTTGAACTCAATTCAACTGCAACATCGTTGGATAGCACCTCCTGAACAAAAGATCAGAATCTAATCACAACAGAGTATTTTTATCATCAAATCAAGTAAAAATCAACCAATGTATCTCTATATCATGAAATATAACTTAACTCAAGAACAATTATCTAGCCTACAGGTTTCCAAACTTGATGGGAAACACATATACCAAAATATAACCATTCCTCCATTACTTAATGATCAATCTTACCTTAAAAACCCATGAATTCAATAACACTATAATACACATAGCATAATCAGCCTATAAGTAGTCTTATATAACTCAATAAAAACTAAATTACACTCAAAAAAATGATATTAACTAAGCATAATTGGTAGATTATCCACACTTTTCTCATAATTAAAGGATACATCACAATCAAGTATTTGAATCTATGCCTCATTTCTTAACAAACAAGTAGTGAGAGGATCAAGTGCTAGCATAGATAATCATGACCAAGGATATAAAAATGAGTTAGATATCAATGGAAGAAATCCACCTTTAATAGGATAAAATAATGGTTATGAGAACATATATGGGTGATTTTACATAATAAATACATGAAAATCATAATTTAACAATATATAATGCATTTACCGTCCTGAATATACCCTAAAATTGGTTCCTTGGAGTTCTAGTCTATCAAATGATTATCGGAGACCTGGTGAATATATAATTTGGTCACTGCACTAGCATTGGGTTATCTAGTATGAAAACCTCACTAAAAATGCCTTAATAGTATTTCTCTAAGTTCCCAAACCAATCCTCCAAAGACCACTAACTCTAAAATCCATTCCTGAGACTCAAAGACTCTAACACAACCCGACCCTCCATGATCCTACCTAATATTGTGGTAAGTCAAGTGTGCAACCCTAATACTATATTCAATAGGACTTGGGATAGTGACATGAACTAGGAATGTAAAAAAATCATAGAATTTATTAGACTATAACAACCTACAAAGACATATGTCTCCAATATGAAATAACCAACAACAATGGTGATACATATATAAATAATATATTTCACACCAAGTACATTCCTGAAACAATATCCATATTGGTCAATATCATAGGAGAAACCCCCAAGGGGTATATATATATATATATATATATATATGCATAATAAAACATCAATGAGTAAAATTGACACTAGACAAGTGAAGACATCACCCAACTATAAGAACGTAGAGATCAGTCTAGTTCAGTAACCATCTCCACCATGTACTACCATACATCACCAAGAATTAACAAAACCAACTTTTTTAACTCTACACACACCAAGGTCACCTCTAAAATATGCATTATTTTCATAGAAAAAAATATGTGTGAGTACATATCATATGCAAGGGTGAATATAAAAATACCTCATTGGTCACCTCAAAATACAAAGGAAAGAAATAACACATTAACTCAAACCCAATACTGAGGGAAATGGTAATGAAATCCAAGTTTTCCATAAAAGATCTAAGGTTAAGAGAACTATAGATGATAGATGAATCTTGGTATTATCTTCTTAAATCCATAAAGGATCATATTTCACATAAAAATAGGGAATCCTAGAATACTAAAATACCTACATGGTATGAATCTTATATTCTATATGTAAGTTTCCTCTCTAAGGAAATAAGAAGTGAATGTGGAGTTATAAGGCTCAAAGTCTCCAAAATCGTAACCTTTATATATATTCTATGTTGACTCAAAAAACCATAAATTTGGCGTTTATTCCAAACTAAGGCACACACTTTGGTCAAGGGAGTACCAATACCTATATTTTATAACTACCTATCCATACAAAAAATGTTAGATGTGAACATAAAATACATGAATATAATGCATGTAACTTAAAGATACATTAATTCCAAGGTATCCTTAAGTATGATCCCAAAAGTATGTTGGAATCAATATATTATGGTTGTATTTGATACAACCCAAGTCTACATTTTATGAAACATGGTGTAGGCTAGGAGCAAGGAGATCTCATGTCACTACCTCAGTCCCTAGTTTCCTTCGGTTTTAATGACTATCATTTCATCCCTGTATAGTTTTCCTTTAGTTTTAAGCCATTAGATGGATTATCTAAAGGATTTATAACATTTATAGAAATATTTCAACTAATTAAACGTCAACTAATAGTAACATATGATGTTACTATCAATGATCTTCAACAATGAATTGTTTTGAGTACTGCTTATCTAAAAGGAGTTCTCTTATTACTATAAATATTGATTGATTGTACATAGAATGATTCAAAAGATCATAGGTTTCATGAAAATATTATTAAGATTTATTCTACCCAAAACATAGTTTGTCACCAGATGAATGCACTACCACCGCTTTTGGGTTTTGAGATCCTCATGATACGATCGTGGATCCTTTAAATGGTGGATCACCTATGGATGTGAGAAAATTATGAATTTTGATTCCGTGGTCATCATAAAACCATAATCTATCAAAGAAGAAGATGGAGGACACTAAACTCATGTTATAGGTATGCTCTATTTTTTGTGTTCTTTGTTTATAATGCATGTTTGACATTATTAAGGATATATTAGGTTGTGTTATGGGTTTTTTCCACTTCCTAGGATCATGATATGATATCCCAAAAACCATTAGTGGTATGAAATCCTACATCTTTTATGGATCAATGTGTTTCTTTCACTATTAAAGGACGAAAAATTTATATGCATCCTTCCTAGCTTAGATTCATGTTTGTGATAACATAATAGAATATGATCATGCTCCATCAGTGGAATTACACTAAATTGTTAACATGATTGGGAGGGTTAAGTAGAAAATAGTTATTAGATTACAATAATTTTATTGCATGGTATGGAAAATAGATAATCATTTTTGTCAACCAGAAGTCTTATTAAGTGTAAATGTATAGTTGAGATGGTATTAGTGCATCATGAAGAGGTATCACGATTGTGTCAAGCATAGCATGTGCTTATAGAACATGTTTGAAGCATGGGATGCACATGAAACATGTGCAGGGATGAACAGTTCCCTACTGAATGTGTCCCAAATTGTAATTCACTTCAAGAGGGTAATTTTTCATTACTTTGGACATGATATAATGTCTCAAATAATAATAATGTGCTTACCCTTTTGAACAGACACAACCACTATGTCACCCCATATAGTGGTTCTCCCACTTATGTTGCCCTTTGCTCCTTGTGAGTTGGTAATGACTCATGCTCACACCCTCTACAAATATTATTTTGAATGACCTTAATCCTATCCTCCAATGGCCTAAAGGCCTTCATTTTTTTATTAATTTTTGATAATCCACCTTTCAAAGGGTGAGGTGGAACCCTTACAAGGTCTGTATGCATAATTATTACATGGACCATAGGCCTTAGAGGAATACATTGCCCGTAGGCTTCAAACATTACATACAACCCAGACTAACTACACGTAACTGCACTTCCCCAGCATCTACATCGTGAAAATCAGCTCTCCACCTTCGCATGGTTGTTCGGCTAGGCTTCCTCGTGCATGCATAGGATTATCCCGATGGAAGGTGTCATACCCTTTCATTCTTGAAAACTATTTAGATTCTGCTATGGTGAAAGCTCCTTGCTCATCCTCCTTCTGAAGATTGTTCCTTTTAGGTTGTCTAGATTGCATCTGCACTAAAGGTGGCCTGAAGGCCTTGAGGTGGCCTGAAGGCTTTACTAACCCATAGGCCTGGCTGGCCCGAAGGCCTTAAAGGACTTGGGGACCAAATCGGTGGCCTTAAGGCCCAAATGTAGGAATAGTCCCATCTCATACAGAGTCAAACAGTACCTTCTACACTCTGCTACATTACCTGCTATAGTACTACTACAGTACCTGCTACAGTACTAGAAATATGCCTCTGCCTGGATTTAATCTCGATTCGCCTAGATGCACTTAAGGAGTTCTCACCAACTAGGATGAGGCTCATGTGCGGCCTTAATGCTATCCAATGTACCTTTTATGGATGGCTACTCGGGCAGGCTAGCAAATGGTTGTCCCCTTTTTTATAAAAACAATATAAAGTATTTATTTATTTAAAATTTTATATAAATTTTCTTATAGTTTATTGACTATTTATAAATGATAAGTGAATATTTATAAATTATAATTAATTGGTATTTTGGGAGTAAATTAATTATAAATTTTTTATCATAAAATTAATCATAAATTGTTTATAATTAATTAATTAAATGTTTTGAAACATTTATTAAAAAATATTCCTGAATATTAAGAGTTAATAATAAATACATTTTATGATATTATATGGAATACTTATAATTTGGATATAAATTTTTATATGTAAATTATATATGTGATTTATAAAGGGTTTATAAATTAAAAAATAAGGCTAAAATATAAAGTTTTTATATTTCAAGATTATAAATTATTCATAATAATTAATTTGAAATGTTTAAACTAGATGCCTTTGTTGGGATATTATTTAAACTTTATATAAATAGTTTTATGAGTGGTATAATTATGGTTTAAGTAATGTTAAGTATATGATATATATATTATGTGAAATGTTTAAATAATAAAAATTGGATTATAAAATATTGTCAATTTATTAAAAATCCTATATTTAATGTAAATGAAATATGATGTAAAATATAAAGGATTTTATTTTATGAAGTGAATAAAAAATATTCATATTAAATATTATGAAATTCCATTAATAACTAGCTAATTTATAAAATTAATTAGTGCTATATTTGGTTATGGATTATTCATAAATATTTATTCCATGATAAAATATTTGAAATGTACATTTATTTAAAGTTGATTCTGCGGTTTATTCATAGTTATAAATTTTTAATAAATTATAACTTTTTTATATAATTTTTTATGAGATAAATTCATTTTTAGAGATAGATATCGTCATTACATGGTTGATGTGATGTCATAAAATTTATTTTTCATCTACGTTGACCTCAATATTTTTATAGTTATAAGATTGAGAAAAAAATTTGAATGTAGTTTCAACATATTAGGTGTAAGGGATGTCATGAATTAAATTATTACTTGAGTAATGTCCCTCCAAGGAGGGGATCTTGGGTTTATAATACCCACAATCCTAGAGGCTATTATCATGTTCTAAAAAGGTGAGGGGTTGCGTATATGTCACTCTGAGCTTACTCATGTAAAGATTTTCAATATCATATAACTCTATGATTTTATATGAACATTTCATGTACATTATTCATGAGATACATTTAGATATGTGTGAATATAATTGAATTATATTTTAGGGTAAGTAACATAGACTGGGGGTTGTGTAAAGAAAAACACATTACTGTGGAGTGAACGCATTAATTTGATGGATGGAATAGGGTTCCAAAACTAAATCAATATAATTATGAATACACAAAGGAATAAAAATGACAAGATAAAGATTTCATATGATGTAATAGTTGAGAACATAATAGGAATATGGCATATATTAAATTAGTGAGACTTTTAACAGATCACTTTAAAACACTAAGTGTGAAATCCCATCTGAAGAGGCACTTATCAAGACCTTGATCATTAAGTATGGGTGACCCAAAGAGTTATGTATACATGAATTATACTTTTTATTGAAATCAATTAAAGGGGAACCTAATTAATAGGTGCCTTATTTTTCTTGTGTGACACTAGATAGGAAACCCTAATGGTTAGGATACAAAAGTAATAGATTTTACTGAATCCATATAATGGATTTTTATAAAGAATTTCATCCACTCTGTGATCTAAGAATCATGTCTGATATGATAGAAAAAAAATCTATCATATATAGTTATGGCTAAATTACATTCTCAATTTGGTGTAAGTTATGATTAAATAAGGATCTTGGATCACTAAATAATTTTGATTTACGGGGTCATCATTTTTAGGGGGAGTATATTAATTAAAATTCCTTACTAAAAATATTTAAAACATGATATTCATCTAATAAAAGAAATTTTTGTAGAAAAATTTCATCATCATCATAGATATTAACTTTTATATTAATCATTGAGAAGGAAAATATTAATGTAATAAACTCTTGAGAATGGTAACATAAGAAAATTTCTTAAGTAAAATAAATTATATGGGTTAGAGTAATACCTTTATAATTAACCAAACTATTGAAGTTATTCAACATGTGATTCTTGATGCTTATGTGAAGTAAAAAATGATTCACTTAGGGTTTCAAAGGAATAATATGGAAGATAATCAAATGGATTTTTTTCTCCAGTCATATATTCAATAACATTGGACATTTTAATAACTTGGTGAGATTTAGTATTTTTTATAAGGCTTATTTGGGTAAAGGAATTAATTTTTTTCATCTATGGAAATTTTTTTATAAGATGAAAAAATTAAAGAAATGTTAGTCGATATTCTCAAGTGTTGAGAATAACTACACTAATAATTTTATATCTTGATTATTATACTATATAAACATTAAAAGTGGATTTAAGTTCAAACTATGAGAAGAAAAAATTGTTTGGAGAGCCCAATGATTTTTTCTTCAAGTAGCCAGTCAAAATCATTGAAACCTAAAGGTGAAATCAAGAAGGAAGGATTAATGATTACATAAGATGGAATTTTTTAGGATACCTAAAGAGGTTTCTAAAATCCATGGAGTATCCTTGTGAGGTATCAATGTTATAGAATTTAATTCTTCATTTTTGAAGGTTATGTGATACAAAATTTATGTTTTATAAATTTTTGTAAATATATAGTTGCAAAAAATCAACAGAATAATTGATATATATTATAGTCTGTATTAAAATGATTAAGTAAAGAGTTTCTACATCAGATATTTGAATATAAAGTAATTTATCATGTTCAAATATATTTTAAAAGGATATATATATTTGTCTTATTTATATTATATGATAAGATAAGTTTTTCATTAAAAAATAATTGTTATGAATAAAATGAGAGGATTAATTTTATACACATGGGTCAGGATTCATCAGATTCTATTACACGTATTTGAAAAGGAGGTAAGGATAAAAATTTTTTATCATAGATAAAGTGTTTATCTAGATATTTATTAAAATATGAGGGAATATATTCTTTCCACCCATCGGTATCATATTTTGGTAAAATATATACTTTTTAGAGAGTAAATTACTCCAAAAAAATAATTCCATATATTATATGGAAATAGTAATTTATTTTCTAGATATTCCAACTAAAAGGAAATAATTTGTGGTTCTTCATAAAAATAGTTTGTGTATATTAACATGACATTTTGATTGAAATATATTGTCTAGGAGGCTAGTAAGAGTATGTTTAACTTAGATAAGTTCAAAGTTAACAAATAAAAGATTATACCAGTCTAAAATTAAGGGGATTTTCACTTATATCCTAAATATTTTATGATGTGTAATGATAATGAAAAATATAAATAGTTACATTTGATTATCATAAAAATTGGATATCACTATTTGTTGAAGGACTATACTACTTAAATTTAATGTCACTTTATCCTAAAGGATTTTAGGATATGATTTTAAATAATAAAATAAATAATTACATTATCTTAAGGAAAAAAATTATTTAATAATGGTTACAAGAGTGATAATGTTAAACATAAAAAAAGTTCTAAGAAGATAATAAGAGGTTAACATCATAACATTTGATATTATGGGGTTAAGTAATTTAAATATGTTCAAGGAGTTAGAAATTATGAATATGGTTCTTATATATAACCATTATTCTAACTAGATTTCATAATAGATTTTACTCACTAAATATTTTAGTGGGAAAGTTCTATCAGATTGTCACATATAGATGAGATAATAATTATATATATGTGTAATGAGTTTATATGGCCTCAAAAAGTATAAGAAACATAGGGCTCATTTGACTATCTATCATACATGATATCTTAGAGAGGCCCTTATGTATGGTTTTATTAATTATTCTAAAAAATCATTAATGATATAAAATGTATCATTTTATACAAAAGGAAATATCTAATTTATCATTTTTCAAATTTTCTGCATATTTTTCAAAAAGTGTAATAATAATTATCCCCTCAAAGTATGATGTGAGTTATCCATAATTGATGATTATCATAGAGTATTATGGGTTATGATGATATGTTAATATTAGAATGAATATAATCTTATACACATTATAAATATTTTTTATAAATTTACAAATAACATATTCATAAGGTAATAAGTAGATACTTATTTCTTGAATTTTCCCATTAAAGTTTGCCCTGTGAAATTTCATACAATCATCAATATACTTAGTGGTGTATTCTTATTATCAATACTTCTTACCTAAATTTGGATAGATACCAAGAATGATAAGATGCATACTTTGATACCTTTCTTAGGTAATTCAATGTGACTTAGCTATAATCAGTGGTGTTTGGGTAAGTTTTTAATCATGTCATCGATTGGAGTACAACCAAGATGTGATTTTTTGACTAGTATGACTAGTAAAGACAAATTAACACTGATTGATTTAGATTGAGAAAATACATTTCCATGATTATTTAGGTCACATATGATGTTTTCAAATTCTAAATTAAGGGATATGTGATGTACTCACCCTCTAGATGAATGACATGTGATCAATTAATCAACTTAGTTAGTCTATTTCAGAGAATCATAAAAAAAACATGTGATGGAATTTCCTAGATTAGTATTGTTTTGTATCTAGTATACACTAAATGTCATGTTAAAAGGGGTTATATAGGTATATATATGATTCATATTATACATATTTTGGTGGATATGCTCATATAGTGATATGATTTTGTTTGATGAATATCACATGAGACCCCTTAGTAGTTTGAGTAGCATTGATGCTTATAGAGGTATCACTATGATTACATCTATAGAATATGGATTTAATATTTTTTTATGCTACTAAGGCCCATAGGTTCACACAATTTGGAATTTTGATAAGAATTTTGTTTTGGATAGTGTTTTCTCAAAAATTAATAGAGTTTGATAAACCATATCTAAAATGAATTTTTGTTGCATTCACAATGAATTTTAAAGTTTTTCATAAAATCCTTAGATATTTAAGTTTAAGTGGGAGATTGGATGATGTGAACTTAAAATAAATGAATTTAATGAGTTTATCTTATGGTTACATTACTTCCAATATATCCATAAGTAGAAACACACCATTATGTTGGTGTCCATGTAGTATTCTTATATACAATGAAACTTGATACTATGTTGCACCCAATATTGTACAGGATAAGAGAATGGAACTACCAAATCACTCTTAAACTTCCTCGATTATTTCAAATGACATGTATTTAATTTCAACCCCACAAATTTTTCTTTATATTTTAATCCATTTGATGGATTATCTAAAGGATGTATAATTTTCATTGAAGGATTTCAATAAATTACACATAAAATTGAAGTAGCATATTGTGTTACTACTGACATTATTAATCAATGAAGAGAATCAATAAGTACCTATATAAAGGTATTTCTATCATTGGTATGGGTGTTGATTGATTATGTGTAAGATGTTGTTGAATATCATCAGTTTCATGTAAATATTATAGAAGATTTATTCTTCCCGAAATGTAGTTTGTTGTAAGGTATAGATGTTAATACCATTTCAGTTATTTGATATCCTAGTGATATGATAATGGATACTTTTACTGGTATATCACCTATAAAGGTGAGTAATTTAAGTTTTTATCCAGTGATCATCATCAAACCGAACTCTATCAAAGAAGTAGGTGGAGGCCACTACGCAAGCATCATAGATAAGATCTATTTTTTTGTATTCTTCATTTATCATGAATGTTTAATTGTATCAAGGATATATTAGGATATGTTATAAGTTTTATTCTATTTACTAGGATTATAGGATGATTCCTTAATTCCCATCAAAACCCATGACACCTAAAAAAATCTATTATTGGGGACTTACACCTTTTCAAAGTATGCATATCGGTCGATGGAGTTCTGAACCATGAAGGAGGACTCATGCCTCATTGATAAAATGACAATGAATAAAGTTGTACATTAATATATATATAGAGGAACCATGACTTGAAAGTGAGTGAGTTCCTAACTCTATAAATAGTTTGGGGTACTCATGCCTTATTAGTCCCAAGGGAGTATTGAACCCATGCTTGAATGTGGAGAACCCACACCCCAAGTATGTGGGGGAGTTTCAAAATCATGAAAAGAATATATATATATATATATATATATATATATATACGAACCACACCATGTAATTAATATGTCTCTTAGGACGTAACAAACAACATAAATAATATAAGGGACTCATTCTCCATCACTAGTATATTGCTAAGGGAGTACCCAACTTTAGGTATAATCTGAATGCCTAACCCAAACCTAGTATTCACCTATATGAAACTAAGATCCTATAATTATCTAATACACCTTGTAAATGGTCTCATATGTCTAATAGGATTATGAAATCATATTTTATGTGGATAATAACTCAAAATGGGCTATTTAATTATCCAGTTTTGACATCAGGGTGATAAAAAATGGGAATAACTAGACACCTAGTACATGGCATGTAATTTTCCAAACACAATATGTTAGTCTCAATCAAAAGTTGTGCATGTACTATTATAATCCTTCCATGTGGAGTCAACAAAATGATATGTACCATTAAGGTACATGGTGTGTGGGACACATGAGCTTCTTGAGCATGTATCACCACCACGCACTAATCCAAGTTCACCTAAAATACACGGTGTTTCCTCCCTTAAAAAATAGCATGTGAATCTCAATGGTTAATTTTTTTCCTCTACAGATACCAAAGTCATGTTCTCAATAGAATACATGGAATTTTCCAAGATCATATAGTATTTGTTTCTATGTGAGAAATTAGAGTATATACACCTATACATGACGATTCATGGGGATTGGAATACACAGCATGTGTCTCCTGGGTACACATTAAATGTGGAAACCATAGACTTCAATGATTTCCCATTAGTATCACATGTTTTCTGATATTTGTCAATATGTTTTAACCTTAGTGTTCTAGGGGAAATGATACAAGAATTTATGTCAAACACTACACAATATGTGATCATAAATCTCACATCCTTATATGATATCACCCAATTATTCACAAAACCATATCCAATATGATCCTCTATATTGATTATTCCTCCTATAACAACTAATCTTGGTACCCCTATACCACAACACTACCTCCTCTAGTGGTTATTTTGGCCACCATCATCATTTATTTATCTCTTGAATCATCCACCCCCTACCCACTCACAAATTTCCTCCCACTCATACATCATCCACTACCTTTCCATACTAGAAGTGTCCCTAATTTGATGCCTCATCCATCCAAATACATCCCCATACCAATATTGACAATTCATGATCCCACTCCACCATCGTTGAACCAAAAAAATGGTGAATGTTGGTAGAGGTCGTTCATCCTGAGAAATAAGAAGAATGGAAGAAAATATTCATGGTCTATATTATTTTAATTGCTCTAAATTTTATTCTCAAACGCATTCATCAATTAGAATGAGTGATAATTAAACTCATAGAAATTAAGGAAAATATTGAATTTTAAAAATCCATCATCAAGAACCTCATGGAAACAAGGATAGAATTTTTAATTAATAATAAATAAATATTCAATATTAGCATGGAAAAAATCAAATTTGAATTCAAAAATTTTCCAACCATATAAATTCATAACAAGGAATAAATTTAAAGTAAAAATCCATAATTTATGGTTAATAGTCAACACTTAAAATTTAACATCACTTAAATCCTTCCTTAATATGTGATAACAGCCGATTTTTCATTTGAGATCCAATATTGTTTCCATTGAGATATAATTTCTAAAATATATAGATATCCTCTTAGGGTTTATATTAAAAATGTAATATCCTATAAAAGTTATATAAAGAGGATTTTAAAATCATGAATTAGGTCAAACTAAGATTTTTTAATTAAAGACCTGAAACGAGCCTGAACCTAGGCCCAAGACTAATCTAAAGGTTACACCTATCTTAAACATAAACCCTTGATTCAAACACAACCATGGTTTTAGAATTTACATTCGAGGTTAGTATTTCTTATCGCATGCACGAGGTTAGTATTTATTTATTTAATAAATAATAAATATTCTTTAAAAATTATACCATCTCATAATTCTACCAAATATCAGGCCACAGGTAAACACCAATCCCCAAGATCAATGTGTCAATTGGAAAAAATATGACTTTTATATAGGATAATTTACCATTTTAAAGGTGATAGAACATTTATACATCCTACTTTATTAGATATTAGTTGAAAATTGAATTATATTACATGGTTTCATTCATATTAAACATTTTTTCTATAACTTTTCCCTTTATATATATGGCTTATGATGTGTTCTTAGAAACAATGTTTGGTCTATATGTTGGACCAACTGTCATTAAGATTAACATATAACGGTTTCTCACTCCAAGAGTATCAATAATATCATTAGATTCAGTTGAATCTAAATATTATAATTAAATCATACTACATTTTTTGGATGATTTTTATTCGAGTTGTATCTATCATAATTTAATGAAAAAATTTTCATTATTGAAATAAGATACTTTGATTTTATCTAGGATGGTATTTTTAATTTTTCCCATGTTGAATAAGTAAATAGAAATTATTTTATCAAATGAACATGAATATTGTATGGTTTTGGGTTTGATAAATTAATGGGGAGAGCTCGCACTAAATTAACAGTCCAAATAAAATATTTTTTTACTTAAACATAATTATTTATTATTTTTAAAATTGACATGAGATATGAACATTTCTTAAAATAATATATACATATAAATATTATTTTTTTTAAAGTGATATAGTCCCTTTATTTAGTTTAAATTAATTAAAATTTTCATTGTGAAATTATTTTATTTTAAGAATCAATATTAAAAGAAAAATATATCATAAAATTATTAGTGTCAAATACTCTATTTTATTCTCTAATTTTTTGACATAATATAACTCAAGAAAAATCATATTGTTTTCTTAAGTTATAGGGAGATAACCCTATGTGATTGATTGAACATTGAAAATCGCATGATTTATTCATTCTAGCACATGAGTAATAAAGATTTATGTTCAAATATTTATAGAGTATATTTTTATATTGTTATATGAGCTCTAGTTTGATTTATTGAGGCTGAAAATGTAAAAAACAATCGAATATTGGGCCACAGACGTCAATAATGAGCAAGAATTGAATTGAGAACCAATCTGTTGAGGTAATTTTTTATTTAATAATTAATTATAAATTATGTGTGATGATCATGTTTAAGTATTTAGGGTTAATTAATCTTGTTTTTTCATTTCGTTTTATGTATTTTTGTTTTGATTGATTACAACTCCTCTTATGTTTACATAATATTATAAAATTTATAATTGTTTAATTGTGTTTAATTACATGCTATAATTTTTTTATATATATTATATATTTTAATTTTTTTTATTTAAATTATACTTGATAATTATTATATCATAATATTTCTCTACTTAATATTTATTCATATTTCCTGTTTTGAATTTTCATAACATGTTCTACAAGTTTTATTTTGATTTATGTGGCTTAATAAGTCATTTAGGACGTTAAACTTTCATTTATATATGTTTTTTACTATTTCCATATAGAAAAAACACTTTTCACCATATAGAAAAATTCATATCCATGTATTCAATTGACAATTCATGTAGCCGATTTTGAATCCATGCAGACAATTTTCTAGTTTCAAATATTCTTGGTATTTTGACTATAAATTGATCTAAAAACTCAAAATTGTGTTATTCTCTTTTTTAGAAATATAAGAAGATTTAAAATATTTTATTAAAATACATAAACTTCTTAATTGATCTCTATAATGTTTGAAATTAGCTTTTAAGTCACTTCATATTTTCATTCTGATTTCTGCAGTTTTTCAAAAGAAACTTTTCTTTTATTTGTTAATCATAACATGAGTCATACATATCTGATTAATATGATTATTTTTTTAGAAAAATAATTCAATTTTCTAAATTTAATTATAAATTAGAAAAATATGACTCATAATTTAAATATATTTTTTTAATGAAACTTGTAAAGACAATATGTTTTCATATTTCAGGAATTCCCTTATGTGAATTGCCTACATGAGGAATTCAGATACATGAGTAAATTTCCTACATAGTAATTTTCATAATTGATTCCCTTATTTAGTGAATTTATTATATTATTTCCATACATGAAACACCTATGTATTGAATCCCTTACTTTTATTATACTACGTGATTAGTTTGCTTATGTGAATCACATATGTGATGAATTCACCTATGTGAAAACCCCCTATGTAAATTTTCTTACATGGTCCATTAAAATTACATTATGAAAAATTACATGTTTTTACATTATGTTTTATAAATCAATTTTATGAATTTTTATATCATATATTTAATTTTTTCTAATGAATTTATAAATTCATATTAATATTTAGAACAAATTTGAAATTATTTTCATTCTTTTAAACATTTTTTTTTATGATCAAAGAGTGTTTTAGTTTCACTCATGAAACATACATCGGAAAAATTCAATACTGGATTTTATTTTTTTATGTTTTTTTCTTAGATAGTATTATTTTTAAATTAATATTAGTAAATATTAATCTAATTAAAACTTGTTTTAATATCTTTAATGCATTATTGTTAATTATTTTATATTCTCCACATGTTTACTGCTTATTTCGGACTATTTAGAATTTTGTATTTTCAAAATCCAAACTTGATATTTTCAAGGAATTTATGTTTGACCTATTATAATGGAGAATGTTTCAATTATTTGTCAAATTATTTCAAATTATTTTGAATCAATATTTATTGTTTTAATTTTTCGTATTGAGTTGAGAGATATTTATGCAATGATAATATTTTTTTCTCTCTCTCTCTAATATTCCAGTGACTATTATTATTATTATTGAATTATTTTACCCATGGAAGGATTTTGTTAATAATTGAAGTTATTTATTTAAATGGAAGTTTATTATCCTTGAAATAGAGGGAATATCATAGTGATATATAATTACGACATGAAATGTGCATATAACTTGAAGAGAAAAAATAATCATACTCTATGAACCTTTAAGTTATCTCATATACTGTGTTTACCACTAATGGATTATATCTCAATGGATAAAAAAACATCTTCAACTTCTATTACCTTGACAAGACATATTTTTCCTATAATGAATAACTAGTGCCTATGCTTCTCCTATTTACCTATGATTTTCATCTTGGTTTCTTATGTCCATAACACTTCTTCCCTTCTCTCACGTGATTTAAATTTATATTTATGATTTTATATACAAAATAATTTTCTATCTTTGGGTGTTCAATCCCAGATTCTAGAGTCAAGACCATTAGGGTTGTGACTCCCGTAGTCTAAAGTTAGTGTGATATTTGGTTTATAACTCCCTATAAAAAATCTAGTGCATCATGGTTCTCCCTACACATTGTAGAAAAGGATTCTGAAATTGGTTTATGATTCCCCTTTAAAATCCAAGTAGTTCACAACATATCTCTCACTGAGTAGAGAGGTATAAGACTGGACTATGTCCACTTTTTATTGAACCATTATAAAAATTACTTGTGTTCAATCTTTATTTCATCTATAAATTAACTCTATTAATTAACATTAGAAATTAGTTAAAATAAATAATCTATTTGATTAAAAAAATAATCTAGTCTAATACCCCCCCCCCCTCTAGAACATATGTTATTACCCATTCAGACTTAATAATTGGTATCAGAGGAAGACATTTCTTTAAAAGATATTAGACCTGTTAGTCTCTTTATTGATACCAAACAATTAGTATCAAAGATTAACCTTCTTAAGGATATTTTATCATAGTTATTATTTTTCTTAATACCAAAAAATTGGTATCAAAGTTTGTTCCATCTGGAATTTATCCAAACCTTCTCTAAAGGCTATTTATATTTTATTGTTCTAACTTATTCCTAAACCTAATAGTTTAAGAACAAGATCATTAATATGGTAGGAGTGAATATAAACAATGGTTGTATTCTTCAAAATCCACCTCAATTTAATAGAAATGATTATGGATAATAGTGATCCATAATGGATTCATACCTCAAAAAATTAATCTTAAAACATTGGTCTATCATAGAAAAATAATACACACTATCAGAAGCTGGCATAGATACTCTTACTGGAAACAATTCTACTAGATATGTTTTAATTTAAAAAGTTGTGAATATTTTATATTGTGATTTTAACTGATGTATTTTTAGTATTTTTTCTACTTTTAAGACATCTCATCAAATATGGAAGATTTTATAAGTTACACACCTTGTCTCAATCAAATTAATTTGAACTAAACTTTGAATTATTTGATTTGTGTACCAGAAATTCAATAAGAATTATGATGAGACATTAAATCAATTTTTCTATTGATTTAGAATAATTTTGAATGGAATTAATTCTCATATATAATCTTTATAAAATCCAATACTTATTGAACGATTCCTACAAGTACTACCAAATAAATGGAATTCAATGAAATTTTCTGTTTATAAAAGTAATAACTTCAATGAGTACACTCGTGATGAATTGATTGGATCACTACTTCAGTATGAAATGAAACTGGAGAACATAGAAAAGGAGGGGATAACAAAAAGAAAATATGTAGCTTTTAAAAATTATTATTTTTCATCTGATTCTTCTGATTTTGATCTATATGATAGTGAAAAAGAATATGTGTCTCGTATTGTGACTAGAATCTATAAACTAATTAAAAATAATGGTTTTAAGAATCAATTTAGAAGAAACCCCCAAAAGGAAAAATTAAAGGGAGATAATAAAGTTAGTGTCAAATTATAATACTACATATGTCACTTATTTTGAGTTCAAGAAGAAATTACATATCAAGCCTGACTATCCAAAACTAAATAATAATGATAAATAAAAAAGGAAACATAAAAAAGGCATTGTAAACTATTTGCAGTTGTACAGAAGAATTTGATTCTAGTGAACAATCCATAAATGAGAAAGAATCTACTAACATGTGATTTATGGATTCTATAGATAAGTATATCGATTCTAGATTTTATTCTATAAGTTTTGATTCTGACTATGATTTTGAAAATATAAAGGTTTCTGAGTTAAATGAATAAAATGAAATATTAAAAAAGATGTTTTCATAGCTACCGATTTATATAATAAGCATAAATAAAATAATGAAAATACGATTTATAAAGATAAAATTATTTTATAAGATAATGGGAAATTAATGAATACTTATTTTTCTTATCATTCTATTGTTTATGATAATTTGAAATCTTCTCAATATTTGAATGAAAAATTGAAAAATAAAGTTAAAATTATTAAGAAACGTTTGTCTAATTTTATTCAATGTCATTAAAAATATCATAAAATTATGTGTCTAAATAAAATAAATAAAAATAAGGATGGTATTTTATATGATAGGAGGTTACCTAAAATGTAAAAAAATATTTCTATTAGAAGTTAAAAAAGTAGTACTTCTACTGTTACATTTTTTAAATGTGGCATGAAAGGTCACTATGAAAATGATTTTTCTCTTAGATTCAAAGTATATTTAGGATTTAAAAAGGATAATATTTATAAATATGTATTATATAGACAACCATATAATACTTGTTTAAATTTTTCTTGGTACCTAAAAAGTTTATTACTAATTTGATTGGATCAAAAGTATCATGGGTATCAAAATTGTCAAGAAATTTATTATTGTAAGACAAATACCTTTTATATATCAAGAATGACACATGGTACTTGGAAAATGGATTCCCTTAGAATATTACCTGATTCCTATAAAAATTTTATACTTACAATGCATGTGATGGAGGCACTATAACATTTATAGACAATTACAAAGGTAATGTAAAAGGTTTTGGTAAAGTTGGAATTTCTAATTATACATTTATTTCTATGTTTTTATTTTTTTTAAGGACTAAAACATAATTTAATTATTATATATCAATTATGTGATGATTTAATGGATGATAAATTTTAAAATGATATTTTTTTTGTATTTTAAGAAAGATTCTTTATTATTTTATGATAATCAAAAGAAAAATATTTATACTATTGATTTTGTTGAACTAATTTCTAAACATATTAAGTGTTTGAAAGTTGTGCATAGTAATATCATTATTTAGAATTGATGATTAGGTCATGTTAATTTAATAATTTTACATAAACTCTATAAACAAGAGAATGTTCTACAATTACCTACCTTGAAGAAATAACAACTTCATGTTTGTGATACGTGCATAAAAGTTGAAAAACGCCATGTTTCTTTCAGTCCTATCAATAATATAAGTACTAATAGAAATTTGTAGTTAGTAAATGTTGATTTATTTGGTCTAAATAAAATTTATATCCTTAGAGGAAAGAAATATACCTTAGTTATTTTTTATTATTATAGTACATTTACATGGGTTTATTTTCTTTCTCATAAAAAATATGCTTTATCTAGATTTATTGAATTTTGTAATTTAGTTCAAAATGAAAAAGGTTTTATAATTTCTTATATTCATAGTGATAAAAGAGTTAAATTTCAAAATTTATATTTAAAAAAATTAATGAAAGTAATGGTTATTTTCATAATTTTATGCTCCTAGAACACCACAACAAAATGGTATTATAGAATAGAAAAATAGAACTCTTATTGAAAGGTCCAAAACTATGTTATGTGAATATAATTTTCCAATATATTTTTAGGATGAAGCTGTTTTTACTACTTGTTATGATTCAAATATAATTCTTCTTAGAACTTTTTTGAAGAAAACATATTATGAACTGTTTAAAAACAAAAATCCTAAAGTTGGTTATTTTATATTTTTTGGTTGTAAATATTTTATTTTAAATTCAAAGGAAAATGTAGATAAATTTGATGGTAAAAGTGATGAATGTATTTTTATTTATTATTATAATAATAGTATAGCTTATATAGTTTATAATAAAAGAACTATGGTTATTGAAGAATCTATTCATGTTGTGTTTGATGAAAATAATGATAAATTAAATTCTAATTCTATTTTTTTTTTTTGATGATGAGTTTATTTATTTTAATTTTGGTGAATAAAATCCTAGTGATAAGTATAAATAAATTTTGGGTGACCTTACTCCTTCTTGACCAGATCCATGATCATGTAAGATTTATAAATATCATCCTATTGAAAATTTTATTGGTAATATATATTATAGTGTTAAAACATGAAATTCAATTTTAAATTTTTGTTCCAATTCTGATTTTATTTCAATTCATTTTCCTAAAAATTTTAATGATGCTTTAAATGATCAAAATTGGATTATTGTGATGCAAGATGAGCATAATGAATTTTATTAAAAAATGATTTTTGATATTTAGAAAAATTTCCTATGGATAAGAACCTAGTTAGAACTAAATAGATCTTTAGGAAAAAGTTGAATGAATTTTGATAGATTATCAAAATTAAATCCATACTTGTTTCTAAATGATACTCTCAAGAAGAAGTTATAGACTTTAAATATTCATTTTCATTAGCTACCAGGTTAGAATCTATTAAAATATTGTTTTATTCTGTTTGTTTTCAAGTTTTTAAATTAATCAAATGGATATAAACAGAACTTTCTTAAATGGTTTTATAACTATAGAACTTTATGTTAATCAACCACCAGGTTTTTAAAAATAAAATCCTTTTATCAATATTTTTAAATTATCTAAATCTTTGTATGGTCTCAAACAATAACCTCTTTCTTGGTATAAAGGGATTTCATTGTTTTTATTAAATAATGGTTTCAGTTAAGGTAATGTTGATCCTAAAATGTTTATTAAAAAAAATTATAATGATATTTTAATTGTGAAAATTATTGTTGATGATATATTTTTGGGTTATTTTAATGAAATTCTTTTTAATTATTTTTCTACTTTTATGTCATATAAGTTTGACATGAGCTTAATGAGAGAATTAATGATCTTTCTTAGACTTTAAATTTCTTAAAGTAAATATGGTATCTTTATTAATAAATCTAAGTATGCTAAAGAGTTGTTTAAAAAATTTAGTGTTTATTATTATAAATCTATGAAAAATCCTATGAGTACTAGTTGTAAATTAGATGTTGATTCATTTGAAAAATCTATTGATATTAATGTTTATAGAGTCATGATAGGTAGCCTTATTTATTTAAATTCATCTAGACCTGATATCTTATTTAGTGATTTTTTATGCGTAAGATTTCAAGTTTATCCTAAATAGATCCATTTTAAATATATGAAAAGAATAATTAGATATGTTAAAGGAACTATTAACTTTATTTTGTTTTATTCTAAGTATATTTTTTTTATTTAACATCATATTATGATTCTAATTTTAGAGGCTATAAAATTGAAAAAACATCACATTAAGTATGTGTAATTTTCTTGGAAGGATTTTAATTTCTCAGTTATCTAAAAAAGAATTATTTATTTCTCTATCTACTACAGAATCTGAGTATATTTCTACTTCTAATTGTTGCGCTCAAAGTTTGTGAATTAAGAAAACATTATGTGATTTTGGTATTCATCTTGTTGAATTTTAAATTTATTTTGATATTACATATTCAATATCTATTTCTAATAATCCTCTAAAATATTTTATAATAGAGAATATTGATGTTAGACTTCCTTTTATTAGAGATCAAGTAAATAAGTGAGATTTTATTTTAGAGTTTATCCCAACAAAAAATCAACTTATAGATATCTTAACTAATCTATTAAACTTTTCTCAGTTTAGATACTTAAATTTGACCCTATAATGTTATAATATGAATATTTTTATGAATTCATGTGTTTAGGGGGGTTTATTCATGATTATATGCTGAAAGTTTCATATTTATTTATAATTTGTAAAATATGGAATCTATTTTTCAGATTACTTTTCTTTAATTAATATACATATTTTTTTACTATATAACTATTTTAGAACTTATAATACATCCTATATGGTAATAAATTATAGATTAAACCATAAATTTACATAAAATATTATTTTATAAAATATTTATCATCATTTTTTCTGAAACAGCTTTTAAAAAAAATTCTCATTTAATTTAATTCAATTCTTTAAAAGTGAACGACCTTGTGATGGATATTTGATACATGTTTTAAAAAATCTTTGTTTTTTTTACTTACAAAAAGGAGGATAATTTTATTTTGATGATCGGTTTTGTAATCAAACAAAAGAGGGAGATTGTTTGTGCATATTCTTGCATGTATTTGGGTTTTTATTAAATACAACTCCTCCTATGTTTTCTTAATATTGTCAAATGTTTAATTGTTTAATTGTGTTCAATTACATGTTATAATCTTTTAATATATCATATATCATTTTAGTTGTTTTTTATTTTAAGTATAATCAATATTTATCATATCATAATATTTATATACTTAAAATTTATGTAGATTTCATGTTTTGAATTGTCATAACCTGTTATAAAAGTTTTATTTTTGAGTTCTTGGGATAAAAAAAGTCATTTAAGACCTTAAAATATCACATATATAGGTTTTTTACTCTTTACATATAGAAAAAACATTGTTCACCGCATAGCCAAATGCATATCCATGTATCCGATTGAAGATTCACTTAGCCAATTTTGAATCCAGATTGTTTCTTTCCCAGTTTCAGATTCTCTTTGTATTTAGACTATAACTTGAGATATAGAACAAAAAATTGATTGATTCATTTTTTTGAAAATCTAATAATATTTAATACATTTTATTAGAAAACATAAACTTCTAAATTGATCTCTATCTTGTCCAAAATTAGGTCAAAAGTAACTTCATATTCTCTGTCTGATTTCTATAGTATTTCAGAACTGTTTTTCTTAGGTTTTTTAATCATAAAATGAGTTTTATATATCTGATTGATATGTTTTTTGTTTTTTTAGAAAGATAATGAAATTTTATAAATATAATAAAAATTTACCCAAAGTTATTTCATCTTTTAACTAGGTATTCTTTATGTATTGAACTTGTAAAGACAAATTGTTTTTAGTTTTCCGGAATTCCCTTATCTGAATTACATATGTGAGTAAATTTCCTATGTTTTCATTTCAATACATGATTACCTTATGTAGTTAATCGCTTACATGATTTACATATATGAAACACCAACATAGGGAATCCATTATGTCTATTCTCCTACATGATCAGTTCACTTGCGTGAATTTCATACATGGTGAATTTACATATGTTAAAACCCCCTATGTAAATTTTCCTACGTAGTTCATTAAACTTCCTATATAAAAAATACCCTATTTTGAAAAAAGTTTTATATATTGATTTTTTCATGTTTATATCAAATATTTAATTTGTTCTAATCACTTTATAAATTCATATTATTTATTTAGAACCAATGTGATGTGATTTTAATTATTTTAAATATTTTTTTTATGATGATCAAAGTGTATTTTAGTTTCATGGATGAAACATACAGCTTGAAAACTCAAAAATAGCTTTAATTATTTTACATTGTTTTATTAAATTCTATTATTTTAAATTCATATTAGTTGATATCAATCTCAATAAAAAAATAATATCTTTAATGTAGTGTTATTAATTATTTTATATTATACACATGTTTATTGCTTGTTTTAAATGGATTGTTTTGAATTTTGTAATTTCAAAATTCAAAGTTATTATTTTCATGGGATTTATCTTTGACAAATTATTATATAGACCATTTCAGTTATTTATCATATTATTTTAAATTGGTTTGAATCATCCTTTATTGTATTAATTTTTTTTCATGAGTAATGCGATATTTACGCAGTGATAATATCCTTTCCTCTCCATCTATCTGATATTCTAGTAAATGTTGTAATTATTTTTAAATTATTTTACCTGTGGAATTGGTTTTCTACTCTTTGTAGTTATTTTTTCAAAGTAAGGGAGAGTAGAGTTGAAATAAAGGGAATATCATAGAGATATACAATTATGACACATCAAGTGCATATGACTTAAAGAGATAAAAAAATTCAGACTCTATGAACCTTCAAGTGATATTGTACACTGTGTTTACTACTGTTGTATGATCTCTCAAGGGATGGACAAAAATATATTTGATTATCCTTCCCTTAAGAGACATTCAGTTCCTATATTGAAGAACCAATTCCTACGATTCTCCTGTTTATCTATCTTTTTATCCATGGTTTCTTGTGTTTGTAACACTTCTTCCTATCTCTCTCATGCTTTCACTTTCATATTATGATTTTACATAAAAATCATTTCTAATATTTGGTTTGTGACTCTCAGTTCCCAAATTCAGGATCATTCAGGTTGTGACTATCATAGTGTAATGTTAGTGTTGTATTCGAGTTGTGAATCCCTGTACAAAAGTTAGTATATCATGGTTATCCCTCAACATTGTAGGAAGGATTCTATAATCAGGTTATGATTTCCCTTTAAAAATATAGTAGTGAAAAACATATCTCTCATCGATTAGGGGTGTATAAGACTGGAATTGGTTCACTTTGGACTGAACTAGTATAAAATTTCCTTGTGTTCAATATTATTTCCCCTACAAACTAACTCTCATAATTAACTTTAACAATTAGTTAAAATAATTAATCTATTTGATTAAAAAATTGTCTAGTGTATTCAACCCCATCTAGACCATCTTTAATTACCCATTCTAACCTAACAATTATATATTGTGAGTTTTATCTTGAAATTTAGATATTTATATTTTAACAAACAGCATGATCCATACTTCTTTTGCAGCTTGATCCTTCACTGAAGAAATTATTTAATTTTTTTTTATTTCCTTAACATAAATAATTCATTCAATTTTTTTTCATTTAATCTAACTATAATAATCGGATCATATATCCCCACTTTTAATTTTATATAATTTTTTACTACTATTTTATTAGTTAACCCTTTTCCTTGGTTGAAGTTATATACTTTGTAACAATCACTTTATTGATAATGCCAACTTTCTTTTGAGAATATTATCATCTCATATTATAAAAAAACTAACATCATCTAGTACTCATTAAATATGATGGGTTATGTAACTTTTATATATTGTATAAATCATTAGAGAGGGGAATATTTTTCCTCAAAAAACAAAATAAATGATGTTAGTAATTTTATTGTGTTTTCGAAGATAATTATTATCTTTTTATTTTTAAAAAAGATATATTTTTTAAAGAAATTATAAATTTATTTTTAAAAATCATTATAAAATTTTAAAAAAAATCATATTTAAAAAAATATGTAATACATTAAAATATATAATTTTTCTAAATATATAAACATATTTTATATGTCATAAAAATTATTATTTTTATAAGGAATTGGTTTTGAAATAATTTGACAATTACTATTTTATTCAAACAAAAAAAAATATATTCTATAAATATATAAAAATTTCACTTTTTATAAATATACTAAATTGTTTTTAAAAAAATAAAAAAAACTACATTTTAAAAATTACATTAATTTTATCAATAATTATCGGAAATAATTATTTTTTATAAAGAATAAAAAATGTTCTACTCTAAAAGGGTGAAAATAGTTTCTTAAAACTAAAAAAAGTCATTTCAAAACTCTATGATAAAATTTTAAACAAAAATATATGTGTGAAAAAATCCACCTAAGAATTAGATTAAATTATCATAATGAAAGTTTTACTAAAAAATTATGATAACCATTTGGAATATAAGGACCCTTCTAGAAATTCAAATGTATAACAAAATATAGAACTTTCAAAACATAGTGAAGCTAAAAAATGATGTATCTAGAACTGAGAAGACTAATCACCCAAGCCAGACACTAAATTTCTACACTCAGTGTAGCAAAATCCTTCCTAAATGGAATAACCAAGTGAAACACACTAACATAGAATGAAAACATAAGAGTTAATGTGGTATTGGACTTTACTTACTCCATTGGATAAACATTACAACTTTTATTAGAAATTGAAAAGGATGTACCCATCCCTCCCAAGATACAATTGCCTTAAATATTGGAATATTACCCAAGAGAGAAACAGAGGGTGAGTAGTGAATAAGACCAATATACTATACTAAGTGACCCTACCCAACTATTTATAGTTGAGTCCTTCTGGTTGTCTAGGTTTTACCACTATCTGAAAAATATGCTCCACCATACACATCATTGATGTTTGTCATTAGTATTCTAGTAACTAAAAATTTCTCTAGAAAATTCCAGTGAACACTGATCTAGATTTAGGAACTCATCCCTCCACCCTTCAAAAATATATCTTTTGGACCTTTCACTACCATCGTGTTTTATTTTTTCTAGCACCCTTCTAGTTCTGCAACCCATTTTTTATTCTCTACTTCCAAAGTGAAAGGTTACAAAACCTTGAAAGTTTTCTTCACATATCCAAGCCTAAAAATCTCCCACTTGAATAATTCTTTCAGGGTATACACTTAACACTTTTGGAAATTAAGGAAACTTTCTTCTATATAGTAATAATTAATGAATATCCTTTTCCTTCCTTCTGATCATCCAGTACAAAGTAAGATTAAAAACTACCCTAGATTTTCCCAGAATAAGATCTTTGTTAGAATATATTTTGAATTCTAAAATTTTTCAATCTTTTATAGTTCTATCACTCCTTTTAGTAATAGATTTTAGATGAATTGATTCTATAATTGAATATGATTTATCTAAGAATGAAACACATGATTCTTCACAAGATGGATTGTGCTCTGACTATCATAGAAAAAAATTATGTTTTCTTGTATCATTGTGAGTTACTCTAACAAACACTTCAACCATACCAACTCCTCTTCATAAATAATATATTTTTACTATACTTATATTGTCATAGGTGAAAAAATAAAATACATCCTAGAAATCCATCTTATTGTCATCCCATCAAAGGAAAACACAAAGATAGTGTCACTCTTCTATTTCTCTATATCTCCTCCAGTGATCACATCAACATAACCTTTTAATATATCATTAGTTTTAAAACATAAGTATAGTTTTTATTTTCCTTTTAGATATTATATATTCCACTTTATTGATTTCTAATTATCCTTTCCTGAATTTGCTATGAACCTAATAAAAACTCCCACTGCATGTGAAATTTCTAACCTCATACAAACCATGGAATACTTCATGCTTCCAAATGATAATGTAAACATAACCTTCACCATGTACTTAGCATCAAATTCTATTCTAAGTTATTAATTTTTCAGATAAATTTAAATTTTTAGTCAAATGAGTTGTTAAAGGCTTATATCTATACATTGAAAATCCTTTTAAAACCTTTAAAATATACCCCAATAGAGGAAAGACCAATGTTTTGATCTTCTATTCCCTTCTAATATGCATCCCCAAAATATATTTCACGTTAATAAGATCCTTCAACTTGAAATTTATAATAAAATCAGTTTTCACCAAATTAATCTATTATATATTGGGACCCGTTATGAGCATATCACGCAGATATAAGATAATTATGATAAAAATTATATCATCGAGAAACTTATAATTGTAAAAATGATATGAATTTAATCAAATAAAAACTGTCTTTTTTATGAAGACATTGAACATCTAATTCCATTTTATGGGTGCATACTTCATCCCATACATACTATATTTGATTCTTTACACCAATCTATTAATTATAATTTCCAAACAAACTTTTAGATGTTTATTGAAGATTGTATCGTCTAATTCACCATGAAGGAATTTTATTTTCACATTTAATTGTTCAATTTATAGTCCTTATGAAGCAACTAGATAAAAACCATTCAAATTTTATGTTATTAACAATAGGATAAAATTTTTCTAAAAAATCTATACCTTCATTTTATTAAAATACATTTGCAACCAACCTATCCTTGTACTATTTCCAACTATCTTCTTCCTCCATCAATAAGAAGACCCATTTATTTTATAAAAACTTCTTATACAGTGGTAATTTTGTTGGATCCCATCAAAAAAATGAAAGGAGTTTATATCCTCCTCTATTTCTAACTCCCATTATTAAAATTTGTTAATAATTTTTTTATATTATAGAATTTTAGGTTATCTACAATCTATAAGAAGTAAGTAATGTAAAGATGTTCTAAACATTGTCATAATTCTAGCGATCTTCGTAGACCACCTTAATTAAACCTAAGGTTATGGTACTTCTGGAAATGAATCTTTTTAAAATCTTCTCTGATCTTTCAAAATCTAAGAGAATTCTATTACTTTCATTGTTAGCGATACCAATAGAATATTAAATCCATCAAAAAAATCCTTCATATAGTCTGGTATATCTAGAATGATCATACTCTATGAAATAAATGGTACTTCAAGAATCTTTTCTAGATAAAATTTGGATTGCATCGATTGTTTTTTCTCAACTACACCATCTACCAAGTTCTGATCCTTCATCAAGATCTTCTCATTTAAGATAATATTCTAAATGTTTATAGCCTTCCATAATATGTTATCCTAGAGTCAATTTAGAAAGTTTTTATCACTTTACCCTAAAAATAATCATTCTTAGGATTTCATTTCAATACTATATCTCTCCCAAGCATATATATCGATATATGTGACACTTGCAAAGACTTTTAGGTGACAAACATCAACTAGTCTTATGTTCTAAATTTCTTATCGTATATTCTACCCTAGTGATGCAGAATGATATTGATTCATGAGATAAGTGTCATGGTTGAAATATTTTGACCAAAACTCTTTTGAGAAACCAAAATGTAACCTTATTCTCTAATATTTATCATTCAAAATCATATTCATATGTTACACCACAAAATTTTCCTCTAGTATCCTATATATAGACTTCTCTAACCAAATTCATTTCTTCCAATAAAACCACTAGAACTTTATTCTTTTATACTTATCATCATTGTCAGACCTCAATAAGTTAATATTTATTATAATCTCTTCTTCCACCACGGATCTCCATTTATTGAATGTTCTAAAAGAATCAAATTTTTGAATATATAAAAAAGAAAACACTTTTTATATCAAATCAATGATATAGGTAACATATTATATAGACCCTTTGTTAGTAGAAATTTAAGTTATCCCCCAAAAATCCATTTTAACGAGCTCTAAATTTTATTTCATAGGTTCATTCTATTTGTAATAAATGATGCCTTCTTCTGCTTTCCAAATATATAAATCTCGCATGTTTTGTACTTCATGTGACTAAGATTCAGTTCTCCTTGATCCTCTAAGACTCTTATATTTATCTCACTAATTTTCTAAATATGAAAATGCAATAGCTTCACAATTATAAATGTTAATGTTCCAAAAATTATTACATTATCTGACTTTCCCATTAAATGAAATGTTCCATATTTAACACCTTCAGGTGCCACCTTAGATCCTCATGCGAACATACACACTCCACATGCAAAAAAAATTTATAGAATAATGATTCATATAGATTTTTTTACTAAGATTTTGTTATTCTATAACCCTGATATGTGTTGAACTCCTTGCAATTATAACAATACTCCATTTTAGATCTTGACTTTTACATCACCCTTTCTTGTGATCTAAAGAGATTCATCATCGACAATATGAAACCTTACCAAACCATCCAGAAATATAGTATATCATGCATCCTCTATCAAACATAGAGTGGAATGAATCCTAAGAATAAATAATATATAATTTCAATGGAATATTGACATGGAAATAAAATTATTTCCTCCTAAACTATGGTATTTAAGGGAATTATATAATAAAATATTCTGGAATAGAACCCCCATCTCCTATAATCATTCTTCATGATCCAATTATTCCTAAATTATTAGCATATGGGTTAGATCCCATCTGATTTTCCTCCCCTTATTTCCCTCTTATCTTAACCATTATTATTATTATTCTATTAAATAGAATGTCCTCTACCTTTTTTATTGAATACAGTTCAAACGGGTTCCTAGAATTCCTTCTATCTGATTTACTCATTCAAAATGAGATAAAAAAACATCCTTAAACACTAATTCGGTCTTACTTATAGAGTTACTTACAATGTTAACCATAATATATCATGATTCCTTGAATGATGAATAAAAAATTAGATTCCACACCAACCTTACAATCTTCACACCTACCAATTACAACTAACTTTGGTTATATTAAATTAATTCACTAGTTGCTCCTCGTAAGAGAGATCATTTTCCAACTATACCACCTCTGAATTCAGTACATGTGAGGGATCTGGTATGTACTTTCTTAAGTGGGATATGTGTAATACATTGTGTACTTGAGACATGGTAGATGGAAGTTCCAGTCGATAGGCCACACCTCTGACATGATCAAGGATCTCTAAGGGTTCGATATACCTAGGGATGATCTTTCCTTTGTTCCCAAATGTAACGCCCCGACCCCAGCTACCCAGAGTCGGTGCATTAATTACATAACATTGGCATGATCACAAGAAAGATCAAATCCCGAAAGACCGATTGGTTTAGTAGCCTTGGAAACACTAGATATAATCATAAAGTTTTACATTACATTTCAAAGTGAAAAACTACTACAACAACAAAGTCTTCATATCCACACTATTAACCCCTCATAATATCCCTGCAAGTCATTCATAATTTACTTCTTCACTACCTGGGGAAAATAAAACATAGAAAAGGGGTGAGCTCAAATGCCCAGTAAGGATAACAATAAAGTGGAAACTTTCATAAATAAGAATAAACATTTAAGGCAATGTATAACTAAAACAAAAGCCTTTTAAATACGAACTTTCAACATGGTATGGCATAAATAAAATGAAATAATGCCATTTACTTATTCACATGGATATTCTACTAAATGAATAATCACATGCAAAAATCAATAACCACTTTCATAATGTTGGAATGCATAATGCCAGACTATCATAACCACATAGCCAAGGCCTCGTGCCAAGACTACAAATAAGATTTTGTCAAGGCCTTGTGCTAAGACACTAGTTTGTCTCATGAGACCTACCGATGCATCGAGGAGCTATAGCGGGCTCCACCCGTCACTTAATAAGTCCAATGCATTCCCATATGAAAAAGGTTTAAACATAACATAAACATTAGTATTAAAACTAGCATACAAAATGTCAATAATTTCACCATAAACTATGAATGGTATAAAAATAGCACATCCACAGTCAAACATATCACAAAACCTTCAATACAATATAAAAGTTTTGTATCATAATAAATCAACTTCAAATAATCTTAAAATCCATCAAAGGATGTTGACATAGATGAAATCAGAATTCTTTTTAAAGAAATATCTCCTTTAATTTTAAAATCATTTAAGATCCATATAAAATAAGACATTTTCTTTGAAAATATTCTTATAAGCTTGTAAGGAAAGCTTCGATGATTTATAACGGCGGAAAATAACCGCACCCTCCGTATAAGTTAAAAAAACATTCTTACCTCAATTTTGTCGAAAAGGTTAAAAAGGACCTTGTTTTGAAAACGACGGAAAGATTCCTTTATAAACCTCTTATAAAAAGTCAAATAAGGGTATAAATGACTTTAACCCATATTCTTGTAAATAGTAAAAATATTTTGAAATACATTTTTAAGAAACATGGATGTGGATGATAAAGAGATCCCAGTAGATTATTACGTATAAACAACCTCGAATAATGAAGAGATTGTGAAATAACCCTTACCTTGTACTTTTCCTTTGTTGGGGTAGGTTAACCTCCTGTATAATGGTTAAATAATTGTTATTAAATTATACAAGAATCATATACATTAATATGATATCATATATGATCTTTTAACATTGCTTTATTAATAATATCTTAGTATTATCGTCGTTTCGGGTGATAATCGATTCGTTCTTCTTAAATGTTTGGTTACGTAAGACATGTTTTTAATGGATAGATTATATCTCATTCATAATCAGAATGATATTAACATTATTTTTAACCCTAAAATGAGAATAATACTTGAATGGATATGATGGAGAATGAATCTTATCGCGTTCGTGGAGACGGTAGTCCGTACGTACGCACGAGCGACAATATCATTCTTTTGATATTAAAATAATATATAAATGAATGGTATATCATATATACAGAATCATTAACATGTTATATTTATTATTTACATGAGTTACACATCATTATTATACCCATCCAAATAATATTATATTGAATAACAATTACACCACGACGTGGAGACGGTAAGCCGTACGTACGCACGTATGGTGACATGTTATTCAAAGGGTGGATAGAATACTGAATATGGTTGTACCATACTTATAATAACATCACAGTATATGTGAGATACTGGATTTATTATTTTATAATGGTAAGAACAAAGGAAGAAGAAGTGGAAGAAGAAATGAACTTAGAAAAGGGTGGTGAAATCATTACCTCTTCTTCGGGTTCTTCCTTTTGATTTGATCAAAAGGGCTCCTTAGGTTGGCTTTCTGATCAAACTAAGGCCTCTAGGTTGTAGTGAGGGATGTTGGGAGATTATTTGGGCAGAGTTTGGCAGAACCAAAAGGATTTGAAGGTGTGAAGAAATGAGAAGGAGGAGTGCCCTTTTATAAGAGGGGTGAGGGGCACCTTTGGAAAAGCTAGAAATATTAATTTATAATAAATTCATATTCGGTTTCTAAAGGCTCAAAAGTTGACTATTCAAAGGATGAGGTGGGTATAGGTCGAAAACAACTCATCCAATAGAATTTAGACAGGTTTGGGTACTTATATTAACCTTATCTTTAAGTATTAACTCTAAGTTAATTAGTTTCACTTTTACAATGTCTCTTTGTATTTTTATATATTATGGTTAATAAACTTACTATATACATCCAAGCGACCCCCAAGTGGTCCATTAATGATTAACCTATCATAATATAAGTCTCTTGGACGAACCTTATATTTTTAGGAATTTAATATCAATTAATAATATAATATTTGTTTTAAGAACTCTTTTTTGTCAATTTTGACACTATTCAATAGTTGATTTTTGTGAAACTCATAACAGATTGATTACTTAGAACAAAGTCAATTAAATCAATCCTAATATATTATATTATCCTAGAAAATTAGTTTAATTCATTAAAAGTTTCATATTATATTTATTTGGGTATTTATAATATCAATTATTTTAATTTTTCACTATTATAGTAATTACTGCATCATCATTGTGTCATAAATAAAATAAATTATTTAATGTCTAAAATTTATAAATAAAATATAATTATGTAGGAAATCTTTTTATCTTTCTAATGAATATTTATAATCTAAAATCCAACATGTATAACCCTATGTAAAAATTGTTCTTCTAAAAGATGTAAGCTTATGCCATTTTTATTTTTATTTAAGCTTTATTAATATAATGTGTCATTATCACTTACAAGTGGATCCATGGGGTCCCAAAATAGACCCAAAGATTCCCATGGTCGACCATGTATCAACCAATAGGGTTAAGACACGTTTTAGGGTAATTTAGTATTATTATAATATTATTTTTTAACCCTTATTTACCGGATTTACCCTTAACCATGGTAAATAAAATATTTACCGCAGTAATTATTCAAAATGTCTAAAAATAAAAGTTACCTTTTTACACAATTTGAACATCCTGATTCCAAATATGGAATCCATTTTTCTAAATTCAAAACACAGAAGTGGCAGAAATTAATTTAAAATTAATTCTCGCTGTCAAAACAAAAAGCGTGTTTTTAAGAGATAATAACTATCAAAAGATTGACACTTGTTTATGTTCGGTTTAATTGTAAAATTATGTCCAATGACCAAGATTATATTAAATGGTAAAAATACATTCTAAATATACTTTAAAACCACTCAAATTCACAATTTATCACTATTAATTATTTTGATTAAAAAAGTTTTTTTTAATTAAAATTTAGCAATTTTCACTATTCATCAAAATATGAAAGTTATCCGAAATGTACCAAAATTTCACCCTAGGCTAATTTTGATATTCCGAATCCAAAAATGAAGTCCATTTTAAAATATAAAATATATATGATTTCAAAAATTAGGTATTACTATTCACAACGACTAGTTTAATTAGTTGTGGTGTGTGTTAGAACTCGAGGTTGCGTACAACACACGCTATCGCATTATTCGAAGGGAAACGTACCATAGAAGCTTGGGGTGTTACATTCTCCCCTCCTTCAAATAATTGAGTCCTCGCAATTTCTAGGGTATTACTGCATAAAAAGACTCGGGTGGTTCTTCATCATAAGTTCCTCGGGTTCCCACGTTGCCTCTTCCATCTTATGATTTCTCCACAAAACTTTTACCAGACGCGTCGTCCGGTTTCTCAGTACTTGTTCTCTTGTATCAAGAATCCTGACGGGCTCTTCACAATAGGAAAGATCGGGTTCCAGTTCTAATTCCTCATAGGTGAGTACATGCGTTGGGTCAGGCATGTATTTCCTCAACAGAGATACGTGGAACACATCGTGAACTTTGGAGAGACTTGGCGGCATTGCCAATCGGTAAGCTACAACCCCAATTCGTTCTAGAATTTCGAAAGGTCCGATGTACCTGGGACTTAATTTACCTTTCTTACCAAAACGTATGACTCCCTTCCATGGAGATACCTTCAGGAAAACATGATCACCGACTTGAAATTCCAAATCCTTCCTTCGATTATCGACATAGCTCTTCTGCCTACTTTGAGCTGCTTTAATGTGATTTTGGATTACTTTCACCTTTTCCACCGTTTCCTCCACCAGTTCTGGGCCTACAAGTTTTCTTTCACCAACGTCATCCCAACAGGTTGGTGTACGACATCTCTTTCCGTATAACGCTTCATATGGTGCCATCTGAATACTCGAATGGAAGCTATTGTTATAGGAAAATTCTACTAGTGGTAAATATTGATCCCACATACCCTGAAAATCAAGTGAGCAAGATCTCAACATGTCTTCTAAGGTCTGAATAGTCCGTTCTGATTGTCCGTCTGTCTGAGGGTGGTAAGCAGTGCTCAAATGAAGTTCAGTATCCAGGGATTTCTGAAGACTTTTCCAAAATCTTAAAGTAAAACGGGGATCACGGTCAGAAACAATCGATAGGGGTACTCCATGAAGTCTCACAACTTCATTAATGTATAGTCTTGCTAGACGTTCCAGGGGTAGATCTTCTCTTATAGCAAGAAAATGTGCTGACTTGGTAAGACGATCAACAATAACCCATATTGCATCGTTCCTTCTAGGAGTCTTTGGTAGCCCCATGACAAAGTCCATCGTAATATTGTCCCATTTCCACTCCGGTATGGGAAGAGGTTGCATGACTCCTCCAGGCTGTTGCCTTCCAGCTTTCACTTGTTGACAAACCATACATCTTGATACAAAATCAGCAATCTCCCTCTTCATGTTGTCCCACCAAAAATGTTCCTTCAAATCTCTATACATTTTGGTGCTCCCAGGGTGTATAGAGAAATTGGAACTATGAGCATCATCCAGCAATTCCCTTTTTAGATCAGGTATATTGGGAACACAAAGTCTCTTCCCAAATTTCAAAATTACACCTTCATACGCAAAGTCTCTCAATCTCCCATCATTCACAGCTTTAATCTTCTTTTGGAATTCTTCATCATCAGTCTGAGAACTCTTAATCCTTTCTAGTAAAGATGGTTTGGCAACCATTTGAAAAAGCATTGATGTTTCACCTTCCCTGGTTATTCCCATGTCCATCTTCACTAGCTCCATGAAAATTGGATCCCTTTCAATTCTCATATTGTTCAAAACTCCATGGTCTTTTCTGCTCAAAGCATCTGCTACTTTTTTTGCTTTCCCCGGGTGGTAGTGTATTGTGCAATCATAATCCTTGAGTAATTCAAGCCATCTCCTTTGCCTCATGTTGAGTTCTTTTTGTGAGAAAATATACTTCAAACTCTTGTGATCAGTATAAATCTCACATTTTTCACCATAGAGGTAGTGCCTCCATATCTTCAAAGCAAAGATCACAGCTGCTAACTCAAGATCATGAGTAGGATAGTTTTGTTCATGAATTTTCAACTGTCGTGATGCATAGGCAATAACTCTATCATTCTGCATAAGGACACAACCAAGTCCTTTCTTTGATGCATCACTATAAATAACGAACCCATCATTCCCCGATGGTAGAGTCAATATAGGAGCATTAACTAATCTTCTCTTCAGTTCTTCGAAACATTCTTCACACTCTTTTGTCCAAACAAATTTAACCCCTTTACGTGTGAGCTTCGTTAATGGGTTAGCCAATCGGGCAAAATTCTGGACGAAACGTCGATAATAACCTGCCAAACCAATAAAACTGCATACCTCAGTTATACTCGTAGGTGCTGGCCATTCTTGGATTGCCTTGGTCTTAGAAGGATCAACAGAGATTCCATCTTTAGAGACAATATGGCCAAGAAAAGAAATCTCCTGAAGCCAGAATTCACACTTGCTAAACTTTCCATATAATTCATGCCTCCTCAGAGTCTTCAAGATAATGCGCAAGTGATTTTCATGATCTTTGTAGGTTTTGGAGTATACCAAGATATCATCAATAAATACCACCACAAATTCATCGAGATACTCCTTGAAAACTCTATTCATCAGATCCATGAATACAGAGGGTGCATTAGTCAATCCAAACGGCATTACAGTAAACTCGTAATGCCCGTACCTGGTTCGAAATGCTGTTTTCGGAATGTCTTCCTTCTTTACACACAACTGATGGTATCCAGATCGAAGGTCAATCTTTGAAAAGTATTGAGCTCCATGCAGTTGGTCAAATAAATCATCAATACGAGGTAGGGGATACTTGTTCTTTATCGTTATAGCATTGATCTCCCTGTAGTCGATACATAACCTCATAGATCCATCTTTCTTTTTAACAAAAAGAACAGGGGCTCCCCATGGAGAAACACTAGGGCGAATAAATCCCTTATTACTCAATTCCTCTAGTTGTTTCTTTAGTTCGACTAATTCTACAGTAGCCATTCTATAAGGGGTCTTCGATATAGGCCTTGATCCAGGAATCAAATCAATGGAAAACTCTACTTCTCGTTCTGGAGGATGTCCAGGTAAATCTTCCGGAAATACATCTACAAACTCTTTCACAACAGGTACATCCTCTATTTGAACATTCCTTTCCTCACCGACAGTTATTTCATTCTCTTCCTCCCCAATAATTGAATTAAGTTGAGCTACTGGGGGTGGATCTAAATAAGAATTAGGTGGTGACGATTCTGCTCTAAAAATAAGGTGCTCCTTATCATTATCATCAAGAATCGTAACCTCTTTCTTCTTACAATAAATCTTCGCATCATAGTCCGAAAGCCAGTCCATACCGAGGATTATATCAAACTCAATCATAGGTATGACGATGAAATCAGCAGATAAAGAAAATTTATGTGCTCTAATGGGGACTGATTCACAAAACTTTGTTGCAACGATACTTCCCTTAGGAGTTTTAACTGACAACTCCCTTATTAAATCAAATTGGAAATATCTAATTTTCTTAGCAAACTGGGAAGATATGAAACAATGCGATGATCCAGAATCAAATAATGCATTTGCTAAACTTGAGGAAACCATTAAATTACCTGCCACCACGTCTTTCTGAGCTTCTACCTCAGCAGTAGTGATAGCATAAGCCTGGCCTTGATCCCTTGGCCTTTTCTGAGGTAAGTTCTCCTGACGCTTAGGACATGCATTTGCATAATGCCCCATCTCCCTGCAATTGTAGCACTGAACGTTGGTAGCTTCCTTCTTCCCCTTGCAATCATGAGCTTGGTGGCCTTTTTCACCACACTTGTAACAGACTCCCATTCCCTTCAAGCAAGTACCAGGATGTTTCTTCCCGCATTTACCACAAGATGGATATTCAACCTTTCCCTTCTTCCCCTTATTTCCATTCCCAGATTGATCAGCGGGTCTCTTCTTCTCTTGCTTCGCTTTAAAGTCATAAGACTTAGAGAATTCTTTTTCGGTCTTGATAGCACATGAGACAATGTCTTGGTACGACGAAAAGGATTGTGAGACTAATGCTCGACAGAGAAATGGTTTTAACTCATCAAAGAAACGATCAATCTTACTTCTTGGGTTGCGAATATAATCTCCAGCATACCTCGCTAACCTTGTAAAGTTAGCCTCATACTTTGTGACATTATCATCCTCCTTTTGTCTCAGACTCAGAAATTGCCTTTCCATATCTGCTCGATGGTCGCGAGGAAAGTATTTTTCTAAAAACAGATCTTTGAACTCCCTCCATTCCATGTTTGATACTTCATCATCTTCCTTCATGTTTTGAATCAATGACCACCATTGATCAGCATCTCCAGTGAGGCGGTAAACTGCCATGGTAACTTTTTCCCTTTCACTACTCCCCAAAGCCTGAAATATTTTCTCTAGGGAAAATATCCATTGCTCAGCTACTAAGGGATTTGTACTCCCATTGAACGTTGGTGGTTGTTGTCTCATGAATCGATCTAACATTGATCCTCCACGCTGCGGATCAGGGTGCTCCATACGGGTAAGGTTATTATTCATAACCTGAGTAAGTTGTCCCAGTACGGCGATTAGCTGATCAGCACCAGTTGCATCACCAGCCCCACTATAATTATCTTGAGCAGGAGGGCAATCCCTACATGGAGTGCGTGCATTGATACGGTTTCCATTTCTTCCACTAGGCGCCATTTCTAAACAATGGCATAAACTAGATCAGTTTATGAATCAAAATACATAATCCCATACTTATAAAACACTAAACATAAATTGAACTATCTATGGATATAATCCATAATCATAAATATGTTTTCTTTGAGGAAGTATATACTCATAAACCCTTCATAATGATTTGTAAAGAAAGTGAGAGTTATCCTAAGCATATCCCCCGGGAGTGTCGTAACCAAGAGTGCAGCAAGGCCCGTTGTCGTGCACCAGTTCCCGTTCGAGTCTAGCTCAAAGCGGTGTTTTAGGGTTTTACCCCTAGGTACATCTGTGCCAGAGCCGCCTCTACCTGCTCGTATCCAGACAGGGATGTATTGCTCGGAAAACTCACAAAGTCTCTACAATACCAAAATTCTAGGAAGTTCTTCTATACTAATCCTCAAAGTTCATCTTAGGTCTACGTGCTCTACTCAGAGTTTATCTAAATCTAGCTTCCAAGGTTTGTACTAAACTTCCTCTGATACCAACTGTAACGCCCCGACCCCAGCTACCCAGAGTCGGTGCATTAATTACATAACATTGGCATGATCACAAGAAAGATCAAATCCCGAAAGACCGATTGGTTTAGTAGCCTTGGAAACACTAGATATAATCATAAAGTTTTGCATTACATTTCAAAGTGAAAAACTACTACAACAACAAAGTCTTCATATCCACACTATTAACCCCTCATAATATCCCTGCAAGTTATTCATAATTTACTTCTTCACTACCTGGGAAAAATAAAACATAGAAAAGGGGTGAGCTCAAATGCCCAGTAAGGATAACAATAAAGTGGAAACTTTCATAAATAAGAATAAACATTTAAGGCAATGTATAACTAAAACAAAAGCCTTTTAAATACGAACTTTCAACATGGTATGGCATAAATAAAATGAAATAATGCCATTTACTTATTCACATGGATATTCTACTAAATGAATAATCACATGCAAAAATCAATAACCACTTTCATAATGTTGGAATGCATAATGCCAGACTATCATAACCACATAGCCAAGGCCTCGTGCCAAGACTACAAATAAGATTTTTTCAAGGCCTTGTGCCAAAACACTAGTTTGTCTCATGAGACCTACCGATGCATCGAGGAGCTATAGCGGGCTCCACCCGTCACTTAATAAGTCCAATGCATCCCCATATGAAAAAGGTTTAAACATAACATAAACATTCGTATTAAAACTAGCATACGAAATGTCAATAATTTCACCATAAACTATGAATGGTATAAAAATAGCACATCCACAGTCAAACATATCACAAAACCTTCAATACAATATAAAAGTTTTGTATCATAATAAATCAACTTCAAATAATCTTAAAATCCATCAAAGGATGTTGACATAGATGAAATCAAAATTCTTTTTAAAGAAATATCTCCTTTAATTTTGAAATCATTTAAGATCCATATAAAATAAGACATTTTCTTTGAAAATATTCTTATAAGCTTGTAAGGAAATCTTCGATGATTTATAACGGCGGAAAATAACCGCACCAGCCGTATAAGTTAAAAAAAACATTCTTACCTCAATTTTGTCGAAAAGGTTAAAAAGGACCTTGTTTTGAAAACGACGGAAAGATTCCTTTATAAACCTCTTATAAAAAGTCAAACAAGGGTATAAATGACTTTAACCCATATTCTTGTAAATAGTAAAAATATTTTGAAATACATTTTTAAGAAACATGGATGTGGATGATAAAGAGATCCCAGTAGATTATTACGTATAAACAACCTCAAATAATGAAGAGATTGTGAAATAACCCTTACCTTGTACTTTTCATTTGTTGGGGTAGGTTAACCTCCTGTATAATGGTTAAATAATTGTTATTAAATTATACAAGAATCATATACATTAATATGATATCATATATGATCTTTTAACATTGCTTTATTAATAATATCTTAGTATTATCGTCGTTTCGGGTGATAATCGATTCGTTCTTCTTAAATGTTTGGTTACGTAAGACATGTTTTTAATGGATAGATTATATCTTATTCATAATCAGAATGATATTAACATTATTTTTAACCCTAAAATGAGAATAATACTTGAATGGATATGATGGAGAATGAATCTTATCGCGTTCGTGGAGACGGTAGTCCGTACGTACGCACGAGCGACAATATCATTCTTTTGATATTAAAATAATATATAAATGAATGGTATATCATATATACAGAATCATTAACATGTTATATTTATTATTTACATGAGTTACACATCATTATTATACCCATCCAAATAATATTATATTGAATAACAATTACACCACGACGTGGAGACGGTAAGCCGTACGTACGCACGTATGGTGACATGTTATTCAAAGGGTGGATAGAATACTGAATATGGTTGTACCATACTTATAATAACATCACAGTATATGTGAGATACTGGAGTTATTATTTTAGAATGGTAAGAACAAAGGAAGAAGAAGTGGAAGAAGAAATGAACTTAGAAAAGGGTGGTGAAATCATTACCTCTTCTTCGGGTTCTTCCTTTTGATTTGATCAAAAGGGCTCCTTAGGTTGGCTTTCTGATCAAACTAAGGCCTCTAGGTTGTATTGAGGGATTTTGGGAGATTATTTGGGCAGAGTTTGGCCGAACCAAAAGGCTTTGAAGGTGTGAAGAAATGAGAAGGAGGAGTGCCCTTTTATAAGAGGGGTGAGGGGCACCTTTGGAAAAGCTAGAAATATTAATTTATAATAAATTCATATTCGGTTTCTAAAGGCTCAAAAGTTGACTATTCAAAGGATGAGGTGGGGATAGGTCGAAAACAACTCATCCAATAGAATTTAGACAGGTTTGGGTACTTATATTAACCTTATCTTTAAGTATTAACTCTAAGTTAATTAGTTTCACTTTTACAATGTCTCTTTGTATTTTTATATATTATGGTTAATAAACTTACTATATACATCCAAGCGACCCCCAAGTGGTCCATTAATGATTAACCTCTCATAATATAAGTCTCTTGGCCGAACCTTAGATTTTTAGGAATTTAATATCAATTAATAATATAATATTTGTTTTAAGAACTCTTTTTTGTCAATTTTGACACTATTCAATAGTTGATTTTTGTGAAACTCATAACAGATTGATTACTTCGAACAAAGTCAATTAAATCAATTCTAATATATTATATTATCCTATAAAATTAGTTTAATTCATTAAAAGTTTCATATTATATTTATTTGGGTATTTATAATATCAATTATTTTAATTTTTCACTATTATAGTAATTACTGCATCATCATTGTGTCATAAATAAAATAAATTATTTAATGTCTAAAAATTATAAATAAAATATAATTATGTAGGAAATCTTTTTAGATTTCTAATTAATATTTATAATCTAAAATCCAACATGTATAACCCTATGTAAAAATTGTTCTTCTAAAAGATGTAAGCTTATGCCATTTTTATTTTTATTTAAGCTTTATTAATATAATGTGTCATTATCACTTACAAGTGGATCCATGGGGTCCCAAAATAGACCCAAAGATTCCCATGGTCGACCATGTATCAACCAATAGGGTTAAGACACGTTTTAGGGTAATTTATTATTATTATAATATTATTTTTTAACCCTTATTTACCGGATTTACCCTTAACCATGGTAAATAAAATATTTACCGCAGTAATTATTCAAAATGTCTAAAAATAAAAGTTACCTATTTACACAATTTGAACATCCTGATTCCAAATATGGAATCCATTTTTCTAAATTCAAAACACAGAAGTGGCAGAAATTAATTTAAAATTAATTCTCGCTGTCAAAACAAAAAGCGTGTTTTTAAGAGATAATAACTATCAAAAGATTGACACTTGTTTATGTTCGGTTTAATTGTAAAATTATGTCCAATGACCAAGATTATATTAAATGGTAAAAATATATTCTAAATATACTTTAAAACCACTCAAATTCACAATTTATCACTATTAATTATTTTGATTAAAAAAGTTGTTTTTAATTAAAATTTAGTAATTTTCACTATTCATCAAAATATGAAAGTTATCCGAAATGTACCAAAATTTCACCCTAGGCTAATTTTGATATTCCGAATCCAAAAATGAAGTCCATTTTAAAATATAAAATATATATGATTTCAAAAATTAGGTATTACTATTCACAACGGCTAGTTTAATTAGTTGTGGTGTGTGTTAGAACTCGAGGTTGCGTACAACACACGCTATCGCATTATTCGAAGGGAAACGTACCATAGAAGCTTGGGGTGTTACACCAAATCTCATGATTCTCTTCTATGGAGATATGCATAAAAATACCATGTCTCCAACCTTAAACTCAAGGTCCCATCAATTATTGTCTACATAGATCTTTTTTCAAATTTGGGTTACCTTGATGTGATGTTTAATGGTTTTCACCTTTTCCACCATTTCTAGTCCTAGCTCTTATGTTCACCGAATTCATCCCAACACGTCAGTTTTCTGGACCTTTTCCCATAAAAGTATTCACATGGAGCCATTTGGATGCTTGATTGGAAACTTTTATTATAATATAACTCAACCAAGGGTATATGTTAGTACCATACTCTTTTAAAGTATATAGAACAATATCTCAACATATCTTCCAGTTTCTAAATAGTTTTCTCATATTGGACATCAGTTTGAGGATGATAGTCCGTACTTAATTTCAACTCAATATTCATAGTATATTATAGATTTTCTATAAATTAGAGGTAATCCTCATATCTGGATTGGATACAATCGATAGTGGTAATCCATTCAACCTTACCACTTCTCTGATGTATATTTGTGTAAGTTGATTCAGTCTGAAGTCCTCTTGAATTGTTATAAAGAAATATGCCTTTTTTAGACAATCCAGAATAACCCATATATCATTGTTTCCTCTGTATGTCTTCAAAAATCTAGTGACAAGGACAATGGTGATGTTTTCCCAATTCTATGTTGGTATGGGTAATGGTTGCATCAACCCCTTGTACTTTTGTCCTTCAACCATCACTTGCTGACATACCAGGAACATTGATGTATAACCATTGATATCCTTTTTTATATTATACCACCAAAAGTTCTCCCTGAGATCTCGATACATCTTTGTGCTCTCTAGGTGAATAGAAAGGTTGAGTTATATTCATCATTCAGACGGTCCTTCTTTATCTCTGGATCATAAGTTACACATAGTCATGATCCAAATCTTACAAATCCTTCCTCATTAATTTTAACTCTAAGGATTTCCCCTTTCTCATAGCTTCCACCTTCATCTGAATTTCCACATTATTTATTTGAGAATCATTTATTTTATCCATGAGGGATGTTTGATCAATCATTTGAGAAATGATTAATGATTTACCTTAATTAATGATTCCCATTTCCATCCTTTGTATGTCTAATAAGATTATATACTTTTCAATTCTAATCATTGATAATGTTATAGGATCCTTTCTACTTAGAGCATCATACACTTTATTTGCCTTACCATGATGATATTGGATCAAGTAGTCATAATCCTTGAATATCTCTAACAATATTCATTGGAGCATATTAATCTTCTTCTATGTGAATATATATTAAAGACTCTTTTGATTAGTATATATCTCACATATCTCCCCATAGATATAACGCTGCTATATTTTTAATGAAAAGATCATAGATTCCAACTATAAATCATGTGTATGATAGTTTTACTCATGAATTTTCATTTTCCTTAATGCGTAGGATATCGATTTATCATTTTTCATCATTACACATCACAATCCTTTCTTTGAAACATAATTTTATTCTACAGAGATTCCCCCACTTGTTGGAAGTGTGAGTATCGGCACGACGATAAGCCTCTTTTTAACTCTTTGAAGCAGTCTTCACATTCACTAGTCCAGTTAAACTTTTCTCCCTTCTGATTCATTTTGGTCAGTGGTTTTTACAATCTTGAAAAATTCTTCACAAATCATCGATAATACCCATCTAGACTAAGGAAACTACAAATCTCCATCACAGATATTGGCATGTGGCACTCTTAGATTGCCTTTGTCTTAGAAGGGTCCACAGATATCCCTTTAATAGTGATAACATGTCCAAATAATGATACTTCCTCCATCCATAACTCACATTTACTATACTTTACATAATTTTTTTCATTCAGAAAGTCTTTAGAACATTATTCAAATGATCCTCATGTTCCTTCTTTCTCTTGAAGTATATCATAATATCTTCAATAAATACAACCATAAATTTTTTAAGGTAATATCTAAAGACTCTATTCATTAAATCAATGAATATATATATAGAATTAGTGAGTCCGAAGGGAATAACTATGAACTCATAGTGTCCATACCTCATTCGAAAGGTATTCATGGGAATATTTTCCTTCCTCACCTTTAATTGGTGATATCTCGATCGAAGGTTCCCCTTAGAGAAATACTTGGCCCCACATAGTTGATTTAATAATTCATCTATCTAAGGAAGGGGATAATTATTATTTAACTTGATTTTGTTAAGATCATGATAATCAATGCACAGGCACATTAATCCACCCATATTCTTGATGAAGAGAACTGGTTCACCCCATGGTGAGGCACTCGAGTATATGAAACTCTTGTCCAGATTCTCTTGTAACTTTTTATCCAGTTCTTTCATCTCAACAGTGGCTATTCTATAAGGTTTATTTAATATAGAAAGAGATATAGGTATAATTTCAATTTAGAAATCAACCTCTCAGTCAGGAGGAAGACCAATAAATTCTTTAGGAAACACATCATCATACTCCCTCACAATGGGCATGTCTTCAATTATGATCCTCTCCTTTGTGTCAATAATTTTAGATAGATATGATTTATCATAAGGAAATAATCTTTACACTTGAGATGATGACTCTAAAATAGATTTATCATCATCTTTACAATTGTAAAGAATTGGAGGATGCTTTGGGATGTGAAGATTGATCTCCCTTTATTGACAGTTGATGTTGGATTTATATAAATATAGTCAATTCATTCCCAATATAGCATAAAACTCCACCAAAGGAAGTAAGACAATATTTTTTAGGAGCTTCAGTCCACAAACATTAACCAAGGAGGATTTATATACTTTGGATGAAATAATTTCTCCACTTGTTGTTCTCGTAGATAACTCAACCTCCATATTTCAAGGGGGTGTATGAATAGTTCTACCAAACTTTCATGATATGAAAGAATGTATAGGACTAGAATCAAATAGTATGTTTTCTATACTTGAATGAATAACCAGAATATCTTCCACCACAACGTTTTCGATCTCCACCTCAGTAGTAGTGATGGAAAAACTCCTTCCCTTTCTCCTTTGGATTTTGTGGCTGCTAATGCTGATTACCCTTGAGGGCTTGAGGTTTAGTGTACTTTCTTACATAGTGTCCTTGCTCCCTATAGTTTAATAATTGAACCATAGTTGGTGCTCTCTTGTCTTCCACTACATTTTTCATATTCCCCATGTGTTTTTAACATTCATGATCTTGGTGGGCTTCTCTCCCACACTTATAGCATTTCCCCATACCTTTGAGGTAGTTCCCATAATGTTTCTTACCACATTTTTGGCATGTGGGTAGTTGTGTTATCTTTCTACCTTTCTCATTAGATCCCCCAACTTGAACCTCCATTTATCCTTTCTTTTCACCATATCCATGGGACCATTCACGAAAATCCATATCCACTTTGAGAGCACATTGAACAACTTCTTCATAACTCCCAAAGTCTCAAATTTCTAGAGCCTTTTGAAAGTGTGGATTTAAACCACTAAATAATCTATCAATTTTGATATCATTTTTTATAACAAAACTTGAATCATACCTTGAATGCCTTGGGAAATTTTCTTCGTAGGTCATGACATATTCACCTTCTTTTTTAATCATCTATATGAATTATCTATCTATATTTGTATGAATAGTTATAGGTAAATACTTATTAAGAAACATTATCTTAAAGTCTTTCCAATCCATATATTCAATTTATTCCATAATATTGGTGTTCTTAATCAATTCCGATCATTGGTCTGCCTCTTTATACAAATGATTAATAACCAAAGTCACCTTCTCCACATCAGAAAAAATAAGTACAAAAAAACTTCTCCATTGATTTGACCCACTATTCCGTGATGAGTGGGTTAGAATATCCACTAAATATCTATTCCACATAAAAGACATGATAGACAACTTATCTTTCTTATGTGAAGGAAGACTTTCTAAATTGTTCAAGTTATTATTCATATCCTGATATGGATGTGTCAGAATCACCATGAAATTTTGAACTCCACCTACCAAGTCATTGGGGATGTCATTCATAAAATCACTATATTATCCCTCACATGGGTTGTTGTCTTATTTTCTCCCAGTTCCCACCATTTTCTAAAATATAAAATTTTAGAAAAAAACATAAGTCAGAAAGTCATGAATAATTTATTCCTTTTTGAAATTAACTCTAAATTCATATCTTTTGGGATCCCTATGTTTAATATTTTTCTAAAAAAATATTCTCCTGTGCTTAAGTATACTTAGTGACATACTAAGGGTTCTCACTAAGGTTCTCTAATCCTAACTCCCAAATTAACTAAACTGTGATCTGATACGAACTATAACGACCCTGATTTTTATCTTACATTACTATTACGTCATTTTAAAGATAAAATGAATAATAGTATTAAAAAACCAAGATCCAAAAGTATAGTGTCTTTGGTAAATTAGGAACATACATAACGTTTACATAATAAATCATAAAAAATTATTTAATTTCTTCTTCTCTAGATTCTTATTGGCCCTCGTGTTCTCCTTAGTAAAAGTATTCACCTAAGGATATACATCAAAGAAATGGGTGAGATAAAATCCTAGTAATAGGATAGATAAGAACGTGAATAAATGTAAAATAGGGTGAGAATAATAATCATCAGCATAACATAATCATTGGATCATAATCATGATAGGAATAATTAGATAAAGGCATTAAATGTGGCAATGCATAAAAATGAAACAACATGTTTTTGTGGTTAACTACCACACATAGTTTTGAAAAAAGGTAGCATAATTTTCAAGCATATTTTACTTTATATCATGAGATTCATAATATTAACCAATTAATTGGAGCTCTATATAATTCCAGTCACATCCATTACATCATAACATTTATATGGGCTATATAATCCTGGGTGCACCTATCACTTCATAACATTTACATTATCATGTATTCCACATAGAATATATATCTATCATGAATATAAAATAATACATGGAAAGAAATGGGTTTAATTTCATAAATTATAAATTCTTAAAATTTGGATTTCCCAAGATAAATAGGGAATAAGATGTTTGGTATCAATCTTGATTGAAGAAGAAACAATCTCAAGAGAAGTAAAAAAACTGTTTTTAGAAAGGAGTGTTCTTCTGAAAAAATATTTACATTTGTCATAAAACCAATTTGGAAACATGTATATCCCATAAATAAAATGAAAGTAAAAAATAAATGATATTTATATATAAAAGGAACATCCATACTAAAAGTGGATTGAAAGAGGGAAAACCAAAGGAAGAGAGTTGGGTTCGATAATTCCCTTTACCTTATATCTGAATGATTTATTCACTTTAATATCATGTATAATAAAATTAAATTAGTTAATTAACAAATAAATAACCTTTTATACATTAATTTTATTCATTATAGTCTTATTAAGTTCATTTATATTCTTTTATATGAGTTATAAAGTTTAATTTCATTGTTCATGAGTGTTATTTTTCTTGGTTTTCATGAACGGTTCACTTGAATATGAGTATGAAAGTTCATGTAGAATGGGTATAATTCTCCAAAATTTAAATTATATGTTATTAATGAACATAAAAAAGTGTAATTGTTCATATATTGTTTTCTAGATAAGAGTATGAATCATAAGATAACATGATAATGATAATTAGATAGATTAATTTTAGTCATTTTCGAACACAATGAACTCATTTTGTTTCATTATTTAATATTATGTATATATTATAGTTACAGAATATAAAAAAGGATATGATATAAATTTTTCATTATTTTCAAACCATTATAATGGTTTTATTAACATCCATTAACGTATTAAAGGAAAATGAAAGTGCAACATCCACGATGTTAGTAAATGGAAACATCACGAGCACTGATTTAATTTTTAGAATAAAAGAGAGAGATGGAAGAGTTTAATGATGGATATTAAATTATCATTATAGAATTATAGTATAAAAATATATTGTAGTTATCATGAAAGTTTTTATAGATTAGGTGAGTAGAGAATAAGAAAGGGAAAATAAATTGAAAAAATTGAAAGAAAAAGAAAGAGGATTTTGCCTCCTGAATTCTCCTCTTTGAGAACATTCTTAAGGAACTTAGGTTTTGTATTTTTTGAGATAAAAACCTCTTAGAAATTTATAAGGGTCTTGGTAATAGTTTTGAGTATAATTTTGACAAGTATAAAACCTTATAAGGTGTGAGTGGAAGAGGTGGTGAGGGGTGGTGTTTATAGAAGAGAGGGGTGTTTTCTCATTATTTTATTCATTAGTTTATTATTTTGGATCTATAATATGAATTGTTTTAGCCTTATCACTAAATATATTAAAATAAGTAATGATATTTATAGATTTTTGGCTTACATCATCCTTTCATCATCTATGACTCAATAAATATTTTATTTAGCTTTTATCATAAATTATCTTGTTTCATTATTCACCAAAAAATCAAGTATTTTAGAAAAATAACAAAAATTAAACATAGAACTTTTTTGATGAGTAGAATTCAGAAATTAAATCTATTTTATAAAAATAATTTTCTAAATATGATCAATTTAATTTTTAATTAAAATCATCATTTACTTGAAAAATACAGATTTTAAAATTATAACTGATTTTATAACACATTGAAAGATAAATTCAGGTCTCATAAAATTATCTTAAAATCATAAGAAAAAAATATTAATTTATTAATGCATTTTATGAAAATAAATTTTCTTTTAAATTAGTAAATTAACAATAAAAGTTTAATTAAATATTTATAAATTAAAAAAATATAAACACTTAATTAATAATTATTAACACGTTTATTTATTTATACTATGATATAATTATATCGTAATTTTATTTATAAGATATATAAATTTTATTTATAATTTAATGGGTGATGTTACTATTCATTTGATCAATTTACTATTCATAAGGGTCATATTACTATTCCTAAGGTCAAGTTATTGTTTCATCGGTATAGGTTATTTAACTTATAGAAATACTTATTATTTCATTCATTCATAATTTATAAATTTTCTATTGTCTTCTCAAAGTGGTTTTATGTGGTTTATGCTATATGAAATAATTATAAGAAGGAAATTTCCATTGATAAAATTTTAGGTCACTACATGACCGGCCTATTGGTAAAGTAGTTTTATTTATATCTTGGTTTTTAGGGCTTATAAAGGTTTTCATTTATTTATTTATAATTTTTGTATTTATCTGCTTCTGCTTTTAGTTTATTTGTAATGTGTGTTTCTTGATTATTTTATCTATTATTGGGAAATATGATATAGGGGTATAGTCTCCCCACAATACCACCATAAACCTCTACTGCTAGCCAGTAGAATATGGAATACGGGGAGGCGTGTATGAGTCCACATGGTGAACTAGTCTGATGACTATTCCAAAAGTGAGATAGGGTTGTATGTTACAAGCCTAGTCAACCAAAACACCATGATCAGAAAGGAAACTTGTAAAATTAAAAATTCGGAATAATGTATGAAACTTATGAAATGTATTGAAACTCAAAAAATGGTTTATTTGGGACTTAGAATACTAGAAAACCCAAACACACAATGAATTTCCACACTCAATGTAGAAAGATATTTTTTAGAATAGAATAACCTAGTGGAAATCATTCATAAGGAAGGACAACAAAAGTGTTAATGTGGTTTAGTAATTTCTCTACTTCACAGATGACATATTAATACTTTTATTAAAAATGTAAGAACAAAAATAAACCCTCAAAGTTACAGGTTCCTTAAATAATAAAACACTGCATGAGATATAAACAAAAGTGAACAGTTCATAAGATCAATCTAATATGCCATATGACCCCACCCAACTATTGATACTTGGGTCCTGTTGATTATCTATGTTTAACCACCATCTAAAAAATTCACTCCACCATACACATTGTTATGGGAAACAACCAAGAATTCACTAACTCAACCTTTCTCCTGCAACTTCTAGTGAATAGATATCTGACTTTAGGAACTCATCCTCATGTCCTTCCAAACTCTAACTTCTAGACTATCTGCTTCTATTGATATTTATATCCACAAACACCCTTCCAGTTTCATATACCACATTTCAAATTATCTCTTTATAAAAGATAATGTTATAAATTCTATAAGTTTTTCTTCACATATTCAATCCTAACAATATTCTACTTGAATATTTCTGTTAAGGTTTTATCCCAACATGGTAGTAATTTTCTTCACGTCCTTATCCTAAAAAAACAAATTATGATAATCCCTCTAATTTATTCTAATCATCCAAGATCTAATAAGACACAACACTAACCCCATATTTTCTTATAATATAACTGTTTTTATAATATCTATTGAATTCTTACTTCCTCCAATATTTCATAGTTTCGACACTCAGTATGGTCCTAGATTTCAGATGAAGTTCTTCTTTAGATAAATATGTTTCATATATTAATAAAACACTACATTATCTATACGAGGGATTTTGGTTATATTTTAATAGATAAAATTTTCATTTTCCTACCTTATTCTAATCTCCTCCGAGAAATAAATTAGTCAGACCACCTTATTCCATGCTTAGGTAATGGCAACATACTCTATTAATTGTAAAAAATGTGAAACTATTGGTTATATCCTAATCTTGTAACTTATATTTTTTCTTATAAAGGTAAACACAAGGTTAGTGGTACACTTTAATAAGTTTAAATATACACTAAATTATACATCAATATAATCTTATAACTGATCATTCATTCTGAAACAAAAGTATAATTATTCTATCTTATTGAGATATCAGATAATCAACTTTACTGATTCCCAATACACCTTTCCAAAATTAATCATGAACCTATAAACAACTCCCACTACATGTGTAATTCATGAACAAGTACTAACCATGGTGTACATCATAATTTCTAACCACTGATACAAATAGAACCTTTCCGTGTAATTATACTCATATTCTATTCTTGGTGAATTTTTTTGATAACTTAAAATATTCGGACAATGGGGTGGTCATGGGATTAGTTCCAAACTTTCCAAATATTTTCAATACATTCTAGTTATATTTTGAATGAGACTAGACCAATGTTCTAGTTTTTCAATCCATTTTAATATGTATCCCAAAAAAATAGCTTCACTGATATTCTTAATCTCAAAACTTCCAAAAACATCAGCTTTAATATCCTTAATTTTATTCAAATTTAAACCTATTAGAAGAATATCATCCACATATAAGATAAATATTATGAAACTTCCATCATTGAACGCCTTTCAATAGAATAAATGATCTATATTTCTCTCTATGAGGATATTATCTACCATGAAGGAATTAAACTTCCTATTTCATTACTTGGGTGCTTTTTTTATCCCATAAAATCTCTTTTTTACCTACACATGAGTCGTTTACTTCCACTTTCCAAAAAAACTTTCAACTACTTTCTGAATATTCCTACCTCCAATTCACCATGCATAATTTTTTTCACATCTAATTATGATTTATTGATTATATTACAAATAATTAATCAAGAGACAAAATTAAAATAATATATTCTAAAATCAAATTTCTTATGATATATTTTCTATGGTTAATTTTTACTTGAATAAATATTATTCTTCTATCTAGGAATAAATTAATTTTTAGAATTAATTTTTATAAAATTTAATGATATTCTGGGTACACTTAGTGTGTGACCACCTAGTCCCCTTTCTAAATAGAAATAGGTATAACTTTTCTAAAGTCCAAATTAGAATATAAGAACACATCAAAGAACTCATATAGAATGAATTTATTATAGCATCTATAACTACCTTCCTACGAATGATACTATGTTATATAATCCCTTTATTAATCGATATCCTATCAAGAGATTATATACTTGTGTCATAAACCATATGCATGAATTATATTTATTTAACTTTACACAACGAATTTTTTTGTAAACTATTAGGGATATTTAATTTATTCAGATACTTTCATCTCAATAAAAGGGCTAGAGATATCATTTTCCATTAAAATATTAAGGGACAAATCATGTCTTAACCATTAAATTAATGTCATATCACATATAACATACCCTACATATCCTAACTCATTAAGATTATGTTTTTTCATGGTTTCCTACAATGTATATAAGTACATAACTCATTATACACATTAATAATGATTTAAATTTAAAAGTCTAATACACACACTTGCATATAGTAATATATAATGATATATAAAACAAGTGGAATTATTATTGTTAGGCATGTCCACATGACCTCCCTTATTAGAGATTATCAAGTGAAAACTCCATGAAAAGAAGTCTCAATTATTATGAGGATCCAACACCCAATAAGCAGACATTAATTATTTCATCATATTGATGTTCTAGAACACAAGACATATAATTTCATAATATTTTTGTGGAATCTCTAGTTTCTCAATAAATCAAGGTACTATTATAGACCTTTGGCATTAAAATACTCTATGTACATTATCAATTTAATGTTATGTAGAATAATAATCATTATGTGATATGAGTAAATATATTCTAGTAATAAAAAGTAGAAATATTAGTTATTCTAGGAAACCATCACCAAAAGACTCACTCTTACACTAGAGCCAATTGCTATAAAATTTAAATATTCTATCTCTCATGTGAAATTCATTCTTATATCGAGAAAAGTTTTTAGTAAATGGGTGTTTTGTGTTATCTTTCATGGATACTCTCATAACTATGATTTATCCTCTTTTTTAAAAATACCTCAAGAGATAATGCTCCTAGAGTATATTATTTTTCTATTGATGTGACCTAGGTTCTTTAGCTAAAAAATTATTGTCGTATTATCATAGTATATTGTGATGGTCTCTACACTTCTAAGTATAACAACAAGATCTTGGACAAAACTATGTATCTATATTGTATCCTTAGCTACATTAGAAGCTATAATATACTCAGAATCTACTAAATTATCAATGACCACATGTTGTTTGGAACTCTTCCAACTAGAATATTTTTATCCCCTTATAACTAGTTCCTCATCTCCTTCATATACCAAGAATATATCTTATTTGTCTTAAGTACTTAAGGATTGTTTTAACTACTACTTAATGAGGTTATCTTATATCCTCTTGATACGTTCCTTAAATTATCAAAACATATGAAATATCAAGCCTAGTATAGATCATGGTGCACATTATAGAACCAATCACCGAAGAATGAGATGTTCAACACATTTTATCTCTCTCTTATTATGTTTATATAAACTTCTTATTAGAGAGATTAATTCCATGTGACATTAGAAAAAATCCTATCTTATATAGTTCTATTTTAAATATTTTCAAAAATTTATCAATATATATATTAACTTATCCCTGGGAACCTCTTAGACCTATATTTATAGATCTTAATCTATATGATATAGGCTACTTCACCGAAGTACTTCATGGAAAAAAATTATTTAATGAAGTATTAACACATTATAAGGTCGATATATCATTTCCCATTAACAATATATAATCAACATATATCATTAGGAAAATGATGGTACTCCAACTAACATTATTGTAGACACATGGATTACATCCAGTCTTCATGAAACCAAATTTTCTTATGGCCTCGTAAAAACTAATATTCTACAATCTTGATGCTTTATTTAATCAATATATTTACATTTGTAACGTTCATACATTATCGACATCTTTTGGTGTCACAAACACTTCTAGTTTTTTCATATATACATCTTCCATGATATTTACATTTAGGAAAGAAGTCTTGATAACTGTTTTCCAAATTTCATAATCATATAAAGTTTTTATGTAAAGTATAATTCTAATGGATTTTATCATAATGAATTCTGAAATGATTTCATCATAGTTTATGCCTTGGATTGCTTGAAACCATTAGAAACCAATAATTCTTTATAGGTACTAAATTTATCATTCTTGTCCAATTTCTTCTTGAATACCCATTTACATCCAATGGGTTTTAGATCATCTGAGGGGTCAACCAAAACTCAAAATGATTTTGGTACATGGAATCCATTTAAAAATTTATATATTCTTTCCACCTGTTAACTTCTGATGTATTTAATTATTTATTATAGGAAATAGGTTAATTATTCTCAATAAAAAATGTTTCACCTTCCATAGTGAAAAAAAACCATACCTATCAAGTTATATAACTTCTCTAGTACTCATACACATCACTTATGTCTCTAGAGTAACTTATTCCACTGGGTCTTGTGAATTTTTTATTGTGATAACTCTTTTGTATCTTGTGCCTCAACTTCAAAAAAGTCTATATTTCTCCCACTATCTATTTTTTAGATGTTATATATTTATATAAATATTTAATTTCATGCCACAATTACTTTTCTATATAAATAATCATATAGATAATATCCTTTTATTTATTTAGTATACCCTATAAAGATACACATTGTACCTCATGATGCATGTTTATTGCTAAAATTATCCTTAACAAATTATTTTCATCCTCATAAATGAATATATGATAAAATGGATTTATTAAAATACCATAACTCATTGAGAAGTATACTTTATACTTTGGTTGGCACTCAGTTTAGTGATTATGCCTCTTATTATAATGAATATCCTCAGAATGATAATGAAATATTTTCATGGATCATAAATGATCTCACTGTGCCTAACAAGGTGAGATTCATTATTTCACTAGCCCCATTCCATTAATCTGTATACAAATGTTTTATTTAAGATAATATCTGAAACTCATTTATATAATCAATGAATTCTTGGTTAACATATTCTCCACCTATTTCTATGAAAAGTTTCTTTATCTTCTTTCCAATTTTATTCCCTACTTTATTTTTTTATTCCATAAATTTATCAAAGTAATAAGAATTATAACTCATTAATTAGGAATATCCATATATAATAAAATCATCAGTAAAATTAATAAATTTTGTGATATTACCTTTGGCCTCTACTAGAAATGGTCCACACACATCTTTGTGAACTAATTCTAGAAGTTATATGGCTCTTTCTCATTATACATTGAAATATGTCTTGGTAATTTTACTATATTAACAATCATGACATGTATCTAAAGTTATTAACTAAAAAGTTTTGAAATGCCCTTCTTGATATAATTTCATCATACACTTTCTGTTTACATGACTAAGTTAATAATTACAAAATTTAGTGTAAGATTATTCATGATAATTTGATTAATTGTGGATTATTAATACTTGATTTTCAAAATATAGTATATAAATACCATTATTCCAATGTTACATAACAAAAAATATGTTATTTTTATAAAATAAATAGATTTTATTCATAAACTTGAAATAAAAATAATCTATATCTAAACCTTTCATGTAAATAATGTTTATGGATGCATAGAAAACATAATAATAGTTCTTTAAAACTAAAATCATTTTAGTTAACAATTTGAGATAGTAGTCTCATATAGCTGGCATGGCTAGTATTTTTTCCCTGGAAACATGAAAATCCACCACCCTTTAATAATATTTTATAATTTAATAGGTTATTATATTTGGATACAAATTTGTGATCAAGATTGTAATGAACCAACCCAGGTCAGCTAGACAAGTCACCCGAGAGGGTCCTCCGTGTGGTGAGGTGCAACAAGGTAAGATAAGTATCATGTATAATTGAAGATAAAACAGAGTAAAATGTGGAATAAAATGTTAAATATAAATTATATAAACAAAACAAAGCCAAACTAGATAAATAGGAATGATGAAACAAGACAAGACCAACAAGTCTCCATGTGACCAACTGTCACCTCCAAAACATCCTAGAATGAAGACGATGACCACAAGGGAAACCAACATGCTACACAATTCCCTTCCCTTTACCAGAGTCTTAAAAAATAACATTTAAACCATCCAAAGGAAAAATTATGGTGTGTTCACAAATCCCAGTAGTATTTCACTAAATAATAAATATAAAGTATAATATCAAGAATGTTTAATTTCTAGGTCTAAAGAGATCCCAGTTTTAAAAATAATTTTACTAATATAAAAAACATTTCTTAAATAACACTTTGGTTTTAATAAAAAGACTTTAATATTAAAAAATCAAGTAATATGACAAGTACATTTGATAAATCATGAAATAATAATTTAAACTAACCATGGATACATTATATGATAAGAATGTGACAAAATAACCATGAAATAAATCATCATGTGATAAACCACTCATAAATGAAAAAACACAATGTTTGGTATCTAACCTATCAGAATACATACTAGACATTAAAACCCCAATATTGGCTAAATTTGGATCCAACCAATAAAAAATCTAGTGTAATTTCACACTCTAAAGTGACACAAAACCTCTAGTGTCATTACACACACTAAAGGGACACAAAACCTTCAGTGGCATTACACACACTAAAGTGATAAGTCTAATTACCGACTCACCCAAGGTTACCCAATTTGAAAAGTTTTCCAAAACCCATTTAAAAAACATTATAAAATATTATAATATGTTCTCATATCTAATAATATCATCTTTCCTTCATGAAAACCCATTTTATATCCAAAACCACCATTTAAGCATTTCATCAAATACATGGTATGCACAAAACTGTTTTTAAAAAAAACCCGTAAAAACATGAATCTTTTCCAATAAAACTACCAAAAACATAAATCAATAAATTTCATGTATTAACCCAAATTAATTTATAATAACATAAATAAATTAATGTTTTATAAACTTTTTATAGACACACCTTACTCAAGAATGGAGGGAAAACAATCGTCTTTGATAATGAGGATCAAGGAAGAGTAAATCAGGTCTTCATGATCATAGATTCATAAGAAACAATATCAATCCTCCATCAAAGGCAATATATCTAATATCCACAAACCTATTGGGTTCCAACGATATAAGAGGACAAGATATCTAGAGAGGATCTATAAATAAGAGGGGAAATTGGATCAAAAATGGTACATACCTAGAAGAGATATGTCAAGAATAAAAGAATTATGCTAAGAATCCATGGGGAGAATCCTATATAGTTTTGGGGAAGGTTTAGGTCATTACTAATGAGGATTCATAGGAAATTATCCTTAAAAAATCAAGTGGATAAGGGTAAAATACAACTTTTTAAAGGATTGGAGGGCCATGCACGGTTAGGTCACACAGTTATTTTAATTATGCGCCAACCGTGTGTGGCTACTACCTCTTTAAAAGAAAAGCTACATTATCTTTTAGTAAAATATTATTAGTTTGGGGAAACCATTCTCAAACAATGGGACACCCCTATATAATCACCCAGACACCATGAGGATTCCTTGGTGAGTCGTACGGTTAGCACTAATAGAAATAGAGCCTATACCAACACTTTGTTCCCAACAATTTAGAAAACCCATTGGGAAAAAGAACATATGCTAACGGTTTACTAGAACCGTTGGCATAGACTATTTTATGTTGGGTTTTTCCAATGGTTTAAGAAAACCATTGGGAAAGAGATGTATTACCCATGGTTTTTATTAACCGTTGGGAAAAATTAGACCCAAATTTAGGGCTCCCTCCCTCATGACATTTCATCCCCGCACGCTCCTCCCCTCCCCTACCTCAACCTCTTCCCAGCCTCAGCCTCTACATCCACCTCCGCCTCCCGGCCCCCCTCCCTCTCCTCCGGTGACATTCCCCTTCCCCTCTCGGCTCCTTATCCAAAGACGATGTCCCCCTCCTCTCTCATCTCCCAGATACGTTCCCCCCTCCCCTCTTGTCTCCCTCTCTTGGCGACATCTGAGCTCAATATCATCCTCTAACATCCCCCGGCCCCCTCTCCAGTCGTGCGCGAGACCCCCCATGGCCGAACACCCCACGGGATGTCCCCCTCTCTCGGATCCCTCTCCTCTCGCATGGGAAATAATATTGTCGAGGCTGACCCCTACCCCCCAAGAGAAAGAGTATCTACGGTGGAGTCGAGTCTGGTTGGGTTTCAGCTTTAGCTAATTGGGAGGTCTCAGCCTTGGATTTGGGGAGCTTCTTCTTCTATTGGTACTACTGTAATGGGTGCAATGTATTCTTTTTCCCTACATTTTTGGTATCTATATTTTTTTCGCTGTAAAACAATCAATTTGTTGTTGTTTAGTGTTGTTTTATCCACAAAGATCATTTTTTTTATATCTTCAATGATCATTATAGGCCAAGATAGGTGTCCCTGAAGATGGGATAATGTGTGCAGAGCTCCTGGATTCTACAGAAACTCAACAGTGTTCCTTGTGGTAGAGAACTCTCTAAACTCACCAGGGATGTTGTGGATAGATGCCTCACATGTCGCAGAGATGGACGGGTGCTATTTATGGTTATGTCTCCATGACTCCCATCTTACCTTCATTTATGTTTGATAGATTTTATATAATGGAATGAAACTTAATTTAATGTTTGAGTTATGGTGAAATGAAATGGTTTTATTATACTCAATGCTTGATCGAGCATCAATTTACTAGCTCAACCTCGAGCTTGATCGAGCTACTCAATTAGGCTTGACTTGTTTTGATTAAGATGTTTTATCATAATTGTAATTACAAGATCTTTCTTGAATTTGATCTCGAGCTTGAAATTAAATACACATATATTGAATAAAAATAACATGTTAAAATATTAGATGTTCGATTAGCCTTTGAGATTAACTTGATTGTGTTATTATAACACTGAATTCAGATTCACTACTTGCAGCTTGAGCTTAAAAAAATCCAAATCGAATTCAAGTATTTGTCGAGCAAGCCCAATTAGCTTGTGAGCACTCTAGGTTATTTAGAACCCTAATTTAGAGGGTCAAAAAAATAGGACATTGGATGACTTGGGATGTCATTATCTTTCATTTCATTCCCTCATTAAAAAAATCTTCCAAAAAACTATTTTATCTAATAAATTCTTCTCTGTCATTATTTTCTATCCATTTTAATCATTGGCCCCATTTGTTACAGAATGTGATAGAACTGGCAAACCCAACAACATAGAACCTCAGATAAGGCCCTCTAATTCCTTCAATACCTCCTCTCCTATTAAAATTGTTTCTTAATTATGGTTTGGGATTTTGTGATGTTTGACTGCTTAAATATACACATGGTTTTGTAGTCAATATCGGATCGCGGTGCGACGCGGCGGGGTTCTATCAGGGTTATGTGCACAATATTCAACTCAAATAATCTAGAATAGGTGCATATTCAATGGATAAGTGTACTAGTATGGTGTTTCCAACAACGTGATATATAAAGAACATAATGAAAAATGAAGAGATTATTAAATGGAACGGTTTCCCCCTTGCTTGTAGGAACATGATTTGACCCATGGGGCGGTGTGGTTCTTATATATTGGGTAGTGGCATGTATAGTCACAGGATGCAGGTATGTTTTTGTTTAGTTTTTATTTTATTTTCTTTATCGCATTGTCCACTTAGGTATTTTACATATTTCTATGGATGGAGGGTAGTGATGCTATCCTGACTAGTTGACGTAGATCACTTGTATATTGTAATACCATGAGGTGTGAGTGTGAGGAAACATTGGAAGATAGAGGATCCTTGGGGTCTTCCATGAGATGGAATTATTTTTCTAAAACATTGTGTAGGAACATTTATGGAGTATGTTGGAGTCATGAAATAACCCCAAGTGTCTCAATGAGATAGTATAAATAACCCCAAGTGTCTCCATGTGTCTTCATACATCGTATCATCCTCGCATGGGTTGGACACTCACCCAATCCTATCAAACCTATCCTAGTCTATCCTCTCAGTCACATAGTCTAGACTCATCTCTCGAGGATTATACCATGCCTCGATGCACATTTCATTATCCAACTAGACAAAGAGGATTATTCACCTTATGATTGTCCTAGTCACAAAAGCACACCATGTCGAACCCATCTACATTATATTCTCAATAATCCGGTCAAGAACTTCATCAAAATCATGTATTATAACCCAACCCCACTAAGCAAGTTCCATCATAAGCTAAATCACACCAGGCCTCTTGGTATTATAATGCCAATATGTCTGACAATACCCAATACCCACACTATCATCTCATCCTTCATCTCTTTAGTTGAACTCTTGAATCATTAAATGGAGTAAAAACTTTCATAATACATTTTATATACTCAGAGGGATCAACCCACTATAAGAACCTACCAAGATTCCAATCCATCCTTATAAGTATTTCCTCATCAAACGCTAGATGTACAATTTCCACACCTATCACTATAAGGCCCAATCATTTTAGGAATATTTTACTTGATCTAAATCCTCATCATTAGTGACATCAATCACATTAAAGCACATAAATTTCAACTAAACCCTACATTCCAAGAATTATTCATGTGGACAGGCCCCATAGCAACAGGCTAAGAACTAAAACCATAAATAAATATCCAACTACATGCAACATTTTTAAATACATATCTCAAGTGTAAACATAAAAACCAAGAATAATAAGACTTCATCCCTTGTATCGAACAAAATCAAACTAAGTTGAAACTCAAGCCAAATTGATTATATACCATTAATTGAAAGATTAATTTTTAATTAATAGGAATGTACTATTTGATAGTATCATTTTGAAACATTTATTTGTTTCCCATTTTCTTGCAGGAACATAATTTGACCCATGGGGCGCTATGGTACTTATATGTTGGGCAGTGACAGGTATAGTCATAGGAGACAGGTATGTTTTAGTTTAGTTTATATTTTATGTTCTTTACTGCATTAGTCACTTAGGTCTTTTACTAGTTTCTATGGACAGGGAGTCGTTATATTCTACGAAGGAGGCCAGATGGGGTTCAGATTGTTTTAGTCCACCAGCTTTGATCCGAGGTAAGGTTCTATGATTACTACTGGTCTCACACCTCATATATTTTGGGGATTTCAATGTTTTTGACTCCGTATTATGTTTTTGGTAGGGATTTGGATCGTTTTGTATTGGTTCGGGTGGATTTGGTTCTCGCCAATCAAGGTAAGGCTTTAATGTTGTTGGTTGGTTTTTCTCTGGTTATGTAGAGTCCTTTATGTGTTTTAAGGTTCTCAATATCCTTTGTGTAGTGTGTTGATCCCTTCTCGTTGGTTTCGAGTCACCCAGTCAAGGGTGACTCGCATGCGTGTGCATAGGTAAGTAAGTATATGTATGTGGGTTCCCCCGTTATGTGTATAGTCAACCATGGAAATGATTATGCATGTATGGGTCTATGTGTTCCCATGTATATATATAAAAATTCATATTTAGGTGAGTGGAGACTAGTATATGCATATAAGCATATGTGTAAGGATTCTCTTGCACATGCTCATGGCCATGCGGGTGTGTGCATAGGGGCTATGTGTCCTTGCATGTGTGTGATGGTGCGTATACCCAGTGGGGGAGAATCATCTTTTAGTTAGAAATCTCCAAGAGCTGAAGTGGATGGCTTGGTTCCACCTTGAGGTAGGGTCCCTCTCCTAGTCTCTTTAATTCAAGAATTCTTTAAATAGTATTTACCATATTTCTAAATTATGCTTAATTATATTGACCTGCAAATCTAGAATAAGTGTTCTTTTATATAATCGTTTCATTTGATAAATAAAGTCATGTTTTTATAATAAAACCCCTCCAATGGTGGTGCGCTGTCTGTGAAAACTCACAGTGATAGTTATGTTGATCTAGTTTCTTAACTTGTTGCATTTGATTTGTGCTGAATGAGTTTTAGAATAAATTTTAAATATAATTAAATGAATTTTGTGATAAATCAATGTCATGATTTTATAATAAAACCCCTCCAATGGAGGTGCAGTGTCTTCTAAACCAAAAAGTAGTGATAGTTATTTGTATCATGTTTAGATTTGGTTTGAGTTTTCCATATGCCTCTTGTTGGTGTTTGTTTTGTGGCTAGTTAGTTTTTGTTTTCCTTGAATAATATAAATTGTCTTATCATACTCATTTAGCTCAAATTACATTGCCTAAGTAGGCATATTCCTTACCATGTCACCTTTCTTTTCACCCTTTGAATATTATAAATGAAATTGTCATGTTTAGGCGAAGTGAATGAATTTGTAAATGGTTCGTGTTGGGTGTATGATTCCTAGTCATTATTGTCTGAACTAGTGTATAGGGTTCATTTCAGATCATCTCAAACCTTTTGAAGTTTCATCGTAGGGTTCATTGTACCCTAAAAAGTCTATATTTCCTTCGGTGCTCCTTTTGAAGATCCAATCATAAGTTTCATGTACCTTATGAAGTATTCATTGTACCTTATGAACTTTGCAGACGTTACGAAGGAACCTTAAGAGATTCATGACTATTACGAAGGAATCTTACAAGGTCCATTTTACCTTGAAATTCTATTGTACCTTACAATGATCTACACATACCCTAGTAGGTTTCCATGCCTCTACCCCACTTCCTCCTGCTCCCTTCTCTCTTGGCCGGAAGATGCTGCCTTGTGGATGTCATTGGACTGGGCCAACACGCTGCGGTCACGCCGTGGTCACGCCGTAGTCATGATGCGGTCACGCCGCGGTCACACCACGGTCGCGCCGTGATCACGCCGTAGTCATGTCGCGGTCACGCCGCGGTCACACTGAGGTTTGGCCCTGCTCCAAGATGACACCCCGCGGCGGTTCGTAGTCTTGTCGGAATTTGATGTATGATACCTAGATGGAGTTTTAGATACATTACCCATCCATAGTTAATGGGGAGGGAGGTGATGGCCAGAATTTTTTCCTGCTTCCTACCACTCCATTCACTCCTAGTCAAAAGATGTTACCCCACGAATGTCATTAGACCAGGCCAACACATCGCGGTCACGCCGCGATCACGCCATGGTCACGCCGCGGTCATGCCACAGCCACGCCGCGGTCACACAGTGGTCACACCACGGTCAAGCCATAGTTTGGCCTGCCTTCAGGATGACACCCTGCGGCGGTTCACAGTCCTGTCGAAATTCGATGTATGATACCTAGATAGAGTTTTAGATACATTACCCATCCATAGTTAATGGGGAGGGAGGCGAAGGCCGGAATGTTGCCCCACTTCCTCTCACTCCCTTCACTCCTGGCCGGAAGATGCTACCCTGCGGATGTCATTGGACCGGTCCAACACGCTATGGTCATGCCGCAGTCATGTCGCAGTCATGTTGTGGTCACTCCGCGGTCACGCCGTGATTTGACCCTGCTCCAAGACGACACCCTACGGCGGTTCGCAATCCTGTCAGAATTTGATGTATGGTACCTAGATAGAGTTTTAGATACATTACCCACCCATAGTTAATGGGGAGGGAGGCGACGACCGGGATGTTTCCCCACCTCCTCCCGCTCCCTTCACTCTTATCCGAAAGATGTTTCCCCGCAAATGTCGTTGGACCGGGCCAACACGCCACGGTCACACCGCGGTCACACCGCGGTCACACCGTGGTCACGCCACAGTCACACCGCGGTCACTCCTCGGTCACGCCGTGGTCACTCCATGGTCATTTGTGACGTGTACAAGTCAACTCTGCCTCAATCCGAGGCACATTGTGGTCGGCACCACTCAAACTATCTCACTTTTATTTGAAATGGACAGGATTTTAAGTGAAAACAACAACTAGCATACGAAAAACTGACCAAACGCATTTGTATTGTGTTGATAATTTAGGAAAATGATTTGTGGGTAATTTTTGACGTGTAAGAGTCAACCCCACCTCAATTCGGGCACGATGTGGCTGGTATCACTCCAGGTGTATGTCTTTTGTTTAAAATGGACATCAGTTTAAGTGAAAACAACAGCTGACATACGGAAAACCAAAACAACACATTCATATTCTGTTGAAACTTTAGTAAAATGATCCATGGGTCATATGTGACGTGTACGAGTCAACCCCGCCTCAATACAAAGCGTGGTGTGGCTGACACTACTCAAAGTGTCTCTCTTTTGTTTAAAATGAACATCATTTTAAGTGAAAACAACAACTGGCATACGAAAAACTGACCAAACGCATTTGGATTCTGTTGATACTTTAAGAAAATGATCCATTGGTCATTTTTTATGTGTAAAAGTCAACCCCGCCTCAATCCGAGACGCGGTGTGGTTCTTATCACTCTAACTGTCTCTCTTTTGTTTAAAATGGACATCATTTTAAGTAAAAACAACTGGCATACGGAAAACCAACCAAACATATTCGGATTGTGTTGATACTTTAGCACAATGATCCATGGGTCATATGTGAGGTATATGATTCAACCCCGCCTTAATACGAGGTGCGGTGTGGCCAACACCACTCAAAGTGTATCACCTTTATTTGAAATAGACATCATTTTAAGTGAAAACAACAACTGACATACAGAAAACTGACCAAACGCATTTGGATTCTGTTGAAACTTTAGGAAAACGATCCATGGGTCATATGGAATGTATAAGAGTCAACCCCGCCTCAATAAGAAGTGCGGGGTGGCCGACACCACTCAAAGTGTCTTTCTTTTGTTGAAAATGAACATCATTTTATGTGAAAACAACAACTGGCATACGGATAACTGACCAAACAATTTGGATTTTGTTGATACTTTAGGAAAAGGATATATTGGTCATTTATGATGTGTACGATTCAACCTCGTCTCAATCCGAGGCACGGTGTGGCCGGTATCACTCTAACTCTCTCTTTTGTTTAAAATGGACATCATTTTAAGTAAAAACAACTGGCATATGGAAAACTGACCAAACGTATTCGGATTGTGTTGATAATTTTAAAAAAAGATCCATGGGTCATATGGGACGTGTATGAGTCAACTCTGCCTCAATCTGAGGTGTGGTGTGGCTGACAGAACTCAAAGTGTCTCACCTTTATTTGAAATGGACATCATTTTAAGTGAAAACAACAACTGACAGACGGAAAACCAACAAAACATATTCGGATTCTGTTTAAACTTTAGGAAAACAATACATGAGTCATATGTGACATGTGAAATTCAACCTTGACTCAATCATAAGTGCGGTGTGGCCGACACCACTCAAAGCATATCTCTTTTCTTTAAAATGAGCATCGTTTTAAGTGAAAACAACAACAGGCATATGGAAAACTGACCAAATGCATTCGGATTTTGTTGATACTTTAATAAAAGGATCCATTCATCATTTATGACATGTAAGAGTCAACCCCGCCTCAATCTGAGGCGTAGTGTTGCTGGTATCACTCTAACTATGTCTCTTTTGTTTAAAATGGACATCATTTTAAGTAAAAACAACGGGCAGACAGAAAACCGACCAAACGTATTCAGATTGTGTTGATACTTTAGAAGAACAATCCATGGGTTGTATGTAATGTGTATGAGTAAACCCCTCCTCAATATGAGGCACGTTGTGGCTGACACCACTAAAATTGTCTCACCTTTATTTGAAATGGACATCATTTTAAGTGAAAACAACAACTGAAATACGGAAAACTGACCAAACGCATTCTGATTCTGTTGAAACTTTAGAAAAACGATCCATGGGTCATATGTGACATGTATGAGTCAACCGCTCCTCAATCGGAGGCGTGGTGTGGCCGACACCACTCAAAGTGTCTCTCTTTTGTTTAAAATGGACAACACTTTAAGTGAAAACAACAACTGACATACGGAAAACTAACCAAACACATTTGGATTCTATTTAAACTTTAGGAAAATGATCCATGATTCATTTTTGATGTGTATGTGTCAACCTCGACTCAATATGAGGCGCGGTTTGTCCGGTATCACTCTAACTGTCTCTCTTTTGTTTAAAATGGACATCATTTTAAGTAAAAACAACTGGCATACGGAAAACCGACCAAAAGTATTCATATTGTGTTGATACTTTATTAAAATGATACATGGGTAGTGTGTGAAGTGTATGAGTAAACCCCGCCTCAATCTGAGGTGCGGTGTGGTCAACACCACTCAAAGTGTCTCACCTTTATTTGAGATGGACATCATTTTAAGTGAAAACCACAGCTAACATACAGAAAACCGACCAAACGGATTTGGATTATATTGAAACTTTAGGAAAACGATCCATGGATAATATGTGATGTTTAAGAGTCAACCCTGCCTCAATTCGAGGCGCGTTGTTGCTCACACCACTCAAAGTGTCTCTCTTTTGTTTAAAATGGACAACATTTTAAGTGAAAACAACAACTGACATATGGAAAACTGACCAAACACATTCATATTATGTTGAAACTTTAATAAAACGATACATGGGTCATATGTGACGTTTACAAGTCAACCACGCCTCAATCTAAGGTGCGGTGTGGCCGTTATCACTCTAACTATATCTCTTTTGTTTAAAATGGACATCATTTTAAGTAAAAAAAATTGGCATACGGAAAACCAACCAAACGTATTCGGATTGTGTTGATACTTTAGTACAATGATCCATGGGTCATATATGATGTGTATGAGTCAACCCCACCTCAATTAGAGGCACGGTGTGGCTGACACCACTCAAAGTGTCTCACCTCTATTTGAAATGGACATCATTTTAAGTGAAAACAACAACTAACATACAAAAAACTTATCAATGCATTCGGATTCTATTGAAACTTTAGGAAAACGATCCATGGGTCATATGTGATGTGTATGAGTCAACCCCGCCTAAATATGAGGCACGGTGTAGCCGACACTACTCAAAATGTATCTCTTCTGTTTAAAATGGACAACACTTTAAGCGAAAACAACAACTAACGTACGGAAAATTGACTAAACACATTCGGATTCTATTTAAACTTTAGGAAAATGATCCATGGGTCATTTTTGATGTGTAAGAGTCCACCCCACCTCAATATGAGGTGCAGTGTGGCCGGTATAACTCTAATTTTATCTATTTTGTTTAAAATGGACATCATTTTAAGTAAAAACAACTAGCATATGGAAAACCGACCAAACTTATTCCGATTGTATTGATAATTTATCACAATGATCCATGGGTTGTATATGACGTTTAATAGTCAATTTCACCTCAATATGAGGCACGGTGTGGTCATCACAACTCAATGTGTCTCCCTTTTGTTTCAAAAGGACGTCATAATAAGTGAATACAACAACTAACATACGGAAAACTAACCAAAGGCATTCGGATTCTATTGAAAATTTAGGAAAACGATCCATGGGTCATATGTGATGTGCACAAGTTAGCCCCGCCTCAATCCGAGGTCCGGTGTGGCTGGAACCACTCAAAATGTATCAATTTTATTTGAAATGGACAGGATTATAAGTGAAAACAACAACTGGCATACGGAAAACCGGCCAAATGCATTCAGATTGTGTTGATACTTTTGGACAACGATACATGGGTCATTTATGACGTGTAAGAGTCAACCCTATCCCAATATGAGGCATGGTGGGTCTGGTATCACTCCAAGTGTATGTCTTTTGTTTAAAATGGACATCATTTTAAGTGAAAACAACAACTGACATACAGAAAACCGACCAAATGCATTCAGATTCTGTTGAAACTTTATAAAAACGATCCATGGGTCATACGTGACGTGTAAGAGTAAACCCCGCTTCAATATTAAGCGCGGTGTGACCATAACCACTCAAATTGTCTCTCTTTTTTTTAAAATGAAGATCATTTTAAGTGAAAACAACAACTGCCATACGGAAAACTGACCAAACGCATTCGGATTCTGTTGAAAATTTAGGAAAATGATCCATGGGTCATATGTGACATGTACGAGTCAACCCCACCTCAATATAAGGCGTGGTGTGGCTAACACCACTCAAATTGTGTCTCTTTTTTTTAAATGGACATCATTTTAAGTGAAAAAAACAACTGACATACGGAAAACCGATCAAACGCATTCAGATTCTGTTGAAACTTTAGGAAAATGATCCATGGGTCATATGTGACATTTACGAGTCAACCCTGGCTCAATATGAGGCGTGGTGTGGCCGGTATAACTCTAACTATCTCTCTCTTTTTTTAAATAGACATCATTTTAAGTAAAAACAATTGGTATACAGAAAACCGACCAAACGTATTTGGATTGTGTTGATACTTTAGAACAATGATCCATGGGTTGTATGTGACGTGTATGAGTCATTTAAAAGTCTTGGTCATGTTAAGGTCATTTAAATGTCTTGGGCATCCCTACCCATGATAATATCATCACATAAAAATCATTCATCCTCCTACTCATAGTTTTCTTCCCTACTCAAGAAACTCAGCCTACACCCTCTAGCTGGTCCTACCCCAAGTAACCACATGAACTTGAAAAACACCAACACTCCAAGTGATTCTCATTTAATGAAAACCAGGAACCCCCTTGTGCTTCCTACCAAAACCAAATCTCCCATGCACAGTCTCCACCCAAAGAGAAAGTCTGCACGTAAAACCACATCAACCCACATTTCCTCGAGCACCTATTATTCTCATGATCAAATTTATAAGTATATGGACTACCCATTTTAATATAAATTACATGGGCTAGGCACCCAAACAAGTCCATCCCTCTATAAACCAACCAGTTTCTTTAATATATCTCTAAAATTTTCTTTGGATTTTAAATCTCTCCAACTAATGGCTTCTCAACATTTGTCTAACCTTTTGTAAACAGTTATCTTTAAACTATTAACACTTTGTATTTAACTTAAAGATAAGTTTAACAATAATTTTGTATCTTGGAGAGGTGCAGATTTTTAGTTTTATAGGTTGGGGTTTACAGGTTGGGAAATATATTGGAGAGGTGCAGGTTTATAGTTTTACAGGTTGGGGTTTACATATTTGGGGAATATATTTTGTATCTTGGGGTTTATAGTTTTACAGGTTGGGGTTTACAGGTTGGAGAGGTGCAGGTTTATAATTTTTCAGGTTTATAGTTTTACATGAAGGTTGTCCAGTTTTGGGGATATAAGATGTATACCAACGGTTCTGCAAACCATTGGTATATAGAGTATGCTGGACAGAGTATGCCAATGGTTTAGAACCGTTGGTACACAGGACAGAGTATGCCACTGAAACCGTTGGTATACAGGTATGCCAATGGTACTAAAACTGTTAGTATACTACGGGTTGGAATAAAATGTATACCAACGGTCTGAAAACCATTGGTATACCCACCAGTACCAACGGTTCATCAACCGTTGGTACATATATATACCAACAGTTTAAGTAGAACCATTGGTATAGATTAATTTCAGACCATATATGCCAACGGTTCTCTAGGAACCGTTGGTATAAAGCTACTGCCACGCCTCACACACCAATGGGTTGTGAAACCATTGGGAAACACTATCCCAATGGTTTTAGTGGATATCCCAACGATTTAAAATCATTGGGAAAGATGGAATTTCTAGTAGTGTAGTTTAACCATGCTCAAACCATACAAAACTCCCTTGTACCTCACAAAGCCACACTACATGGTTAGTACTAACCACATGCCAACTGTGCACTAGGCCTGCATTCTCCAAAATTCATATTTTTAACCCTCATTCCCTCAAAACCTCTAGAATGACTTCAAAGACAAACAAAGATTAAATTAAATCATACCAGAATCCGGTGGTCATTACAATTCTCCCTACAATAAAAGATTTTTGTCTTATAAAAATGATCAATATCCTTAACTCACAAAAGGAGAAGGATATTAAAACCTTATCAATGACTCCCACTCCCACCTCACATGGCTATCACATCTTCACTTTCATAGTGCATGGACAAAAGGAATTATTTTACTGCATAGTACCATATCTTAGTGGTCCAAAATCCGAACTGGTTTCTCAACCATAGTAGCATCATGCTCAAGATCAACATCCTACCATTCAATCACATGGGTAGGATCTGGTTGATACCTGAAACTGGAACCATTTCATGTGTCTAATTCAAATGATATGGTAATTCAAATCGATATTCCACCTTTCTAACTCATTCAACAATCTCAAAGGGGTCAACAGACCTCGATGCCAACATACCCTGCCTACCCAACCAAAGGTGTCCCAAGTGACGTGAAACATAAAGAAAACCCCAATCATAAAACTTGAACTCTAGAGGCCTATAATGATGTTCCACATAGGATTTATGAAATCTTTTATTCATGACCAATCTCTTCCAAATCAACTGCACCTTTTTTGTCATTTCCTAAACAAGGCTCAGTCTAACCAAGGACCGCTCTCCTATCTCTTCCCAAAATAAGGGATACCAACATGGTTACCCATAAAATTCTTTAAAGGGTGAAAAAATTATCAAGTATTGATAACCAACTATAAATAAATTAATTTCCAAAGATCCACCAAAATTAAGAAGACATAACCAGAGTATATACACATGAACCAAAATAGTTATCTCTGTCTATCCATCCATTTATGGATGATATTTCATGATCAATTTCAATTGGTAATCCATTGACTCTTGAAAAAATTTCCATAACCTAGATGTAAACCTCGGGTATTTATCTGAAATAATCATAAAAGGAACCCCAAGAATTTTTACAACCTCTCATACATACAATACTTCGAGTTATTCTACATTTATCATCTTCTTTATGGATAGAAAATGAGCTGATTTTATGATTCGATCAATGATCACCCAAATCACGTCATTCCCACTAGAATTCTGTGGTAAAACAATGATGAATTCCATGGAGATTTTTTCCCAATTTCATATGGAAATGGTAAAAGGTTCAAAAAACCAAAATTTATCTAGTGTTCTTCTTTAATTTTTTGATAAGTGAGACACTCTCACACAAAATATGAAATCAACCATCTCATTCCCAACCACCAATACCAATGTTTCAAATCATGATACATCATGGTATCCCTAGGGTGTATGGACCATAAATAATGGTGCTCATTTTCTATCAAATCGCATCTTAGATAACTCAGAATGACTGACCTTCTATGGAAACACAAATCACCATCGGGAGTCCAAGACCACTCACCCAAGGACTCCCCAACATTTAGGATTTTACTTAAAGTGTTGGAAATTGGTGTATGTCACCTGCTCGAGCCAAAATCACTAATCAAAATATGTGTTAGCCTTCACTGAAGTTTGGAAGACCTTCCCTCCAGCCTCTTCCACTTTCAAACACATATCAGTGAAAAAACTCATCATAGAACACTTCTCCACTGACTCCTTCATGCCTTGAGTCGGTAATTTTCTGATCAATGCATTGACGACCACATTTCCTTTCTCAAAAGTGTAATCAATATCAAAATAAAAAGTTTATAGATACTCAACCCAGAACCTCTAACATAAATTCAAATCTATCTGAGTAAAAATATACTTCATACACTTATGATCAGAATATACTATAAATGGGTCCCCCAAAGAGATAGTGACACCACCTTTTGAGGGCATGCATAAATTATACCAACTCAATATCATGAGCAGGTTAGTTCTTCTCATGGTTTAGTAATTGGAAAGAACCATAGGCCAACACCTATTTCAACTGCATCAAGACACAACCCAAACCTATACTAGATGAATCGAATAAAACATCATAACCCAAACCTAGTTCTAGAAGAATCAAAACTCGATCTAAAATCAACCTCACCATTAGTTCCTAAAAATATGTCTGACATTTTTCATTCCAATCAAACTTTACACCCTTATAGGTTAAATCTTCCATAATAAATGAAATATTGGAGAAGTTTTAGATAAACTGCATGTAGTAACCATACAAACACAAGAAACTTTAGATCTAAAACAAATTTCAAGGGTGGTATTGGGATATCACCCCAATATCTTTTTAGGATTCACTAGGACACCCCTATCAGATATAGAATTCCCTATAAATTTCACCTCCAAGATCCAAAATTCACACATGGAAGGACTACCATACAAGTGATGTTCCCTGAAGGTTTAAAGAATGATATCCAAATGGTTCATGTACTCCTCTTATGACTTCAAGCATGCCAAAATATCATCCATGAATGAAAACAAATAATATTCTTAGAATCGGTGAAATATTTGGTTCATCAATTCTATAAATATCGCAGGAGCATTAGTGAGACTGAATAGCATGTCTAGAAACTCAAAATTACCATATCAGCCCCTAAATGGTGTCTTAAGTATATCCTCTCCTAGAAACTTCAACTGATGGTACTCTAACCAAAGGTTTATCTTTAAAAACCAATTATCCCCTTTAATATGATCAAAGAGATCATAAATCCTAGGCAACTGATATTTTTACTTAGAGGTCACATGATTTAACTTTCAATAATTTGCACAAAGAGTGAGGCTCACATCTACCTTCTTAGAAAAGAGGATAGGTGAATCCCATGGTGAAATTCTAATGGTAGTAAATCCATCATCCTCAAGTTCCACAAGGTGTAATTTAAATTCCACAAACTTAGTAAGTTCCATACGATAAGATGGAATAAAAAATAACATCATACCATGGAAAAAGTCAATTGTAATCTTGGCCTCTATCTGTTGTGGTAAACCATAAAAATCATATGGGAGGACCTTGAGGTATGAACATACCTATGTAGGATGTGGACTTCTTAAATAATTCTTAATAGCATCAAGAAACATCTCTGAAAACTAACTTGAGATCACCCCAGCATATGAAACAACTCGCCATGCTCTCCCAAACCTAGAATCCCACTCACCCTAAAGTTCATAAGTGACTCCATTGAGAGATAGAAACTGAAATCGATGATCATTACATTAGATCTAGGACTAAACAATGATCATACAATCCATTCCAATAATATGTTTGAATATATCAAGTTCAAGAACCAAGAAATCTGACACCACTTTGAAGTCGGTTATTGCCACCTAACACATGGGACACCAAAAACCTTGTTCATACATCTTTCCCAAAGGAATGGAAAAATCCAAAAATAAAGTAATAAGCTATAAATGAAATCCCAACATGCCAAACAACTTTGATGATATAAAAGATTGAGTATCACTTATGTCAAATAAAGATGGAACCATATAAGATGAATTAAACACCATACCTCTTACAGTAGTCGATCCTACCTCAGATTCCTCTGTTTTATACTCCACTGTGTAAAGAGGTTTGGTCTTAGTTACTCCATGATCTTTCGTAGTCGTAATAATGTTCCCCTTATCCTGAGAATATGACCCACCACCCTTGGAATCATCAAAATGAACCTATGAACACTTGGTGAGAGTGTATCTAACCTTAATGCCTTTGGAAATCCTTCCACAAAAATGCCTTAGATGGCCAGATTGTCAACAATGATGAAAAGTCTTGGGAACCTCTGAAAAATTGTGCTTTGTATGACCAAGCCTTCCACGCTAATAGAAAATAACCTACTAGTTTCCTGAAGGAGTCCCTGAAATTGGTCCTGAAGAAAACTGGCAACCTCTGCACTTCTTTTTTTTAACATAAGACACTCCTTGACCAAAAACAACATCAACTGAAGCACTACCCAAATCTATTCTTCTAGTTATGTCTACCTCTTCCATATCCAATCACTACGGGAAAAGTGGGGATTTACGATGGGTCATTTGCGATGGATCAGTGTCCCATCACAAATAGTCAGTCGAAAGGGCTTTTTTGCGATGGGAGCACCAGCCCATCGCAAATAATAAGATTTTTGCGACCAGGTGATGGTTCCCATCGCAAAAGGTTTGGCACGCCTTGCATGCCAACCTGTAGGGAAGGGTATTTACAATGGGTTATAATAGCCCATCACAAATACTTAGTGGCATTTTTTGTATTTGCGACAGGATATAAATATCATCGCAAATACTATCTCGGCAGGTTATCTTTTGCAACGGGTCTCAACATAAAAGATTTTTTAACCACCGCCCCTAATTAATAGGGGCGGTGGACATTTGTGATGGGACCCATTGCAAATAATCTTCTCACAACTAATCTAACCTATATATTTCTCCACCCGTTTTTCCTGATTTCACTCAATTCTCTACTACTATCTCTCTCTCTAGCGGAAAATTTTCTCTCAAAATTTTTCAGTTTAAAATTTTAATTCAGGGCATTATTCTTAGCTTATATCCTTCAAAAGTTTCAGTTTTAAGGTATTTATCTATTTCTTTTGTTTTTTACTAAATTCATTTTATTTTATTTGAGTTATAATTATTGTTAATTAGCTGCAATTAAATTAAATTAGAATTAGATAGTTTTATTCAGCATTATTTATGTTTATTTTTACAAATAAATATGTGTGATTAAATGAATTAGTATTAATTAATAGTTATTATATTAATAATTATTAATTAGTAATAATTAGTATTAAATTGTAATAATTAGTCTTGAATTATAATAATTAGTATTAAATTATAATAATTTGTAAAAAATTGTAATAATTATTAATAAATTGTAATAAATTGTAATAATTATTAATAAATTTTAATAATTAGTTATAAATTGCAATAATTAGTAATAAATTGCAACAATTAGTAATAAGTAGTAATAAATTCTAATAATTAGTAACAAATTGTAATAATTAGTATTAAATTGTAATAATTAGTAATAAATTGCAACAATTAGTAATAATTAGTAATAAATTGTAATAATTAGTAATAAATTGTAATAATTAGTAATAAATTGTAATAATTGGTAATAAACTGTAATAATTGGTAATAAATTGTAATAATTGGTAATAAATTGTAATAATTGGTAATAAATTGTAATAATTCATGATAAATTATAATAGTTGGTGATAAATTGTAATAATTAGTGATAAATTAGGATAATTAGTAATAAATTGTGATAAATTACAATAATTAGTAATAAATAGTAATAACTAGTAATAAATTGTAATAATTAGTAATAAATTGCAATAATTAGTAATAAAATCTAATAATTAGTAATAAGTTTTAATAATTAGTAATAAATTGTAATAATTAGTAAAAAATTACAACAATTTGTAATAATTAGTAATAACATTTAATAATTAGTAATAAATTTGAATAATTAGTAATAATTTCTAATAATTAGTAATAAATTGTAATAATTAGTAATAAATTGCAACAATTAGTAATAATTAGTAGTAAATTATAATATTTTGCAATAAATTATAATAATTAATTATAAATTATAATAATTAGTAATAAATTATAATAATTAGTAATAAATTACAATAATTAGTAATAAATTATAATATTTATTAATAAAATATAATAATTATTAATAAATCCTAATAACTAGTAATAAATTCTAATAATTAGTAATAAATTCTAATAATTAGTAATAAATTCTAATAATTTGTAATAAATTCCAATAATTAGTAATAAATTCTAATTATTAGTAATAAATTGTAATAATTAGTAATAAATACTAATAATTAGTAATAAATTGTAATAATTGGTAATAAATTAAAATAATTTGTAATAAATTGAAATAATTAGTAATAATTAGTAATAAATTATAATAATTAATAATAAATTGTAATAATTAGTAATAAATTAAAATAATTGGTAATAAATTGTAATAATTAGTAATAAATAGTAATAATTAGTAATAAATTATATTAATTAGTAATAAATTGTAATAATTAGTAATTAATTGTAATAATTAGTAATAAATTGAAATAATTAGTAATAATTAGTAATAAATTCTAATAATCGGTAATAATTAGTAATAAATGTTAATAATTGTTAAAAAATTCTAATAATTAGTAATAAATTATAATAATTTGTTATATTTAGTAATAGATTATAATAATTAGTAATAAATTCTAATAATTAGTAAAAATTGTAAAAATTAGTAATAAGTTTTAATAATTAGTCATAAATTGAAACAATTAGTAATAAATTGCAGCAATTAGTAATAAATTGCTACAATTAGTAATAATTAGTAATAAATTTTAATAATTATAACAATTGGTAATAAATTTTAATAATTAGTAATAAATTGTAATTAATTCTAATAATTAGTAATAAATTGTAATAATTAGTAAGAAATTGCAACAATTAATAATATATTGCAATAATTAGTAAAAAATTCTAAGAATTGGTAATAAATTTCATTAATTAGTAATCATTAATAATAAATTATAATAATTAGTAATTAGTTTCTAATAATTAGTAATTAATTTCTAATAATTAGTAATTACTTTCTAATAATTACCAATAATTATTCATAGTTACCAAGAATTAGAAATAATTTTCAATAATTACTAATAATTATTAATAACTACTAATAATTAGTGTTAATTAGCATTAATTAGCAATAATTGGCAATAATTACCAAGAAATTGTAATAAAATGGAATAATTTCCAACGAATTGGAGGCTCCCTTTTTCCTAACACCTTATATCCTTAAAAATTCTTCCCCATTGAAATAACTATGAAAAATATGTCCTCACATATGGATATCCATTTTCGTATGCACGAGAATGAAGAGTAGCACGGCGAGGCCAACTTGATCTTTATTCTCGTGCATATAAAAATGGATATGTGTACGTCAGAGCAGATTTTTCATACTAATTTTAGTCAGAGAGAGTTGCAAGGAGATGAGATGTCTGGAAAAAGAGGCTCTTTTTCATTACGACTCATCTCTTTGAAACAGTCTTATAGTGAAATCGCTATGAAAAATATCCTCTAAGGTACAAATATCCATTCTCGTATGCACGAGAATAGAGAGAAGTGCGGTGAGGCATACCTGCTCTCCATCCTCATACATACAGAAATGGATATCTATACATTGGAGCAGATTTTTCATAGTTATTTCAGTCAGAGATAGAGGAGATGAGTCATCGGGAAAAAGAGATTCGACAAATCTGATAGAAATTGTGTCGCCAATAATTATCAATTATTAGTACAAATTAGTTGTAATTAATAATAATTAGTTGTAATTAGTATATATTATTATAAGTTAGTGTAGATTAGTATAACAGTTTTAAAAAATACTATAAATAAGTATGAAATAATTGAAATTATTATAATTTTATTGAAAAAATAATTTAATTATCATCTCTTTTTTGGATAGTGTTGTTCTTATATCAAATTATACAAAAATACTAATTATTTTATATTTTTAAGAGAAATATGGAACAAAGAAGCTAACAACAATCATTATTAGACGATCATGCTTGGATAAATCAGTATAAGAATCCAAATAGTTATGGTTTAAATCCCATATATATTGAGGGTGTTGAAGCATTTTTATTATTTACATCATCAAACCCATAATTTGTTTCAAAAGGGACAATTAAGTGTCCTTGTAAAAAAATTTCCCTAAGAATGTTTGACACATTTGACAATGTCGGGGGTCATTTATTGTGTTTTGGTTTTCAACCAAATTATGTTTTTTGGTATCAACATGGTTAACATAGTTCCATAGAAGATACTAATAATTTGTTTTTGATCCATCATGGTTTCAAAATTTAGTACATGATGTGGAAGGTCTGTCTTTTCAAAAATCTAAAACTCAGAATGATGTTAATTTAACTCATGAGTTGGAACCATCTCATTTTTACGAGTTGTTGAGCTTTACTGAGGATTCCTTATATTTTGGTTGCAAGATAAGAAAATTTTAAGAAGTTTCTAAATTTATTTCTGTTAAATCAGATAATTTAATGTCAAATAGCTGCTTTGATCAGATATTATCTTTGGTAAAAACACTTCTACCTAAAGTAAATGTGTTTCCTACAAATTTCTATGAGAGCAAGAGGCTTCTTCTTAATATGGGTCTTGGTTATCATAAGATTCATGCTTGTTCAAATGATTGCATCTTATATTATGGTGAAAATTTGTCATTGGATAGTTGTCCCACATGTGGATAATTGAGGTATAAAGAGGCTCGATGAGGGAGGTCTAGATTGATTCTAGTAAAATAATTGGGGTATTTCCCACTTACACTCAGATTTTAACATTTATTTATGTCTCAGAACACAATGGAATTGATGTCCTAGCACAAAACCGATATTCTAATAGGTAAAACCTTAAATAGTCTCTATGATGGTGAATCATGGAAACATTTTGACCAAGTGAATCCTTCTTTTGCTTTATAATCCTGAAACATGTGATTGGGTCTTTCTACTAACGGTTTCTGTCCATTTGGTTCTTATGGTAGTCAGTATTCATGTTGTCTTGTCTTTATAACTCTGTAAAATTTACCTCATTGGATATTTATGAAGGAACCATATATATTATTGAACTTATTAATTCCAAGACATCTGAAAAATAAAATTGTTGTTTATTTAAAACCATTGATTGATGAGTTAACTTCATTGTGAAGTAATGGTGTCATTACATTTGATGTTGATGTGAAACAAAATTTATTGTTGAAAGCTGCATTGATGTGAAAAATTAGTAACTTCCCAGCATATAGCATGTTATCTGGTTGGAGTAAACATGGTCCAAAATCATGTTTGTACTATATGAGAGATATCAAATCATTTATGCTTGTTAATGGAAAAAACATGTTTTTTCAACTGTCATCATAGATTCCTTCCAACTAATCATCCTTTTTAGAGGAACAAATATCTTTTCAGAAAAGGACCAATTGAAATAGATGGACCTAAATTGATGATCTCAAGTATAGAGTTAAAATCAATTGTCTCTTTATTACCTCTCATCCCATTTGGACTAATAACAAACCAATAGAAAATTGATGGATTTGGGAAAGAACACAATTGGATAAAACATATCATTTTTTTGGATCTGTCATATTGGTCGGATTTTTTGGTCCGTCACATGTTGGATATCATGCATATAGAGAAAATCTATTTTGATAATTTGTATCATGTAATATTTGATACATCAGGTAAGACCAAAGATAATGTAAAGGCATTATTAAATCTTTCCCAAATTTGTAGGCAACCAAAACATGAACTATTGAAAAATGTCAGATGACATAAGTTAATCAATCCAAAATCATCTTATACACTCTCCAAATAGAATAAATTTTTATTTTTTTAGAGGATTTCAAATTTGATACTTCCAGATGGTTATGTTTCTAATTTGGGAAGATGTGTCAAAAACGGTCATATTATGAGATTAAAAAGTCATGATTTTCATGTTATAATGGAAAGACATATACTGATTAGATTAATAGGTTTGTTGAATTATATGATTTGGGATGATCTAAAAGACATATCATTTTTTTGAGACATTTGTGTAGTGAAAAGTGACTACAATGCATTAAGTAGACAATAAGAATATGTTGTTTTAATTTTATGTAAACTGGAAAAAATATTCCCCCTGGATTTATTTGACTCGATGGAATATTTAATATTACATTTTCCACATGAAGAAAAATATGGAGGTCTGGTACAGTTTCAATGGATGTTCCCATTCAATATATGCATGTAGAAATTTAAGAACAAAGTACGTAACAAAGAATTGGTTGATGGTTCAATTGCATAAGCTTATTTGCAGGAGTAAATTTCTTTTTTCTTCTCTCATTATTTTCAATCTAAATATCCATCAAAACACAAAAATATGGGCCTTAATGAGGTAAATTTTGGTGATGAAATGGGAAATCAATTATCAGTTTTCAATTAGCCTAAACATGGCTTCGGTGGAGTTTATTAATGATGGGTTTCAGATAATGAACATCACAGAGCTCGTACATATATTCTGCTCAATTTTGAAGAAATGAATCCATTTTTTTGTGATTTATCCTATCACTTATTCTATAATTTTTTTACAATAAATTAATATTATTTTATTTGTATGTTATATGTTAATCATATCAAGAAACAACTTCTATAAATTATAGTAAATTCTTTTGAAGAATATCAGCAAAAAAACATTTCCTACTGGTTTCAAAAATTGGTAACATAAATTATTTTTGGTTTAACATATAAAATAAATTTATTATTTGTTATATTGATAATTTTTTTACAAATTTTTAGGTATCTCAACATACTGATAAAATTGATAATAGATCATGTGTATTGAGTAACCCACCATAAAAAAGGTTAAATCTTATAATGTATATGTGGTGAATGGTTTTTGATTTCATACACATGTACATGAGGAAACAAAAAAATGAATAGTGGTGTTTTCTTAAGAGGATCTCATCATAGAGAAACTGAAGTTGACTTTTACAGCATTATGGAAAAAATTATTGAACTGTGTTATCTGGGACAACTTTACTTAATGATGTTTAAATATCAGTGGTTGGATGCTGAGAGAGGCTTGCATGTTTATCTGACCCATGAAATCATTGATATTAAATATAAAAGTCTTCTTGTATTAAATGAACTATTTTTTTAACTCATCAGGCATATCTAATTTATTATTAAAAATATTGTGATAATTTAAGAGAGTTGAGTGATTGGTGGAGCATAATAAAAATTAAATCTTAGGAAAATTAGTTTACTCAAAGTGAATGTGGTTCTGCTGAAGTGAAACTAATTGAAATTTTTCAAGAGACTGCATTAAATCCATATTTTTCAAGAAGATACACAAATATCAATAATGACACCTCATAGTTAAGGTTCGATTGTGATGATTATGTTAATGATGTTGCAAATGAATTTAAAATGACAAGAGATGATGAAACTAAAACTCATATGGAAATTGATGATGCTAATGAGGAATATGAAGACATTGACATCATCATATATGAAGATGAGGATGAATATGAACATTGACACACATAAATTCTTGTTATAATCATATATAATATTTATTTATATATAATATTTATTTTCAACTATTTTCTAACAACAATCATTTCATTTTTTATATGGAAAAGGATCTGTATCATCTGTTATAGGAAACTGATCTACCTTTGGACGAGCATGATGTTGGATCATCTGACCCTCAGACTACTGGCAGTTTAGGGTGGACTCGTAGGGGGCATGGTCTTGCATGATTCATGATTACTTGCCCTATCCTTGAGAGATGTCCATATATTGGCTTCGATTCACAAGTGAAAAGGTATGTTTACCTGTGTATTTTAGTTAGTTTTAAATAATTTATTTATATACTAATTGTTTGATTATTTTTTCATTTTTTTTACAACTTTGCGCATATAGATACTGGATAGAGGAGCGCCGTATTGCACAATTATTTTTCCAAATCATGGGTCTCATGGGATCATATTCCCGTTGATGTGAAACACCGCATGTTTGGTCATTGGCTTCTACGTAAATAAATAATATTTATTTTGAAATTAATTTAATTAATAACTTGATATTATAAATTATTTGTAGGTTTTATGGAATCCCATTAATGAGAGCATTTGTGATGCAATCTAGAAGCCATGGCATGGTACTATGTATCAGCATTGTAGTTATTTTTTGTACAATTTGAGAAAGAAAGTAATGGAGAAAGCAGGAGTGAAAAAGATTGATGAGTATTATCAATACCACTGACCTGATTACATTTCATCTCGGTTTTGGGATGGATCATGTTCATACTGGTCAGGTGGATGTTTTTAGAGTAGATCATCGATAGGTTGAAAAAATCGGGGGGAGACAGGAGGTGACGCATCGAGCCAGTAGTCGTACATTCAGTACGCATAGAGAGCACATGGTGAGTACTTTTTTTAGATATTTTATATAACTTTAAATGTAAACAGTTTATTTTATATTCATATAGGTAGTTAAACAACCTGATATTATGAAGTCAGACATTTATAGGAGGATGCATAGTGATCTGACCACTTGATAGATTAGAGGTGTTCGCCAGCGTCAGATTATGGTCAGTATTTTTTTTGAGTTTAAAATTTAACTACAAATAATATTTTAACTATTTTAATTTTAAATTAAAATTTAAGGATTTATATGAGGTCACGACATCTCAGAAACAGACTAAGAGTTAGGTCGAGACCGATACTCAGACCAGTTCCCACTGATTTGATGAGACATCATGGATGCAGGCGACCTAGTATGCCTTCGAGAAAGGATGATTTGTTGGTATCAGCTCTCGATTGACGCATGTGGATAATTATGGCACCATTGAAATGTTGGCATCCATATTGAGAGGAGATTATAGAGATTCTTCATCATCTGCTGCACAGTATCAGGAACAGATGCAATCTCAAAACTGAGATTATAGAGAGTATGCGTAGGGAGAAAGAGTAGATGCGTCAATAGAAGCAGTAGGAGGAGGAGGAAGAGTTTGTACGATAGTAGCAGCAGTAGGAGGAGATGCAATAGGAGATGCGTTGATGGAGGTAGCAGTAGGAGCAAGAGCATTTTGAGTACATGTGACGTCTGACTCATGGTTTAGGGATGAAGTTCTCTCCACCATCTCCTCCAACTCCTCTAGCTCCTCCAGAAGACTCTCCCCCTAACCGATCTATTTATATTTAATGATAAAACATTTGGATGTAAATTTTATTTTTAATATTAACTATCTACATTTCTATCTAGTTTATTATTTATATTGTTGCGAATATTACATTTTTTATCATTTATATAACTTTGATAATTTTATAATTTTATTTAATTATTATTTTTTACTATTTTCGTTTTATTATTTTTCTTATATTTTTCACGAATATTGAGGTTTTCATTATTTTATAATTTTTTATTATATTAGTAATATTAATATTATTATTTCATTAATAATAATAATAATAATATATTATCAATATTTTTTTATTATTTTTATATGAATATTATTTTATTATTTTATAATTTATTTTATTTTACTAGTATTAATATTATTATTTCATTAATATTAGTATTATTTTATTATTATTATTATTATTTTATTGATTTTTTTTACACTTTTTGTGATGGACCATTGCAAAAAATGGTTTCAAAAACTCTGCCAGGATTTTTGTAACGGGGTGGCGCAATAATTTATTTGAATAACCATGAGAAAGATATTTGTGATGTATCTGCATCCCGTAGAAAAAAAATTATTTTTGAGATGGGTCATCGCAAAAAAACTATATTTGTGACGCCCTTTTATGCAACGGGGAATTTGCGATGGGGGCCCATTGCAAAAGTACCAATTTCTAGTAGTGGATTTATCAAATACCTCCAAAAAATAGAAGGAACATGATAACTATAATTGATTGAATATTGTCCCTCAGTCCTATCTCAAACCTCTGAGATTTTAAGTAATCATTTATAAACAAATTTTCCACTAAATGTACCAACAAATAAAATGGGTTGAATACTCTAGAATGGTACGCTCTCCTTTCAAAAAAGTAAAAAAATCCTAGGTATTTTCCACCTACAAAATCTCTAAATAAAAGTACTTATTGAATACTTTTTTAAGGAAGTCCAAGTAATATTCTCATGAAATTTATATTTCACAATAGATTCTGACAACCTTATTCACAATCCTTAGATCATGTATGTGAAAAAAATCACATTATAGTTCTTATGAGTCTTGAAGAAGTTAAAGATATTATCAATCTTCAAAATCCATTTCTCATATTTCTGGGTATCTTTATCTTCATGGAAGATGTGTGGATTCTACTTGGTAAACTTCAAACCATGATCCGCCATCCATCCTGGGTTCCCAAAACCCACCTGGCCTAGAATCTTAATGGTGTGGATTAATAATTCAACTAAAGAAGGGTCCAGTGGAGGATTTTTATATGAAACCTATCTCATAGCTTCCTCAATTGAATTGGTAAGATCTCTTCATAGATTTATTGTTTAATAAACACAACACAAAAACTATTCAGTTTAAGAGAAAATTTCCATGTTATATTCCCAACTTCTAGAATCTTAATTAATGCCTTTAAAAAATAAAAATTTAAATCATTTATGGATTCTAAAAATGAAATAAAACACCTTAAAAAAATAGGTTCATTTAAATAAACCAAATTTCTAGTTCATTAAAATAACTATAAAAACTGAGTATCAATCTTAGAAAAAATTCTTGACTACCTAAGGTAATTATATTTTATCCCCGTAAGTGAGCTTGCCAAGAACTCTCCCACAATTACTGCTCAAATTTCAATAGTCCTAACTTCTATCTACCAAATATACTGAAAAAAACCCATGTAATATTAAAACACTTCTTACTAGGTATTCCCTCTACTACGATTCTATAAGGAACAAACCTGGGTTAACTAGACAAGTCATCTGAGAGGGTACACCGTGTGGTGAGGTGAAAAAAGTAAGAAAAGTCTCATGTAAAACTAAAGATCAAATAGAGTAAACCATATAAGAAAATAATGAATATCCATGATAAATACAAAAGCAAACCAAACGAAATAAACTATAAATATGAAACAAGACAAGACCAATAAGTTTCCATTTGACAAACTGTCACCTCCAAAGCATCATACTATGAAGATGATGACCACAAGAGAAACCAGCATGCTACATAATGCAATTCCCTTTACCTAATTACTAAAAAACATCTAAAACTTCTTAAATGAAAATGTAGAATGTGAACATAAATCATAGTAGTATTTCACTAAAGAATCTATACAAAGTATAATATCAAGAATCTGGTAGTTCAACATTTAAAACAAATCCAGTTTTACAAAGAATTTTCATATGAGAAAAACCATTTCTTAAATCATCTTTTTGTTTTCATAAAAATCCATTAATATTAATGATTTAAGTAATATTACACATACTTGTGATAAATCATGAAATTATAATCCAAACTAACCATGGATATACTATAAGATAATCATGTGAGCTAATAACTATGAAATAGACCATCATGTGATAAACTAATCTTAAATGAAAAGGAAACGATTTGGGATCTAACCTATGGGAATAGAAACAAGACATGAAAAAATCTCCAATTTAGACCAAATTTGGATCCAACTAGTATAACCTCTAGTGGAATTATTCACACTAAAGTGACACAAAACCTCTAGTGGTATTACACACATTAAAGTGACAAGTCTAACTCTCAATGCACTAAAGTATACCCAATGAGATAATTTTTATAAAATTAATTTAAAAACGTTGATCACAATTTATAACACATTTTCATATCCAATAATGTCCACTTTACTACATGAAACCCCATTTTATAATAAAAACCACAATTTAATCATTTTATCTAACACTTAGTGGGAACAAATCTGTTTTTAAAGAAAATCCACTTTAAAAACATAAATATTTTCCAATAAAACTACTAAAAATAGAAATCAATCAATTTCAAATTTTAAAAAAATTAATTTACAAGAATGTAAAGCAATTAATATGTTAAAACATTTGTATAGTGACACCTACCTCGATAATGGATGTAAAATCAATCGTCTTCGATAATGGATATCAGGGAATATTAGAATGTGTCATCATGATCCTAGATCCAAAAGAAAAAAAATCAATCCTCTACAAAACCCAATAGATCTAACATCCATATACCAATTGGGTTCTAACGAGACAAGAGTAAAAGATATCTAGTGATAATCTATAAAGTAGAGGGGAAACCAGATAAAAAACACAATATACCTTAAAGATATCTATTAATAATGAAGTAATTCCACAAAGAATTAAAGGGGCTAATACTCTAGATTGATGGGGAATTTTTAGTTTGTTATTAATGTGTATTAAAGAGAGATTAGGCATAAAAAATATCATAATAAATAGGGTAAAATCCAACATTTTTAAGGTCTGGAGGGATATGCATGGTTAGTCTAACTGTGCACTAACCATGTGTGGTTAATTCCACTTTAAAAGAGAAGTCACACAGTTTATTGAGGAAAACCTCATATTTTGGGAAAACCATGCTTAACCCCTATGAAACCTCAGTATAATCACTCAAACCATGCAAGGTTTCCTTGGTGAGCTGCATGATTAGTTTAACTATGATCAACCTATGAAAAAATCTTATATAACCTCATAGAGTCATACCATATAGTTATCGCTTGGTTATTACTAACTGTGTACCAAACATGCACCTAGCCTTCTCCAAAATTTTACATTTTCTATCCTTTTCCCCCAAAACCTCTAGATTGACTTGAATGAAAAATCAAGCTTAAATTAAGGCATACATGGGATCCAATGGGTGTTATACAAATTCTTTATCAAATTCCTAATTAGTCGAAATATAAATATTACATTTGAGAAATAATGTACCTAAAAATTCCCATTACTTATTCATAAATATTAAATTATTTTTCTAGTATGCTTCTTGATATATGAAAAACAAAAAAAAATTAATTTTCATTAGATTTTCTATGGATATTTCATTTCACTGAAGGATAATTCAAAGGTTTATTTAGATTAGACCCTACCTTAATTCCTTTTTCTTTTCCATTCCTTTTATTCAATATAAGGACTGACAGTTTATCCTTCTTCATTATTTATCATCTTGATGAATTATTTTCAAGAGATCAAAAAGTGAATTAAATATATTGTTCATATTAAAATTAATAATAAAACTTGAGAAGTTGTAAGGTAATTATTATAGAATAATATCTATAGATATCTCCTTAGGAATATTGAATCCAAATAACCCAATTCTCAATGTACCTAATCATTTAGAGTGCATGAGGTTGGATCAGGACTCCATCCCCAAACTTTTACAGGAATATTTTTTTGTAGATATCATATATCACAATTCAAAATTACTCCTTAAAAATCTCTTATACATGAGACAACATAAATTATACATCCTTTTCTTCATACTTGTTTTGAAGCTCAATTGATATAGATGATATCATAATTCATTGAATATCTAATGCATCATCCATATGTTTCCAATAGAGATAATTCTCATCCTCACTAGCTTCCTGGGGAGTCTTAACTAGTAATGGGTATTCTAGTACATAAATATTCCTTTCTTTCAAGGGTACAATGCATAAACTCATGTACCACTCCTAGAATTTGTTTTGATAAGAACATTTTCTTTGTTAAATATTTATTATAATGATAGTGTGTTTGTGGTATTAACTATAATTATCTAAAACAAATAAAATAATAGATTACTAATTTAACTTGAATTCTAATTAAGACATAATTAATGATTTACTTAATTATACCATTATTTTATCAAATCCTAACGTCCCTCATCCTTAGATTTGGAATATCCAATCACTCAAATATTCTAGTATAACAAATCCATATTTCACTTCCCATAATCCAAATGGAGGCCTTATCAAATTATTTGAATGTATTTATCTAGACTTTATTCTTTAACACTACATTAAATTGTACCTCCTTGATTTTTTGAGTTGACTCCACAATCCTAAAATATTATATTCATATTCTTTCAACACTTACCTATAAATTTCACCAATCATGTTCGGGAAACTTCTTTTGATGTTATTTTTTTTATGTTGACCCAAAACTTTCTTTAGAACTCCCCAATAGTGAACGCACTATTATATGGTCCAAACAAATTCTTTGAACTATACTTGTATTCTAACTCAAGTGATGTAAGGATTTTAATGACTTAATATTTTAAGTTGAGGAATTTTTTTTTACTTATATATAATTATCCTTTATTTTATCATTTACTTGTTAAATATTTATATGTAACTTACAAAAATAATTAATAATATATGATAAAAAAATTATGTTTTTTTAAATATACTTGTATAAGTTATCTCATTTTATCCATTGTATACTCATTAATTACTTTATTTGATTACTTAAATAAATAATTAATTATACCTTATAAAATAAATCTTATGCAATATTTTATTTTATCTAAGAATGATTTTTAATTTGTTTATGTTATGTGATCACATTTAATTGAGAAAATAAATAAACCATGCATCACACAAATAAATAAATGATCATGAAATAATAAAATAAAATAAATACATGAAATGATCTTGAGATTTATCCACTGGATGGTTTATCAAGTGGTGATAAACCAACTTAGACCCCTAAGTAAACAAATCTCAATCCTTTACTTGGATTGAGTTATATAATCCACTATCTGTTATATATCTCCTTATTTGGATTCATCTTAGCTTGGTTCTTAAACCATATCCTCTTGTTCGGATCTCCATCATTTACAAATGTATGCTCACAAGAAAGTAAGGGGTATTATGGGTTCAGGGTTACATAAAATAATATTTAGACACACAAGCTTGTGTGTAATAAAGGAGGGAGATTTTAATCATAGATCATCATATTTAATTTAATAATAATTATGATATAATAAACCATATGCTAAAAATTAAATTAAATAAATAAATACAATACATATACAGGTTGCTTAAATCTCATGATCATTCACAACATGCAATGATAGTAAAATTTAATATTACTTGAATTTCCAATTGTTCCTTTTAAGATAAATTAACTTGAGTTCATAAATTAACAAACAAATTAATAAATTAATTATTTATCGAAATTTTTTTTCCAAATCAGGATTCATGATACATGTTAAGAACCCCATTAGATTTTATCAAATAAATTAAATTTTTTTTTGAAATAATTAAGTACATGAATAATACGTTGAAGGAAATGTGACGTGTACAAACTAAATATTATTAAATTCCTTTACTATAAATTTAATGATTACATGGTGTATAATTAAACATGATAAATCATGTCAAACATGTTTTCTCTATTTTTCATTATTAACCACATATTACACAGCATGTAACTCCACACAAAATGCCTTCATATACATGGAATGTTATTTTTTATGGCAAATTCATATAGACTACATAGTGAGTATGGCCACAAAACATTCCATTAATGTATGTGTCATGTATGGAAAGAAAAACATGTGTAGTGCACCATATATTACTGAAAATTACATGTTGTGTGTCGATAGTTAATACATATTATATAATGATTCCACGTGTTAACCCACATGTAATTCCATGAAATATGATGCGTATACCTTGTGTGGATAGATACCTATCAAACAACGTGTATTGAATGACTACATGTCTTGTAGTCTATGTCATGTTTTGTGACGCGTTGATAGTCAATATGAAATGTGTAATGACATCATGTATTGAACCATGCAACATGCCTTGATTTATGAAACATGTTTTCTATGTGGAGAAAAATCCATCACATGGTGTGTACTCATCCCCCACACATCATTTAATCATGTCATATAGCCAGTAGCCTTAGAACCCAAAGATTATTTCTTCAAGTTTTTTTCCATGTTCTTAGCCATATGGTGTTGGATTAATGCATTATATTGACTAAAATACTCAGAACAAAAATTTAAACATGAATACTCATAAAACAATGCATAAAATTAATCAAATAATTTATAAATTATTATATATTAAAATTTGAACACTCTTATATTGTTTGAAGGTTTTGGGAAACAATGATAACATTGGATAGAAGCCAAGCTTTTTTCATCAAAATCAATGGAAAAATATGAATAACTAGATAAATGAACTATTTAATTTCATATATAGTACCATGAACATTTAATTTATATTTAATTTAAATATAGAATTACCTTGACTATAGTACTCTAATTGATTAGTTTTATATCACTCCTCTTGTTTCATTGTCCTTAATATGGAGAATCCAACTGAGAATCCCTCCAAAAATATCCACACATGCTCCATGGATCTCTTAATAAAATTTTTGATGTTATAAGTTCTATGTTGGAAGAATAAATTGCTTAACATCATTCATCATCAATAATAATGATGATTTATTATTTTCTCTCAAGATTCATAAGTTTGATAGAATTAGAGAATTCTATCTTGGGTTTGAGAGAAATGTTTTCTAATTTTTTCAACATCTAACACACAAAAAAAATATATATTTTAGTACTTATAATTAGTATTAAATAAATATAATTACACCAAGGGCCTTATTGTTTTATTTATTCTAATTCACACCCCACATCAAATAATATTAATATTATTATTATTATGTTACATGAATTTTTACCTCATATAATTTCATAAAAAAATACATTAATATTTATTTAAATGATATTAAATAATATATATCATTTCTATTAGATCATTAAACTCAAATCCATATTTCCCCTTAAATTTTATCGAACCTTGAATAATAAAATATATTCATTTGATAAAATAAATTAAATATTGTATTCAATCAACTTGTGAATAAATGCTTATTTTTAATATTCACATGACTAGAATAAAATATTCATTTTACCATATTAAATAAAATTATTAATAAATACTATATTAATTATTTTTTGATTAATTAATCAAGAGATAAAATTCAAATAAAATATTATAAACCCAAAAAACTTCTAATTGAATTTATACAATCAAATTTTACTTCAATAAATACTATTTATCTAGGCATGAATAAATTTACTATTAACCTTAAATTTGATAAAAATTAATGAGATTCATGATCCACTTAGCCTTTGACCCTCTATGCTCTTTTCCCAATGGAAATAGGTAAAACTTACCTAAAGTCCAAGACTTTCATATATCAATATATCAAGGAACCCATAGAGAAAGAAGTTAGTGTTGTAACTATAACAGCCTTCTTGTGAATGCTACTATAAATTTTAATCCATTTTTTAACTGATATCTCATTAAATAGGTTAATACTTATGTCATCGCCTTATATGATTGATTTATCTTTCATTGAATTTCTGAAATGAACTTGTCTTTAAACATCCATGGTCATGTATTTTAGTCATGCACTTCCATCTCAATAAAAGGGCCAAATATATCTTCTTCCATTAACTAAAAATAAACAAATTTCATTTTAATAATTTAATTAATATCATATAAATTATGACATACCTAACATATACTACCCTACCATGAGAATATGTTTTCAAAAAAATTATCAATGCATCTAAGTGTGTGATTTATGATCTCAATCCAAAGGATAAATACAAATGCTTATACATAGGAATATCCAATGAAACAAAAAACATGTGGAATTCATATTTTATGATCATTCCTCATGACCTACCATCTTTAAGATCACTAATAATGAACTTTATGAGAAGAATACTCAATTCTTATGTGTGTTTGGCACTTAATAGTCAAATGTCATTTATGTCTCATCATATTGATGTGTCCAGACTATAGGAACTCTTATTTAAGAATATTTTAACATAATTTTTATGTTCTCATTGTAACAAGGAACAACTATAACCATTTGACATAAAAAATAATCTAAGTAAATTATCACATTAATTTTATGCAGAAGAATAATCATTATGTTATAATAATAAAAATATTATAGTAATTAAAGGTAAAAAAGATCAATTGGTTATAAGGAACCAACTCCAACACCTGATCCTTATAGGATATCATCTTCTGGAACTCTTCTCAAAGATTCTATAGTCTTGGAGAATTTTTTTATTTTCATCCTTTATAATACCTATAAAATTTTACATCTATTCAAAACATCCTCCAAAATATCTGGTATCTCTAAAACTATCATACTCCCTAAACTAATTTGAACTTCTAGAATTCTACCCAAATGAACATTGGAATGTGTTGATTATTTATTATCAACTACATAATCCACAAACTTATGATCCTTTTATAAGATATTGTGATCGAATAAAATATCATAACTTCTAATGAACTTCTGTAAGTTATTATCCCAAAGTCGAAATCCAATGTTTTTATCATTTTACCCTATAACGAAACATTTTCAATAATTAACTTCTAGTTTATCCATTTCTATGAAATCAAGATAAACATAAATTACACATTCAAAAAACATTATAGTGAGAAACATCAATTTATCTTCTTATCCATAGTTATTCTATAAGATCATACCCCAGTGGTATGGAAGGACTCTGATTCATAAGATACGAAGTACAATAAATATATTCTACACAATACTCCAATAGGAAACCAAAATGTTACCCCATGCTCTACTATTTCTCAATTATAATCCTATTTAACTATTTCTATACATTATTTTGATCTAGTATTCTGGGTCAAAACTTCTTAAACTAGATTCATTTATTCCTATAAAATTTATATAGCTTTCTACTTCCATACTCACCTTTATTGTTAGTACTCAATAATTTTAGGTTCATTATCATTTATTTTTCCACCATGGATCTCCATTGATCTAATATTATGAAAAAAATGTATTTTTATTAAGGAAAAAGACCCAAACATTTTTCTATTTCATCATTTATCAAGCTAACATTGTACAATGACCCTATGTGAGAACGAACTAGATTTAGCCTCAAAATATTTATGTGAATGAGCACTAGTTTCAGAGACTTATATATCCTTTAATTTGTAAAAAATGAAATGTTCATCTACTTCCCAAGGATACCACTTTCACATGTTTCTTACTCTAGGTGACCAATCCTCAATACAGCTTTATCTATAAAGACTTGCGTGTTCTAATCACTCATGTTCCAAATATGAGAATTCAATAACTATTCCCTTCCATAATTTGATGTTTTAGAAATCATTGCTCAATCTGAATTTCCCATCAGATGAAATGTGTAAAAACATGAATCTTCATTTCAAGTATAGTTTTTTATTTAGGATGTTTCTAATAAAAAAGGAAAAAATGGAAATTTTCTAAGTACACATTGTGTACTTTTGAGTACACACTGTGTACCCAGTTTCCTCATGTGGTCATGTACTAACTGTGTAACGGCCAAGTACATGCCCATGTTGGTGACCTGGTAGACCGCCTAAAGTGGGGGCCAGTTGAGGCTAGTACACCGCATATTCATTTAATGTACACATCGTGTACTTTTATTTTTATTTTATAAATATGTGTGGGGTCACATATCATGTACAGAACCGTCTTTTTCTCCTCGTGTTTCATATAGGAGAGCAACAGAACTCCAAATAACTATGAGCTCCACCCGATTATTCATCTGAGCTTTTATTGAGACGTCGTCGAGTGAATTGGATTCCCACATGTGAGTTGTCTCATTCCCTAGATCCTTTCTTCTTGATTAGTTATCTCTAGTGAGTTATCAAGGGTTGATAATTTTTACCTTTTGTAGATCTACGCCGTTCAAGGCCAATTTAAGGGCCGACGTTCATGATTTTTCTTCATACAACATCAAGGTATTTGGTTTGTGCCTTTTATTGTTCCTCTTTGTATTATATATTCTTAAAGTGTTGCATACCCACATTTGGGGTATTTCTTGATTGGGAAATTAACCCTATTATTCACTTATTATGGTTTAATTGATTAGAATGAGGTTTTTTCATATGTGTAAGGTTATGTTACTTGTTTATAGGACACCCCATGGGTGTCTTTCCCTAGTTTGACTGTTTATGGTCATTTGGACTAGGTTTCCTATGAGTCATACCTTGTTTTCCATGCCTTGATTTGTTTAAAATAGAGTTTTACTGATTATATGAATTTCATGTGTGATTATTTTGAATTTTATCCATGTAGTGGTTATAGATTACATGTGATGCCTTGTTATGATATGCACGCTTATCTTCCAATGGAGCATGAGAGCCTTGGACCAGGAAAACCGTGAGGGTTTCCATGTTTATTTACATAGGACCGTGAGATCCTTTTATAGACTTTGACCCAGGCGTATTGACTGTGAGAGATACCTAGGAGGTCATTTATAATTATTTATTCTATGTTGACCCATGGGGTATTGACTGTGAGAGCTACCTAGAGGATTGTTATAAGTTATTTAAGCCATGTGGACCCAGGGGTACTAACAGTGAGAGCTTCCTAGGTGGTGATTTGTAATTGTGTAATGCTATGTTGAACTAAATGGGTTATATCATGAGAGATTTCCCAGACGGTTTTTTGAATGATTGAATGATAGTGACGAGTCTTCCAAGCCAAAGCTCAAGATTGGACTCAGTCTTACCTATTGTTTAGATGGTCTTCTGAGACGTATGTTTTGGTACTATTACCTGGGAGATATAGAGCTTAGGCTAGATCCTGAGATTACCTATTTAAAAGGTTGGATAAATATTAATGGATGTAATTGAAACTTTAGTATTTTTTACTTTTGAGTACTTCCTATTTTATTGCTTCATGTCTGCATATTACTTGATATATATATTCACTAAAAGTTAGGCACAGATCTTGTGGTGGTTACCTACTAGGATTCATCTTACTCCCTATTTGGGTCATGCTTTTGGACCCAAATAGATTATATGGTTGTAGTTATAGAGAATATAAATCACCCTTCTTCATTAGGTACTTGATTACTATTGGATATGGAGAGAATGGGACCAAGCTGAGTCTTGTGATGCTGTTGGATTTTATTTATTTTCTATACTTTGGTTCTAGTATTTTACTTCCATAATTTTTACTTGTTTGGATTATTTCCCAGACACATGTGACATGAATAATTTATATATTCTCTAGTTGTTACATTACTATCAGTCTTCTGTTGTTTACTTTTGTTGTATGGTATTACTACTTCTACTATTGTTTACTATTTTGTTATTCTGTTGTGTATACTCTGCCAATGAGGGCATAGTTTCCCCATTATTAGACTTTGTCCCTCGTTTCTAGTTGGAAACCTCTGGCATTTGGGGAAATTCACTTTAGGTCATGTAGCCAACTTGGTTTGGGGTACCTTGGGAAGCACCCAGAACCGGGACATTACAAAGTGGTATCTGAGGTGTTCTTTTCTGTTTTTCCTTACTGTTTGGAGCCTATAGACTGGGATAGGAAGGAATGGCTAGTTGGTTATAAGCTGTGTTTGGGAGTAGCTAACCTGTGTACAAGGAAAATCCAATTTACCTTAAATATTTCAATTTTTTGGTTTTTCAATTATTACAGTTGATTTGATTTCACTGTTGGGTGATTCACTTTTATTGTGTTGTTATTATTGATATTATTATGATTCTATTTCTGATGCAACCTACTTAGATGAAGGTATGTCATATCATGAAACAAATAGGCACTTGCTAGAGATCACATGTCATGCCATTTAGGATGCATTACTGATTGCATGTTGTTGTGAAAGATGTTGTTCTAGATATTCATGTTTTTGTGATAAATTTTGTGATAGAATGCATGCTATTTTGATAGGGTATTGGTAATTTAAAAGTTTCATTTGGATGGACACCAATCTTTGGTCCCTGAGTTTTTATGGGCCCTCTTGGATTGGAATTTGGTGGATCATGTTTGAATTTTAATTTAATTCTGTTAAGATATGACATGAATAAGGATTCCAAACATTGATTTGTGGGGATTATGGGCTCTCAAGGGTCAGAATTTGTCATTCCTTGGACATAATTTTATTTTTTTAAGGGTTCTAGAGAATTTTCATAGGTTTACTGTCCTAAATCCCATACAACACAGCGTGTGATGGTATGAACACACACCATTTGTTCTTATGTTCTGAAGTAAATAACTTTTCTTAATTACACTCCGTGTACTGTATATACATGGTGTGTAGTCTTTGACCATGTGACTGACTGTGTGAGAAGATACACAGGATTTTAAAACTTTTAGTAGAACACACAGTGTCTAGATTATACATGTCGTGTTGTAAAGAACCATTTATCCAGCTGTGTGACCAATGAAATTGGTGGATGAAACTTAGGTTGTACATGTCATGCCTCATTTATGAACACCATGTAGTTATCAACTATGTATCTGGATGTTTTAATAATGAAACGGGTGGTTGGATCTTAAGTAGTACATGTTGTGTCTAGGGTGAACACGTCGTGTAGTGTTACGCTGTTATACCCCATGTGATCTAGTCATGTATAAGTACTTCCGAAGGAGCGAAAATTCAAGTACATGCCATGTCATAGGAGGAACATGCCATGTGTAGGGGTATTACATGACTAGGTTTGGAAGAGGTACACACCCATGTAAGGCTTAAAGGGAACACGCCTTTTGATATTTATACATGTCATGTAACCATGTTTTTTAAAACTTGAATGTTTCCTTATCCTATTCATTTATTTCACTTCTAAGTTGTTGTCCTTAATAATATTTAATTGAGGTGTTCACTTGAGCTTGCAGATTCATGCCTCCAAGACATCCTCTAGTTGTACGCCAAATAAAGGATGATGACCAGACACTAGAAATGGTAGATCAGGGACTACCAGCATATCCTCCCATCGTGCCTATCTTGGAACCATCTATTATACCAGATGCAGGTGATGATTCATAGTTCCTTGAAGGCTTTATGAGGATGATGTAGACTTTTCAGGGAGCACCACGTCCTACCCTGACTATGGCAGAGTTGACGTGGGTGTTCCAGTAGTTGCATCCTCCCACCTTTTCAGGGTATAGAGGACCATAGGCTATAGAGTCATTGTTGGTGGCCATGCTTTCTATCTTCGAGCATCTGGAGACACCTCTGGAGAGGAGGGTGAAGATCATGATGTACATGCTACGTGATTCCACCAATATATAGTGGGATGTTGTCTCACAGGTGGTACTTCATTGGTAAATGTCTTGGGAAGAGTTTCAGAGGACCTTCTATGATTACTTCTACCCTGAGACATTGAGGGTCGACTGAGCCTAAGAGTTATTACATTTGGAGTAGGGTACTCTTTCAGTGATGGATTACCCTTCTCATTTTATAGATATTCAGCGCTTCGCAACTATTTTGGGAGGTGATGATTTGTCACCAGCTAGGTGTTTTGAGGATTTTCTCAGGTATGAAATATGATCACAGGTGAATTCTTATAGGCTAACTTCGGTGACTACTGTAGTAAATTTGACACTAATTACTGAGCACAATCTGAGGGAGTTTGGAGATGTGATCTAGGGTGGTTCAACATCTAGGGCTGGTACTCCTTAGTTTGATAGCAGGAAACATCATAGGGTGCCTTCACGTAGTTATTTGTGTAGTAGTGATACAAATACAGGTATCCAGGTGAGGTGCTACCAGTTTGGGAAGAGTGTGCACATAAGACCTTAGTTCTTGAGAGACCCAGTTGAGCGCTGATATTGTGGTATGATGGGTAATCTTCAGTGTTTTTTCATTTTTTTTTCTCACCAGCGGCTAGTGAGAGGTATCTGTTATAACTCCACATTCAAGAGAAAGACCACCAGTTTCTCCTCAGTCAGGAAACTGGAGTTTTTCAGTACATTCAGTTTGAGGATGTGGTAGTGGATGTGGTAGTCAGGCTATAGGTTTTTAGTGACAATAGGGTAGGTCATCTTAGGGTAGTCAGGCAGGGTCACAGGGTCACGGTACAAATCAGACTTTTGCAGTGGAGCAGACCTAGCAGGAGTATGATCCCAGACCCTCTACGGTTAGAGGTATGATTCTAGTTGCCTCAGTTTTAGCTTCTGTTCTTTTTGATATAGTGTCTTCCCATAGTTTTATATAAGTTTTCATTGTGAAGATCCTTGGGCTATGAATCTTTACTTCTGAAGATTTTATGACCCTAGACACTTTGTTGGGGCTTATGATGGATAGTGTACGTCAGTGCAAGGAGTGACCTCTTGATTTTGGTGGGTGTCACTTCTTATGGTACCTCTATGTCTTAGAGATGACAGGATTAGATTTCATTCTTGGAATAGATTGTTTGGTCTCTTTCCAGGACTTTGTGGATTTCTACTACTGCAGGGTGAGTTTCACGTCATCATAGGGTCGGTCTTTTCTACACAAGGGTGAATGGGATGTCCAGGAAAGCAGAGATGGACCCAAGCATCATGAGTTAGGAAGAATTAAAACCCATATTCCTAGTTTATATCTAGATGACTAGGGGACTTCACATATGGAATTTCCTCCGGTGGTGGATAGTTTCAGAGATGTCTTCCTAGATGACTTTTCAGGTTTACCTCCAGAGTGAGAGGTATATTTATCTATTGAACTTATGACAGGAGTGGCACCGATGTCTATTCCTCTTTATAGGATGGCTAAACTAGAGTTACAGGAGCTCAAGAAGAAGTTAGAGGAGTTATAGGTGTTTCCTTTGGAAATGGGGATGACATTGATGATTTAAGGTTCAAACATTCCAAGCAGTTTCTAATGGGTTTGTTCGTAGAACCGGAAACATCCAATGATTCTATATCCATTTGGACCTACTTTCCAAATGTAGTTGCTCATTAGTTGTGAACTGATAAGGATTAATAATTTTTATTGGTCAAGTGGATGGAAGGTCGGACTCATCACACCTTTTTGAGGGGAATTATTGTCTACTCCAGGACTCTCTTTATAGATTTAATTTATGTTCGTGAATCCTTATTAAATTACCAAGTATGAAAATGATCTTTCCTTTAGATCTAAAAATCAATGATTAGTATGTATGAAATTTAGAGAGTCTTTTATATGTATTCGAGGTTCTTCATCGATAGATAATCATCTATGTTTGTTTAGAGATTCTTAGTCAATTGTATCCTTCAACACATTATATATAAGTCTCTTGGTCATTATGATAACCATACTAGTTTTAAATCCACTCAGCGGGGCACTTAAAGTTTATTTTCATTCAGAAGGACATTAATTATTTCAGAGTTGGGATCATACCCGCAAATGGGCTACCTATGTATCCTTGTTTAGAAAAGGAATCAGAACCCATGTAGTTCGAGTAAGGGAGTATAATGTTTATGCATGATTGATGGCTCAAAGAAAGATGTCATAATTACTTTTATGCTCTAAGATCACGTGAGTCATGCTCTTTATGAGAAACAAGTGGTATTGGTAAAACCATAAAATTGTGCCATGAAATATGAAATCATGAGAAATAATGTGGGGCTTATGTATGTGTGACTTCCCAGATAGATAGAGATTAGGGACTTATTTCAGAGAAGAAGTCTGGGAACAGGGTCCATAAAGGTATATGTGCTTTATGGAGATTTAGATACTTAACTTAGGACTTAATCCTGGGTAGAATGCCTAAATTATAGAGGACTTATGATTGGGTATTATTCCTAATAAGGAAGCCCAAATCAAAAGTAAATTAAGACTAGTTAAGAGAAATTATGACTGGATATTATTCCTGAGAAGGAGGCCCAGGTTAAAGGGAATTTGGAACTTGGGGCTTACTCCTGAGGAGAATGCCCATATTTGGGAACTTAAAGAATGGGTCTTACTCTTGAAAAGGAGGCCCAAGTTAGGGGACTTGAGACTTAAGGCTTATTCTTGAGAAGGAGGCCTAAGTTTAAGGAAAATATGATTGGGGCTTACTCCTGAAAAGGAGGCCCAAATTGGGGAACTTGGGGCTTACTCCTAAGTAGGATGCCAATATTTGAGAATTTTGAGATTGGGAATTACTCCTGAAAAGGAAGCCCGTGAATAGGGGGACCTGGGGCTTACTCCGGAAAAGGAGGCCCGGATTAAGGAACCTCTCATCTTAAAGGATGAGTTTGAATGAATGAAATCTCTCACCTTAGTAATATAAAGATATGTAAATAACTAGGTTTTAAGAGATGTTCCACATAATTCCTTCTAGATAAGGAATCCAACAAGGGATCCATGCCAAAATAAATGGCTTTAAAGAGGGTTTTGAAGGCTGAATCTTGAATAGGAGAGGTGGATAGGCGTAAGAGAGGTGAAATAGGCAGGAGGGGCACCCAAAAAAAAGGGGGGGCGCAGGTCCTATGTGGGCGCGTAGGTACTAGTCGCACAGGTATACCTGCGTGACACATGATTACTTGCGCGATGGTCAAACCATGGAGTAATACTTGGGCGATACTTGGTGCAAGCCATTAGTACTATCCCTAGAGGCTTCCATAAGAGTGGTGTGCAAGTTATGTTGAAGGGGTAAGGCGGCGCGCAAGTGTCTTCATTTCCCTTAAGGGTTAGACACTTAGGCGCGCAGGTGTTGATGAATTTCAACACTTAGGCCTTTCCCCCTCCTATTTAGATCTTCCGTTCTAGGTAAGAAATTACCTTAGAAGTATTCGGAAGCTTTGAGAAGAGACTAGGGCGTTGGGAGCTCAAATATGAGTTTCTGGAATTTTTCCTCTTTAAATGGGGGGCCCACCAGTGGTATTTATAGGCTGCTGAAGACCCTGAGTGAGAATCAAAGAGGGAGCGCAAGTCACCTATGCGATCACTATGTGGCGTGCAAGTATACTTGCGTGACCTAAGTGGGAAGGAATCCTTGTTCATGCCTTTGTCAATTTTTGATGTTTCTTCAAAGGATGAATCACTTTGGACTAAGGTATTTCCCATTTTCAGTAGTTTAGACTTTGTGATGGAAAGGAGTGTCAACAAAAGTCCCCCCTCAGAGTTGGATCTGAAAGAAATGAGGATGTGACTCTGAGGTAAAGAAGAAAACCCAAGAACATACAGTGCGCAAGGGGTGAGCGTGCAAATGGCGTCGCGCAGGTGCGAGTCACGTGGGATTCGGCACGCAGGGGTGCGGCCTGGCCTATATATATGTGGCCATTCTCGCGCAAAGCACTCAGATTTCAAACTTTTGAGCTCTTGTCGCACAAGTTTCCTTCTTCGCGCAAGTTACTCCATTTCCCGCTGCTTCTTTTTGTGTCACGCTGCTTTTGAGGTATTTGGACTTTCGCGGTGATACGTGTGCGCCAAAACTTGCGTGACACAACTATACTTGCACGCCAATTTTGGGACTTTCGCGCCTTAATGCCTTATCCATTTTTTTCACTTTTATTCACAAATTTTATGAAAAATAAACTTAATTGAGAGTTAATTATTCAAACTTTGTGTAGATTCAATGGCTCCTAGAAGAATTGGAACGGCTGATGAGCTGGATAGCAAGCGAAATGATGACCTGATGAATGTTGTTGGCCATGATTATTATACTTCCCGCGACAGCACTCTCCCAGATTTGGCTAAGTATTTGAAGAAGTATCATCTTAACTTTCTAGAGAGCATCTACTTTCCTTTGTATGGGTATGGTCATTTTCAAGATGTCAACATTCCAAAGGCAAAGAATTATCTCCCAATTTCTTGGTTTCAGAATTTCACAAATTTTGCCTCATCAAATATCTCAAGTGGAGGATTTTTTTTAAATACTGGAATAGTGGAGAAGGCCTATATAATGCATCATAGTCCTTGTGCGCCAGATCTGAAACCTCACAAGCCCGAGCTACAACCACATTGTTATCCTTCAATCTTTTGAAATTCTCAGATGGATCAATCCAAAGGCTGTAAGAAGAGTTGGGACTTCCGTCCTGGAGGAGGTGTGAATCCTACTTGGATGTGGGCATACTGGGTGTGACAAACCTGTGCAGAGTTTTTCGAGGATTTGAAAGGAGCTGCAATATATGAAGTTGTCTGGGCTGGGCAGACATATGTTTATAGAAATAATGATTTTGTGCCAGAGATAATCAGCCGCTGGAGCCTAGAAACCAATTCTTTCCATCTGAATCATGTAGAATTAGGCATCATTCTATGGGATGTCCACAAGATCTCGAGGGATCCAATTCTAGGAGACATGTATGATGAATTCATCCCCCTAAGGAAACTTGGAATGATTCAGAGAAGACCCCATCTTTGGCTTGGGAATTATTGAAAATTTTCCACAAGCTCAAGAGTTTAACGATCTCCAAAACTCATTATAGAAAGGATATTCATCTAGAGGAGTAGATGAATATGTTTCTTACCATGAAGCAGGAGAATGAGTCGAATGAGAAGGGGCTGAAGGAAAAGGGGCCGAAGGAAAAGGGGCTGAATGAGCAGTGGCCCACCTATACTCGTCCTACTACCTACCCCAAAACAGAGAAGTGGGGTGCTCTTGGCACATTTTGGCCGACCTTGGAAGCAGAAGAATTTGAGAAGTGGGGATATGAATTAAATCAGAGAATCGAAAAAAATACCCATTTGGCGGGCTTCTTAGCCTTGTGGCTCAGTATTTATCTTCTGCTAGTCATGGATTCGAAGGGAGGCGTCAGGCCAGGGACCTTTATTGTGGCAGCCAAGTTGGATAAGAAGAAAATGGTTGGGTTGGCCACCCCCATTTCGGTGAAGATTCACAAGAGCTTACTCCATGTTTTTATGGGTAAGTCTCCTTTGAGAATAGCGAGACCATTCCAAGTTTTGTGGGGATGGATCGCCACTCACTTCAAGACATATAATGTACAGAACGGAGTAAAGATTCATGGAAGTTCCTTCATTCCATCAGTGCATGAATTTTCTATAATTTCTCTATTAGCCCTTAACCCCTATGATATAAAGGTGAGATTGAGCATGTTTAAGGAATTCAATTTCTTTCCTTATGGAAATCCTCCAACCAGGCGGTTTGTTGATGATGGAACAGCCAGCCTGGAATTTAGGGCATACATGCTGGCCTGTAGAGATGGTGTACTGGCCACCGGGATTGACGGATAGATTATATGCGAGGCCTATGCTCCATACAAATTTGCCTGTCAATTAAAGTGTTTGCAGAAGACTGTTGTATCTCCCCCTGTGCATGTCAGGTCAGAGCAGCATCTGATGGTTGCCCAAAAACTATGGTTGCTGACATCTATGGAGAGGAATGGGGTAGTGTTTGATCTACCAGTTGATAAAGCAGCAAGTAACTTGACTACATGGTATGCCGAGAACTGGATAGCATCATACCCTAGAGGTATGTTGAATCACATGGTTTATCAGGTGGAGAAAAGGAAAATAACTGTAGAGAAAGAAACCCTTCATCTATAAGGTGATTCTTCTACACCACCCAGAGCTGATTCGCCGGATTCCCAGGATGGGGATGATGAGGCACAACATGCGGAAAAGTGGCATCGGGCCCAATATAATCCTCCAGTCAGAATCAAAATACCAACTCCATCAACTCCTAATGAGTCACTTCATTGGGGAACTTTAATCATCATTAATTTATAGATCAACAAGTATTATTTTATTATTTCATTCCGTAATTGCAGGAGATGGGAAGAAGCTGAATTCAAAGGTTGTAGGACCTTCCTCGCAGCCTTCCGGTACACATACTGAATATCTACGACCAGAGGTTGTCCATACATGGCGGAGTTTTTTACTGCAATGTTGAAACTGCCTGGCTGGATTTGTGCGAGGGGCTACACCTCCCTGGAATAGGGAATCTTCTGGCCTCCACCGATATCTGTTTTGAGGATAACCCCGATTAAGTGTGGGATTATATCAGAGAGATGGAAATGATCATATATTCCACTGATGATTCCATTCTTGTCACCAAGAGGGTGAAGGAAATGATAGATCGTGGTGCCACTGAGGGGACTGGTGGTTCCAGAGATGAGGAGTGGCACGATTATGTGGCTCCTGAAGATGTAAGTATCTTTCCTTATTTTCTTTACAACTTGATTTAATTCAAAGCTTTGTTACTCAAGGAAATTATTTTCTTCATCCTGTAGCTTGCAAAGAAAGGAACTATTGAGGTTCCTTCACCACAGTATAGACCTGGTGGTACTGCCATTGGGGCTAATGAATCTCCTTGCGAATTGGGCAAGATATCTCTAGGCCAGTAATCCATGGATGAGGAGTTGTACATGGATTTCTATTCTTCAATTCATGTACCTATAAAGGAGACTGCCGACACTCCCAAAAAACCAAAGAGACAAAGGCATCGAAGGAAGAAGTCCACAACTAAATGCTTCATCAGTAGTGGTAAGTCCTTCAGATAGTCATGAGTCTTAACCCATAAAAAAGGTTTCTCATACTTCTTGGTATTGGGCTTCTTCAATTTCCCCTCTAAGAGAGAGGATTGACCCTCCATTGAGGACCACGGAGGGTACTGGTGAACAATCACAAGTTCAGGCTGACTTGGATTCTCCTGGAGAAGATCCAACGTCTGTTCCTAGTATCCCTCCTACTGTTGTTGCAAGAAGAGAAGAGCCTGCTTCTGGTAAGTTAACAATGCTTCATAAAATGTTAAACGAAATATCAACTGACTTCCATTCTGTAATACTTTTGGTTCAACCCCTACACTAGATCTTTTGGCGGCCATTGCAACTGACACTTCTACTTTACCTAAAGAAGTTGTCCAGGGTTAGAGACTGCAGAATGAAGGTCATCAAGAAGACATATCGAATGCTCCCACTGGTGAGATTAACCAGGATTCTGAGATAAAATTGGATGAATTGATGGAAATTGGTGCATCTTTTGAAGATTTTTTAGATCATGTTAAATTACCATGTAATTTAGAATATTATGGATGTGAGTGTTATCCTTCGTCCTATTAAAAACAACTTCTTATTAGATCTCTGATCATGATCGGTTAAAATGTGTAGTTCTATCTGAGCAAGCTGCTGAACTACCAATTTCTGAAGGGGGTACATAAAACCCTACTATAATAGAGACATTAGCGCAAGTGGAGCTAAACCCAGTAGAGCTTCCTCAAACTCGCCCTGAAAATTCTGTCGAAGCTAGGAAAGACGGGGTGGATCCTTCTCAAGTTGTTGATCTACCATTGGGTAAGAGATAACAATTTTTGTGATTGTACTTAATTTTCAAGACAACCAATCAACTTTTGTTATTCTTTGAAACCAACCAAAGCTTTCAATTGATTATGCAGGGCCATCAATTTCAGTGTCTAGATCTGGAGGTGAAGCCTCATCCTCCGCCCCAACGGGAATAGAAAGTGAAGAAACACAATTCCGGGGGAAGGAGAAGAGTAGGGCACTTCCTTAAGTGCATTAATCTCGGATTATATTCCCCCCTGCGACAGTGATGTAGAATCAGATCTGGAGGTACAAAAGGCTCTCCAGTTTTCATGACGCAAGGCATGGAAGAACATATGGAAAATCATATTTGAAGCACCTCTAGAAGAGTTGTCATCGAAGATTCCCCGGCTGTCATCCATGTTTGTCATGTTGGGACTTGGCGGTTTTGGATATCAAAAGATCCATGCCGTGGTAAAACAAGTTATCTTAATAAGGGAGCAGGAGTAGAAGTACCATAAAGATTTGACCAGAGTAAGGTTGTCATCCAATATTAGTGAATTTGAGGCTGCGGTATCCCAAGCTGAGGATGATTATGCAACCAAGTTGAAGGAGCTGAAGAATAAGATCAATGATAATGTCATCTAGCAGATTCACCTTCAGCAACAGTTAGATGCTGTTACTGGGGAACTTGAACAACTTAGTAATTCACTGGAAGGAGCTCAAAGGAATGGTATTAAAGCCATTGAAAATTCCAAGAAATCACTCCATCAAGCTGAAAAGAGTGAAGTTGGTCAAGTGCATGAGCTTCAAGTGGCTACTGATGAAGCTCGGGATGCTGTAAATCAAATTAAGATTTATGTTGACATCCTTTTTTAATTCTTTGTAAAAGATAAGAGACTCTAGTCTGTGGATATCCTTCTAACTTTTGTGCATCAAATTAAAAACTCTTTCATCTTCAATCATTTTTTCATGATTTCTTTTGCTACCTGCTTTAAATTTTTACCTAAGCCAATGGGCCTAGTAATCATAGTTTGATTTTTTCTAGGATTATTATAAATAACCCTACACACTTTGAATCTTTTAATTGCTCAATATTACCTAAATCATACGAAATGTTTGTTTAGTGAGCTGGGACTTGACTTTTTTTCAGAGTTCCCTTGTCTTTTGTGGGCAGTTTAAAGTCATGCACTTTGGACTTAAAAAGGCTAATGTTTAAGGTAAAAATAGCTTTGACCGAATGAATTAAAATTGACTCAATTCCTTGATAATTTGTCTAAAAACATATTACCACACTCAAGTATGAGGGAAAATATGTAAACTATGACTTAAGAAATTTGTAATCTGAGGAATGACATGAAAAAGGGATAAAAGGCATTATAAGAAGTAATTCCCAAGAATGAAGTTACCATTATTTAACAAACCCGTTAGGAGGTTGAATTATGCAGGGCCACCTAAGGGAATTGGTTGTATAGTCAAATAATAGCATCTTTTGGCTGACAGGTATGTTATGTAGACTACTTATGCAAGGCTGCCTAAGGGCATGTGCTGCATAGTCAGGAAAAAGAACCCTTATAAATTTACTTTTCTACTGCTAAAAATCCAGTGGGAGTTTATGGAGATTCAAATTTTACAAAGCATAGAGTTTGTTGTATGGAAAGAGGTACTTGAATATGGAGAGGATATTTCCAAACAAGATTATATAAGAACTGAATGAATTTCACTAATACGAAGGTCTGACCCAAACATTGGGAAGGGAAATATAAACCATAGACTTGAATACTTTCATGTCATGAAAAAGAGTATGGGACAAATATGTTAAGGATGGCTATTTTTGTGGATCCCTACATATTGTCGTTAAGACAACAAAGGAAAAAAGAGGTTTTCTTCCCAAGAATGAAGTTACCATCATTTAACAAACACGTTAGGGGTTTGAATTATGCAGGCCCACCTAAGGTCATTGGATGCATAGTCAAATAATAGTATCTTTTGGCTGACAAGTCTGTTATGTAGACTACTTATGCAAGTCCGCTTAAGGGAACATACTGCATAGTCAGGCAAAAGAACCCTAAAAAATTGTACATTTTGTGACTAGAAGTCAAGAAAAGTATTATAAAGTTCTAAAAAGATTTAAGGTTAGGATTATGACACATAAAAATGGGCATTGTTCAATGCATGTAGAGATACACAAACCAATGCTAACCATAATCATGTTGTGGCTGGGTCCTGAATTGAATTATTGGACTTCACTATGTATCTCGTAAGGATGGTAATCAATCCATATTTAGTTCCTGAAATACATTTTAACATCATGTGGGACGAGTGTGTGGGAGATCTTAGTTTAGGGTTATAGATCTCGGACCATAATAATGAATACACAATGTGTGTTTTCACAGGGGGACTTTTCAGCCAGAGGACTGAAATTGGAATTTGGGGTTAGGACCAAAGACTTGGGGATGGATTCAAGGGATTCTCGAACGTTCCTACGTATCCCATAAGGATGGGAATCAAGCCCACGTAGTTCTATAAATACCCTCTGTACAGATTTGGTTCGTACATGTGAAGGGTGAAATGGGACTTTAGTGCAATGATGGTTTGACCCAAGATAAAAGGTTCGAGAATTGTCATGTATGCACGTAGTCTTTGGAATATAACATTATTGGAAATCAATGTAAATAATGATTTTCTCTTAGGTGAAGGTATCAAATAATGTTGTAGTTTATTGTCATACAGGATAAAAGTGCTGAACAATTTAACGTCATATAGCAAGGACAAAAGTGAACCACTATGAAGATATTGATTCTAGGAGTGGATTCATGAATCAACATTGTATGAGATGGAGGTGAACCGATGTGAAGATTTTGGTTTTGGGCTAGAACCTGGGGAGGTTTCCTATGTACCCAGCCTAGAAGGAAAGGATCAAAGTCTGCGTAGTTCAATTGAAAAATGAATTAGCGATCAAGTTGTTGTTGGGGACAATGACCTAAAAATGGTGTTGGGACTTACGCATGGTTAGAGTCTTAGAGAGGGTGTTATGGTTGAAGTTTACTCTAAGATCACGTGAGTCATACTCGGTGTGAGAAATAAGAGGTAGCAACAACCTTAACGATGTACAGCTTAACGTCATGTAGGACATATTAAGGGACTATACAGTTTAAAGTCTTACAGTGAGGACTATCGGTGATGCACAGTTTAATGTCATGTAACAAAGAATTCTGTACAGTTTAGCATCATGTAGCTAGGACGATGGGGACAATACAGTTTAACATCATGTTGGATGAAAGGGGGACTATGCAGTTTAATGTCATGCAGTAAGGACAAAAGAGGACATAGTTTAACGTCATGTTGGATGTATTAGGAACTTTTTCACAGTTTAACGTCATTTTGGATGATAGTGAGAATAGTTTAAGGTCATATGCATAGACCGGTAATGGTGTAGTTTAACGTCTTGATGGACATAAGGGACTATGCATTTTAAAGTCTTGCAGCAAGGACAACAGAGTTTAACGTTGTGTTGGATGATAGAAATGAAACTATTTTAAGCTCATATGCATGGACCGTTAGATATATTTTGTTTTTATACAAAATACTTCTTCAGAAATCTGGAATTGTTTGGAGTAGTGATGAGTTCTCCATCCATTGAGATTAAAGAATATGCTCCATTGGAGTAGACCTTATGTATTGAGTAAGGTCCTTCCAATTTTGGTTCAAGCTTGGGAGGTTTCTTTCCTGGTATCATTGGAGTTCTGAGAACCAATACCAATTATCCCTGAATGAATAAATGAAGATGAAATTTTTTGTTAAAATCTTGTGCTATTCGATTCTGATAGACTTTCAAGTGGTGCAGGGTGCACAATATTTTCTCATCAAACCATTCCAATTCATCCAATCGCTTTTTAGATTGTTCATCTGTAGATGACTGATCACAAATGGCTACTCTGAGTGAAGGTAATTGAACTTCAATGGTAAAGAATGCTTCCATTCCATATACCAGTGAATATGGAGTTGACCGTGTTGTAGTGCGGGTAGTGGTTCGATAAGCCCATAAAGCATGAAATAGTTTATCAGGCCATGACTTCTTATATTTATCCACCATCTTTTGCAGTATGTTTTAAAGAGTATTGTTGAAGGCTTCTATTTTGAAATTGGCTGTTGCATGATAACGAGATGAATGATTGGATTTGATTTTGTATTCTTGATACAACTTCTTCACTTCAGATGAACAGAAGTTGGTGTCATTGTCTGCCAATATGGTATGAGGGACACCAAATCTGGTAATGAAGTTAGACTTGATGAAGCTAAAAATGCTTTTAGAACTAACTTCTTTGATAGGTATTGACTCTACCCATTTGGAAAAGAAGTCAGTAGCAGTAAGAATGTACTTAAACTGCTTTGTTGTAGCTGAAGGGTAAGGTCCCACCACATCCATTCCCCATGTGGAAAATGGTCACGAGTATTTAGATGTATGAAGCAACTCTGGGGGCTGATGAATGAAGTTGGCATGTACTTGGAATGAATGACACTTCTTCGTGAAATCAACAAAATCTTGTATCATTGAAGGCCAAAAGAATCCAAGCCATCGAATTTGATCAGATAGTCTATGTCCAGACTGGTGGGCACCACAGAGTCTTTCTTGCACTTCTTTCATGACAGCCATTGTCTCTTCACCATCAATGCATCTAAAGAGAACTCCATCAAAACCAAACTTATGGAGAATTTTTTCTAGGTGATCTGGGATATCATAAAGAGTAGAATTGACCACACGTCTCCGGACTTGTTCTTTCTCGGCTCTATCAGGTGGAAGTGTTCCATTTTGAAGGTATTCCCTGATAGGTGTCATCCATCCAATAGCATAACCATATGGTTCAGAGATGGGACTAATTTCATTTATTTCCTCTATTCTGATTTGAACATAAGGTGAAATTGTATGATGGTGGGAAATATTGATGGTTGTCTCATCCCGATTTGGATCTGCTAGAGCAGTGGCTATATTAGCCAATGCATAATCTTGGGCATTTTGTGATCGCAGGACATAAGAAAATGTCAGTTCCATAGGAAATTCCGCCATTAACTCTCTGACGTAATCATAAAAAGGGATTAGTTCTTCTTTTCTGATGGCATAATCCCCATTGACTTGTTTGATTACCAGGTCTGAATCACCTTTCACCTTTAAGTGATTCACTTGCGCTTGAAGCGCAAACTCCAAGCCTGTGATGAGAGCTTGGTATTCTGCTTCATTATTTTTCCCGCCTCCCAACAATGAGAAGGAATAAGGTAGCACTGCCTTTTTCATAAAAATATGTACAATTCCTAACCCAACATTTCTGAATTTAGAATCCTCCATTTTCTTCCCTGTTGGACTTCTGGAAGCACCATCAAAGTACATTTCCCATGCTTGAAGATTATCTTGAATAGAAAAGGCTTCTTCATCAAGAAGTTCAATATATGAAGATGTATATTCTACTGAAGGGTGTTCAGCAAGGAAATCAGCCAGATCTTGGCCCTTTATTTCCTTTTGAGACACATATTGGATATCAAATTGCTACAAAATAATTTCCCACCTTGTCAAACGTCCTGTAAGCATTGGGCGGCTAAGAATGAATTTGAGAGAATTATTACGAGATACCAATTGGACCTCGTGATGTTGCAGGTAGTGTCTCAACTTCTGAACCGTAAAGATTAATGCTAGGAAGCGCTTCTCAATACTTGAATATCGGGTTTCTACTTCAAACATAGTCTGACTGAGATAGTAGAGGCTGTTTTCATTCCCATCATCATTTTTCTGGGCAAGGAAGGCACCCAATGATCTCTCTAAAGTTGTAACATAGAGGATAAGTGGTCTTCCTTCAACAGGTGGCATTAATACTGGTGGAATCAAGAGATATTTCTTGAGAATATCGAATGCTTCTTTACATTCTTCAGTCCACTGGTAAGTAACTCCCTTCTTCATCAATTTGGTGAAGGGTAAACTTTTGCCTGCCAAATTGGCGATGAAACGCCGAATATAGGCTAAGTTTCCTTGAATCCCTCTCAATTATTTCAAATTTTGAGGAGGTAACAAACCAAGGATTGACTTTTTCTTCTCAGGATAGACTTTGATACCACTATCACACACAACAATGACGATAACTTTTCCTGAGGTTACCCCAAAATCACATTTTAAAGGGTTCATCTTCAAATTGTGTTGTCGAAGTTTTTGGAATATGACTTCCAAATCAGCCAAGTGATTAGAACGTTGCATGGATTTAACCACAAAATCGTCCACATAACATTCAAAAAACTACCCTAAAAAGGTTTTGAAGATACGATGCATAGCATGCTGATATGTTGTGCCTGCATTCTTTAGTCCAAAGGGAATTACCCGATAGAAAAACACACCATGAGGGGCTCTGAAGGATGTAGATTATTCATCTTCTGGAGCCATTCGGATTTGATTATACTCAAAATATCCATCCATGAAGTAAAGTGCTTCATAGCCATCTGTTGCATCAATTAAGAGTTTTATGATCGGAACTGGAAAATCATCCTTAGGACAATGCCGATTAAGATCTCTGAAATCAATGCAAACTCTAATTTTCCCATTCTTTTTTTCATAGGGACAATATTAGCCAACCATTTGAGATATTTAACTTCTCTAACAAAGTTATCTTTGATAAGATTATCCACTTCAGCTTCAATTTTGGAAGCATAAGTTGGGTGTGTTCTTCTTGCGGTTTGCTTGAATCCTTGATGTCTTCTGCCAAACCCAAACAATGAGTAGCAACATCAGGATCAAGTCATGGAATCTCTGTATAGTTCCAAGAAAATATATCTCTATTTTTCTTCAAAAATGAAATATACATTTCCTTCTCTTCAAGATTCATGGCCGCACAAATTAAAGTGGGGCGTGGATCTTCTTTTGTACCAAGATTTATTTCTCTGAGTTCATCCACGGTGGTAGAGATACCCTCTTCAAATGTTGGAGGAGAATCCCTGAGATCTTCCTCTTCTTCTTCAACATGTGTTATTTCTTCTGTTTCTACTTGCATAGTAGATGATGAAGTAGAATTTCCATGATTAGGAGATATGTTAAAATTTGAACATCTTAAAGAAGAGGCTTCCATTTCTGACCCTATTGATGATTAAGGGTCTTCCTTGGGTAATAAAGAGGATATGATGGATTGATAATCGACATCATCATTCACCTCTGGCATTTCTATAACTTCTTCTGGCCTGGTTGGCAAAGTATAGACTTGCTGGATTTCAGAAGATGAAATGAATACATCTCCATTTGAGCTTTCATCATTGCTTGGTGAATCACCAATTTCTCCCATGTTGTCTAGCTTGATTGTCGTAATTGACATTATGGAAGTTTCCATAAGAGTATTTTGATTTGGGTCTATCTTGTCAATTTTACTGATAGGCAACATATAATCTATACTCACATGTGTAAATGGATTTACTGGAATATTTTCCAAACCAAATGGAGCATTAACCTTTGTAACCTCCCTTTCTGTGGATTTCTCCTTACCCTTTATATGATAGAATTCCCCCTCAATGTATTGAGATTCGCATGTCTTGAATGGGGATTTATCACCATAAAAAGTCCCAATTTGACCATCGAAACAATATTTGAGACATTGATGGTATGATGAAGGGATAGCCACATATTGATGTAGCCAAGGTCTTCCAAGAAAAATATTGAAGGTTGTATTGTGGTCAACAACCATGAAATATGAATTGGATACAAGGTCTCCAAACTGAGTTCTGAGTGTAATCTCGCCCAGTGGTTCTTGTTCATTTTTATCATACCCTTGCAACATCAAAGTAGAAGGAGATAAATCATATTTTTTGAGGCCCAATCGACGAAGCGTACGAATGGGGATGAGGTTGACTCCTGAACCATTATCAATGAAAGATCTTAGGATATCTACACCATTGACCTTTCCAGATAAGTACAAAGGTCTAATATGTCCATGCACGACATCATCTTCATCTTCATCAGTAAAAGATATCACTTCAATGCATTCTTCAGGATTATTATTTACATGGTAGACTTCAGTCACAGAAATTTCAGTTTCAAACTCATGAGGACTTGACAAAGCCTCGATGAGTGCCTCTCGAAGATCCTTTGATAGATTCAAGGCATCCAGAACTGATAACTTGGACGGTACATGGGCCAGGTGTTTCAATACATCATACTTTTGATCCAAAGGTCTGTGTTTCCCAACAGGAAAATGTGGTTTAGCAGGTGCCTTGGAAGTTGATGCTTTTGAAGTAGATGCATCTTGTATCGGGATAGAAGTTGGCAATACTTCTAGCTTTGTAAGATTAGACCGATTAGGTCTATTTACTTGTGGAGAGGATGAAGGTGGAACCTCCAACCGATCCTCCAGAATAATTGTGCCAGGACTGAATCTATTATTGGTGGAAGAATTTGCTTGTTCTTGTTGAGCCCGCTGAAGGGATCTGCCATGAGTTTTTGTTGCATACATAGTTCTGGAAGGGGTAGAATTGGAATAGTGGCTTCTAGGATATCCACGTCTTCCTCTGTATCCCAGACCTCTGGAACTCCCTGTGATTCCTCTGTTTGATACAGGGCACTTGGGCTCATCAAAATCGAAACTGCGTCTGGCATAAGGATCTGTTAAGTGAATCATATTAACAGAACTGAAGATCAGCTCTTCATCTGATGAAGAATCTACCTGACTAGCCAATCTAGGCTATTCCGTTTGGTGGGACGGTGCCCGTGGCTTCAAATTAGATGGAATAAAATCTGCCAGAGTCAAAGACAACTTGGGCTTTAACACTATCTCATCTTTTTCTGATTGTTCCTCTTTCTTTGAATTCTGCTGCCCCTTTGAGGATTTTTCTTTTGATGGAGGTTTTGTTGTGGCATTCATAGTAGAAGACATAATTGGTTTATTCAATTGCGTTTGAAAAATGGCATGAGTTCGGTTGATCGTTTTTCTAACCATCCAATCATCATATTTCTACGCATTTTTGCATTTGACTTCTTGCCACTCGCCTTCTTCCTCTGGATTTGTAGCAGTAACACATGCTACCTGAGCTGAAGAACCTTTCAATTTGACTTGTCCTGAGTCAACCATTTTTTTCAGGAGGTCCTTAAATACAAACCACTCTTGAATGGGATGCCCCAACATCTAATGAAATGGGCAGTAATTGGGACGGTCTTCATCTCCTTCCTTTTTCGGCCTTTTGGGCCTTGGCAATTGAACCAAATTATTTTCCAGAGCCGAAATGAAGTAACTAGGAACTTGTTCATTTCAAAAAAAATAAATTTTTCTTTTCAAATCCTCAAATTATTTCTGTCTTTGATATCTTTGATCATATTGATGAAATGGCCTCTATTGTTGATGCTCAGGAGGTGGATCCCTTCGAGAAGATGATGGTTTTGAAGTAGAAGCAGGTACATGTGCTTGTTTAAGCATAATTGTAGCAGTCTGTACTTTACCCATTCTCCTTCCTGGAGATAATGGAATTACACAATTTTTATCCTTAATCTTAATATGGGAATCTTCAATCTGTTGAGTGATTGAAGTAAGGTCTCGAAACCCTCTTGTGTATTTCACAGGGATCAATGGTGTGCATAACTCATCACACAGATTTTCCACACAGATTGGAAACAATTCCTATTGAGGGAGTGCTAAGCTTAGGGAATATGTTAATCCCTTCCAGCGAGCAATGAAATATGAAACTCTTTCATTCTCCCTTTTCTTATATTTTGTAAGATCAAAAACTGTTGTCTTTGGAAAAGTTGAACTGAATTGAAGAAGAAATCGCTGACAGAGATCCTCCCACCCGGTAATTGACCGGGATTACAAGATTGTGTACCAAACAAAAGAATGTCCTTTTAATGACTATAAAAAACAAATAAGCTTAACTGCTTACTGTTGTTGAGGGGTTCCCATAATAGGATCGCAACGAGAAACAAAATGTGTTAAGTGTTGCTCTGGATCTCCCAAACCATTAAAGATTGGGAATGTAATACTTGAAAATTTTGATGGGGGAGGAATCGCATCAACCCATTCAGGGTAAGATCTATTTATAGGTTGAATTTGAGAATTATTTCCCTCTATAGCTTCCAACTGAGTTGTTAATGTCTCAATAGTTGTTATTAAATTTTGAGAAACATCCGGTTGAGCTTAGAACTGAGCAGGTGCACTGATTGGAGCTTGGACAGATATGGTGGCTAGTACTGCAACTGATGGTAGCACCGCCGATTGTTGTTGCACCTGACCCGTAGGATTAGACCTATGAGGGTGTACTGATAGAGGAGGATATTATTGATCCATCTCAGTAGATGCAACAAATTCCCTTGGCTGACTAACTCTATCACGCTTAGGAGGAAGAATACCTTGAAGTAGTTCTGCATTTAATCTCCTCAATTCCTTCATTTCTTCCTCCTGTTGTACAAATCTTTTCTCTAGTGAGAGAGATTGGCCTTCTTCAGAGTAAGGGTATGTAACCTGATTCTTTACTTTCCCCTTATTGGATCCCTTTTGGAGAGGGGGAAGTTGGTTATTTAAAGGAACACCTAGATTCTGGGTAAGCCTTTGATTTCGTGTACGCACACCTGCTTCATTTGTATCTATGCGTACAAATTCTTGAGCAGAAATATCTTCATCTGATCCCTCTGAGTGAGCCTCATTTTCTGGAGGATCAACAATAATGGCATTGATGACATTAATTTATGCATAATTCATTGCATCCCTTCTATCATCATTTCTTCGATATTTTCTTCTTCCATGTCTTTGATGAGACATTGCATTTTATTGATTTTATCCCTCATGAACTTCTTGATGAACCATAATTTAGAGGGAATCTTCTGATAATTCGTCTCTTCATTCCTCTTTTGGATTCTTCCCTAATCGAGAGAAGACTGACTTTCTCTGAGGAAGAGATTGATGATTTGAAAATGTCCCCAGTCTAGTGGATTGGGGTTGTTCCTGTTGTTCCTGCCCAACTCCTCGAATCCTATTTGTTGATTCCGAGGGTTGGGTTAAAAGAGTCCCCAGTCTGGAAAGCTGGGGTGGTTCTTGAGATTCTATATCTGACACTTTCTTAAAATATCTCTTGATCTTGAGGACTTTAGTCCGGAAATTGGCTGGATGCATCAACCTGCATCCACTTTTATCACCCGGATCAAAAGACCGTTGGATGATTTCTGACACTTCTATTACTTGATGATGTTCTTGCTCCAAATGAGAGGCTTGTTCAATATTCTCATTTGCTTGATGCCAAAGTAATTCAACAACTTGTTCTCTGTATGCTTGACTTTGAGAAGAACTAGCTGAGGCATATTCTTGAGAAAGCGTTTGATTACAAACAAAGCCAATTAACTGTAGCCGGCCATGGGAAATAACATTGCATGAGACCATTTTCGGTGGGATTTGCTGACTGGAGAGTAAAGTGAAATGTAGTGCTCCATGAACACCCCATCATCTTATATTAATACCAAATGGGGCATTATCAATTAACTAGCGCAATCTTCTTAGTGCGCCAAGGCATGAAAGCTGAAGGGCTCTCTCCTGCTTTTTAGCCTTCAGATATCGAGAAACTGAGAGAGATGTCAAGTCAATTTGGCATTGTAAACCTTATATTATCTTGACATGATTTTTATATTCATCATAAGATAATATTTTCTTTTCCAACTGACAAATATTTTTCCATATGTTGAGACGAATATCATGAATTCCATCTTTCATCAACATCTCTAGAATGTAATACTGAGAGTCAGCCAAAGCCCAAAACATGACTGGCACTTCACCTTTCTCCAGTTGTTTTCTCATATTCAGTACTTCATCTTTATCATTAAATGAAGATTCTTCTACCTGATTATACCAGAGATGGTGCTTCCTTGTTGCTTCATTGGATTCAACATGATTGGTAGAGAATTCACTAATCAAACTAGAAGATGAATGACCCAGGGGTGGTTCAGAGAATGACCTACACCCTGGGCTATCTTCTGATTGAAAAAGTATTTCACCTGCTAGTGGTAAAGCATCAGACATGACTGGCCTCACATTTTCAAGTGCCTCAAGATAAGAGGGTTTTCTCGTCACTAAATTTTCCATTGGAGAATTTTCCAGGCAATGTGAATTAATACTGCATAGAGGACTTTTGCAGCTAAATTCATCATCATAGGGAGGACCACCATAGTGGGTTACAGCAAAAGATAAAACATTTTGCTCCTTGGTCTTCTGGCCACACAGAGGGTTCTTATGGCTCTCATCTGAAGACAAAACTTCGATATCGACTGAATTGTCATGAAGTAATCCTTGATGAGGAAGTGTCTGATGAAGACCTTTAGAATTAATGTTCCCGCTATTAGGAAATGAGGGAGTAGAATCTTGAATTCCAACAAATAATTGTCTGAGGTCTTAAAGAACTACAGCATCGAGCAAGGACTTATTACAAAACGGCTCTTGATTTATTGACTGTGTTGGGCGGGTCTTCTTCTTAGATGCCTTCTTACTCACTTTAGGAACCACTTGTTGAGGAAATTGGTCATTATGGGTAGGTGTATGTGCCTGCTCAGGAGAAATGATCAGGTTAGGCTGATTATCTCCACTCAAATTAGGCGTATGTGCCTGAATTGGTTGTCTGTATGATATGGGGGAGTATGCCCCCACAACCCTCTTGGACTGGAACAAAGGTGTGTTTCTATTCCGGAGTGAACTGTTGATGTGTCACTCTACTATTAGGGATATATTTATGTGTCTTTCCCTGATATTCTACTGAAGCTGTTATAATATTCTGACAGGCATCCAGAATATGAGCAGGGATTTGCTTCTGCTCCTTCACCATTGAGAGAATATGCTTGGTGACTTCAGCTATAGGAACGAGGATATACGTCCATTCTGTGCTTGGAGTAGGTTTTTGTTCCTACACCTGTCCTCCTTTTCCTATCAATGAATTCTGACAGTACTCAAGTGTGGGGGAAGAGAGTTGAGTCTGCCTCCTGTTTGTCACCGGAGCTTTTCAACTGACTTCTCTGAATGCTACCAAACAAGACTGTTGGTAGGCTTGATCAATACTAGCAGGTGTATGTGTCTGCTGATTGCACTCCATCGAATGTGGTTGACGAACTTCCTTCAATACTGACAGATGAGGCTACTGGCAGGATTGATGAGTTTAAGCAGGTGTATGTGCCTGTTTACTAGTTTTCAACACATTAGGTTGGCAGGCTTCATCATATGTAGTCAGAGGAGCCTACCGACTAGCTGATGATTTACAAATAGGTGTATGTTCTTGTCCATAGTACTCCGCCGGAATTGCCTTATGGGATTGGCATACTGCTGCCAAACGAGTCTGTTGGAAAGCAGAATTAAAATGGACGGGTGTGTGTTCCCGCTCATTGCTTGCCACAAAGTTAGGTTGGTGGACTTCTCCGAAGATGGCAGAGATAAGAACCTGCTCACTATTGACCAGATTTCGCCTCTGGCGATTCGTCTTTCCTACTCGAGTTCGAGGAACCTGAGTCGAACGCCTGGATACGATACCCTCATCATGTTGAGGGTGTACTGCCGCACGAGTCTGGTGGTGATTGTTGATGGGAGCCCTCGGGAAGGACTCCTGTCTCCTTGAATTAAGGCCCTGAGGGACCTGCTCATTCACCTCCCCAGAATATCGGAGGGACTGGTGATTGTGTTCTGGGGATAACGACTCAAAACGGTTGGAGATAGTGGTTGGAACCACCTTCTTCTTGATTGTTGGTCGTCGATGTCCGGACAACCAGGGTGAATTATTGACTTGGAGGGATTTTCGAGCGGCCTCCAGAGTAGCGATAGTACCATTTTGACAATATTCCTTAACCAGTGAATTTGATACCCAGCGTTGAAGACGCTGAGTAGGTGATGTCGTCCTCAGATCGGATGACGATCCATCAGGATTAGCAGCATAAGTATTCATAGCAGAGGTATTCACAGGTGTCAACTTAAGAGAATTCATTTCTGTCACGTAGAAGATCTTGGAAAAGAGTGTCTGTTTGATATAACAGACATAATCAAGATAAGTTCGTCCACTACATCTTTTGGATGAGCACATATGTTATTTATTTTCTTGTTGTCCCTCTTATTGATTTTAAATAGGGTCCTAACAAATAATTAAAACATCATTTTAACTTGGTAAAGGATTCACGTTGGGTTCACCATTTTTTGTTTCCTTTGTAAATTTGGATGACCTTGATGATTTAAGGTTCAAACATTCCAAGCAGTTTCTAACGGGTTTGATCGTAGAACCTGAAACATCCAATGATTCTATATCCATTTGGACCTACATTCCAAAGGTAGGTGCTCATTAGTTGTTAACTGATAAGGCTTAAGAATTTGCATTGGTCGAGAGGATGGGAGGTCGGAATCATCACACCTTTTGGAGGGGAATTATTGTCTACTCCGAGACTCTCTTTATAGATTTAAGTTATGTTCGTGAATCCTTATTAAATTACCAAGTATGAAAATGAGCTTTCCTTTAGATCTGAAAATCAATTATTAGTATGTATGAAATTTAGAGATTATTTTATATGTATTTGAGGTTCTTCATCGATAGAGAATCATCTTTTTTTGTTTAGAGATTCTTAGTCAATGGTATCCTTCGACACATTATATAGAAGTCTCTTGGTCATTATGATAACCATACTGGTTTTAAATCCACTCAGTGGGGCACTTGAAGTTTATTGTCATTCAGAAGGACATGAATTATTTCAGAGTTGGGATCATACCTACAAATGGGCTACCTATGTATCCTTGTTTAGAAAAGGAATCAGAACCCACATAGTTTGAGTAAGGAAGTATGATGTTTATTCATGATTTATGGCTCAAAGAAAGATGTCATAATTACTTTGACGCTCTAAGATCACGTGATTCATGCTCGGTGTGAGAAACAAGAGGTATTGGTAAAACCAGACAATTGTGCCATGAACGATTCAATCATGAGAAATAATGTGGGGCTTATGTATGTGTGACTACCCAGATAGATAGATATTAGGGACTTATTTCAGAGAAGAAGTCTGGGAACAGGGTCCATAAAGGTATATGTGCTTTATGGAGATTTAGATACTTAACTTAGGACTTAATCCTAAGAAGAATGCCTAAATTATAGAGGAATTATGATTGGGTTTTATTCTTGATAAGGAATCCCAAATCAAAAGTAAATTAAGAAGGGTTAAGAGAAATTATGACTGGGGCTTATTCCTGAGAAGGAGGCCCAGGTTAAAGGGAATTTGGAACTTGGGGCTTACTCCTAAGGAGAATGCCTATATTTGGGAACTTAAAGATTGGGGATTACTCCTGAAAAGGAGGCCTAGGTTAGGGTACTTGAGACTTAAGGCTTATTCCTAAGAAGGAGGCATAAGTTTAAGGAAAATATGATTGGGGCTTACTCCTGAAAAGGAGGCCCAAATTTGGGAACTTGGGGCTTACTTCTAAGGAGGATTCCCATATTTGAGAATTTTGAGATTGGGAATTACTCCTGAAAAGGAATCCCATGAATAGGGGGACCTAGGGATTACTCCTAAAAAGGAGGCCTAGATTAAGGAACCTCTCATCTTGAAGGATGAGGTTGAATGAATGAAATCTCTCACCTTATTAATATAACGATATGTAAATCACTAGGTTTTAAGAGATGTTCCACAGAATTCCTTTCAGATAAGGAAGCCAAAAAGGGATCCATATCAAAAGAAATAGATTTGAAAAGGGTTTTGAAGGCTGAATCTTGAATAAGAGAGGTGGATAGGTATAAGAGAGGTGAAATAGGCAGGAGGGGTACCCAAAAAGAAGGGGGCGTGCAGGTCCTGTGTGGGAGCGCAGGTACTAGTCGCACAGGTATACCTACACGACACATGAGTACTTGAACGATGGTCAACCCATGGAGTAATACTTGGGTGAGACTTGGCTCAATCCCTTAGTACTATCCCTAGAGGCTTTCAGAAGAGTGGCGCACAAGTTATGTTGAAGGGGTAAGGTGGCACGCAAGTTTCTTCATTTCCCTTAAGGGTTAGACACTTAGGCGCACAGGTGTTGATGAATTTCAACACTTAGGCCATGTCCCCTCCTCTTTAGATCTTCTGTTCTAGGTAATAAATTACCTTAGAAGTGTTCGGAAGCTTAGAGAAGAGACTAGGGCGCTGGGAGCTCAAATTTGAGTTTCTGGAATTTTTCCTCTTTAAATGGGGGGCCCACCGGGGGTATTTATAGGCTGCTGAAGACCCTGAGCGAGAATCAAAGAGGGCACGCAAGTCACCTACATGATCACTATGCGACGCGCAAGTATACTTGCATGACCATGAGGAAACTTGTGTGACCCAAGTGGGAAGGAATCCATGTTCATGCCTTTGTCAATTTTTGATGTTTCTTCAAAGGATGAATCACTTTGGACTAAGGTATTTCACTTTTTCAGTCATTTAGACTTTGTGACGGAAAGGAGTTTCAACAATAGGCAAAGGGTTTCATTCAACCTAGTACTTCTCCTTGGGGTTTGCTTGTCCTTTTTGTGAAAAAGTCATATGGTACCCTTATAATTTTTGTGGATTATTAGAAGATAAACTAGTTGATGGTTAATAACTAATATCTCTTGTCAAGGATTGATGATCTCTTTGATTAGTTTCGAGGAGACCGGGTGTTATTGAAGATTGACATGAGATCCTTTTATCATCATAGACATGTTAGACCATCACATATACCTCTTACAGACTTTCGAAGCAGTTATGGTTTGTATGATTATTTGGTTATGTCGTTCAGTCTCATGAGCGCACCATCAGTTTTCATGGCACTGATGAACCGAGTGTTCTATCCTTACTTGGATTATTTTTTTGTAGTATTTGCGGATGATATCTAGGTATACTCTCACAATCGACAAGACCATTCCACCCATCTTGAGATCATATTAAGTACACTAAGAGAGCATCAGTTATATGATAAGATCTCAAAGTGCCACTTTTTGATGGACTAGATTCACTTCTTAGTTCATGTCATCTCAAAGACAGGAGTGTCAGTAGACCAAGAGAAAGTGAGAGAAGTAGTTTCCTAGGAGCAGCCAAAGAACGTCTTTGAGGGATAGAGTTTTCTGGGGCTGGCAGGTTACTACTTGCACTTTATACATGACTTTTCATGATTTTCAGCACCATTGACAGGCCTGACTAAGAAGGGCGAAAATTACTTGTGGGAAGATTCCTGCGATTCAACCTTTCAGGGGCTGAAAGGGAGATTGAATTCAACACCAGTACTGATTTTTCCAAAGCCAGGAAATAGTTACACCATTTATTGTGATGCATTAGGTATTGGTCTCGGAGAAGTGCTCATGAAAGGGGAAGGATTCATTGCATATGGGTCTCAACAGTTGAGGCCACATGAGAGAAATTACCTTCCACACAATCTCAAGTTGGATGTATTTCGGTATGCTTTGTGTTATTGGATACATTGTCTTTTGGAATATCACTTTGTGGTATACACTGACCACAAAAACCTCAAGTATATCTTTACTAAACGTGATCTGAATTTGTGACAGTGAAGGTGGGTTGAGTACCTTTAGTCTTTTAAATTTGATCTTGGATATACGCCTGGGAAAGGCAATGCAGTGGCTGATGTGTTGAGCATGAGGACTCATATACTGGCAGTTTATGAGTCCAGCAGTGTGTGGCATCTTACAGATCTATTCTCTGATATTCATTTGGAGTTGCACGACAAATATGGATAGACGTTTCTTTCTTCTATAATAGTTACCTCTAATCTTCTGGATCAAGTGCGAATGAGGCAGTTATCGTATTCTGAAGGCCTAGTCTTACAGGAGAATGTGTCTAGTGAGGACCCTACTCTTGGGTGGACTGTAGGTGATGATGAGGTCTTGTGTTTTCATGGATGTGTATGGGTGTCATCAGACAAGCATGTGGAGTTGATGTATGATTTTTATTCCTCAGTTTGGGCAGTTCATCTTGACATCACCAAGATGTATCGAGATCTACACCATCAGTAATGGTAGCCAGGTATGAAAAGGGATGTATCTGGTTTTTTCATGAGATGTTCCACCTGTCAGCAGGTGAAAGTAGAGCATTAGCGACCAGTAGGGATTCTATAGTAGTTACACATTCCCAAGTGGAATTGGAATGATGTCACGATGGATTTTTCGATGGGTTTACTAAGGTCTCCTCGAGGTAATGATGTGGTTTGGGTCATTGTTGAAAGACTCAAAAAGGTTTCACAATTTTTTCTAATCGAGGAAACCTTCAGTGTTGATGATATTGTAAGGTTTTTCATCCAGAAGATTGTATGTTTTCATGGGGTTCCTCACTCTATCATTTCAAACAAGGATGCACAATTTTCTTCTCATGTCTGGAAGAAACTATAGAGGGATTTGGATAGATAGGTACTTCTAAGTACAACATACCATCCCTAGATAGATGGCTAGTCTGAGCACATGATTCAGGTGTTGGAGGACATGCTTCGGGCATGCGTCCTAGATTTTAGGGGCTCTTGGGAGAGACACATACCCCTATTGTAGTTTTACTACAACAAAATTTTTCAGGAAACAATTTATATGGCACCATATGAGGATTTTTACGGTAATCTATGTCGGTCACCCCTATGTTGGCTGGAGGCAGGAGAGGCAGCTATGCTAGGACATCATCTTTTCCAGGAGACCACTGAGCAGGTAGAGTTGATTTGGAAGAGGATCTCTACTGCACAGTCTTGGCATAAATCTTATGTTGATCGATGGAGACGACCTCTAGATTTTGAGGTCAGAGATCATGTTTCTTTACGTGTCATAGTGAGGTTGGGACAGAAAAGGATTAGGAAATAGGGGAAGCTTTCACTGAGATATGTCGAGCTGTTTGAGGTTTTGGAGAGAGTCAGGCCGATTTCCTATTGGTTGTAGTTACCTTAGAGGTACCGGTCTATGCACAACTTCTTTCATGTTTCTCAGCTATGGCGTTACTTTTTAGAACCATCTCAAGTTTTTTAACCTGAGGAGGTTGAGTTAGAGGTGGATGCATCCTTCAGGGAGCACCCTATTTGGATTTTGGATTGTAGTACGAAGGTTCTTCATGGCTGGTATGTTCCTCTGGTATGGGTGCTATGGTTTAATGGGTTAGTATAGAACGAGGATTGGGATAGGGAGGTTGATGTACGATCACAGTGGCCAGAGTTGTTTGCAGATTCTTCTTCACCACCCTTGGAAGGGAAATTTGGGGATGAATTTCTTTAAGGGGGAACATTTTTAAGAACCTAGATCTTCATTTCAGGTATGGATCTTGATTTTAGGTGTTTCTAAGGGAAAAGTAAGAAATGTAAATTTTCTAAGTACATGTCGTGTACTTTTGAGTACATGACACGTACCCAGTTTTCGTGTGTAGCTGTGTACTAACTGTGTAAATGTTGATTACATGGCCATATAGGTGACCTGGAAGACCGCCTAAAGCGGGGTCCTGTTGATGCTAGTATACAGTGTGTTCATTTAATGTATATTTCATGTACTTTTCTTTTTTATTTGATAAATCGGTGCGGGTCAAGTCTCATATATAGAATGGTATTATTCTCCCCGTGATTCGTACAGGAGAGTGACGGACACCAAAGAACTTTGAGATTCTCCCAGTTCTTCATACGAGCTATGATTGAGACACCTCCAGGTGCGTTGGATTACCACCGGTGAGTTCTCTTGTTCCCTATATCCTTTCTTCAAGATTAATCATCTCTATTAAGTTATCGAGTGTTGATAATTTTTAACCTTTTTATAGATCTACATCATTCATGGCTGATTCAAGGACCAACATTCATCAGTGTTCTTTGTACAACGTCAATGAAGGTGGTTTGTGCCTTTCGTTTTTCATATTTAGATTATATATGCTTAAAGTGTTTCATACCCACATTTTGGGTATTTATTGATTGGGAAATTATCCCTATTATTCACCTTTTATGGTTTAATTGATTTAAAGGGGGTTGTTTCATATGCATAAGGTTAGATGCCTTGTTTACGGTACACCCCATGGGTATGTTTCCCTAGTTTGACTATTTATGGTTGTTTGGCCTAGGTTTCCTATGAGGCATACCTTTTTTCCATGAATTTAGTTGTTTAGAATGGAGTTTGATTGATTATATTAATTTCATGTGTTATGCTTGTGAATTTTAGACATATAGTGGTTATAGATTACATGTACTGCCATTTTATGATTTGCGCATTGATCTTTCAATGGACTGTGAGAGCCTTGAACCAGGAAAACTATGGGGGGTTCCATGTTTATTTACATAGGACCGTGAGAGACTTGTTGTAGACTTTGACCTAGGGGTATTGACCCTGAGAGCTACCCAGGAGGTCTTTTATTATTATTTATGCTATGTTGATCCAGGGGGTATTGATCGTGAGAGCTACCCAAAGATCATTTATAAGTTATTGATTCCATGTGGACCTAGGGGTACTGACTGTGAGATCTTCCCAGGTGGCCATCTGTAATTGAGTAATTCTATATTGAACCAAAGGGGTTAGATAGTGAGAGCTTTCCCAAAGGGTTGTTTGAATTATTGAATGACCGTGATGAGTCTTCCAAGCCAAAGCACAAGCTTGGACTTGGTCTTACCTATTGTTTAGATGGTCTTCTAAGACGTATATTTTGGTACTATAACCCAAGGTATATAGAGATTAGGCTAGATCCTGAGATTACATATTGAAAAGGTTGGATAAATATGAAGGAATGTAATTGAAACTGTAGGATTGTTTACTTTTGAGTACTTCCTAGTTTATTGCTTTATGTCTGCATATTTCCCACTACATATATTCACTAGCATTTAGAAACATATCTTATGGTGGTTGCCTACTGGGATTTGTCTCACATCCTATTTGGGTCATGCTTTTGGACCCAAACAGATTATATGGTTGTAGGTATAGATAAGGGAAAGCACCCTTCTTCATCAGGTACTTGATTATTGTTGGAGCCGGAGAGCATAGGAGAAATCTAAGGATTGCGATGCTGTTGGAGTTTAATGCTTTTTTGTATTTCGGTTTTATTATTGTACTTACATCATTGTGACTTGTTTGTCTTCTTTCCTAGACACATGTGACATGCATCATTTACATATTCTCTAGTTGTTACATTACTATCAGTCTTCCATTGTCTACTTTTTTTGTATGGTATTACTGCTTATGCTATTATTTACTATTTTTTTATTACTCTATGTATACTCTGCCAATGAGGGAATAGTTTCCCTATTATCAGACATTGTCCCTTGCATCTTGTCGGTAGCCTCTGGGATTTGGGTAAATGCGCTTGTGGTCATGTGGTCAACCGGGTTCGGGGCACCTTGGGTGGCACCCAAAACCGCAACGTTACACAATGTTTCTCATTTAATACCTTTATTTACCACCATATATCCTCATGTGATCATCCATACTACATTGAAACAAAATTATATAAACACACTTCATCTATTTATCTTACTAGGATTAGATACTTTTGTAACCATCATATGTATCGTACTTCTTGTAGTTCCAACAAGCCTCTATTTGAAATTTTGAATTTCACATAAAACTTTCATACAATCTCATGACCTTTATGTTTCCAAAGATGAAAATTATTAAACCTTAAAAAAATATTTTTTTTCATTCACCATATATTGAACATAGATATGAATGAGTCCCTAGAATCAATAATCCATTATTTTAATAGAATGTTGACACTTAGTGGTAAACTAGTTTCCTTTTAATTTGTGGTAGTTATGGAACATTAAGAATAAAATATTCTATAATTGACCCTTTATCCCCTAAAATCCTTTCAGGTTCCCCTTCTTCCCACAATTCTAGCATATCGGTTTAGGCTCATATAATTTTCTTTAACTTCTTTTCCTCTTCTTTTCACTGTTCTTCTGACTTTCCCATTGAACAAAACATCCTATACCTTTCACATTGAATGAAGTTATGGTAGGTTCCATGAATTAATTCTACCTAATTTCCTTATATATAATGAGATCATAAACATCCTCAAATACTAAGTAATTCTTTTTTCTAGATTTACATACAGTGGTAACCATTATATCCCATGATTCTTAGAGTAATGAAAGCATAATCAAAACCCACATTGGCCCTGTGAACATCACTCTTACCAATTCTAATGGACTCTGAATTATGTTGAATCTATTAACATGATCATCAACAAACATTCTTTCTACCATATTTAGTATAAACATTCTTTGTATTAGAAATACTTTTTCCATATCGGTTTACTTTTCATACATATTATCTATAATTTTTATTAGATCCTTAGTGATATTTGATGGAGATATGACCTAAAGTCTAATATATATGTGTGTGTGTGTGTGTGATACATGTTATCTTATATTTTAGAGTATTTTATAGTGATATCATAAGGAATTATATCCATTTATTGAAGGCAATACTTATTGCATATATAAGAATATCATAAAGCACGGTATAGAAGTTATCATAATGCCTTTTCTTAATCCAATCATAGTGTATAACAAAGGATATATCATGAGGATTTATGAATCATATTTTATGATCTATATTTCACTTTATTATTGATTTATGTATTCAAAAATTAATTCTTTAATGTTTTAATATCTTCTAAACTGGTTATCATCATTGATTAAACATTTTCAATAGATTAATCATATAGGACAATCAAATTAAATTAAGTTTTAAGTTCAAATATAAGGGTTATATAGATTTTTAACAAAAATAAATTATGTATATGTTTCATAACATATGTGTAATTTCTACATTGGCTCAAGTAGTATCCTTGATTCCTATATAATAAGGAAGACAATATTGATATAGTGATGTCTCGAGTACCATTAAGATGTTGATGGGTAAAGCTCACCCAATCCTTATAATGATTTTCTCACTCTCTCTAAAGATATATTCCTTCACTTTACTTAACTCCTGAGAGATACCAGCATATCTTGGATATAAGGAGAACCCACACCAAGCATTAGGTGATTTATTTTATATGTGGGTACACCATAGAGGGAATATTACTTTAGTTTTTCCTCAATGATCTTCATTAAAAACTATGATTGAAGATGGAGGTTTGTATGATTATAGTGAATGGTACACATTCAATTTATTTTTTATATATACATGATTTCAATTTTCATATATTAGTGATCTTGGGATTTGGGGGTTTTGTTTTCTTTCTCCGGCTTGGACAAGTGTTGTTCAATCCTTATAAACTCATTAGTGGTATCAGATCTTTACCATTCTTTTTGATTCACAAAATCATGTTTAAAATAAATAAATTTGATATCATTTTACATATTATATTTGAATATTATTGAAAATGATATGTAATTTATACTAGAATTATGATATTTGATATCTTAATTTATGATAGTGTATCCTGATACAATATGTGATACTATAATAGGTGATGTAGTGTAAATACTTTATATTTTACTATGTTGTTGTTTACGATATAGAGAGTCATTATATACAGTGTAATTGATCTTCATATATAAAATATTTCCTTTTATCACTAAGGAAATATCATCAATTTTATAAAATAGGACACCCAAGCATGGAATGATGATGTTTAAGGCCAATCATAAAATGTGATATGGTTATATCATAGTCTATTATATACAGATATCATTAAATATGACTAATGGTGGTTGAATTATCTATCACAAGACATAAGTATCTATTAAAACTTGTGATATAGGTTCTATGATATATCATGGCTTATGATATGTAGAGGTTGTATAATATGACATAGAAGAAAATTTTATTTTCCTTATTTTTAATTATAAATTGAATTTTATAATTAAAAATTGTTTAAAAAATATAGAAAAGTTATTTTTTATTATTTATTTAATTTTAAATTTTTTATAAATTAAATAATTATAAAATAGTAATAATTAATTAGTAAATGTTTATGAAAAATTATTAACTACATATTCCATGATACTAAATGTTATTATTAAATACCTCATGAAATTATATGGCATGACTTATAATTTAGATATAAAATGTTTATATTGAAATTATAAGAGTAATTTATAAAGTGTTTATATATTATAAACTAAGTCAAAATATAAAGGAGTTTATATTTAGGATTATAAATTGTTCATATTAATTAATTTGAAATGTTCATATTAATTAATTTGAAATGTTCAAATTAAAGGTCTTATTTGAGAAATTATTTAAACCATATCAAATGGTGTTTTTAATAATTGAAATGATCAAGGTTTAAATAACATTAAATATGTGATATTTTGAATATTTACATAATATATGAATAGTTCATATATATATTTCTTATATTTATGATGTCTTATGTTTAATTAGGATTCCATATAAAAGAAAAAAATGAAGGAGTTAATATTGGAAATAAATATTAAGTTTTATATTTATTTGATTATGGAATGTCCTTAATACATTGAAAAATAATAAAATGTATATTATTGTATAGTTTATGAATTGGTCAAAAAAATTATCTCATGTTTAAATATATTAATTATTCATTTATTTTGTGTATTCATTTCTCTATTCATGAATATATATTTTTATACTATTAATATGTGTATTCTTTCATATAAAGTGCTAAACTGGTTTTATAAATTTCCATACATGCATCTAAGGAGTTAAATGTTAGGTATGATAATAAATTTACTTTTATTTTATCTTAAATTTGGATTGTACTAGGTTATAATATTTAATTAATAAGATAGTTATAGTACATAAATATTTGGTATTAGAATTGTGATGGAATTGAGGTCTCTCTTGAGTAAAGTATTGTTGGATAGAGATATATTGGGTCAGACTTCTCACTAGACTTGAGGGTTATGCATTGTCTAGAAAAGTGGGGGTTGGGTATCTATCACTCTAATATTACTCTTGAAAGGATTTTTTATTTCATATGATTCTAAGACTTTACATGATTGTTTTTAATGTACTTAATACATGAGATTCATTTAGATATGTGTGAATATAGTTGTCTTTCAATTTGGGTTAGTAATAAAATATTTGAATTTTTTAAAGACTTACACATCAATATGGTTTGAACATATTGATTTAGTGGAAGGAATATGATTCCAAAAAAATCATTATAAGGACACATACATATAAAGGGAATACATGAGATAATATGGTGAGATTAAACTTCTTTAAAAATAATAAGTGTCAATTTGTTTCCAAAGTAAACACTTATCAAGACCTTGATCATCAAACTGGGTAGGTATTTCTAGATAAGGGTACAACTAGATTATCTTATGTGAGGAATGAAATTTACAAGGAGAATATAAGAGTTAGGTTCCTTGTTTTTGGATTTTTATTTAGGTTGAAATTATTAGAGAAACCCATAGAAAAGATATTGTAGGAATGGTGTTGAGTTTATTAATATGATGGATTGGTAAAAGAGTTTTCCGCTCAAACATCCAAGATTCATATATTACATGATTGGAATGATGGACTACTTAAATATCTAATAGTTCAAAGTAACACCAAATTGAACTCATTTTTTTGTTAAATATATATCTTTTCCTACTAATGGATACGATATATATTAAATGAGGATATAATTTTATTAGGAAAAAATTAAATAAAATTCCTTATTAAATGAATGTAAAACATGATATTCATATGATAAAATATTATGTTGTATATGAATATAATCATCATCATAGAACATTAATTTGAGATTAATAATTTAAAATTAGAAGCTTCATGTAAGAAACTCCTTATACTTATTTAGAAACTTAAGAATTATTAAACAAGAGGAAAAAATTATGTGTTGGGGTAACAACTTCCAGAGTAATTGACTATTGAAGTTTTTCAACACTTAAATATAGATGCTTATGAGAAGTATATAATGATTCTCTTGAGGTTTAAAAGCAATTAGATGAAATATAATCAAAGTAACTTTACTATCAATTAATATACTCAATAAGATTGAGTGTGCTAATGGATTATAGAGGCTAAAGGTTACTTTCAAGGATTAATCTAGCTAAGAAATTCATTATGTAATAAATTTTTGTAATTGTTATATCAATTTAAATGAGTTTAATAAAATTTTACCCCATTTTATCAAAATGATAAGGATATGGGAATTGGGAATGTGATGTTCATGTTATTATATTTATTTAACAATACAATAGGGTAAAGTTTAATTGAGACTAAGAAGGTTGTATTTTTTTAAATAGTATCCTTAGTCATTGAAACCTAAAGTTGGTATTAATGAGGGAATGAAATGTTTCCATATAATGAAAATTTTATGTTCTACAAGAAGGGGTTTACGAAACTCCATGTAATGACTATTCCAGGTGTCATTTTTATAGAAACTATTTTTTTATTTAAAAGGGTATATAATACCAAATATTTATTTTACAAATGTTTAAAATATATTGGAGTTAAAAATCAAGGAAATAATTTTATCTTATATCTCTTATATGATAAGAAAAGTTTTTTTGTCAATAAATAGTTGTTGCAAACAATATGAGATGATAGTTTTGATACACATGGTTTATTATTCATCAAAATCATCAATATACTTGAAAGGAATGTGAGGATAATTTTTTTTATCCAAGATATAAGATTTTATATAGATATTTTTTAAAATATAAGGAATTTATAATCCACTACACTTCAGTTTAATAGTTTAAAGAATGTAATCTACTTTTTAGAATAACACTCCAAACACATAGAACCCCATATATGATATAAAAATAATAGTTTGTTTTTTATATATTCCCACTAATGTAAATAAGATTTATTTCCTAAAAAAGTAGATTATGTATCTTAGTAAGATATTTTAAAGAGAATATAGTTTCTAAGAGACTAATGGGAGCATGTTTTAGGCTTAGAGAAGTTTACATTTAACAAATAAATGATTATTATGGTAAAAATTCAATTCGAATGTAAATTTATCCTATAAGATTATAGAGTATATCAGTAAAGTGAAATGTAAAGAGTTTAATTTAGTTAATACAACAAATTGAATATCACTTTGTATTTTAAAATAGGTTTAGGATATATTGGAAATGAAAAATTTAAAGAGTTGCATATTGTTACCAATCTTATTTTAGGTGAAATGTTTCATGGAATATAGATGGTGATAATAACATTAGAAGGATATCTATGTAAAAAATAGAAATTATTAACACTATAATATTTTATGTAATAAAGTAAAGAATTTTGGAAAATATTTTCAAAGATTTGAACATTGGGAATATAATTCCCAAGTCTCAACATTACCCATACTGAATTAATTTATAAATATTACTCATTGAAAGATTTTAGTGGGAGGGTTTTATTAGATGGTCACATATAGATTTAGTAGGGATTATATAGAGGTGTAATGGTATTAACAAAACCTTAGTAAATATAAGGCCTCTATGGTGGTTAGTCATGTGGCATATAATGAGATGGGTGCTTATGGATGGTTTTGTTAATATTCTTAAAGGATTTTAAGAATATAAAATATATCATGTTATACAAAAGGAGAACACTACCTTGTCATTCTTTCACATTGTATGCATATATTATTTGAAGTAAATGATAATTGACCTCTCAATGTACAATATTTAGTTATCCCTAACTAATGTTTGTGATATATTATTATATGTTGTGATGAAATTTTAAGGTTCAAATGAGAATTATTTTGTATGGAGATATGGAATATGATCATGAGGAACAAAAGTGGATTTGTGCACTGGATAACCCCCCAATTATACCACATTTAGTGTCATACATTATTACTTTTTTATAATAAGGTTTAATGTTTCAAATTATGATTTCCCCATACTTTAGTTTGAAATGATAACTAGCATGAGAACCATCATACTTTGATACCATTATTATACAATTCTGGAGCCTTATCTAATTAGTGAGTGGTTGTGTATATTGTTTATCATGTCATCTATTGAGGCTTATCCAATATGGATTTTTTACATTCATATGATGAGTATGAAATTTGGTCCCTCAATTGAGATAAATTAAAGGATTGTATAGTCATACATAGATAAGAAATGTGTTGTGATTATATATTTGATGATGTATATGTGATGTGATCATCCATTAGGGTAAATGACATATAATGTTTTCATAGACTTGTTCATCCTATAATTGGAGAATCAAGATCGTATGGGCAGCTATAAATGATTTAAATACTTAGTGTCTTATGATTACTTTATATTTAGGGAAAAGGGGTCATATGAAAATACATACTTGTATGTGATACATTTGGTGGACACAAGTATAGAGATACATGTGTTTTATGGATATCATGCTAAATATCTTTATAGATTGATTTTAAATAATTATTTTCTCGAGGTATCTCTTTTCTTACATTTATTGATTCGGAAATACATATTTGTTTTGAATGCTAAAAAGACTCATGGGTTCATACTTTGAGGTTTACTTAATGGATATTGTGTTTTATGAAACTTGGAATCTTGATTTAAATGTTTTTTAGATTTAATCCAAAAAATGGATAGTTGTTCACAAGAAATTATATATGATGTGATATATAGTAAATTTGATGATAGATTTCCAAAAATATTTGAGAAATATCCAAATATATTTTTGGATATGGTTTTACAAGTTTTTGTAAGTGATATAATATGATGGTGAAATGGCATAAAGACTATTAGACTTAAGTGAAGTGGGATACTGATGGAGATATTCACTATATTATAGTATTTATATAAAAAATATTCGGGAAATTTATTTTCCCATCATCTAGACCTCGATATTGGGATCAAAACCTAAAATTAAGTATGACCCAAATCCTTGGAGATGAAAGATTATTCTAGATCTCAAACACGGAACAAGGCCACTGGAAGTCCTAAATTGCCACGACACCTCTGGAAACATGGAATCTAAAACAAAAAATACATTTCACCATATCTACCACATTAATATTATAGTTATTTTAATTTTCTCAAACAATATCTTCCACCAAATATAATTAACAAGCAATAAAAAATAGACAAAGAATAAAGGGAATAATTATAGCACAGGATAATTAGGTGGTTTAGGTTTAGTCAAACCCCAAGGCATAACACATTGAAACTTTCATATAAGGAATAAAAATACAAGTTACAAGGAATCTAGAATATAAAACCCCACCATATTTAGAATAACTCTTCAATAATTCCTCGAATGGAAATCTCATTCTACAAGTACTTTATGGTAAGTTCTTATTTGAATGGATGCAACTCCAATTCACTAGTCAAATAATACCACACATTCTAATTATAGAGATGATTTATAGCTAATATATAGTAATTATAATTTCAATGCCTTCCAAATATTATGGTCAACACACCACTTGTTTAAGGATACCACCAACTTCTTGTTGACTTCACATACTTAACTCCAAAACTCTAGTGATCAAAAAACTCTGAATTCTCTATTTTTTTCTTGCATTCAAGTGCCTGTTTCAAAAACCACATTCCTCTACCTTTTTTAATCCCATGATTACTTCTAGATCATCCTCTACTTATCTAAGGCTTCAATCATAAGCTTTAGGAATATCCTCATACCTCTAGTACTTTTATACAAGCATACATATCTTTATATAGCTTCTAGAACATTACACCATCACTTAGAATCAGTTGTATAACAACTTCTCCATGTCCTATTGAAATATTTTTTAAATCTAGGTTTTATCCTCAAAAATAACTCCCAATAGAACATGAATACTCTACAACTTCACACATCATAAAACAAGTTCCTTCCACATTCATTCACTTATTCGATGTTGTTATTTATTTCATTCCAAACATTCCCAGTGTTGATGGAATTGCCTTCATCAGGTTCAATAAGGTTGATTCCCAAAGCCCTATTTTGAAAATCTAAACACTTAACCAAAACAATTATCACATAAAAACACAAAAAACACGAACTTGAGAATGATTTTCATAGGAGAATCCTAACAATATTTCACTTGAATACCATTATCAAGACTTCCACCAAAGTATGTCAACCATCTTTTATTTTTCCTTCCATTACAATGTCAGTATAGTCCTCTACTAGAATCATGATAATCTAAGCCTGATAAAGGTTAAAAGTAGAAAACCTAGGATTTATTGGACTTTTATCACATGTTTTATAATAAAAAAACCTTATAAATGATTTCATGGAATTTCCTCAAAATCAATCAGGTATGACCACTATAAAAAATTAAATACTCATCAACAAGTCAAACCATGCATCATGTCCATGGAACTACTCCTTTTAGCCACCGCATTTTTTGAAACACTACCACTGAGGATATATAATCTAAGAGATTCTAATACATCTCACTTCATCAATACCAGAGAATCTGACCTCAATCCAAAAATGTCTTCTAGAAGTTTTGGTAACATTGAACTATCATACTCCCATAGAAACAATTCAAAACCAGCAGTACAAAACTCAATTATTTTTTAATGATCCAAATTTTGAATCAAATTGCTCCATGTAACTAAGGAAATAATTGGTCCATTTCCCCCACTATATTTCATCCTAGTTATAAACCATCCAATACTCCACCTCATTACAGAGGTCATTCCAAAACTTTGATGACCTTCTGTGGTTCATTAACAAATATTTAAAATCCTATTATTCATAATCACTCATTAGAAAATAAATACACCCAAAACATGGGATTTCACTCTTCCTCTTATCATTGATGTGGTCATGTTTGAAATCTTACCAAGAATTTTTAGGTGAGAAAAAAAAACAAATCATCCCTTATAAACTTGAAGCACTTTAATAATATCCTTCCCTAAATGAAATGGATAAACCTGGTACACAAGATATGCCGCATATTTAACCAGAACCAAATCTAATGAATTTTATACATTCTTATTAGACTTCTCGTTCAATGTATTGAACATCCAATCTATAACACCACATCCTATTTTTATAGGAATAGTACCCTCAAACTAATATACAAGTATCCAATAGATCTTCCAAAACTCCCACCACTTACGAACTCTTCACCTCACAGATCAGGACCTCAAGACACTATTTCATTCTGGTATATGCCTTACACCATAGTTTTTGTTTTATGAAAATTATGAAAAATACCTCATAATTGTGAATAAGGAATAAATTATTACACTTTCATGTTGCATCATCATTGACGGTACAACGTAAAAAATATCCCTATGAGAACAATAAAAAATTACCAAGATTCTGATACAAGGAACTTTCTCTTTTTGAAACAAATCACCTTCCACTATATCCAATACCACACTCACCTTATGTTAAATAGTCCTTACATATGAGTTCTAGTATAAATTTTATTAACTTAAACTTTTCACCCCATTCTCACATATGGGTGATCAAGACACACATCTCATATCCTCCAAGTTTCTAAAGTCTATTTCTCTAGATTATATGTTCCTTCTGAAATCCATACACATAAATAAAATAATTTCTTCACATTTTTATATAACTATAGTTCCCACAAATTTTAAGTCACATGATAAATAAAATATTCTCTCTCTTCTCTAGATAATCATTATAATAGTCTTCTAAAATACTAAGACTAGGTTACACTCATTACATCCCTACAGGCAACCATTTTGAGACAGAATGGAACCACCACCTTGGCCAATGATCATGAACATTATAAACCAAAACATAATAGAACAAATCACATTATCCCCTTCTTATAATTTAAGTGATAAAACCCAAATGATAAAAAATTATGACTCAAGAAGACTGGAAAACGTTCAATAGTAAAATTGATACTCCCTCTTAACTCTAAAATTTATATAACTTCTAAAAATACCCTTATAGAATAGAAATGTTTTCAATAAAAATATATTTCTAAACCTTTTTTGTAATGATAGATGTAGGACTGGGAAACATTCTAATTACATCAACTTTTTCTTCCAAAATTCTTAAACATGTAACAGTGTTTGACCAATTTTTTTTCTAGGTCATGAATAGTCTATCCTGGTTACACCTTCTAAAAAAATCCTTATACTTGTTATTATGGAATTTTGTTTTACTGAAAACCTCACTTCTAGATGATTCCCATCCATGGAACTTTCATATTCTCTAGGATTATAAAATACATCCTTCTCCATAATATGAATCTCTCTATTACCAATTTATCAATCCAAACCTTAACCTCTTATATTTTTATCCTATAAAGATAATGGACTCCCACAAATTCCAAAAATCATAAATTTAATGGGATTATCTTTTGGAAATATACTATAAGTTCAATTATATAATGATATTAGTAAATTGGGCTCTAAAAACCTAACTAGGGTCAAAATACTTTTGTATTCTCCAACTGAGTTCAACACCACTATATTTTGGTTCTTCCAAAACTCAGTAAACCACACCCCAAGAACCCATAAATATTCTAGCCAAACTCAACATATAAAACTCAGTAAATATCCCACAAAATGATTTTACTACCAAAGATTTGATACCACCTATTAGGTAAATTGATCTTTATTTCATCTAGACCCCAATGTTGGGTCTAGAACCTATAATTCAGAATGATCTAACTCCTTGAAACTAAAAGTTTCTTCTATTACTCAATCATGGAATAAGGAAACCAAAAGGTCTGAATATCCATGGAATCATTGCAAACATAGTATTTGGAACTAGGAAGTCCTCATGCCATAGCCACTACACTGATCCACAATCCTTTATTTTTGGTTCCCTAGATTTCCTTAGAAAACAACTTCTTCAAAAGATAATGAATAGGTAAAAACAAAACACCTGAATAAGAAATGGAAAAAGCACAACACCAGAGAATCATGTGGTTCAAACTGAGTCCAACTCCATGAGATAGAACACTTCAACTTTCATATAATTAGTGAAAGTTGAAAGGGACATAACATCCAAATTTCTACCCATATTTAGAATAACTCTTAAGAAATACCACTAGATAAAAGCACCTTCCTTGAATGATTCATGGGAATTTACCTATAGGAATGGACTCCAATATAATTTACTAATAAAATGATCCTAAAAACTTATTTTATAGAGGTTATTTATAGATTATATACATTTATTTTGGTTTCAACACCTTTGATACTTTATGGTTGACCTACCACTTTTTCAAGGCCACTGCCAACTTCTCATTGACTGCACTAACTTAACTCTTGAAATCTGGTGATCAAATAGTTATGAATTATCCATTTCTTTTCCTGAATTAATATAACCACTTATAAACCCACATGCATCCATATTTTTTACTCTAATTAATGTATCCATATCATTCTCCACTTCATTAATCCTTTAAATGCATGCTTCCAGGATATCCTCTTACCTCTAACACATTTATGCAGGCATTTTTATATCTGTACAGCTTACAACACTTTACACCATCACTCAGAATCAGTTTTATACTAACTTATTTAAGTCCTCTAGAAACCCATGTCGTATTCAGGTTTTATCCTCCTACATCACTCCATATGAAACATGGATTCTCCCCAAGTGAATGTGACTGGAAAAAAGTTACTTTTGTATTCTAGCACATTGTCACCACTATTGCTTCTATCATTCCATACTTTCCTAGTGTTGGTGAAAATACCTTTATCTAGTTCTATAATGTTTCTTTCGAAGGTATAATTTTAAAAATCCCAACACTTAACCACAAAATAGTACTCACATCAAAACCTAATAGATACATGTTATCTTATATCATGTGTATGATATAGAGATATCATCTAGGATGATATCCATTTATTTAAGGTAATACTTATGTTATAGATAATTATATCATAAGGAATGTTATAGGAGATTCTATAATGAATTTTCCTAATTTATTCATAGTGTATGAAATAGGATATACCATGTGGAATAATGAATTGTATCGTATGATCCATAAGAACTCTACGTTTGATCTAGGTAGTAAAACATTAACCAGTTAACATTCTGATCTCTTCTCGGTTTTTTATCATCGTTGATTAAAAATTTTATAAGATGAAACTTATAGGAGAACTGAGTGAAATTTTTAATTGAATAGTTAAGTGTTATAAATAGTTGTAAGGTTCACATATTGTACAATTTATGTATATACATGATTTTTGTTTTCATAGCATGGTGATATTATGATTTTAAAGAGACAAAAATTGACCATGGGAAAGGTAAGTACCCTATGAGGAGGATGAATCAAGGTGTGTTAATTTATTTTAATGACCCTAACCAATGATCTTGTTCCACTATTAGTATGAAAACCTATCTCTACAATAGAATTTATGAAGTAATGAAGAAAGTAAATAGGGTCACAATAAATTTTTACTCACTTCACCTACACTAGGGTTATACATGATGCATAAAAAATGATTTGTTCATCTACTTGTTAATAATGTTTAGAGAAAACTCATTTTACATCTTGGTTTAATAAAAATCACATTTGGAAAACTCAATTATCTCTTAATAAATCTCACTTATTATTTAAAAATTTAGAGAAAACTCATTATCCCTCCTGGTTTACTACCAATCACTTATTTAAATCCCACCACTCTCTCTATTGAAGTTTACTCATTGTTCCTTCATTTTATACTTCCGCTGTGTTGAATCACATTTGATTACACCACAATTGGTGTGTCATGAAGATCTTATTTCATAAAAAATTATCAAGTACACTTTACCATAAAAATTCCCTTGAGGTTAATATAACTTTCTTATTGACATGAATGATTTTTTATAACTCACTTTCTCACAAACCCTTAATTTTGAAACACAACCTCATTTATATATGAAATCTATGGTTGAGTTAAAATTCTTCATGTAAGAAATAAATTCACATAATTATTAAGTGAAAATGGACAACTTAACCCATTTATTAATTTTACTCACACTTAATGATTGATTAACGACCTATTTATAGGTAGGGTAAATCCGTCATGAATCTTCTCTACATCCAAAAAATGTGTCACATTCATTCTTCAAAATTTCATGCAACTTTACTTGTGCATCATGTTCTTCCAACTCCACTTATGTGAGAGTCTTCCTGACTTGTATAATAATCCATACTTTATTTCAAAATGCTGAAAAACTATGTTTCCAGCTTCATTAAACTACATACATTCATGAAAATCCATTTTTTACTGTGATTTTCATTGAAAAATATTTAATAGCTTCAAACCCTTCTAGAACCACTCTGTTATGACTATTTAATTGTCTTCATTGTCCTATAACTTTGTTAAAAACATAGAATTAATAGGATCATGTTCAACTACTTCCCCTATATATTTACTCCACCTTTATCAGTATTACACATCGCCTCATAAGGTTTTATAAATATCTCCCCCTTTCTTAAACAATATATATATATATATATATCAATGAACCCCAAATTCACTCCTTTGTGAGCTATAAGAGGAAACTAACAAGTATAAAAACATGAGAAAATCCTTTCTATACCTTGAGGAATGGGGGTTCTGTGGCCATAATCCTTATGTGTGGGGTTCAAATGGAATCCAAGATCCAATTGATGCCTTCCAATTGCTTCCTTGGGTAAATCCTTTATCATGATATCTACAACTTGAAGTTTTGTAGGAATGTGCTCCAATTTCAATAGGCCATTCTCAATATTATTCCTTATGAAGTGATACTTTATTTCAATGTGCTTCATTCTTGATTGATGGATAGTATTTTTGCTAATATTGATAGAACTTGAATTATTATTATTGATCTTGATTAGTGTATTCACTTCAAATCAAATATATTCAAGTTACAATGCATCCCTAATAGTTGAATTAAGACTTGAGTGACTATAATATATTCATATTTTTTCGTTTAATATTATGTAGTAATTAAATTTGTTATGTAATTTAGATTCATGAAACTAGGACTAACGTCATGCTCTCTTTTTTTAGATATGATGAATCAAAATCATGTTAAAAATGATATAATAAAATATCTAATACCATGTGATTCATGATTAATGCCATAAATAATATATAATATAATATTAATTATATTTCATGAGGGTGTACAACTAGGGATTGAGTGGGGCTTGTGCATTGGGAATCCCTTTTGATTTTACTATAGCGGTTGATCTAAGTGATGGTATTTTTGGGGAACCATAAGGAGGATCTAAAATGAAGTAAAATGAGGGAAACTAAGAGGTGCATCTACAATGAAGGTATTATGATGAAAATAACAATATCTTCTCAAATCAAGGTTCTTAAGGAAATAAAAAGGATTATCTTGACTCAAGGCACTGATATGGGGATTATTCATGAGCTTTTATTATTGTTTATTCTACCCATTAGTGACTAAATAGTAAAAAATGTGATTATGTATTACACCTAATAAAAGAACCATATATGGTTATCAACCTCTCATATACTGGTAACAAGAAAAATAATAAATACCATAGAAGTTAGGGCTTACACCTAGTGGGCGTCCCATATATGGTTTTCAACCACCTATTTATTAGTAACAGTAAAAAGAAGGAAGACCAAAGTGGTTGGGGATTACACATAGTAGGAGGTCCATATATGGTTGCCTATAATCCCATATGTCGGTAACTATATGAGAAAGGAATATGATATATTTTTGGAATACACTGAGTAGTAGGCCCTAATATAATTAGCTTCTTGAATATTTTACTATAGAAAAGGAAAGATGATAAGGTTATTTATGATGATTCAGATCAGATATGTGGCCTGATAAATAGAAGTGGTGAAAAGGAAGATCTATTACACATATTGGGTTGATTCATGAAGTGTTTATCCATGGGTCAGGTTCTTTTCACTCAACTATCATTTGAAAAAGGGAGAGGATCACTATAGGAGTCCCCTATTACACATAGAAAAAAATTCCTATGTGAAAGGTGGTATAGGTGGTATAGGGATTGAGTTAAAGGTTGTATGTGATGGAGGTTTATGAATAAAATTTCATAAAGGGGTCTTATTAATAGGCCTTGAGTTGGAATCTTGTGGATAATAACTTAGGAAGGAGGCTTGTGGAGGATCCCTCGCAAAGGAATATCCTGGATGAGTCATCGCCATGGAGGTTTTCTTCAAACTATGTTTGAATGAGTGGATTTGAATAAGAACCTTATAAATAGAACTCTATGAATAATGTTGTTAGGGGTGTATCCACTTTTGAAACTCAAACATGGCCCTATCCAAATGGGATTTGGGGATAAGATTTACATAGTGTACTTCACAAAGTGGCATCATCAAGGGGGATCATAGGATTTTACCTAATCAATACCTAGGGGATTCCTTTTCAGAAATCATTTCTCAAACTGGAAGGGTTTCTCCAAAAATCAAAAGTTCTCTCCCCTTTTTCAGCAACATGCCAAGTATTTATAGGAAAACTATTATAACAACCTTCTAGGGTAAAGTACTCTCATAAGAAACACATGGGCCATGAAGAAAGAATGTGAGCATGAAGAGAGAACATGGATCACGAATGAAGTATGTGAAAGTATGTAGTTGTGAAGTAACTACATGTGTAACACCTCATTATTATAAAAATAAAACCATTTTTGATAGAATATATGACACATAACCCAAAGCCTAGATGAATCATGAAATATTATTATTCAAATATGATCGTTATAAACTAATCGTTAAATTAATGGTTATAAATAGGATTAACAGATTTATAAAATAAATATAAATTTACTACTCAGTACAAATTTATTGATAAAGTCTTAGTTAATAATAACTCAATTTTTAGTAAATTCATTTTACTCATCAAAAATAAGTTTTTTTCAAAAATCGTTTTTGTTGCTTTTTGTAAGAAAATAATATAATTAATTTATATAAATTTTAGATATTTTATTTTATTATTTTATTATTCTTTAAATCATTATATAAAAATTATCTTATGGTGAAATTTTGATATTTTTCTGAAAAGTTTGATTTTTCAATGAATAGTGAAAATATTGTTTTTTATTGAAAGTAATATTTTATTTTAAAGTATTTAAAAATTGAAATTCTATTTTGTACTAGTTATGAAATTTAATTAGTTTATTTTTATTAATTACAATCCAATTATAGTCTTTTTAATGAATTTTCTTCTTACATTTGGAATAAAAACATTTTTTATACTTAAAAGGACTTTTCCTGAAAAATATTTTTTTTGTTGCCTTTTGTACTTTAATGTTAAATTAATTTTGTTCCACTTATATAAATTGAATATTAAAGAGTGGATTCCATATTTTGAATTATGACTTCCAAATTTGGTAAATAGGACCCTTTAATTTTTTTTCATAATGAATAGTAACCATAGTAAATAATTGTCACCACGGAAAGAGTAAATAGAGTAATTAAGGTTAAAATTAATTTGAAAAGGACTAAAAAATGACCATAGGACTTGAGATAAATTCTATAATTACCATAAAATTTTCATAAATATGGAAACTTGGTGTCATATTTATTTAATTTTTATCTTTATATTATTTTATTTAAAGAAAATTCAAAAATGTTATTCTCTTAGTTTATTATCTCTAATTTTTTTAAAAAGGGATAATAATTGTAAATGATTGGTTATAAAAGGTTTATTTTAAATATAAATTGTTCTTTTATTATGTTTATTTATTTATAATTTTTAGTTATTAAATAATTACCTTAAATTCTTACACAACATGGACACATTATTTATTCAATTAATTGAAAAATATAATAAATGATTTTAAAAATTTTAAATGTAATCTAATTTGAATTAATTTTTTTGTTACATGAATATTTTAGATACAGATAACATATTATAGTGTTTTTAATGGATTATATTTTAATTTTATTACATTATTATTTTTTTCAAACTCAAATTAAATGAATAGTTCCATAAAAGAAATTAGTGTTATTTTATAATAAATAATATTGTAACAACCCGGAACTTCTTTTCAGGTATGTTTTTCCTTTTTATAGAGTTTTTAAGAAAAGTGGAGTTTCTGGAAATTTTTGAAGTACATGTCGTGTACTTTGATGCCGCTCGAGGCCGTGTGTTGGCCATTTCATGGCCACACACACGGCCATGTAGGGGTGATGTGGAGTCCATTTAAAGTGGAGTACGGAAAAGCCTAGTACACACCGTGTACTCCAAAAGTACACGTTGTGTACTTTATTTTTTTCATTAAATGTAACGGGGTTGCATCTGACGGAAAGAACCATACTCTTTTATCTTTGGTTCGTCCGAGAGTGAGGGTACAACCACAGATCTTCTCCAAGCCCCCGAGCCTCCATCTGTTCTCTGAATCGACCGAAGTCGATTGCGTTTGAACCACAGTGGTAAGCTCTTCCTTCTTCTAGATCATTGTTTTCCAATTCCTCTTATTTTTCAAGTTATCTTGAGTTGAAAATTTTGTGTGTTTTTGTAAATCTAAGATGTTATAAGGAGATTCAAGCCTTTTGGTTCAAGTATATCGATCTCCTAGCATCAAGGTAGGTGGTTTGTACCTTTCTGTTTGAAGTATTTGAGTTTTATTTGCAAATTTCCACCAATACCCATGAACGAGGTATTGCGTGTATACTGTTTTTCCCCTGTTGTTTTCCTACCTTGCTTGTATGCTTGTGTAGTGGTAATTTGGCTGTGTATAAGGATAATTTCTATGATTGGATGTTTTTCCCATGCCTTGTTCTATTTACGACCTTTTGGTCTTGTTCAGCCTATTGGTCGTTATACCTTTTTTCCTTGTCTTGTGACCTTAGGATGGAGTATTGTTCCCTGACATGCTTTTTATGTTGTAGACTGATTATCCAAGTATCTCTATAGGTTTACTTTGGCCTTATAGAATTATTATGCATGGACTGGCATGGGGTTGAGAGAACCCGGTGCTATAGACTATAAGGGGATAGACCGAGTGAGCATCCTCAGAGAGTCTTGGACATTATAGACTATAGGGGATAGACTGAGTGAGCTTCCCAGAGAGTCTTGGACATTATAGACTACAGGAGGATAGACTGAGCGTGCTTCCTGAGAGACTCTTTAGATTTATATACTATAAGGGGATAGACCGAGTGTGCTTCCTCAGAGAGTCTTTGTTTTGTTTTAATTTCCTTAAACCACTCCAGGCTTAAGGAGGAATTGACCGAGTGAGCTTCCTCAGAGAGTATGTGATAGACCTGAGACTATAGGAGGAATTGACCAAGTGATATTCCTCAGAGAGTCTCTAGACCTTGGGGCTATAAGGGGATTAGACCATGTGATCTTCCTTAGAGAGTCCCTGACTACCTTAGACTATAAGGGGAATTGACTGAGCGTGATTCCTTAGAGAGTCTTATAATTTCATATGACCAAACCAGAGGGGTTAGGCTGAGTGTACCGCCCAGAGGGTTGTTGGTACTTCTTGGATATGACTAGAGGGGATGGATGTGAGTACTTCCCAAAGGGATTCCTGTTTTTGGTTAGCTGTTTGCTTAACTGCTACTTATTAATCTGTGGATTTTTTACTATGTATATCATCTTGTTTATTGTTTACTGTTTACTGCTTACTATACTATTACCTGTCATATGCTCACTGACTGTTAGCCATAGATATTTTGGTGGTTTCCTACTAGGATTTATTCTCATACCCTATTTGGTTCATTCTTTTGGGCCCAAACAGATTATATTACTGTAGGTATAGACAAGGTAAGTGCCCTTTGACTTCAGGTACTTGATTGCATTGGATAAGGAGAGAATGGGACCAAGACAAGGCTTGCAATGTTGAGGAGTTTATCTATTTACCTTTATTTTGTACTTTGGTTTGCACTATTGTATCTCCGGTATTGTGGCTTTTTTGTCTTCTTTCTTATACATATGTATCATGAATCATTTCATATATGTATGTGTACTCTAGTTGTTTATTGTTTTAGTCTTTCGTTGTTTACTTGTGTGTGGATTGTTTACTTCTTAAACTATTGTTTAGTGTTTTTCTTTTCCACTGTGTACTCTGCTGATGTGGGCATAGTTTGCCCACTATCACACCCAAGGCCCTCGCTGCAAGTCAGGAGACTCTGGAATTTAGGGAAATGTGCTTGAGGTCATGTGACCAACTGGGTACGGGGAACCTCTGGGTGGCTTCCGGAACCGGGACGTTACAAAGTGGTATCAGAGGATTCTTTTCACTTGACTTACTATTTAGAGCCTCTAGCCAGGGATAGGATAGAATAGGTACATGGTAATGAGCTATGCCCGGGAGTAGCTAACCCGTGTATAGGGAAAAGCCATACTAGCTCATTTATCTAAATTTTATTTGTTTTTCACATTTTATAGTTGATTTTATTTCATTGTTGGGTGATTCACATGCTTTGTGTTGTTATCGTTGTTGTTATTGCGGTTCTATTTCTGTCGCAACACGATGAGATGAGGGTATTCCATCTCATGAATCATATAGGCACTTGTTAGAAATCACATTTCAGGAATTATTTCCATGCCATCTAGGATGAATTAGAGATTGCATGTTGTTGTGATAGAAGTTGTGTAGATTATGCATGTTGTTGTGATAGATTCTTTAGTAGAATCCATGCTTATTGATAGGGAATTTTTTTGTATGGTACTTTTCTTAGATGGACGCCAAACTTTGGCTCTTGAGGTGTTCTGGGCCCTCATGGACTGGAATTTGGTGGATCATCGGCTTGTTTACCTTGTTTGTAACTTCTATAAGATGCCCAACCTTGATTCGCAGGGAGTATGGGCCCTCACAAATCGGAATTTAGAACCTTAGCGCTTGTTTTTTTTTTGTGTTTTTGGGATCCGGTGCAGTTCTGAGGCTACTGTTCGGAAAAACCCAGAATACACGGCTTTTACTTTATGAATACATGTCGTGTAGTCTGTAGTCGTGTCACTGCATGTGTGGGCAGGGACACAAGGTTGTGAAAAATCATGTAGGAACACACCGTGTAATAGTTTAGCACGTCGTGTAGTATGAAATAGGTACCATGCCCAAGTCACTAACAACATGGGTCGGTGTTACCTTTATTGTACACGCTGTGTCTGTCTGGAACACGCAGTGTAGAGTGAATCGTGTATCCAGCCGTGTAACTAACAACACGGGTCACTGAAACCTTGTCCAGTACATGTTGTGTCCTTCATGAACACGTCGTGTAGTCTAGGATTAAGAGGACCATGTGGGTTAGCTGTGTAAGGAGACTCGGGTAGGAGAATAGAGTTCAAGTACACGCCGTGTGTGGGGACAACACGCCGTGTGGTTGGGGCGTTACATGACCAGTTATGGCAGAGGTACACACCCATGTGAATGGCTTAGAAGAACACGTCGTGTAGTTTTTATACACGCCGTGTAGTCATGTTTTATAAAACTTGAATTTTTCTTTCTCCTGTTCCCCTCTTGTAATCTTGTGTTCTCAGTCTTTGATAATCCTGATCTAAGGTGTTCTTTTGACCTTTTAGATTTATGCCATCGAGACATCCTCCTGTTGTACGTCAGCTACCAAATGGTGATCAGACACTGGATATGGCCGATCAGGGACCTCCTTCAAATCCTCTTGTTGTGCCAGCCTTGGCACCAGCGTTTATACCAGTTTTAGGCACCGATTGATAGTTTAGGGAAGATTTTCTGAGCATGATTTAGACCTTCTAGGGAGCGCCACCTCTTTCCCCGTCGATGGAAGAGTTGAAGTAGGTTTTCTAGAAACAGCATCCTCCCACCTTCTCAAGGGAAGGAGGACCTCAGGCTGAAGAGTCATGGATAGAGGCCACGCTCATGATTTTCGATCATCTAGAGATACCTCCAGAGAATAGGGTTAAGCTCGCAACCTATATGCTTCGAGACTCTGCCAAGAGGTAGCGGGAGGTGATCTCACAGTCAGGACGCCAGCAGAGTATGACTTGGGATGAGTTTCGGCGCATCTTCTACGATTACTTCTACATGGAGACCTTGAGGGACGATCGAGCCCTGAATTTTATGAGTCTGGAGTAGGGTACTCTTTTGGTTATGGAGTACTCGTATCGCTTTACTGAGATGCAGCGTTTCACGCCTATTCTAGGAGGTGATGATTTGTTCCTTGCTTGGAAGTTTGAGGATGGTATGAGGCACAACATCAACTCGCAGGTGAACATCTTCTGGTTGGCTTCGATATCCTCTATCGTCAACTAGGCGCTGATCATAGAGTGCAATCTGAGGGATTATAGAGCAGTGAGTCAGGGAAGTTCGACATCCAGAGTTAGTGTTCCTCCTACTGATTGTAGGAAGCACCGCAGGGAGTCTGATTGAGGAGATCAGAGTAGGCGGAATGTATCTTCAGGTAGTCAGGTAGTATGCTACCAATGCGGGAGGAGTGGGCGTACTAGGCCTCAGTGCCAGAGAGACCCTATGGAGTGACGATCTTGCAGCAAGATGGGCCATCTTCATCATTTTTTCCCGATCTTCTCACCAATAGCTGGTGGTAGGGGTTCTTCTATGACCCCGCGTATAGGAGATGCATCGCCAGTTTCTCACCAATCTGGGAACTGGAGTTCTTCCGACCGTTCAGGCTGAGGTGGAGGTCACGGTCATGGTGGTCAGTCATCGGGCTACCAGCGACAATAGAGTGGATCAGCTCAGAGTGGTCAGGTAGGGTCAGAGGGCCACGGTACAGGCCCGACTTTTGCAGTGGAGCAGACCCATCAGGAGCAGGATCCCAACCCTTCTACTGTTCGATGTACGATCTTAGTAACCCCAGTTTTATCTTTAGCTCTTTTTGATACTGGTTCTATGCATATCTTTATCTCTATTGCTATTGTGGAGAGCCTTAGGCTCTGCATCTTTTCCTCTACCGATACTTTGACGCTAGACACACCGTTGGGGACTAGAGCGGTTAGCATACGTCAGTGCATAGATTTCCCTCTTGAGGTTGCAGGATATCACTTCTTATGGGACCTCTATATCCTAGATATGAAGAGTGACGATGTCATTCTCGGAATGTACTGGTTAGTTCCCTTCCATGTAGTCATTGATTTCTATCACCGTAGGGTGAGTTTCGTATCACTAGAGGGTGGATCCTCTCTTCATAGAGGTGAGTGGGGTGTCTAGGTGAGTCGAGCAGGACCCGAGCATCATGGGTTAGGAGGAGTTACAGCCCACATTGCTAGTCTTTATCTGGATAACCTGAGGACTTCACAGTTAGAATCTCCTCCAGTGGTGGATCATTTTAGATATGTCTTTCCAAAGGAATTTTTAGGTTTTCCTCTAGAGAATGAGGTAGAATTTTCTATTGAGCTCATTCCAGGAGCGGAATCGATGTCCATTACTCCTTATAGGATGGCTACACCTGAGTTTCAAGAGCTCAAGAAGCGGTTGGAGGAGTTGCAGGCAAAGGGTTTCAACCAACCCAGCACTTATCCTTGGGGTTCGCCTATTCTGTTTGTGAAGAAGGCAGACGGTACCCTCAGGATTTGTGTAAACTATCGGAAGTTGAACCAGTTGATGGTCAAGAACTGATATCCCTTTCCGAGGATTGATGATCTCTTTGATCAGCTTTAAGGAGCCCGAGTGTTCTCGAAGATTGACTAGAGATCTGGTTATCATCAGTTGCGCGTTAGACCATCTGATATACCTCTTACAGCTTTCCAGAGCATGTATGGCCTATATGAGTATATGGTTATGTCGTTAGGTCTCAAGAACTCACCTGCAGTTTTCATGGTACTGATGAACCGAGTGTTCCATCCAAACTTGGATTCCTTTTTGGTGGTTTTCATAGACGACATCTTGGTGTACTCTCACACTTGACACGACCATGATACCTATCTTGATATCATTCTGAGTACACTGAGAGAGCATCAGTTATATTCTAATCTCTCAAAATTCCACTTTTGGATGGATCAAATTCACTTCTTAGGTCATGTTATCTCAGAGACAGGAGTATCAGTAGACCCGGAGAAAGTGAGAGATGTAGTTTCCTGGGAGCATCCAAAGAACGTCTTTGAGGTGCGGAGTTTTATAGGGCTGTCTGGATACTACAGAAATTTTATACCGAATGTTTCATGCTTAGAAACACCACTGACAGGTCTGACCAATAAAGGGGAAAAGTTCTTATGGTCATATTCCTGTGAGTCAGCCTTTTAGGAGCAGAAAGGGAGGTTGAATTCAGCACCAATTCTAGTCTTTCCAGAACCGATCAAGAGCTACACTGTTTTCTGTGATGCTTCAGTTATCGGGCTGAGAGCTGTGCTTATGTAGGGAGATGGATTTGTTGCATACAGGTCTCGGCAGTTGAGTCCACATGAGAGGAACTACCTGAAACACGATCTCGAGTTGGCAGCTGTTGTTCATGCCTTACTCTATTGGAGACATTACCTTCTGGGATATCATTTTGTGGTCTTCACCGAACACAAAAGTATCAATTACATATTCACTCAGCGTGATCTAAATTTGAGATAGTGCAGGTGGTTCGAGTACCTTCAGTCCTTCAACTTTGAGCTTGCCTATACACCAGGAAATGGCAACACAGTGGCTGATGCGTTGAGCATGAGAACTCAGATACAGGAAGTTCAGGAGGCCAGCAGTGAGTGGAAGCTTATGGCTCTGTTCTCTGAGATGCATTTGGAGGTGCACAATAGATAGGGGTAGACCTTTCTATCTTCTATAGTTGTTACCTCTACTCTTCTTGATCGGGTTTGAATGAGGAAGCTATCAGACTCATAAATCCTAGTCTTGCGGGCGAGTGTGTCAGGAGGGGACCCTCTTCTTGGATGGACAGTAGGCAAGGATGAGATCTTGCATTTCTAGGGATGTGTTTGGGTGCCAGTAGACATACGTGAGGAGCTGATGCGGGACTTTCATTCCTCGGTTTGGGCAGTTCATCCTGGCATCACCAAGATGTATCGTGATCTACACCGCCATTATTGGTGTCCAGGTATGAAGAGAGATGTTTCTGGTTTTTTCATGAGGTGTTCCACTTGTCAGCAGGTGAAAGCAGAGCATCAGCAACCAACAGGTCTTTTCTAGCAGTTATCCATTCCAGAGTGGAAGTGGAATGATGTTGCGATGGATTTCATAATAGGGTTTCCGAGGTCTCCTCGAGGGAATGACGCAGTATGGGTTGTCATTGACAGACTCACAATGGTTGCTCACTTATTTCCGATCAAGGAGACCTTCAGTATTGATGATATGGGACGGTTGTACATCTGAGAGATTTTACGTCTAAATGGAGTTCCACACTCCATTGTTTTAGACAGAGATGCACGTTTTACTTCTCGGTTCTGGTAGGGGCTTCAGAAGGATTTGGGTACACATGTACTTTTGAGTACATCATACCATCCCTAGACAGATGGCCCGTCCGAGCACATGATTCAGGTGCTTGAGGATATGCTCATAGCTTGCATTCTAGACTTTGGAGGTTCTTGGGATAAGAATATACCTCTTGTGGAGTTTTCCTACAATAACATTTTTCAGAAGACTATTCAGATGGAACCTTATGAGGCTTTGTATGGTAGTCCATGCCGATCATCTTTATGTTGGCTAGAGGCAGGAGAGGCAGCTTTGCTGGGACCTCATCTTGTTCAGGAGACCTCAGAGCAGACAGAGTTGATTCGGAAGAGGATGGATATGGCACAGTCTCGACAGAAGTCTTATGCTGATCAGTGGAGACAACCTCTAGAGTTTGAGGTCGGGGATCAGGTTTTACTTCATATCACACCGAGGTTGGGACACAAGAAGATTCGTAGATAGGGTAAGCTTTCACCACGTTACATCGGGTCGTTTGCCTATCGATTGCAGTTACCTCAGAGGTATCGGGCTATGCACGACGTCTTCCAACCTGAGAAGGTTGATCTTGAAGCAGATGCATAATTTGAGGAGCATCCTATCTGGATTTTCGATCACAATACGAAGGTTCTTTGTGGCCAGTTTGTTCCTCTGGTATGGGTGTTATGGCAGCACGGGTGAGTACAGGATGAGACTTGGGAGAGGGAGGTTGATGTACGATCGCAGTGGTCGGAGCTGTTCAGGGTATATTCTTTTATGCCTCGCTAGGGAAATTCAGGTACGAATTTATTTAAGGGGGGGAAGTTTGTAAGAACCCGTACCTTCTTTTCGAGAATTTTTTTCCTTTTTCTGGAGTTTTTGAGAAAAGAGGAGTTTCTGGAAATTTTTGAAGTACACACCCTGTACTTTATAAGTACACGCCGTGTACTTTGATGTTTCTCGAGTTCGTGTGCTGGACGTGTCACGACCACACACACGGCCATGTAGGGGTGATGTGGAGGCCACTTAAAGCGGAGTATAGAAAATCCTAGTACACACCATGTACTTCAAATGTACACACCGTGTATTTTCTTTTTTTTTCATTAAACGCACTGGGGTCACATCTCATGGATAGAACCAACTTCTTTTAGCTTTGGTTCATTCGAGAGAGAGGGTATGGTAGTGGATCTTCTCTAATACCATGAGCCTCCATCCTTTCTCTGAATCGACCGTCGTGGATTGTGTTTGAATCGCAGCTATAAGCTCTTCCTTCTTCTAGATCATCGTTTTCCAATTCCTCTTTTTTATAAGTTATCATGGGTTGAACGTTTTGTTCATTTTTGTAGATCTATGACGTTATAAGGAGATTCAAGCCTCTTGGTTCAATTATATTGATCTCCTAGAATCAGGGTAGGTGGTTTGTGCCTTTCCATTCGAAGTATTTGAGTCTTATGTGAAAATTTCCACCAATACCCATGAACGAGGTATTGTATGTTTACTGTTTTTCCCCTTTTGTTTTACTGCCTTTCTTGTATGCTTGTGTAGAGGTAATTTGGCTATGTATAAGGATAATTTCTATGCTTGGATGTTTTTCCCATTCCTTGTTCTGTTTATGACCTTTTGGTCTTGTTCAGCCTAATGGCTGCTATACCTGTTTTCCATGCCTTGTGACCATAGGATGAAGTACTGTTCCCTAACATGATTGTTATACTGTAGATTGGTTTGAAAAGTATCTATGTAGGTTTACTTTGGCCATATAGCATTATTATGCACTGACTGGCATAGGTCCAAGAGAACCTGGTGCTATAGACTATAAGAGGATAGATCGAGTGAGCTTCCTCAGAGAGTCTTGGACATTATAGACTATAGGGGATAGACCGAGTGAGCTTCCTAGAGATTCTTGGACATTATAGACTACAGGATGATAGACTGAGCATGCTTCTTCAGAGATTCTTGGGCTTTATAGACTATAAGGGGATCGACCAAGTGAGCTTCCTCATAGAGTCTTTGTTTTGTTTGAATTTCCTTAAAACGCTCCAGGCTATAAGAGTAATTGACCGAGTGAGCTTCCTCAGAGAGTATCTAGACCTTGGGGCTATAAGGGGATTAGACTACGTGATCTTACATAGAGAGTCCCTGACTACCTTAGACTATAAGGGGAATTGAATGAGCATTATTCCTCAGAGAGTCTTATAATTTCGTATGACCAAACCAGAGGGTTTGGGCTGAGTGTGCTGCCCAGAGGGTTGTTGGAACTTCTTGGATAGGACTAGAGGGGATGGTTGTGAGTACTTACCAGAGGTATTCTTATTTGTGGTTAGTTGTTTTCTTCACTACTGCTTGTTGATATGTGGATTGTTTACTGTGTGTATCATCCTGTTTACTGTTTATTGTTTACTAGTTACTATACTATTACCTGGCATATGCTCACTGACTATTAGGTATAGATCTTCTGGTAGTTTCCTACTGTGATTTAGTCTCACACCCTATTTGGGTCAGGCTTTTGGTCCCAAACAGATTATATGGTTGCAGTTATAGACAAGGGAAAGCGCCCTTCGACTTCAGGTACTTGATTGCATTGGAGCAGGAGAGCATGGGACCAAGCCGAGGCTTGCGATGCTGAGGAGTTTATCTGTTTACCTTTCTTTTGTACTTTGGTTTGCACTATTGTATTGTTATCATTGTGACTTGTTTGGATTATTTTTTAGACATATGTATCAGGCATCATTTCATATATGTATGTGTGCTCTAGTTGTTTATTGTTTTAGTCTTCTGTTGTTTACTTGTGTATGGATTGTTTACTTATTCCTCTATTGTTTAGTGTTTTTCTTTTCTACTGTGTACTCTGTCAATGATGGCATAGTTTCCCCACTATCACACCCAAGGCCCTCACTGCTAGTCAGTAGCCTCTGGTGTTTGGGGAAATGTGCTTGAGGTTATGTGACCAACCGGGTACGGGGCACCTCTGGGTGGCTTCCAGAACCGAGACATTACAAATATTTTATTAAATGATTTAAAATTTAAAACAATCCAATATTCAGTCAAGTTATTTGGATATGGTTTAAAATATCAACAAAAATCCATTTATGGGCCAATTGTTCTTTTATAGTAACTATCTGAACACCTAAAGAGTAAAAAACTTTGTTTTCACGATCATCGTCAAAAGGGTTAACCAAGGGTTAAAAAAAAGGATAAGGGTGAAAACATCACATAAAATTGTCCAATTTTTATTTTATTAGATTATTTCAACTCATACTCATATTAAATTTTAATTATATAAATTTTTATCCATTTTCCATGATAAATAATTTATAATAATTTAATACCTTAAGAAATTCCAAGAATGCCCCACTCTTATAAAAGGGAACCTTTTATCCTCTTTTATTCACTCATAAAAAGCCTTTGGTTTGGAAAATAAATACTTAAATTAATTACTAAAATCCAAATCCATATTATATATTTCTTATTTTTTGAAGAATATAAAACTTAGATGGTTTAAGGTGTCAAGAAAAGGAAGTTTTTCGTAGGAGAGGTATAGTCTTTAACCGAATGTTTTTGTTTTATTTATTATTATACCTCCTTTAGATATTATTCAAACATTTTGAAATAATAAAAACATTATATTTCATATACTTAGTTGTTAATATGTTAATGTAATCACCTACATATATCTCCACTTCCATCAAATGGTAAAAAAAATTATCATTCGTGTGTACAGTGGACTATCGCCTCAAAAACTGATATAATTAATTTTCTATCACCGCCTATCAGAACTAGTTATAAATATGGATTTAATAAATATATATGTTACTTATTATATTATTATTATTTTTTTAAAGGTGAATTTTTATTTACCTTTCTTTCATTATATCAAACAAAAATGGAAACAACATTCATGTGTATTTACGACATACTGTCTCCATAAATGATGTAATTCATTTATTTTATATATTAGTTTATGAATTAATATAATTATATATATATAATGAATATATATGATATTGATATAATTTTTCAAATTCTTGATATTATATAACCATGATCAACTTATAAATACCAAAATTATCGAACCAAAACTTGCATGAAAAACGAAGCAATTATCATCTGGAACAGTGATTTTAATAAAGAATTGTTAATAAGTGAGTGGTAATATGTTATAAGAAAAAAATATATGGTATATAATATATGATTATGGTTTTTTAATACATGTATAATAAATCTATATTTATTATACATGATTTTATAATTCATACAAAGAAATATGAGACTTAAGGTAAGGGATCTCTCTGAACAACTCTTTATCTTTGGGTTATGATCTTTCTCTCTCTACCTCACTTTCTATATCACTTTAATGTTATGGAAATATTATAATTTTTTTATATATTTCTCTCAAATTTATATATATCTTATTCTACCTCCCATTTATGGGTTAATACATTCCTTATGTTCATTTCTTAAATGCATTCTTTGTGAAATCTCCTTCAATTATGATATGAGGAAAGAGTACACAAACCATATATTTACATGGGAAATTATTATGATTATGCATTATCATTTATTTAATTTTTTGAAACACATAATCATGAACATTTTATTATGGTTTTACCTAGATATTTCTCTAGTTTATTGCTTAAATTTTTTGTCTCATGAGATGTTATGTAAGGGATTTGGGAGTAAACCTAATCCACTCTTGGACTTTGTCCACCATGTGTTGTCATCTTAGAAGTTAGCCTTGACTTATAATTATTTCATGGTTTAAAGTTTTACCACATTTCCTATGTTTCCATGATATTATGATATAATATTATTTATATTATTCACCCATGTATTTACTTATGATCCTTCTCTTTTATGATATTAATTTTTACCTTTGACTCATGTGTTATGCTTCCTTATAATGTTTATTCTCTTACTAGGATTTTTAAATCACTCCTTTTATCTATGTATTCCATATCTCATCCCATAAAAAAATTTGAGAAAAAATGGATTTTAGAGTTTATTATGGAGATTAAAATAAATATTTTTTAGTTTCATGTATATGTTTTATGTACGTAGTCTTCCAAATACACTAGTCCTTTCAATAATTATTTTTTATTTAATGGATATTTATGTTAAAAAATATCTAAAAATATATTTAAAATGGAATTTGTTACTATATTTGGTTTCATAAGAAATTATATTTATTTTTTGGGATTAGGAATATAATACTTATCAAGAACTCTAGGAATAAGTTTAAGTATACGAAAGTATCTTATAATTTTAGTGATGTATAGAGTGAGTGGTTTCCAAGAAATTATATCCCACTTTGGATACTTAAAGTGGATGTGGATCTAGAATAGATGTACCTAGGTTTAATAACCCTAAAAAGGTTGAAATGGGCATTGAATTTATCATCAACTGGTTTATGACAAAGAGGCCTTACTACAAACCTAGTTTAAAACTCTTAGGAGATATGTTTTTGAAAATTCAAAAACTATTTATGAACCATTATGAAGGAATTGAATAGGTTGTAAAGTAAGAAAATATAATAGTTTAATTACTATAGATAACCTAGATTTAATCTTAAATACTCATAAGTTAGGATATACTTATAATTTATAAGTTATTACTTCTAAGTTTATAATTTTACCTTCTGTATGTTTACTATTTAAAGTATTCTCACATATTGTTTTTTTAGTAAATGATGAGAAATATGAGAAATCATGTCAAAACCTAACATGATATACAATGCAATGATCTCCCTAATGATATTATTAACCAAATGATAGTGATATTTGGGATCTTTATGGAAGTATTGGATCAAATGACTCATGATATAAATAGTAACTTGAATAATGATGAATTCCCTACATATCCTAATAAATATCAAGTTTTGGTTGAGTATTTTATGCAACAAATTCCTCATACATTTTGTGTATCTTCTAATCCACTCATTGTATAAAATATATTAACTTCATTTAGTAGATATTCTCTATTCAATAATACTCAGAATAAGAGAAATTTGTGTTTTCTATTTATTGCATAGAGGTGTAAGTCAATCAATGTCGGACGCTGATCAAGAACATAATGTCCTTAGAGTATATAGATTCCATGGAATATGATGAATTCAAGAAAATATTTTTCAATAAATATTTTCTTCAAACTGTCTATCCTAAAATTGATATTGAGTTCCTCAAACTAAATAAAAAGTAAGATGTGTCTATCATGGTGTGTGAGGAAAACTCTACAAGGCTTTCACGGTGCGCCTTCGGCTTTTTCATCAACACAAAAAGTAATTTGGATCACTTATTTAGTGGATTAAATCCAATTATAGGAAAATATTTATCAATTTAAAACTTTGAGACTGATGAATATATTGTTCATTGTTCCCTCAAGGTTAATATATATATTGGATAATCTCTTTAGTCTTATGGTCCTAGAGATAAAATTCATAAAAATGAGTTTTCTTCAAGAGGATCAATAGATAAATCTCATGGATAAAAGAAAACTCAGAATCCCATGTGTCAAAAGTGTGGGAAGAAACATCTTGGAAACTTTATGGAGGGAATTAAAATATTATTCAAGTGTGGAAAATAAGGAAATTAGGCTAATCAATTTTGAAAAGAGATTATGGAACCCATAAATGTGATGAAAGAAAAAAATGGTTTAGATCAACATTCATCCTTTGGTATAATATTTCAACTACAAGGAATATGGTAATTATGAAATAAAATTCACTAAGCCAACGTTTGTTAGAGATAATTAATGACGAAAATCTCTAAGGTCTAGATTTCAAGAAAGGTCATATACTATCACTACTATTAAGGTGAATCCTGAAAATGTTTTTGTGATAGGTAAGCTAGTTAGTCATTCAATAATAATGTATGTAATTTTTTATTATGGTTCTATTTAATCCTTCATATCTTATAATTGTAGTAGAAATATTCAAACACCACCTCAAAACATGGGTGTTGAGCTATCTATGAGAACATGAAATAGAGAAATTATTGTATCCTAAACATATGAATCCTCCCCAGTCAATTTTTATGGAATAAATATTCCACTAAATCTCATATTACTTCATTTATTAGAGTTTGATTCTATATTGGGAATGTATTGGATATCCTTATATAAAGATAACATCAACTATTGTGAGAGGGAGATCACTCTTCACATCCCAATCCATCCTCTGATTCTGTATAGGTATTAGGAGGGGGATGAATCTCCCTTGGAATCATCTGCTCAAGCATGGATATTATTCCATTATGAGAAATAATATCTAGCTCAAATTATTAATATAAAGGAGATAATCGTACTTGAATACATGCCTTTTGTGAGGTATTATACTAATGTATTCTCTGAAGGGTTGTCTAGTCTTCCTCATGACCGATAGGTTGAGTTATTAATTGAACTTATACATGTATCTCTACCCATATCTAAGACTCCTTATAGAATATATTCCATTGAGTTGGAAGAACTAAAATATCAGTTACAATAGAATCTAGAAAATCATTTTATATTCCTGAGTACTTCATCAAAGGGTGCACTAGTCTAATTAATTAAGAATAAGTATGGGTCAATGTGCCTCTATATTGATTAACAATAACTCAAAAAAATCTTGATAAATAATAAGTATCCTGATCCACGGATAGATAACTTGTTTTATTAACTATGTGGGGCCTAGTATTTCTCTAAATTTGACATTTGGTTAGCATATCACCAATTAATAATAAAAATGAATAAATTCCCAAGAATACATTTTGAGAAATATATGTACACTATGAATTCAATGTGATTCCCTTTGGAATCACTAATACTACCAAAATCATTATGGATTTAATGAATAGAGTATTTATAGATTACCCTGACAAATTTATGATAGACTTTATAGATGATATTTTGATATACTCTAAAATCAAGGAGGAGAAAAAGAAGTATTTGAATATTATTCTAATGATTTCTCAAATGGAGAATATATATGAAAAGTATAATAAATATGAGTTCTAGATGAAGTAAGTGTCATTCTTGGGGAATATTATGACCAAAAAAGGGATATCTGTGGACACTTATAAGACAAAATAAATTGAGGATTGTCTTAGACCAGCATATGTAATAGATATCCATAGTTTCTTGGACTAGTTGGCTATTAGCAAGAATTTATAGAAAACATTTCAATATTTTCAAACCTGTTAACCAAGCTAACAAATATGGGAGTAAAGTTTCTCTATACTAGCGAATGTGAATAAAGATTTAAGGAATTGAAAAAGGATACTTATCATTGCACAGATCCACATGTTTCCCCCAAGTGGGAAACATTTTTTTGTATATGGAGATGCTTCAAATAAGGATTTGGGATGTCTACTAATGCAAGAAGAAAAATTGATAGTCTACACCTCAAGGCAGTAGAAATTTCATGAACATAACTATCCAACACATGATTCATAGTTGGCTATAGTGATATTTGTATTGAAAATATGGAAGCATTATCTCAACGGGGAGATGTTTTAAATATATATGGATCATAAGAGCCTCAAATATATATTCACATATAAGGATCTTAATATGTGCTAGTAAAGATGGTTAGAACTGACCAAGTACTATAAATTCTTGATCCATTATCATCCTAGTAAAGTAAACAAAGTGAAAGATTCTCTAAGTACAAATTATCCGTAAACTTTATCAATAATGATAATTGGGAAAGATCCAATATTCTTAGACATGAAGAGGTTGGAAATGGGAATCCGAAAGGTAAGTAAATCTTCATTCCTTTCTCAAATTATTGCTCAACAATCCCTTATAGATAAGATAAATTATTCTCAAGTGATGATGTATAAATTCAAAAGAAGTTAGAATCTATAAGAAAAGGAAAACCCTAATAGTTAAAAAATTATGAATAAGGATTTGTAATATTTGGGTCATGACTATGTGTGCCATAAAATCCTGAGATAAAGAAGGATTTAATAAATGATGCACATATCTCAGCCTTCTCCATCCACCAAAGGATCATGAAGACATATCGAGATATCCAAGAGAACTATTGGGAAAAAGTCTAGTATGTGAGTAAGTTAAGGCTAAAATGGAAACATTATAAGGGTATTATGAAACCCTTACCCATATCTGTATAGAAATTGAAAAATGTCACCATATACTTTTTCATTGGTATTCTAAATACATCAATAGGAAATAATGTTATATGGGTTGTGGTGGATTTATTTATATAGACTTCTCACTCCATTTCAATTCAAGAGGACTTATCACTTGGTCAAATTTCAAGGATATACATCAGAGAGGTAGTGAGTCTGCATGGAACACCACTATCAATTATATCTAATCTATATCAGAGATTTTCCTATAATTTATAAAAGAGTCTCTAACATGATATAAATACTAAGTTATGATTTAGTATGTATTATAACCACAAAGATAAAGTTCAATTTCATAAGACTATCAAGATACAAGAATATATGTTGAGATCATTCTCGATGGACTTGAAAGGAGGATGGGATCAACATCTACCTCTGGTTGACTTCTTACGCAATAATAGCTTTCATTAAAGCAACCAAATGGCTCTTTATGAATACCATTAGGGGAAGAGATGTAGAAAACTTATTTGATAGGATGAAGTTAGTAAAATAAATATATGGGGGCCTAAAATGGTTTAGGAAATTGTAGAAAAGGTCAAGAACATTCATCAACACATCATGGATGCTCAAAGTTAATAGAAAACTTATGATGAAAATTGTTGGTGAGACATGTATTTTTTGGTTGGAGATAAAGTGTTTCTCCATATATACCCATGGAAGAGAGTTGTGAGATTTGGTAAGAATAGTAAAATAATTCCTATATACACTATACCCTTTGATATTCGTGATCACATTGGACTTGTAGCCTATCGATTGGAACTCATAGTAACATTATCTCAAGTACACGACGTATTACACATATCCCTCTTAAGAAAGTACATACCAGACCCATCACATTTACTAAATTCAAAGGTTTTATAACTATAAAATTATCTATCTTATGATGATAATCTAGAAAAGATCTCGGACCATAGAGATAATATTCTACACAACAAGACAAATCACCTAGTTAAAGTACTATAGTGAAACCATAAATATGAGGAGGTAACATGGGAACTAGAGGAATCCATGAAGCATAAGTACCCTCACCTATTTTCATGTTAGTGTATAATAAAAAAAATTAGGGTGAAATTTTTTAAGAGGGGAAGAACATAAAATCCAAAGATTTTAAAAATAAAACTATGTTTGATAATGTATATGACACACAACACCGATCCTAAACGAATCATGAAATATTATTATGTGAATATAACTGATATAACCTAGACATTAAATTTGAAGGAATGAATAAAATTAATGGATTTATGAAATATATAAAATTTCCTACTCAAGATATATGTATTGATAAATTCTTCATAAAAATCACTAAATTTTTAGTTAAGTAATTTTATTCATAAAAAATGGTTTTTATTTCTTTTTGTGAGTAAATATTATAATTAGTTTTTGAAAATTTTAGAAATTTTATTTGATAAAAATGATATAATTTTTTAAATCATCATATCAAAATTATCTTGTGGTGAAATTTTGATCTTTTTTTGAAAATTTTTATTTTTCAATGAATAGTGAAAATAATGTTTTTTATCAAAAACTATATTTTATTTTAAAGAAATGACATAGTAAACTTTTATTTTGTATTAGTTTTAAAATTTAATTAGTTAATTTTTATTAAAAATAATCCAATTATAGTTATACTTTAATGTAGTATAAAAACATTTTGTATACTTAAAAGGGGAATTTTCAAGAAAAAGCTCTTTTTTGTTGTATTTTGAATTTTAATGTTAAATTAACTTATCAAACTTATATAAATTGGATATTGAAAAATTTATTTCAAATTGGTAATCATGAAGTAAAAAAAATTTAAATAGTACCCTTATATTTTTTTCATTATAAATAGTAACCGTAATAAATATCGGTCACCACATTAATGGAAAATTAGGTAAATAAGATTAGAATGGAATGATAGAGACTTTTGAATGACCCTAACAATTTACTTTATCCTATTGTATGAGTTTTTTCTATACATTTATATATCCAAGTTTCAAAAATATGGTAACTTGGTGCCATATGTTTTCTATTTTTACATTTATATTATTTTATAGAAATAGAAGACAAAAAATGTCATTCTCTTTGTTTTATTGTCTATATTTTTTTAACAAATGGATAAATAGAGGATAATTTTAGTTATAAATGGTTTATTTAAAATATAAATGTTTTTTTATCATGTTAAATTATTTATAGTTTTTTTTGTGAAATAATTACCTTAAATTATTACACAACACTAACACAATATTTATTCAATTAATAGAAAAATGAAATAAATGATATTAAAAATATTAAATGTAAAGTAATTTGAATGAATTGTTGTTTTCTAGGAAATTTTTAGATAAAAATAACATATTATAGAGTTTTTAATTGATTATATTCAAATTTTATTATTATCATGTGGTTTTCAATGTCAAATTAAATGAATAGTTCCAAAAATGAAATTAATGTTATTTTATAATAAATAATATTTTATTAAATGATTTAAAATTACAAAAAATAGTATATTTTTTAAATTTATTGGTATGTGGTTTAAAATATCAAAACGGTCCATATATGGTCCAAATTTTTTATTATAACTATCATAACCTCTAAAGAGTAAAAATTGTTGTTTTCATGATAATCGTCCAAAGGGTTGACCAATGGTTAAAATAAAAATATAAGGGTGAAAACATCACCTAAAATTATAATATTTTTATTAGATGATAATATTTCAGCTCTTACTCATATTATATTCTAATTATATAAATTTTAATCCATTTAGCTTGATAAATAATTTATTTTAATTTAATACATTAAGAAATTCCTAGAGTGGCCCTCTCCTCTCTTATAAAAGGGAACATCTTCGCCTCTTTATTCACACATAAAAAGAATTTGTTTCAGAAAATATCTATAAAAATCACATCCTAACATCCCTCCCTACATTCTAGAGGTCTTATTTTGGGAATAATACCAAACTTATAGGGTTTAATGTGTAAAGTAAAGGAAGTTGTCCAAAAAAGAGGTATAGTCTTTAACAAAATGTTTTAGTTTTATTTATTCTTCTAACTCCTTCAAATATTATTCAAAAATGATTAAATAATAACACCATTATATTCTATAAAATTAGTTGTTATTATGTTAATGTAATCTTATACATTTATCTCCTCTTTCGTCAAATGGGAAATGAAATATTTATTTGTATGTATAGCGGACTGCCACGTCACAAACCCATGTAATTTTTTTTCTATCACCACCTCTCATGGATGATTATAATGATGAATTTAATAAATATACATGTTATTTATGATATTATTATGATTCTGTAAAGGTTAATTATTATTTATCTTTCTTCTTTCCATCCCTTGAAAATGGAAACAGCGTCCATGTGTATGTACGACCTATCGTCTCTATAAATTTTATAATTCATTTCTTTTATCCCTACCTTTTATAGATTAATATAAATATATAAATATATATATAATGAATATATATGATATTAATATCATTTTTAACATTTTTTATATTATGGAACCATAACAAATGAAGCAGTTATCACCCAGAATGGTGATTTTAATAATGAATTATTAATAAATATGGTAAGATATTATAAGAAAATAATATGTGGTTTAATATATATAAATATTGTTCTGGAATACATGTATAATAAATATATATTTATTATACAGGAATTTATAATTCATACAAATAAATACAAAACATAAGGTAATGGATCTCTCTAAACCACCCTTATTCTTTGGGTTATGATCTTTATCTCTCTAACTCACTTTATCTCTCACTTTAATGTTTTGGAATGTTTAGAAATTATTTATATATGTCTCCCACATATATAACTTTCTTATTATCCCTTCCTTTTATAGGGTAATACAAGCCTTATGTTCATTTCAAAAATGTATTCTTTATGAAATCTCCTTTGATTATGATATAGGGTAAGATTATGTAAACCATTTCTTTCCCTATGTAATTATTATGATTATTACTTATGATTGATTTAATCTTGTGACACACAAAATCATTAATATTTTATGATGGGTATTCCCCGATAGTACTCCAATTCTTTGGGTAATGTTTTTTGTCCCATGAGACATTATTTATGGGATTAAGAAGTAAACCTAATCCACTATGGGAGTCTTACCACCATGTATTTTTATATTGAAAGTTATCCTTGATTTATGATTATTTCATTTTTTTTGTTGATTTTATATTTCCTTTGTTTTCATGATATTATGATACCATGTTCTTTATTTTATGCTCTCATGTGATTACTCATGAGCCTTCTATTTTATGATATATATGTTACACTTTTAACTCATGTGTTATGTTTCCTTATTATACTTATTACCTTACAATGATTTATAGCTCACCCCTTTTTTCTATGTATTCACTAGGTTATTCTGTGTAGTTTTAGGAGCTCAATAGGATTTAGGAGATCATTTTGGAGATTAAAATAAAGTTTTTTTATTTTCAAATTGAATTTTTATGTACCTGTTCTTCCAAAGACACTAGGACTTTCAATATTTCCTTTGTATTTAATGGATATTTATATTAGAAATAATGTAATAATATGTTTAAAAATTATTGGGTCACTATAACATGGATAAAAATGGATCCCATCATAAATGTATTTTGGTCCTTCATGAGAATTTTCCATTTGTCAATTTTTCTTTAGGCTAAAATGAATCCCAACTTAAAACAACTATAACTTTTTATTCATAAGTTAATTTTGGTTACATGAGTAATAAAGTCAAATGATGTTAAATGAAATATTCCATCATCCATATGGTTACCCCATATAATGTGTTTTTTGAGGTTTAGAATTTCCCACAAGACCCATAAAATGGGTTCTAAGTATTTGAAAACTTTTTTTATCAGGAATGGATGAAATTCATTCCATACTATCAATGGGATTTTCTAATCACACATCATTGGAATGGGTAATGTTTTTTAAGAATATACATCCCTTAGAGTGTGAGCAATAATATAGCATGTGGAGATCCCTTTTTTCTTTTGTAGACATGGAGATCCTTTTCTCTTAAAACTAGGAATGACTCATATAAGTGAGGATAGTATCTTGTATTTTTTGGTAAATAACATCAAACAAAATTTTTAGTTACATAAAAATACCTCCATTATATTTGGATTCATTCAAAATAAAAAGAATCTAATTTTAGTGTAACAAAGATCACTTACCACTTTACTTTAGCATCTGGTATTCTTCTAGATCTAAATCACAAGTGAGAGTATTTTCACCAATATAAGGGACTAAACTCAAGGTTTTGGGTCTTAAATAGGAATAATAGACTCAAGTATTTAGGTTTCATTGAGTAATGATCAACTAAAGTCTTTGGGTTTCGCAAATATGAATAATCGACTCATAGATTTTTCATTATAGCATGGTGTTGATAAAGGAAAACCTGACCTAAATGATTAGGCCCAAATACTAGGATGATAGAGGTAATGGAATGATATTTGGATTTATATATGGGTATAATAAAGGTTATCTTGATGTCACTATGTATCTTATAATAATATCAATCAAACTACATGTATTTATTAAAAAAGTATTTGTATTGATCAGGATTGTGAATAGGAGATAACAAAATGGATTCATCTTAGTGTAGGGATATTATTGAAAATGTGGCATGAACTGGTAAACCCATATACTAGAAATACTTACACAAATATGGTTCAAACATAAGTGAACTAATTTATATATAATTTTCCACTCAAAGTAGTTTAATATTTTTTAGGATGTATTATTGAGTCAAACAGTTTAAGGTCATGTGACATGGAACTTTTACCCGTGGATGAATATATAAACTAATATATGTGAGGAACATAGGGGTGATCAAACTTTTTCCTAGGTTGATGGACCTAGTGAGCATATATTGATTTTTTCTAGGGTCAAATGGTGGTCACTATAATCTTTATATTTTATCTTATTTTTCAATAGCGTTTTCTTAAGCCGTTGATGGAGAGGATTAACAGGTAGAAAATCATATTTTTTTAGGTTGTACTTTGTGGGTTTTCAACCTGATTTTTTTTTTCCTTTTACCTTTTTTAAACACTTGATATTTTTTCTAAGCTATACAGGGTGCATGCCCAGTGGTTAGAGGCATAAATTTTTCTCTGGATTCCATTCATAGGTTTTTAACTTGGTGAGTATTATTTATCTTTAATTTTGTATTTTAAGGTTATATAAGTCAAAACAAAAAAAGATAGTGTTTAAGTGCAAACATTTTTGACCAAAAGATGAGGAAGTATATATATAAATAGTCAAATCAATCCTGACATGAATAGAGAGTCCAATATCACTAATATAGATAGGCTCATGGGATGGTGCATGTAGTTAAATGTCATGGTACTTAAAATAAAGGAGGAGGATGTTTAAGGTCATAACATTTTGACCAAATTGTGAGACAGTATAAATAGAATGGTTAAAAAATTTGGGTGTGAATGAATAACCCAATGATATTATAGATGATCCCATAGATAAGTGTGCCCAATTTGTGGTCAATATGATTAAACCATTGTGTCGTGTGGTTTAAAGTCTTGCAATAAGGACCATATGCCCAATAAGTATTTTTTAAGAGTAGAATATCAACTCAAATATTTGTTATATTGAGAGGAGTATCTAAACTTAAGGTATTAGGGTATTAATATGAGATTCACACCTAGATGTGAAGGGGTATAAGGATAGGATTTTATGATCTTGCTTTGAAATTGGATATAATGAATGAATGTGTAACATAGATGGTATTAGAATCCACATGAATAGTTGGATTATAGAATGTGTAAATCATAACATAATAATGTCTGAGCTGATGGGAAATAGAGACTAATGGGACTAGATCATCCAATAATAATAGAGAAACTAGTGTCTCGCCTTTAGGGAATAGCATATGGAGATTAAGGGTGACCTTTCCTCTTTGACCAAAATATCCCCTAGGTGTTAATTAGTGGCTCAAAGTAAACTATGTTTTTCACTATCAATTCTTAGTGGGGTCCATTAATATCATTCAATCCATGTTATAAATATTTTTATGAAAGGTATAACCAATAGTAATAATTGACTCAAGGTTATGGTATTCTAAGAGGAGTATCTCTATTTAAGGAATTGGCTTTTTGATTCATACATCAATGGTATGATGTATGTTCATGGAGAAAAGGGTATTAAAGAAGGTTTTGAGTACCCTAAAGGTTATTCCACCATATTATAAACACATTCTTGGGGAGAAGGGATGTAACATTAAAATATTGAGTACAAAATAACTTAAATAGGTGGTTTACTCAATGTAAATAAATATTCTTATCATGAATAAAAATGTACCCATGGAATAGATTAATACCACTTGAAGGGTGGAAGAAGAATATAGTATAAATTTTTCCAAAATTAGGATATATAGTCAGTATATCTTGAATTTTTCTTGGGAAAGGTTTTATTCCTTAAAATATTTGATCTATTTCCATTTTACACTCTAACTTATTCCTAATCCATAAATGAAATGGGATTAACGAGAAGAGGCTTAAATTTTTCTTAGCATAACCTTTGTGTGTTTTCAAACTAACAATACTTGGTGTCTCTTTTTTTAGTTTAAGGACTTACATTAGACCATGATGGTATGAAATTTAAGGTTATATATCTTACACCAATGGTGGGTGAATTTTATGTTCATAAATATTTGGAAAAAAAAAGTTGAGATGATCTATATGAAAGAATGGTTAAGGAACACCAAACATGAATGCGGTCCCATTTCCAATATATATATAACCTCAAATACAGTTTCACATAGTTGTAATGACATAATTTTTTAACCAAAGAATGAGGATTTAGTTTTTATCTAGGGATAGGATATGATATCTATGTTCCACTATGTATCCTAGGTTAGCATGAATTAATCCATACATAGTTATTTAAAATATAGTCACTACATAGATCTATATCATATAGAGGGAGGAGAAATTTTTTTATTCTAGTATGAGATTGAAACCAAAATAATATCCATGGATTATACCCAAGATAGGATATATGGGTGGGATTAGGAATGGATAGTTAAACCATGTCTTAGATTTATAGATAGGGACCAAATATTAGGTTCCCTTACATGGATTTGGATCTCGTGTAGGGAAGTTAGTTCATAAAGTGTAGACCACTCTAATTAGTTTAAGGTCATAAAATATGGACCATACCATGTATAGTTTAGTTTCAGGTGATAAAAACTCAATTTTCACATAATTTAGGTTTATATGATGAGGTCCTATATATGGGGGATTTTTGAAAAATTGACTCATGAGAAAAATGAGAAAACTTTTTACTAAATTTAAAGTGAATAATAAAAATCTAATGTGAATTAATGAAAGGATTAGACACTAAGATAAATAGGAGGTTAGATGAGTATTTTTGGTTGAGTATAGAATAGGGTATACATGTGTCACTACATATCCTATGGTAGCATGAATCAAGCCACACATAGTTCTCATAAGGTGGAAATTTTGGTCATAGGTTTGGTGAACCATGAAATTTGGATTGGATAATATTGTCATAACCATTGAATCCTATTTGGAAGAAAAAAATGTCCTTGTTAAGATCAAACTCTTACATAGGGTGGGGGAATTTTCAACTTGGGTTCTAAGGATAAAAAATTTCCAAGTACTTTTAATTCGTGTTGGATGGACCACTAAGAACAATTTAAAGTTATGTGAGGTGTAATTTTAATGATTGTAGTTTAAGGTCATGTTTTTTAACCAAATTTTCATACAGTTTATGCTCAGGAAACTTAGAGCCTTCTTAATATCATCTGTAATGCATGAGGGCTTAAAACATAGAGATATTTTTAATCTGTTTGAACATGTGGGTCATAGACCAAGTAAACCATGTATTTAAAAAAATTTGAATTATAGATGATGTAATGATGACCAGTGGGATTAGGTGTATCATTAGTAATGGTGAAACTATTGATGTGTCATCAGGTTTAGCGGGAGTAGTTCAGTCATTAGTAATGGAGATACTAGTGTCACACTTTTAGAGAATAGCACATGGAGATTAAAGGGGGAATTTCATTTAGGAACAAAAAATACCCTATGTGTAACTTATAATCTCAAAGGAGTCAATTCTTTTCACCATTTATTCTTATATGTGTTTGTTTAGAAAAGTTAAAATCCTATTACTAGTTGTTATGGAATAGAAAACCAAGAGGATTCACTCAAATGTCCTTGGATTCCATGAGGAGTATCTCTCCTCAAGGTGTTGGGTTAATGTTTATTCAAATATTAAAAGGTATAAACTAGGTTGGTTGGAAATGGTGAACAAAAAAAGTTTTGTAATTCCCTATAGTTATGCTAGCTTGTGGGAGGATATTTATCAAGAGGGGTAGATTTTAATGCAAGAGGGGGTAAAATCCACCTCACAAGAAATGGAGTGAGGTATCAATATTAAATGGGTGGAATCTTGGTCATTGGTTATAGAAATAAAAGTATAATATAAAAAATAGTCCCTTATATAAAGGATGGGGAACATAGTTTTAATATTTTCTATTACTGAACACTTAGAGTAATTTAAGGTCATACAGTTTAGACCATTCACCGCATGGTTTAAATTTATTTGATAAGGACATCTTGTTATAAAATTTATGTTTTATCAATAAGAATATAATTATATGAAATTTATATTCATGAAGTAAAGACTTTTATATAGGTGGTTTTATGAAAATCTAGCTCATGCATGAGAGAAAATGAGATGGACTCGTCGTAGTGTTAAACCCATAGAGGGAAACCCAACCTAAATTTGAGGATCCAAACATTAAGATTAATGCAATATTTTATTGTTATGAGACTTATAGTAGGTTAAAATAGTTTTTACTTTACTAAATATCTTAAATTATTATGAATCAATCCACACATAGTTCTTATATAATCCCTATATATATCTAGCTCATATGCAAATGAAAATTATTGGCTTCATTCTGGTTACAAGTTATGATAAGAAACCTAGTGTGAATAAGTAAGATCCAGAGAATTTTGAAAAAATAAAAATGGATTTTTGGTTATCCCTGAAATATATATTTCATCCATCAGTACAGATCTAGGTTAACATGAACCAAGCCATGTATAGTTCTTATAGTATAAGGGAAATTTTCCTCAATTCAAAATAATGAATGGGGAAAATATGCATTGAAAATTTTTACATGGTTTTAACTCCCATTTAAGTAAAATATGTCTCCCAAATAAACCATCCTAAATTGTTGGAATGGTTATATATGGTAGATCTCATTTCATGCAGTTTAATTTCATATTACTAGGAAGTAATTCTCCTCAATTTAAAGTCATGTAGCTAGGACTTCATTCATCTGATGGGTGTACCAGTAATGATGATTTTTTTGGAGTGATAATGAATCATGTTTATATTTCATGCATATCAAGATTTACTAACTCAATATTGACTTCTTATATCTATTTATGAATCCTATATTTAAATAAAAATTATATTTTAATCATATATCCCAAAATTCAGTGGAACGGAAAACAATTAGGATGGTATTTTATAACTTTATCCATGGGTCTCTTGATCTTAGGATGGTCTAGAATTTTATGGTCTAATGAAAGATTAAATTTTGTTTCCACATTATTATATTTTCTTAAATAATGGTTATCTAAAAACTCAAGAGGGTGTGAATATATTTCCTAAAATTTCCTTTATAGAAACCCTCCATCTTCGGGTATGATAGTTAAAATATTTTAAGAAATATTAATCAGAAGTGTAAATATAAATTCTTGATAGAAATAGATTGAACATGGGATATTTATATTGTTTTTGAGAATAGAAATCTTCTAGTAAAATTCACCAACACTCTACTCTATGAGTTTGGTGATTTTCACAATAACATCCCTTTTACTAGGGCCTCCAAGATGAGTAAAAACAACAGTCACTTAATAAAAATGTCTAAGATCATTCAACCTTGATCTCCCTTTACAAGAACTATCCACGGAATTAATACCCTATTTTATGACAAGTGTAAATGAAAAGAGATAAATAAACTTTTGAAGAATGGGTTCATCAAATAGTTTCAAGCAACAACTGACATTATTTGAAGATACGTCCTAAGAAGATGATAGTCTCCAAGAAGTAGCTCAGAATGATCTTCAGTATAACTAATAATATTGAAATTATAACAAGAGCATTTATGTTTTATATTGTAAATGTAAAAGATTTAATCATTACTATTATCAGAGTATTCATATGAGCATGTTTTATATCCCTTATCCTCATCCATCTCATCTATACAGTGGCTAACTCTTCCATTTATATATCCTATTTAATTTTTAACTTAAGTAGTGAGATAATCATAATGTTCGAGTTGATAATCTATTGAAAATAATTATACAATAGGAAATTAATGACATGTATCCATTATTTCCAGATATGGAATAACCTTCTGTAATAGCATTGTAAAAGATCTTATTCGTCAGATCTTTACATTCTTGGAAACATGGCACTTTATACAAATTTATCTTTCCTTAAATGGACAACCACTTTTCTGATATGCTTTAAAATCATGAAATGAATTATCAAGATATTAGGAAAGTAAACATGTAATTTTTCATAGCAGATAATTTATAAAAAGATATCCAACTGGTAGTATTGTTCTCATAAGATAAACTTTGGAGATACTACATAAGATAACATAGATATTTTTCTTCTTCAAGACATAATATAAAATTCATTACATAGGATAATTCACATTATAATATAAATATGTTACTGAGTTGTGATACTTATATTTCACAACTTCTTATGAAATTCATAAGATAATATTTTATAAATAACCTTTTCTTAAGATACAGACTTCTCATAATTTCATTCTGTCTGAAGTATCTTACTTGGATTATATATTATAACTCAATCATTATCTTCTTAAGATGCTATCTTACTTAGTAAGATAAAATTCCAACATGGATTTTTCTGATTCAAAGTATATGGAATATATTATTTCAAAACTATTATTCTCATAATATGAAATACTTTTTCATAAAATTAATACTTCACACATAGTAAGATAATCACTTAAAGATTCAGTGTAAGATAAATTTCATTGATAATAATATTAGCTAAAACACTTAATATAAACTCATTTGAATAAAAATAGGCGGTTTATGAATCATAAAAACACATAAAAATCAAGATATATTGGAATAATAAAATTTTGTCCAACAATATCCCCCTTTTGGATGATCACAAAACCCATTGAATAGAAAACAAAAATTTCAAAAAATGATCCTTAAAATAATCCTTTAAATTTTGAATAAAAATTTTAAACCATGTATTCTTCATTTTTCTTATCCCCATATAAAATAAATTTATATTTAAATTTTCATATTCCCTTTTTATTCTCCCAAAATAGATTTTAAAACTTTAAATTTTTCAAAAATAAATGTTTAAAAAAAATTATTATCCCTTTTTCTACCCAAAATAACAAATTTAAAACATTAAATTTTTGTATTATTCTTTTCATCTCCCAAAAATAACAATTTTAAGGCATTAAATTTTTGTATTATCCTTTTCTTCTCCCCAAAATAACAATTTTAAAACATTAATTATTTTATTCTCTTTTTTTCTCTCCTTTTTTATGATATCAAAAATAATTAGATCTAAAGAATAAAATCAATATTTCACATGAATAGTATTAATTAGTTAATGATACTGATTATGAATAGTATTTGGCATTAATTTTTATTAAAAACAATAAGTAATCGAGATCATTAAGAAAATTGGTTTACCAAAATATAAACATGAATAGAGGATAGATACTAAAAATAGAATCATATTGACCATATAGATAAAAATATTTAACCAAACAGTATAAAGTAAAGATAAAAAACCATAATACAAGAGCAGTGAAAAAATGCTAAAAATTAGATAGAAACATATTGAAAAAAAATTCATAAACACTTTAATATGAAAGAAAAATTCATTAAAAAATGTAACCTAATCATGTAAGAACTCAAATTTTTGTAAAACACCATTCAAATGTTTAAATAATTCCATTCAACCAATCATGATTCAAATGTTTATAAACTGCCCATACACTAGGAAACCAAGAAAACTTGGAAAGATAACCAACTCTGTAATGTGAAATGATTCTTTAGAGGTGGTTTCTTAAACTTTTGAGGTTTTACGGAGGGTAGAGAGGATGACGTTAGAGGAGCATTAGTTGTTTCTCCAATAATATCACTCAAAATCAGTAAATATTCTCCAAGTCCTTCTTGATCAGTTTGATAAATCCTTACAGATGTGGATTGGATGTTGAGAGCAGTTTTTTGATCTCTCCCCATGTAAAAGTTATATATAGGTATAAATGAAAGTTTATAGGAATGTTAGGGTATAGTAAAAGAAACTTCTTCAACAAACCTAATATTTTACCTTTGATAAATATCAGTGGGATCAAATATTTATTTTATCCTTTACAATTAAGACACAAGATGATCGATGAGAGGGGTCCTAGAAAATGACTCCATATAATCTAAAACAATTCATCAACACAATAATCAATCCTTTCTACCATTTCTTTCATGAAATAGTCTAAAAAAGTTGTAAATCAATTCCATATCCACTGTGAGAAATTTTCAAATAGGTTCTGAACATCTACTTTATTAGTGTAATTAACCACTAACTTCTTCAATGGTTCATACTAGTTATCTAACATTCTGACTGAATGGTCAAATAAAACAATTTATTTTCCTATTACTAACACTTTATATTCCTGAGGCTCAAAAAATTCATCAGACTCTTCTTCTTCATCATCTTCTAATAATTTCGAATTCATACTGCTTACAACAATTTGGTGTAAATATTTAAATTTATTTTCAAAAACATAAAAATTATTTTCTAGAGATCCATCTATATTCTATAATATAGTGATAATGAAACTTATATCTTTTTTCACTTATGATGTCAAATGTTGAACTTCTATAATATTTTATTGCAACAGGGAGCTAATTTCCTTCTTATAGTGATCAATTAATACATGGTATTCTTGTAGAAACATAGGCATCCTTATAATTTCATTTATTATGTCCCTTTGAATATCCTAAATTACTTACTTAGGTATTATTTCACACTTCATAGAGTCAATGGAAGAATTAATTGTGCCTATAACCACATAAACTCTTTCTATCCTTGAGAAAAAATCCACTTGATTCAAGGATTCTGCAGAGGGTTCCGCTGAAAACTTCTCAAACACAAACTGAAATAAAAAGTTTACTTATCCAACATCGTCTCTTGAGATGTTATGATCATGGAGAGTTTGAATTTCATTCATATACTTGATCAACTGAACTTATAAATATTTCAATTCTGACATTAACTTCGATTATCTCTCTCTAACTCTCCCATCAGTTGTGTCTAGCTCAGGTGTTGGAATCATTGATTATGTATATTGATCAAGAATTAAACAGAAAGTGTCTTGATGAACTTATGTGCTTCTTTTGTATCATAATTGGGCCTATCTTCTCAATATGGTTCTCTAGAATATAAACATAATATTTCAATTGTGACTAACTGAGTTTCATTCCCTTCCTCTTGTTCTTCTTCTTCACTAGAAAAATTTTTCAATGACCAAGCCAACAGATTCAGGTCTGATTCATGCACTTTTCTCACTCGAAATAGATATTTAAACTAAGATAATTACATAAAATACATCCAATATGGTCCTTCCATGACCAAAACTTATTAATCTTGTGATTTTAGAAAAAAAAATCCCATCTATCAGATTTAACTGGGATAACATCAAATACAACTGATATATGAGAAAGGGTTGAACTATGTTTAGGATCATCATCTCCTCTAGATGGCAAAACTACTCTAACACGTCTGCTTTTTTCTAAAATAAACTCATTATTGAGAACATCTCTTATATGAACAGATTGGACTAACCTCTACTAAAATAGGAACAACTTCTGGAACTTCAACACCACTAGAAAAATGCATCCAAGATTAATCCCCTTGAGTCAAATCAGGGTCTATTCCAATGTATTCTTCTAAACATTTCGACACCAACTTATTTAAAGAATAATTCCAACAAAAACCACATATTATCAAAATAATTGCACTCAAAGTTGTCAATCCATAGAAACAGGTTGTGGTATTATCATCCAAACACCAAATTTTTAAAACACTAATGTCAACATCCTTCCAAAATGATTGAAATTCATAGACTTATTCATTACATTCCACATGTACCTCATAACATACTATGCTAGATTAATGGTATTTTCATTCATAAAAAAATATAAAAAAGTAATATATTGAAATAAAACTTTTTTTAACTCACCATTTCACTAAGATATGGAAGATTGAATGTACTTTATAAGGAATTTTCTTTCTAGTTCCAAATCCTTCACTGGATTATTCTCTACATTAGTAGATCTGAACAGGGAAATCATGATCTCAGGTGAATTGGATCTATATACAATGTGAAATAAAGTACTAAAATCTGTATATCATTCATGAGAAAACATGAACACTTCATAAATTACCAATGAGGTTAATAAGAAATTTTTCTGGTTTATTTTTGTTGTGACCAAATCATCATTATCACCAAATTGAAAAACCCCAGTTTCATAGAACTGACAAACTTACTTATCAAATAAAAACTCGATTTATATTTCATCAAAAACATATTATAATCCTTAAAAATTTATAACCTTATTTAGAAACATATATATTCTATCAATCTAGGAGAAATCAATCACTCTTCCACTTATTAATTTCCTTGATTCTCTTTTCTTCTTGAATATTCTTGAGGATTCACCATCGTTTCTCTTATTTTTTTCCTTTTTTGATAGGATTTAGAATACTAAATTTTTAGGGAAACAAGTATTGGGTAGTATAGAGAAAGTGAGGGTTTAAAGGTTTTCAAATTATTCATGTGTATAACTAACACACATCATTTTATTTTACAGTAATTAATGGGTCGCACGGTGATGTGCAGAGTAATTATTGTAAAATATAAGTATCATGTCCTATTTGATGTGACTAATAATCAAAATAGTGATGCCAAATTTTAAATAAAATAAAGTAAATAAAATATTTACTTGAATACAAAACTATTTTATTAAGGATAATTAAAAATAATATCAAGTAACATTAAAAAAATCTAATTTTGATTTAATAAAATCAAATTTTTCAGTAGGAAAAGGTTTAGTAAAATTTCTAGTAATTTAATTTCTATGAAAAATAATTCTAAAGAGATATCACCTTTTTTTGCATGATCTCTTAAGAAATTATGTCTTAAATAAATTTTCTTTGTTCTTGAATGGTTAATTATATTTTTTGAAATTTTGATAGAACTAGTTTTATCACATTTTATTGGAAAAAAATTAAAATTAAATCCAAAAATCCATTAAGGTGTGTTTCAACCACAGCACCTTTCCATAACAACTTCCTGATTTAATATATTCTACTTCATCAATCAATAATTCTACAAAGTGTTGGATATTACTTAACCAATATACTAGAGATTTACTAAGAAAATGAAAATTTCCTGAAGTGATTATCCTATATAATCTATATCTAGAAAAATTAGAATCTAAATATGAAGTTAAATTAAAATCATAGGTTTTCATAAAATGAATAGAAAGTGAAACAGTTCCTTTTAAATATCTTAAAATTATTTTGGTAGAATTTAAATGAGACTCTTTAGGATTGTATTAAAATCTTTCACAAATACATACTGAAAACATAATGTAAAGTATAATCCCAGTGAGATACAATATTCTTCTAATGATTCCTCTATACAACTTTTTGTTAACTGGTTTTCCAGTCTCATCCATATCATGTTTAATATTGGATCTCATAAGAGTCAAATAGTTCTTACTGTTTTAAATTCCAAACTTCTTAGGTAAATCAAGTATGTATTTTATTTTGTTTAAATAATTTCCAAAATCTTTTTGGTATATTTTAAATCCTAGAAAATAGTTTAAATCACCCATCATACTAATTTCAAAAAATTCATATGTTTTAAAAAATCATTGCATAAATCTTTATTTTTTGATCAAAAAATAACATCATCAATATATATTTTTACTAACAATGTATTTGGGGATCAAGTTTTTTAAAAATAATATAGGATATTTCATTATTTCTATAAAACCATTTGATAAAATAAAATAACTTAATCTTCTATACCAAGCTCTTAGTGCTTGTTTAAGTCAATATAGAGATTTAGTAAGTTTAAAATGGAATTTTGAAAGTGAGGGTCTTTAAAAATAAGAGGTTGATATACATAGACTTAATCCATTGAAAATATATTTTAAAATAACATTTAATATGTATATGATATAATTTAAAATTCATGTAAGATTCATATGCTAAAATGATCCAGATTGCTTCTAACCTAGCTACAGATAAAAAGTTTCTTCATAGTCTATTCCTTCTTTTTAATTGTAATGTTTTGCAACTATTATATATTTATTTCTATTTATTACACCATGATTATCTTTTTTATTTCTAAATACCCATTTTATTTCAATTATAGGATAATCATAGGGTTTATAAACCAATTCCAATAACTTATTTCTTTTTATTTAACTTAACTATTCTTGTATAGCTAAAAACCAACTTTATCACATAATGATTCTACTAAATATTTAGGTTCTATCTGGGATAGAAAGAAAAATAATTATACTAGGTTACCTATATTTCTTCTAGTTCTAACTCCTTTATCTAGGCTTCCTATAACTGTTTCTAAAGGATAGTCTTTAGGATTTCTAGGTAATCTTGGAATCACACTTTTTGGTTCACTAATACCAACCCTTACTAGATTTGGTTTCAAATAGTCGAGTTCCAATTTATCATTCTTATTATTGTTAAATATAGATTCATGTATCATTTCCTCAAGAGAGTTATCCAACACATCATTTTGATTTATTTTTTTTTCAAAAGGGTCACTTTCATATAACTTCTCAATAGTTGATTCTTCAAAAATATTTGACCTTTTTTTAAAAACCTATAGGATTTTGAATTGGTATAATAACCTAGGAAAATAACTTCATCATCTTTTGGATAAAACATACCAAGATTACCCATGGTGTTCAATATATAAACCTTTCATCTAAATTATTTGAAGTATCTTACCTTTGGTTTTCTGTTATTCCATAACTCATAGGGAGTTTTATTTAAGATAGATATTATTAGAACTATGTTAATAACATAACATTCTATGCTAACATCCTTAGACAAAAAATTAATGGGCATGTTATATTCACATAACATGTTTCTATAAATTTCTTTCAATGTTCTAGTTCTAATTTCAACAACACCATTCTATTGATTTGTCTTAGTGATGGAAAAACTATGTTTAATACCTTGCTTTGAGAAATATGAATTTAATTCATTATTCTCAAATTCACCTCTATGATCACTTATCAAAGTCACAATTTTTTTATATTTATCATTTTTCATAAGATTACAAAAATTAATGAAAATAGAACAAGATTCACTTTTAAATTTTAAAAAATAAACCCATGTAAATCTTGAAAAAGCATCAACCAACACATAAATAAATGATTTACCAGCAAGACTTATAGTTCTAGTATGACCAAACATATCCATATGGATAATATCAAGCGGTCTATAGGTAAAAACCTATTTAATTGGTTTAAAATATAACTTGTGTTGATTTTCTATTTGACATGCATCATATGCATTCTTTTTCTCCAATTTAAGGTTAGGAAAGTCAGAAATCAAATGTTTCTAAGAAAAAAAATTTAAGGAGTGAACATTACAATTCCTAAGCCTTTTATGCCAAATATATGATTCATAAATTTCAATATTCAAAAAAATTACATTTTTTTACACAAATAATTAATATCTTATGTATAGAAATTATTTATTCTAGGTGCTTTGAACTTGAGAGACATGTCTTTGAAAACTAAACATGCATTTTTAGAAAAATCAACTGAATAACAAACATCAAAAAGTTGAGAGATACTTATAAAGTTGTGATTTGAGCCTTCAACATAAATAACTTTGTTGATGATTATAGATTGAGGATTTCTAATAGATCCAATACCAATAGTTTTTCCTTTTCCATTGTCACCAAATGTGACATAGCCTCCATCAACCTTGGATAGTGAGTGAAAGTTTGAGAAATCTCCACTCATATGTCTTAGAAAACCACTGTCCATAAACTATTTTAATTCTTGTACATATGGTTTTTTCCCTACAATGAAAAATTAAATAACATAATTCTTTGGTACAAAAACTCTTTTGGGTCCAAAAATGTCATCTATAAGAGACTTAGGGATCCAAATTTGTTTTTTCTTTATAAAATCTTAGCAGCATGTTTTGAAAAAAAATTGAGAAAAGTATTTTTGATTCTATATGATTGAAGATTTTTTAAATTATAGGAGTTATCATAATGTTCATTTTCTCCAAAATTAAAATAGGTAACCTTAGAAAGTTTTTTTTTTATAACTAAGAAAAAAATAATTCTGGTAAAATTTGGTCCTTTTACCTTGACTTCCTTTTATAAATTTTTCTTTCTTAAGAGGATTATGACTAAGAATTGCATTCAGATAATATTCCCCTTTAGTGAAAAAACTTTTAGCATCTTTAAATTTTTTTACCTCATTATGTAGGTACTATAGTGTCTTAAATTTTTTAGTATATGTGGTTTTAGACTTTTCCAATCTAATTTTCAAATCTAAAATTTGTTTGTTTAGGTCCTCTTAATTGAAATTTTTATTATAGGAGTTCCATAGATCTTTTTTTCTCCTCCAGGATTTCATTCTTAGTTTATAACATGGTATAGTATTCATTTAATTATTGATATGAGTAATTTTAATTTTTATATTCATGATCATGCTCATAAGAGTATTAAGAATTCACCTCATCTTAATGTGCCATAAATAATATGTTGTCATTTTGATTAACAGCTTCATCTTCTGATTCTGATGATGTGCATTCACTAGAATCTAAAAAATCACTCCATATGGCCTTCATATCTTTCATATATTTCTTATTATATCCAAAATTATTGAAGTATTTATTTTTTACCTTTTTTTCATCCTTGAGCTGTGAAAAAACGTGCTTAATGTTTCCTAGCTTCTTACACTCATAGAATCTTAATTATTTAGAGTTTTCCCCATTAAAGTAAGGAGATCTAACCATTGGAATACCTTCTTAGTTATCATCCATATAATACATTTAAAAATATATATTTAGACTTCAAACTTTGATAGTTTTTAACTCAAGAGTCATGATATTTGATAGAAATTTTTGCCCCATAGAATTGATAACTAAAAACTCAAGAAAGGGTGGATTGAGTTTCTAAAATTTTATTTACAGAAATCCTACTTATTCAGGAATGATAGTTCAAATATTTTTCTTAATATGAATTTTTATAATAAATATAAAATTTTGATGAAAATATATTGAATGTAGAAGATTTATAGTGGTTCAAGGAACAAAAATACCCTAGTCCACTCCGCTAACAATCTACTTTATAAGTTTGGTTATTTTCACTATAACATCCCTTTTACCAAGGGATCCCAGCTAATTACAAGTAGTTTCCACTTAATAAAAAGTTCCAAGATATTTCAACCAATATATCCCTTTACAATACCTATCTATAACCTTAACACACTATTTTAAAACAAGTGTAAATAAAAATAGATAAATAAACTTTTTAAGAACTATTATAGCAGATAGTTACAAGAATAAACTAATAATAATTAAAGATGTGTACTAAGAAGATAATAGTTTTCAAGGAGTAGCTCAGAATGATCTTTAGTGAAACTAATAATATTTTAATAAAAGAATTATCATTTCTATTTTATCTTGTCTATGTACAAGATTTCAGTGTTACTATTATGATAGTATTTGTATGATCATGTGTTCTATCCCTTATTCTCATCCATCTCATCGATGAAGTGGCTAACTCTTCCTTTTATATCTCCTCATTAATTTTGAACTTATGCAGTGAGATAATCATAATAGTTTAGTTGATAATATCTTGAACATTTTTTATAGGATAGGCCATTAATTACATGTGTCTATTATTTCTAGATATCAAATAAGATTTTGTAGCAACACTGTCAAAGATATTCTTCTTTGAATCTTTCCACTCTTGGATACACAAAACTTTATATAATTTTATATTTATTTAAATGAAAAATACCTTTTGTGATACTCTCTAAAATCATGAAAGTACTTATCAAGAGATTAATAAATTAATCATGAAATTTTTCATAGCAATTAATTCATCAAAATATATCCAACTCCTGGTATTGTTCTCCTAAGATAAACTTCCCAGAGAATTCATAAGATAACACAAATCTTTGTCTTCTTCAATAAATAAGATAAACTTCATTGCGTAGGATAATTCAGTTCATAAAATAAATATGTTACTGAGGTGTGATACTTATCTTTCACTAATTATTCTGATGTTCATAAGATAATATTTTAAGAATGTCCGTTTTGTAAGATAAAGACTTCTCATAAATTCATTCTATCTGAAGTTTCTAAATTATAGTATATAGTAACTCAATTATTATCTTCATAAGATAATATCTTACATATTAATATAAAATTATATCTTATAGTTTTCTGATTTTGAGTAGATTTAATTTATTCTTTCAAAAGTTTAATTATCATAAGATGAAATACTTTTTAATAAAATGAATACTTCACACATTATAAGATAATCACTTGAAGATTCGGCATAAGATAAATTTCTTTGATAAAAATATAATTTGAAAAACTAAATATAAACCCATTATAATAAAAATAGGGAATTTTTGAATCATCAAAAAATATAAAAATGAGATATGTTGGAATAACATAAGTCTATCCAATAGCTTAGGCTTAAAGGAACAGACCTTGTTTTATCTATCACTGAGAGATGGATGACCCTGATTCATTCGCATAATATCTTTATTCTTCTTAGGGTACACAATTGTATAAAGTAGGGGTTTGGATTTCATTATCTCCATTATCCCCTCATCGATCTACTTATAAATACAATCCTTAAAGATGAATCCGTCTTTTATTTTTGACCTAATAATCAATGGTAGGGGAAATAATTTTCATGTTCTCTCAATTATTCCTCCTTGAGTCCCTTGATCCTTGGGATCTCAATCAAATTATTCTCCATGGTAAAGGAAACATACTTTAAAAATGTCTTTGGTCAAAAGAAATATACCTTTCTTCATTTTTCATTGAGAAATTGATGAAAAAATTGCTTCCCTTGTATGTAGCATATGCCTCAGTTGGCATGGGATCAAGGTTTAATTTTATATTTCATTGGTGGTTCATTAATCTAGAACAATATGGACACATATATTGAAGTTTTTTATGGTTAAGATTCTACCCCTATACTGAAGAACTTTGAATGTCTTAGAGACTACATGGTGATTACCAAGGTCAAATGATATCCAGAATGAACCTGATGAGGGGTGGAAAATATGAATAATCCCCCATCCCTATGGTCTATGGTACTTCACTGTATTAAGAAAATTTATAGCTAGACACTACCATTTCACGATAGGTAAAACATCCCTAAAGAAACTTGGTGATCATGTTTTGGAATTGTTAATTTCTACCCTACAACTAAGTGATATATTTTTCAATAAATATGTCCTTATAAAATTTGGATGTTTGATAGAAATAATACAAGAAAATAGTCTTTCTATTCTAAATGGAATGGTGGGTAGTTGATGATGGGGGGTCCCAGTGTGTAATTAAATGATGGGATCTGTAGTTGATGCTCGGGGAATTCTATATAAATATCGAATTATAAGGTATCAATATGATTAAAGATACTTTTAAGTGGTATTTGGTGTATCACTAAGATCTTATTAACTAATTCCAGGACTAAAGGATTGGAAAATATATAGAGATTTAGACTATTGCACAAGTGAGCAGTTATATCTTATAAGAGTGTAATCATCAGGACCAGGTGAAAAATATTCAAAGCCAACTAATAGAATATTGATAATAATATAGGCTCCCATTCTATAACTCTTATTTCTCATAATTATTATCTTCCACTTAAATAAAATTTACTAGGGAAAATTGATGACCATAACCAGAAGATTATCATGTTAAGTGGGTTGGTTCCCATTGTCTCATTTGGTGGGATGGCACCCAATTTCTCATTTTGTGGGATGGAAACTATTTTCCCATCCAGTGGGATGATTCCCATTATATTTTTCAGTCGATCAACACCTATTATACTCTTTGGTGGGGTGGTTTCTATTAGATCATTTAGTGGGACGACACCCATTGGATCATTTGGTGGGCTAGTTCCCATTCTCCCAATGGTTTTTTTATTATTTAAATCAAAGACCACTTTAGACTAGGTAGAGGGAGACCCATTACATAGCCCGAAGGCCCAAGGAAAAGTAGCCTGAATATGAGGATTGAAAGCCCATTTTTTGGCCCAAAATTCCCCTCGGTTAATACTAATACTACAGTACACTGGCTGCTACAGTAACTACTATAGTTCCTCCAACGCTACAGAGATATTACCAATATAGAATATACCTATCTATGAAGTTATTTTACTAATAAAATGTAAGAACTCTTAATTTCTACACAAATAATCTGATCTTAGATTCCTTTTGATGATTTTATGCTCCCACCATTGGAATGTATCAGGAAGATAAATGGGTGAGATACTGTAATGTATCTCTCATTCCATCAGATTTCAAAAAGTTGGGATTTCTAAAGTTAGGTATAGGAGGAGTAAAATATAATCACACTAGATATGGATTTATATCAAGTTTTATCAAGTCATGTTATCCTTCCAAAGTATTCATCTAATTAGTAAAATCATCCAAAAAATCATGGGACACCACCACTTGAGTTAACCTCTAGTGAATTAATGGGATTGGTGACTGATGTCACCCTAGTGGTGGGAACTTTTGATAATCAATTAGTATTATAGTAAAATTAGATAATTAATGGGATTTTAAGATAATGAAGTGGATTTATTCTTCCTTTGTGGGTTAATAAATATCCTCTCATCACAGTGGTTTGGATGAAGGAGGCACGGTGACTTTATTATAAAGATCATACTTAGTGGATATGTTTTTGGTAAGTTTCTCAACATTAATTTACTCACTATTTCTTATTTGGGCATTGAAATGAGAAATATTCTATTCTAATAAGATATTTTGACCATCATCGGGTAATGGTAATATTGTGGTCATGAATATATATTTCCCCTTTTGGATAGTATCATGATCTATAACACTAGTTGAGTCAATAATGATAACATTTCCAGATGAAAAACCTACAATAAGAATCATTCATTTTATTGGCAATAGAATGTTCATAATTTAGGTGTGTCCCTACTCAATTGATGATACTAGAGATAAAAATAGGGGTAAAAAATACCCTAAATTTATGGGTTGGGGTTTCCCATGGGTTGTTATGGTCATCAAAGATAGTTGTGATGAAGTATGAAACTTTTGGATAGTGGTGATATGGAATTAGCCTCAGTCCACTATCAATATATATCAATAGACCTTATAGGTGATTTCAATGTTAGGGATGTGGATATTCTCTAGAGTTGTGCTGGTATACACTTTCAGAGATCCCCTTTTGGATTATTAAATTTGAGTAATTGGGGATGGCACAAATTCCTCTAGAAATTTTTATAGAATTGGTTTCATACCTTGATGATGATGACCACGGTGGATAGGTTTTATCATAAGTAAGTCCTGGATTGTTTTCTATATGTTTTAAATATACTTATCCACCTCCTCATGATAAGGAATCTATGAATTTCCTTAATTTAGGGAGAAATTATTAAATTCATTTGATATTGATATGGGGTCCAACTTCTACTCATTGATTTTTCTTCATGGTGTTTTACATCATAGATTCAATCCCTCAAGATTTGAATGATCTATATTCAAATTTAGAATTATCATATCACAGCGGTACTCCAGAACCGTTACATTCACTATCCAGCATTGCAAGCATTGGTTAGGTTTTTTAAAAAGGTTAGGGATGAAGCCTCAATTTATTATTTAAAGCAAATACTTCTTTAGTGTGGGTAGAGGGAGACCCATTACATAGCCCAAAGGCCCAATCCCAAGTGGCCTGAATACAAGTCTTGAAAGCCCATTTTTTTCCCAAAGGACCCCACAGTGAACATTACTGCTACAGTACCCGCTCTGCTACAGATCCTGCTACAGTACCGCCACTACTGTAGTACCTGCTACAGTGCCTTGCTACAGTACCCCGAAATTGTTTCCCTATCCGGATTTGATCCAGGGTCTTTTGGATGCTAAGAAGGTACCTGTACCACTTGGGTACAGGCTTGTTGGCCATTGGTTAGGTGATAATGGACATCATTTACTTAGATATGAGGCATTATTAGTGATAATATTTTCATGGTATTGATGTTACATTTGATAAAAGTTAATAAAAATCCTCATTATCTTCTATTTTCATTATTCTGGATAGAGAACCTAACTCCTTATAGTACACTCATCATGAATTCCATTTGGATCCTAGAGGAGAATAAAAAACTCTCTAGTGTAGTATCATAGATAATAATTCATGGTCAATCAACTTCTTTCTTATATAAAGATCCATGTTGGTATAACTATTATGTTTTGACATGAAATTGATTTGCGCAAATTTTGAGTTGGTTTGAACCTTATTTCAAAAAGCAAGCAGTCATTGGAAATTTACTAGTGATGCTTTTTGTTGCGCATTAGTCAAAATGACGGGAGTTCAGGATCATATCACCCTTTTATATGGGAACTATTTACTATTTGAGATTCTTATAGATTTAATTTATGTTTTTGAATCCTTCCCAGTAACATTAATAACATTATCATTTACCCTTAATAAATTTATTGATTGATGAAATGCATTTGGAAGGACACAGTATGTGGGAATTATATTTCCTTCTATTTGATCCAAATATTTAGTTTCTATATAGTTTAAATCATATGGGTAGTCACTATAGATATTATTACCATATAGGGATGCATTGGGATCCTATTAAAGGAGTATGAGGTATTGTGGAGTTGGGATTGGGACTACAAAAGGGGCTTCCTATATATCTCAGTGAAAGGAATCAAAACCCACATAGTTCGATGTTGCATAATAGGACATGTTGTACCTTTTAAGTTTGTGTTATATGGACCATATTGGTTTCTTTTAAGGTTTTACAACCATGACCAAGTGAAATTTATTTTAAGTTAATGAATCTATAACCTATTCCAATCATTTTAACATTATTCAGAATGGACTACTATGTGAAAGGTTCCTAATAACTGTTGGTATGGGACTTGTGCATCGGTGACACACTATCTAACACCTACCCCCTTCCCCCACCCCCACCCACCACCACCACATTTTTCATTAAATAAATGAGAAATTATGATGATATGGTTGGGGATTACACCTATTAGGGGTCCCAATATTTATATTGGGATGTTGGTGTTGGATTTGAACCTCAAAGATTCATCATACATATCCTAGTTGATAGAAATCAAATACCATGTATTTCAAGTTTCACAGTTTAAGTTCATGTGACATGAGTGTACTATGAAGTTTAACATCATTTATTAAGTAAATTTTCTATGCAGTTTAGATTCATAAATTGAGGAGTAACATTTTGGTCCCTATTTTTAGCAACAACGTGTCTCAATCATGCTAACAAAATAATCAACTAAACCCTCTAATGCCATTTTATTCAAGCTTGGTATTATAAAAAGAGATAATAGAATATTATTTATATTTCATGAGGTTGCGTATTAGGGGATTGATTGGGATTTATGCATTGTTCTTCCCTTTTTAGTTCACTTTGGAAGATGAGCTAGGTGAAGGTATTTCTGGGGAACCATAAGGAGGATCTCAACTGAAAGAAGATTAGGGAAACCAAGAGGTGTATTTTGACTCAAGTTGTTATGATTAAACCAATAATATTATCTCAATTCAAGGTTATTAAGGAAACTAAAAGGTTCATATTGACTTAAGGTATTGATATGGGGCTTATACATGAGTTCCTCATTCTCGTTTATCATATCCATTGGTGACTAAATAGGATAAGGTAAGATTGGGGATTATACCTAGTAGGAGGATTATCACACCCTAGATCGCTTTTCCCATGTTATTATATTTATTTATCAGTACATGTTTTTCTCCTTTATTTTTGAGCTTATTTTCCTTAAAAAAATTTAAAATTGTGGATTCGAAGTATGGCACATGGTTAGTACATACTAGGTGGAAATTATGTGAATGTATGAATTTTTTAACAATAATTTCACATGGTTGGTGCATAGTTTCCCAAACTGTGTAGCCAAAACATGTGATATGCTAGGTGATTATTTTAATCATTTCATGGTTGGTTCATGGTTTTGAAAATCATGTGGAAAAATCATGAGGTCTTCTCAGGTTTTAAAAAGTGGGAAATTCCTATTTTAACCAACCCTTATTTTTAACCAAAAACCCTCATATTATCTCACACTCAGCTCATAAAACCTTAAGTCTCACTCCCCTTTATTTTATCCTCATCCTTGGTGAATCCATTGTGGTTATTCATTTTTTAAGACCAGATTATTATGGTAATAACTCTATATCCCTCCCCTCTCTTCCTTTCCTCCATTTCATTCCTTGTTCTTGCCTGGTTATAGTCTCAGTAATCAAAATAATCCCTTAGATTAATTTTTAATTTGTTATTTTTTTATTATTTTTTGGGTTATCTAATGGTTTTTAATACCTTCTAATGGTGGATAATAACCATGCTTAATAAATGTAGTTTTACTCTATCAGTTTGATGTAGGTTCCCCGGAATTGGAATTGAAATTTTAGAATCATAATGGCATTTGAGTTTAAATTCATGATTTTATTATTAAATGTTATTATTAAGTATATTAAAGTACTATTTTAAGGTAAAATGAATTTTCACTTGATTTTCGTTTCAATACAATGGATTTTTTAATTTAAAAATATGATAAAACAATTACTCATTTTTACACACCAAGTTTTTGATGGAATGCCTAAATAGTATTTGTAAATTATTTATAAGATTTCAAGAGGTGTTTGTATATTTAAATTGATTTATAATTATTTCCATAAATTTATAAATTTGTGATTGGTAATTTAAAAAGAATTTTATAGAATAGTTTATAAAGATAATTTATAAGTCCTAGTTGGAACTTTGAATGAGAACTTCTCATATTTAAAACAACCCATTGAACATGCCTCTAAGTATATTTTGAAAATTAAAATGTTATTTTGTTACGTGGTTCTTTCCCTAGAGGGGGGTACATTTATATTTATTATTATTCTCAATGAAATAGAATGGTATTTTTCAATTAAAGGGTGTTCATATAGGAGGGTGAGATTATGTATTAATTTTTATGTGATAGTTATTTTGATCACCTCCCTTTTATGAATCATGAGAAACCAAGATAAGATAGTTGAAGTTACTATAGATCCCCCAATTTTAGGTATTTAACCTTTGTTTATGCCTTTTTAGGTGTATAAAGTGTTTGGGTAAGGTTTGGGAGAGTTTGGAAGGGTTTTGGGAAATTTTTGGGGATTTTATAAGGGAACATAGTTTGAGAACAGTTAATGGAAACTATAAAGAATATTTAAGAAATCATGAAATTTGAGGAAGAGGGATATGGGATGGTACACGGTTAAGGCACGTGGATTAAAAACTGTGCATCCTCCCCAGGTAAACCATCCAACTCAAGAGAGTGGGATTTCGCATGGTTAGTTCACAATTTGTTTAACTGTGTGAGACAACCATGTAGAGGACCCTTTTAGGACAGTAGCAGTCACAAGGTTAGTGCACGGTTTGTCTAACCATGCGAGCTAACCATGTGTGACATTAAAAAAATGGGTTTTTAAAATGGGGTCACTTGGGATTTTCCCTAAATCACCCATTCCTCCTCCCACTCGAACCCCACTCAGTATTTTCTCTTCTCAGAGGTTAGGGAACCTTTTCCACTCATCTTGGAGGCCTTTTAAAGGATTTTCTTAGTGAGGTAAAGGTGATTCTCCTCCGGTATGTCTCCTATCATGGTTTTTTCTTGGTTTCTATTAGATCTAGTTCTCTCTCTCTCTCTCCTGTTTTTTTAGATCTACTTCCATCGCATATAGATCTAGGGTTTTTTTTTCTTAAAATGGAAATATTTGGGCTTGTTGATGTTAGGTAAATAGATATAAGGTTTTTTAGTGGAATTTTTACTCGTATTTGGTGTGCGGTTGTGTGGTGGGGGATGTTTCCAAACCCTAAGGTAGGTGGATTCACTCTCAACTCCATTTTGTTAGAACTATAAGGCTTAATTTAAAATTAGTTAATTTTTATTGAAATTGATTATGATTGTGATGTTCGAATCATGATTGAAACCCTTCATGTGATGATTTGTGGATTTTTTGGAAAATGGGTTATTTTTGTGAAATGTGATTTATTTTTGGATTTTAAAATGTTGATTTTAAAATCGATGGCTTGGTTTATTTATGAGAATTTGTTTATGAAAAATGGTTTTCAATAAAAATGTGGTTTAATTGAAATGTGGTTCGGAATGGATAATGGTTTTAGGATGTTTTTAAAAAATTGGTGATTTATTGAAGAGGTTTGGCATGTTGTTGGAATTGTTGATGTGCTTAATGGATTACTTGGTTTATAAGTTGTTGGGTAGTATGGCTTGATAAATTTTTTTCATATGAGTTTGGTAAATATTTTTGGCTTGTTTTTTGGATTAAAGGTTTAAACATGTGTTGAAATGGATGGGTAGTGGGCATGAATAACCACTATAAAAATGGTATGGATAGTGGATGTGAAGGACCACCATCAAGGATAAGTGGGTGTGAAGTTCCAATATAAAGGAATAGGGTTGAACGGGCTTGGATTTGAAGTTCCACCATCATAGATATGATGAGTTTGGGTGTATGGAATTTATGAATATGATTGGAATGTTCATGTGGCCTTGTAAGGTGAGTTGGGATGTGTTATGATGTGTTGGGAAAATGGTTATGACATGTTTGGTTTATTTCTTTTGTATTTTGTTGATTTGGGTAAAATATTTTGGTAAGGGTGTGTTTGGATTGCTAGAAATTTGTTTCATGTTTTTATGTTTTATATAAATTGTTTTATATAAATGTGTTAATGGTTCTATCCTAGTGGTGTGTGTAGGGAAGTCATTTGGTAAAAACCTACTGAGTATAATTAATCACCCCTCGCTTTGGAACTTTAGTGCTTTTGAAGATGTTGTACTCCAGGACATAGATAAAGTTAAAGCATCTCATGAATTCTTTGGGCGATATTGTGGGTCATCATGATGCTTGGTCGGTATTGTGGTTCTAAGAGCATGGAGCTTGGTGTGGAGTTCTGGAGTGTATCATGGATTATTTGGGTTTTGTTGTTTGGTCTTCCTCTTGGTACTCTAATTATGGTATTGTGATGGGTTAGTTTTTTTGTTCTTTGGATAATGTTGTATTGTAATACATCGTTGACATGCATCATGTGGTGTTTGTTGATATTGGAATGTTTGGTTGGTGGTTTTCATTTCAAATAGAAAATTCCCCCCTCCTTTCATGAAACCCTCAGCATTTATTACCAGCCTTTGGTGCCTTGGGGATGTAATATAAGGTTGAGTAGCACTTCCTCCGCAACTCAAGACAATGATGAGGGGTGGGATGTTACAAGTGGTATCAGTTTTTTTGGTCCTTGACTTTCAAGTGAAAGCAGTTTTGTTGGGTTTTTTGGTGTTGATTTTCAGTCTTGGAGTTGGTACTAATTCTTGGTTTATTCCTTGAGTTGTGATGGTAAAAATGAGTAGGATTTTCGTAACTTTAAATGTATAGCATAAAAGGATATATCTAACCCTTTTTTTCTGAACTTTGAGTTACCAGGGAGTTGGGTACATAAGTGTTTTGGAGACACTTTTAGAAGCATGGTCTCACTGTTGTGGGTGTAGCCAATGAGATGAGCATGGAATTCATGATAGAAATGAATTCCCACAAGGATTTCATATTTCATTAGGAATAATGATTTATGTTGTGGTTTGAATGTGCTGATTTTTTGAAAAATCTAGAAATTGTTTTAAAATATGATCTTTTGAAAAGAGAATGGATGTGGTATTTTAAAAATGGGTTGATTTTTAAAACATGGTGGATTTTTTAAAATGATTGAACATGTGAAATGTGGTATTTTGGAAAGCATGGTTGTGATAGATGAAATGTGATATAATTTTAAATTTAAATCCTTTATTTTCTAGGGAGTTAGACTTATGGTGGTGGTTCTGCTAATAAAAATGGAACCAGGTTGGCATTGTAGTGACCAATCAGAGGAAGCTATAGAAAATGTGGTTGCAGGTGATCCCCAAGTGAACCAACAGCTAATTAAAATCATAGTGAAAGCTTTCCAAGTTTTGGAATGTGGGAATATAATGGATGATCTTAAGCTTTTGGATCATTCTATTATGTTTCAAAAGCATAATCCACCCATCTTTAGGGGTGATTTGAAATCAGAAAGCGTAGAAGCATGGTTGAACGTGATGAATTGAATCTTTGATTTCCTAGGCACACCACTAGAGTTAAAATTACAGTTATTATCATATATTTTGTTAGACCTGGTACATTAGTGGTGGGATTTAGTGGTCTAGGATAAAGGGGACCAAGGTATGGTATGTGAGGATTTATAGGAATTGCTTAACAAGAAATTATATCCTCACACATTCATAATTCAATGAATGGTGGATTTCTTTATCCTAGAGTAGGATAACCTCTCGGTGATGGAATATTCAAATGAGTTTATGAACTTAGTCCAGTTTTCACCTAAGGTTGTGGTTAGTTCATCCTTGATGGAGAGAATATTTGAATCGGGTTTGAGGTAAGAAATTAATTTGAAAATTATAGTTCTATATATAATGGATTATAAAAAGATGGTAAATAGAGAAACAATGTCTGAAAGGTATATCTTGGTGGCCATAAGTGGGGGAATCATGTGGGTACCCATGGTAAATAGTGCTAACTCTAATGTAGGGAGTAAGCGGAAGAGGGGAACTTATTTCCAAGGTGTGTGTATGGCTCAGAATCCGATGGTAGGATCACTGAATCTTCTTATGAAGCCTCAGAGTAAGACAAGATTCTTTTAGTGTGGTTCTATAGGGAATATAAAGTGGGATTTTATGGAATAACCTCGAGAATGTCATAACTATAAGTAGATGGGTAATATTCAGCATTATTGTCGCAATTCTACGAGGTAAGGTGTTCCTGACACTCCTCAAGGGTCATAGGAATCCTATTCCTTGACAGGATAAGGTTAGCAGCATACCCCTCATCAAAAGAGAAGAGTTAGTCATGGTGATTCTAGGAATACCAGGACTCTTCAATAAGGGAAATTCCAGCAAGGTAACAAAGAGTAGAGTGTGTCAAGAAAGCAGCCGTTTGGAGATGAGCAGGTTGTGGTGGATGATTAGTCAGGACCATCCATAGTGAGAGGTACAATTATTTTGAATTATACCTTTATTAAATTTTTTTTTGATATGATTTCATCTCATTCTTTCCTTTCTTAATTTTTTGTTGATTTTTTGGGTTTAAATGTGGAAATGATGCCTTTGGTTTTAAATTTTCAAACTCCTCTAGGTCAAAGAGAGTGTCGAGCCTTTCTGTGTATAGCATGTTTTATGGTTGTCGATGGGGTGGAGTTGGTGTGAGACTTATCATTTCTTGAGATATATGTTTATGATATAATCTTGTGTATAGATTGGTTGATGATGTTTAAGTCCCACATCAACTATTATGCACAAACAGTTAGTTTCATGATGGATGATGGCGTCGAACATCTCTTTAGAGAAGAGAATAATGTAAAGTTGGGTGAAATGGGATTAGTGGAACCAGAAGTTGGGATGATATCATATCAATTAGCAGCTTTGTAATTTTAATCGATGGACAAAATCAAGAAAGTATTTTTTCAGTAGTTGTTGATCAGTTTCTGGATGTCTTTCCCAAAGAATTATTAGGGTTACCACCCATAAGAGAAGTTGATTTTACGATTGATCTAGTTCTAGGGACCAATCCTATATTAATTTTTTCTTACCAAATGGCACTATCAGAATTGAGGGAATCGAAATTGTAATTGGAGGAGCTGTAAAATAAAGGGTTCATCCATCCTAGTACGACTTTCTAGGAAGCACCAGTTTTGTTTGTTAAAATGGAATATGGAACCTTGAGACTATGTGTTTGTTATTGTAAGATTAATAAAGTTATGATAAATAATCAATATCAACTCCCACACATTGATGATATATTCGATCAGTTGAGGGGAGCTCAATGGTTCTCCAAAATTTACCTGTGATCAGGATATCATTAATTGCGGGTGTGGAAGGAGGATATTATGAAAATAGCTTTCAAAAGTAGATATGTCCATTATGAGAGTGTTTATGCCCTTTGGCCTAACGAATTCACCAGAGGTCTTCATGGAATTGATGAATTGGATATTTTATAGATATCTAGATTCTTTCATGCTGGTGTTTGTGGATGATATATTGGTGTATTCCAGGACAAGGGTTGCGCATGAGTAACACTTGGTGATAGTTTTGGGGATTTTTAGAGACCATCAGTTTTATTCCAAACTATAAAATTGTGATTTTTGAATATAATATGTTCATTTCCATTTCCATGTTATTTAAAAGAAAGTTGTTTCAGTTGATTCAAAAAACATAGAGGTTTTTATCTTGTGGTAACCACCAAATAATGTCTTTGAGATCTGAAGATTCCTTTGTCTAACTAGGTACTACAAACAATTTTTCATGATATCTCATGACTAGATTCACCAATAATAGCTTTTACAAGGAAAAATATTTCATTTCAAATGAATGAGTAGTGTCAAATGTTATTTGAAGAGATTAAGGGTCACCTTACATCATCACCAATCTTGGTTTTTCCAGAACTAGGGAAAGGGTATGTGGTGTATTGTGATGCATCAAGATCAAGTTCGGGGTATTTTCTCATGAAAGGGGATCATGTTGTTGCATATTTATCATGTAAATTGAGGTTTCATGATAATAACTACCCAATACATGTTTTGGAGTTAGCAGTTGTGGTGAATACTTTAAAAATGTGGCATCACTATCTCTTCGGTGAGAAATTCATGGCGTTTACAAATCATAAGATCTTGAATAACATTTTCTCACAAAGATATTTGAATTTGAGGAAAAGGAGATGTATGGAGTATATTTGAATGTTTGAATTTGATATGATGTACACATCGAGTAAAGGAAATTCAGTGGAGGATGCATTAAGTAGAAATTCATATGCTCAGGTGGTAAAATAGGCATTATATCAGTGGAAGTTGATGTTGTTTGTAGTCAATGTGCGGTTAGAATGTGAAGATTGGGTTGATGTAGTGGTTTTATTTCCAGTATCATTGGTTCCTAACTTGTTTGTTTTGGTTAAATAGACGTAGCTATATGATTTAGATTGTGTGGATATGAGGTAGAAACTCAATGGTGGGGAGACCACTGAGGGATAAAAATTGGATAGGGAATTCAGTGTTGTGATTTCAAAATCAGGTGGTTGTACCAAGTCTTGTCAAGAACAAATTATCAGTTATTGTAATCATTCCAAATAGATTGTCCATCCTGGAATTTAGAAGATGTATAAGCCATTGAAATCATGATTTTTATGGGCTGGTATGAAAACTAAAGTGGTTGAGTTTGTTTTGAGATGCTTGAATTGTTAACAAGTCAAGGCAGATCATTAGTGACCAGAAGGTATGTTGCAATCTTTACCTATTCCTATGTCAAAGTGGTAATAGATAGTGATGATTTTTTTACAGTTATCCCAAAAATGGTAAGGAAATTTGATTCTATATGGGTGATTGTGGATCGACTCACAAATTTGGCTCATTTCATCCCTATTCATGAATCACATACGGTAGAGGATCTGTTAAAAATCGATATCTATGAGGTGGTAAAGAGGCATGGTGCACCAGTTTTGATTGTATTAGATAGAGATCTGAGGTTTGTGTATCATTTCTTAAAATCTGTGTAATAATCCCTTGGGACTCAATTGGCGATGAGTATGGTGTATCATCCCTGAAAGGATGGTAAATCCGATAGGACGATAAAAATGTTGTAAGATATGTTGTGAGATTTTGTGATGTATTTTTTTGTCTCGTGGGAGGATCACTTGCCATTGGTCTAGTTTTAATATAATAATAGTTATTAGGACTCGATACATATGGCTCTGTTTGAAGCATTGTATGGGATTCTGTTTAATTCTCCACTTTTTTGGGTGGAAATAGTTTAGAATTTGATGGTTGGTACGATACTTGTCTGAGAGACTACATAAAAGATTAATTTAATCAAGAAGATAATGGAGACATCTAAGAGTCTTTATAAATCATATGTGGATCATCATCGATGATCATTTTCATTCAAGTTGGGTAATCATGTGTTCTTGTTAATATCTCCTAGGATTTGACATCAATTTTTTTTAAATTAGGGTAATTTATCTCCTAGGTATATTGGGCCTTTCAGGATACTTTATTGGGTTAAAGAGGCAGAATATCGACTGGTTTTTCCACCATGGTTCAGTTTGGTGCACAATGTGTTTGATTTTTCTCAATTGAAGAAGTACCAATTGGATCCTAAACATGTGGTTCAATGGGACCATGTTGAACTAGAGTCATATTCTTAATTGGTGCATGTTCTAGTGTAGGTTGTGGATAATAAAGATAAATTATTGTGTAGTAAAGTCATTGGTCTAGTTCGGGCTTTATAGAAACATGGTCAGATTCAAGAGGAGACTTGGGAGTGGGAGAAAGAGATGGACGAGTAATAGCTTGAGCTCTTTTGAAATAGCGATGGTTCTCTACCTTTTAAGGATGGAAAGTCCAGTGGTGGGGAGAATGTATCACCCCTGGTTTAATGTTTATAACCTTTCTTTATTCATTTTTATGTGTATAAAGTGGTTGGTTATGGTTTTGGAGATTTGAAAGGGTTTTGGGAAATTTCTGGGGCCTTTCTAAGAGTGCACATTTTGAGAACTGTTAGTGGAAACCATGAAGAATCTATAGGAAACCATGAAATTTGAGACATAGGGATATGGGATGGCGCACGGTTAAGGCGCATGGTTTAAAAAGTATGTGGCCACCCTAGGTAAATTTTGAAACATGAGATAGTGGGATTTCTCATGGTCAGCACACGATTTGTTTAACTGTGTGGGCCAATCATGCATGGAACCCTTTTGGGATAGTAGCATTCACACAATTAGCACATGGTTTGTCTAACCGTGTGAGATAACCATGCGCTATATTAAAAAGGGGGGTTTCAAAAATGGTTTCACTCATTATTTTCCCTAAATCACCCATTCCTCCTCTCACTCAAACCCCACTCAGGATTTTCACTTCTCTGGGGTTAGGGAACCTCTTTCACTCATCTTGGAGAAGTTTTGAAGGGTTTTGTTGGTGTGGTAAAGGATATTCTCCTCTAGTATGTCTCCTTTATTGGTGTTTTCTTGGTTTCTATTAGATCTAGTTCTCTCTCTCTCCCAGTTTTCTAGATCTACTTCTGGCACATGTAGATCTAGGGTTTTTGTTTCCTAAAATGGTAATATTAGGGTTTTTTAATGTTATGGAAAGTGGTATTAGGAAATTTTTTGGAAGTTTCACCCATATTTGGTGTGTGGTTGTCCGGTTTGTCAATTTTCCAAACTAAAAGGTAGGTGGCTTCACTCTCAACTCCATTTTTTTAGAACATAGAAGGATTAATTTCAAATTAGTTGATTTTTCTTGAAATTTATTATGATTGTGATGTGCGAATCTTGATTGAAACCCTTGATGTGATGATTTGTGTGATATTGGGGAAAATGGGTTATTGTTGTCACTACTAAAAACAGAGGTTTTCCCAATGGATATATACCAACGGTTTCTTCAAACTGTTGGTATAATGTAAAAAAGGAAACATTTGCCAACAGTTTGTTCAAACTGTTGGCAATGTGTTAATATAGTTAATATTTCCCAATGGTTTGACAAAATTGTTGGGAATTATTAAGTTCCTCTAAGATATACCAATGGTTTTAATAAATCTTTGGTAAATATAGGGTTTCCAAATGGTTTTTAAAAACTATTGGGAAAGTTTTCCCCCAAATACCCAGCACCCCAGCTCCCACTTAGCCTGATTGTATACCCTAATCCAATTCTCCTTCAGAAGTTTTCTTGGAAATGAAACTCTTTCCAGCCATTGATACATCTTCAATAAATAAATTTTTTATTTATACACTTCAAATTAGTAAGTGTTACCTTAGTTTTAATGTTCTCCCTCTATTTTTTTTGTTTTGATTTGGGCTAAATTAGAGTTCCTGCGGTCTGTGGCATACCGAACCCTTTGATTTGTTTTCTATTTTTTGTTCTACACTTCAAACATGGTAAAGGGTTTGTTTATGGGGTGATATGGTAGTTTCTATGGACTTTATTTTTGTTGAAAATTGGATTTGGATTTTGTATTTGTATTTTTTGTTCAAGGAATGATGGGAAGGGTATTGATATTAAGGATGTATTGTCTCTTGGTTGGGTGATGGATTGGAATTGTGAACACCCCCCACCCTTGTACACCTCCCACCCCTGGATATCCCCCCACCACCCCCTGGATATCCCCCATTAGACATCCCCCCTGCACCCCCCACCCCCACCCCCTAGACACCCCCACCCCTTGGACAGCCCCCTCCCCCCACCCCCTAGACACCCCACCCCCCACCCTCCCTGGACACCCCTTACCCCCCATGGACACCCCCCCCCCACCCCCCTAGACAGCCCCTCCCCCCCACCCTCCCTGGACACCCCTCACCCCCCATGGATAGCCCCCACCCCACCCCCTAGGACACCCCCCACCACCACCACCTCCACCACCCCTAGACACCCTCCACCCCCTTGGACAGCACCCCCCCCCCCCCCTCCCCCCCACCCCCATAGATAGCCCCCCTGGACACCACCACACCTCCTAGACACCACCGCACCTCATAAGTGCTTGGCCCAATTTTTAAATTGGAATTAACAATGTAGTTGATTTCCCCTTTCCCCAATGACATTTCCAAAGTGACCCATAAAGCCTTATAAATTGAATTTTTCATGTTTTGATAAATTGATTTTTTCATGTTTTGATAAATTGAATTTGTTGTGTTTTGATAAATTTAAATTGTCATGTTTTGATAAATTGGATGGGTTGTTTGGAATGAAATGGGTAATGCATGATGGTTTTCCTTTATTAATGAATAAAATGATTTTAAATAAAATTAACCTAAGGGGGGTTGCAGGAGGGGTAGAGGGGCTATCCAGGTGTGGGGGGTTGTCCAGGTGGGAGGTGGGTTTTCCAGGGGGTGGGGGCTACAGGGGGTAGGAGGCTACAGGGGTGTGGGGGATGGGGTATGGGCTACCCAAGGAGGGGTGTGGGGTGTCCAGGGGGGTCAGGGTGGGGTGTATAAGTGGGGGAGGGGTGTGGGCTATCCTGGGGGTGGGTTGTCCAGAGGGTAGGGGTAGGTTGTCCATGTGGGGAAGGGGGGGTGTGGGTTGTCCAGGGGGTGGGCTGTCAAAGGGGGTGGGTGGGCTATCTAGGTGGGGGAGGGGTGTGGGGTGTCCAGGGAGGGGTGGGATGTCCAGGTGGGGGTGTCCAGGGGTAGGGGTGGGCTGGAGGGGGAGGGGGTGTGGACTATCCAGGGAGGGGGTGGGCTGTCTAGGGTGTGGGTGGGCTATCCAGGTGGGGGAGGGGGTATGGGTTGTCCAAGTAGGGGGGGCTATCCAATGGGGGGTGGGGGCCTGGGCTGTCCAGGTGGGGGTGGGGGTGGGCTGTCCAGGGGGGTTGTAGGGTGGGTAGGGGCTGCAGGGGAGGGGGTGTGGGACCTCCAGGGAGGGGGTGGGCTGTCCAAGGGTGGTGGTGGGGGTGTTATCTAGGTGGGGTAGGGAGTTGGGGCTGTCAAGGGGGGGCTATCCAGGGAGGGGGTGAGTTTTCTACTCTGATATTCTATAAAAAAAAGAATCACATATAACCAATGTATAGTTTCTTTCACACGTTAAGACTTTTCTTGAACTTCCATAACAACACTCACTCTTACCCTTCCAAGAAGAAGTGATCTCTACAAAGAAATATCACTCAAGTTCTTATCCACTATCCATATTGATCTCATATAAATTTAACATTTGTGCAACTCCATATCACCTAATCTTATAACAAGGCTCATACTACTATGAGTAGTGTCCCATCGAAACATGGCTCATAAAATCTGATCCATGTATGATATTTGGTTGTGTGTTTACAATTGGGTGTGTTGTGATTTATATGTATGATATTCATGGTTTACATCAACAATATTCTCGGTCATCTATAATAGGCTTCAAATAATGCTACAATTGGATAGAGATTGGATTTTATGACCCTAGTTTGGGGGTGGACACCCCCACCCCCTTGGACAACCCCCCCCCCCCCCAGACACCCCCCATCCCCCTGGACCGCCCCTCCACCCATGTGGATATCCCGCCCACCCCCTGTGGATATCCCACCCACCCTCTTGATACCCCATACCCCCAGGACAGCCCTTCCACCCCAGTGGACAGCCCACCCACCCACCCCATACCCCTAGATATCCCCACCACCCCTGGATAGTCCGCCCACCCCTTGGACACCTCGTACCCCCGTTGGACAGCTCTCCACCCCTAGAAAGTCCCACCCTCCACCCCCCCACCCCCCTGGACACCCCTGACCCACATGGATAGCCCTGCCACCCCCGTGGACAGCCCGCCCACCCCCTAGACACCATGTACCCCCATGGACACCCCCCTAGACACCCGCCCACCACCCCTTGGACACCCACCATCCCCCCGGACACCCCCAACCCCTGGAAAGACCCCCATCCCCACCCCCTAGACACCCCGAACCCCACTAGACAGCCCCACCACCGCTATGGACAGCCCGCCCACCCCTCGTGGACAGCCCGTCCACCCCCCCCCCCCCCCCAGACATCCCGTACCCCCTGGACATCCCCGCCACCCCCGTGGATAGCCCACCCATCCCCCTAGACACCTCGTACCCGCCTGGACAGCCCCGCCCACCCCCTGGACACCCCACCCACCCCCTGGACACCTCTTACCTCTGGACAGCCCCCACCCCTGGAAATCCCCCCACCCCCTGGACACCCCCAACCCCCCTGGATAGCCCTGCCACACCCATGGATAGCATGCCCACCCCCCTGGACACCCCGTACCCCCAGGACAGCCCCCCCCCCCCACCCCCGTGGACACCCCATACCCCCTGGACACCTCCACCCCCTTGGGCAGTATATGTGATCACTCAAATTATCTACTAAAATATAAAATTTATTTGATCTAAAATTTACTCTCAACTCCTGAATAATTATTCTTCACAAGTGTACATGATCTTGTACACTTATTTATAGTTCTTTAAAGATATTTTGTTATAAGTATAGTATTTTTTTGTCTTTTATATTATGATTCTCATATATATTCGTGTGTCAATTATGGTTTCATATATAGTGAATAATTATCATTTACTTAAATATATTTTTTATGAAACTTTAATCATATTGAATTACTTTTGATGAAATGACTTATAATAATTTTTTTATAGAATGGATAGAAGTTGGATGTATGAAACTGATCGTATTTCAAGCAATTTTCAAAACAATTTGGAGAGCTTTTTAGATTTTTCATTTCACAATGCTTCAGATAGTGGTCACATACACTTCCCCTATTACAATTATGTTGGAAGACCTTGGTTGAGCCATGAAAAAGTCAGCTACCACATAACCAAATATGATTTTCAAGAAAACTACTATGTGTGGTATCACAATGGGGAGAAAATAAAATCTCAAATTGTTGATGATCCAAATGAGAGGACTGGATTGGAGAATTTTTTATATGACCAGTTTCCATTTATTTGTCATCATGAAAAATAAAGGATTCCGACCCAAGAAGATTTTGATATGATCACACATAATGTGTCTAATGAAAATTATGATGTTGTCAGGGTGAAAAAATTGAATGATGCTACCACGACTCCAGTATATCGACAATGCGGTAAAATGAAAAGGCTGAAATTTTTAATCCGATTATTTCATGGGAAAACTATGTATAGGATTTATAATACTGCCATTTATTACATTCTTACCTTCTTAAAGGACTTACTTCTAGATGATGCAGATATTCCCTCAAACCACTATATGGCATGGAAGTTAGTTAAGGAACTTGGATTTTCAAGAAAAAAATTTCATGCTTTCCCGAAAGATTGAAGTTTATTCTAAGAGGAAACTACTAAACAAAATGATTTTATAAAATGTGGCACATCCTACTAGAAGCCAAAAGCTGATGGAACACCATCATGTGTTCCACATAAAGTAATGTGGAACTTTCCATTGATCCTCGGAATCCAGAACCATTTTATGTCTGGTGAAATATCAATAAAAATGTGATGGAATGATACCGAGGTAAAGAATACTAATGATGAGTTGGTTCACCCTACGGATGGATTTTCATGGCAGATATTTGATGCTCAATATACTGATTTTACAACTGACATGTGTAATATGAGGTTGGGTCTTTCATGTGATGGTTTTAATCTTTTTGGGCAGATGCTTATGTCGCACAACACATGGCCAGTATTTATGCACATTTATAATCTTCCCCCATGGTTGTGTATTAAAAAACCTTTAAATTTCATGAGTTTACTCATATATGTCCCTTTTTATCCTGGCAATGATATAGACGTATACATGAAACCTTTAATAAAATATTTGAAACTTCTTTGGGTGTGGGTATGAGCATATATGATTCGTGTTCAAAGGACATATTTTAGATGTGTGTTGCGCTTATGTGGATGTTCAATGATTTTAATACTTATGAAATGATGTTTAGATAGAGCATGATGGTAAAACTATCATGTTCTATTTGTATGAAGAATACACGATTCAGAAGACTGAAACATCATTGTAGTTTTAGTTTTATAGGAAATCGATGATTCTTGCCAATGGACCATCCATATAGAAATAATCATCAAATATTTGACAATACCATGGAGACTGATGATCCACCTCAGTGTATGTCTATAACTGATGTGCTTAATGAATTGAAAGATTTCAATTTTTCATTCGGGATGGGTCAAATGAAATCTTAAAAGAGAATGAATGTTTCCACTGAAACCTATTATAATTGGAAGAAGAGAAGTATCTTCTTTGATTTTCATTACTGGTCAACCAATTTGTTATGTCATTGCTTAGACATAAAGAAAATTTAAAAAAATATGTGAAATGTTTCTTTCGATTATTTTAAATGTTACGGGAAAGAAAAAAGATGATTTACGGTCTTAGCGTGACTTGGTGGATTGGGGCATCAGACCAGAATTGAATCTTGTGCATATTAGTGAAAATAAATGGCATGTTCCATGTGCTTCTTATGTGATGACACCTATAGAAAAAAAATCAATTTCTATAATTACTAGATACTATTAAAGTTCATTATTATTATTCAAGCAACATATCTAAATGGGTCAATAGAAGAGAGTTAAAGCTAAAATCTTTGAAGGCTCATGATTATCACATCCTTCTGCATGAGTTGATTCCAATAGAAATTAGTAATCTTTTTTCTAATAATGTTAGAGTGGTTTTTATTCGGTTGTGCCATTTTTTTAGAGATCTTTGTGCTAAGAAGTTGTCCAAGTCTTTCTTGAAAAAAAATTTGGCAGATGCCCCATTAATTTTGTGTGAGTTAGAGAAAATATTTCCTTAATAATTTTTCACATGCATGATGGATATGGCTGTCCATATTCCAACTGAAATACTTCTCGGAGGACCTATTTATTTTCATTGGATATATCTAACTGAAATAAATATGTACACATTAAAGTCTTATGTCCATAACAGGAATTATCCCAAAGGTTCTATCATGAACGGTTATTTCGATCAAGAATGTATAGATTTATGATCTATATGTGTCTGATCTTACTACAAGAATGAACAGGCCATTGAGAAATGAAGAAGAATAGTATGAGAAAATTAAACCCAGTTTTCCATCACATCCTCAAATAGAAGGAATTCCTGGATCATATACATTGATGACATTAATCCTTGAAGAGAAGGAGATGGAACATCGCACAGTTTTGTTCAATTATGGTTTATTCTATGACTACATATTGTAAGTAAATTGAATATGTATATCTTTTGTATATATATATATATATATGTGTGTCTGTGTGTGTGTGTGTGTGTGTGTGTTAAACTATTACTATTTTTATCTATAGGTAACATAAAGATATGATAAATATAAAGTATCATTCTTTATCTTTGAGAAGGAGGGATACATTTCATAGCAAAAAAATTTCTACTTGGTTAAAATAGAATGTAATAACATTACTATTTAAAGTAATTAAAACAATATTTAATTATGTTTAATATTCATTTATATTTTAGTTATTGAGTTTACCTGCTGACTTTGTCTCTAAGGAAATAAGAGCTTTGGCTTTTGATCCTAATACTGTGGTTCGTGACTGTAAATCAATTGTTATCAATGGGTACAGATTTATTATCATTGAATAAGAAAAGAACATAAGAACACAACATGATGGTGTTATGGTTACTGCCACAATAGACTATTATGCTAGTGCATCAGATATTAGACCACAACTTGAAAATGTAGGTTATTATGGAGTCGTTGAAAAAATAATAATATTGGATTATTATTCTCATAGACAATTCATGATGATGAAATGTTAGTGGTTTGATTCGATGATGAGGCAGGGCATATTTATTGATGATTTTGGATTTCAAGTAATTGATATGACTTGCACTCTTGCTACCGATGAACCATATGTATTGACATCAATGGTGACACAATTTTTTTATGTCAAAGACCATCTTCAACCTGAATTTGGTGTCATTATTGAAGTAATTCCAAGACATATTTTTTATGATGGTGATGATGGAATTGACACCATCCCTACTGCCATTGGAAATGATCCATTTATTACTTTTGATGACTCCAATAGCTTAATTGTAAGAGTGGACTATGAACCTGAAGTTGTGGTGGGAAATATATAAAATCATCCATTCATGTTCTCAATTATTTTGGTTTACCTCGACTTGGGTTGTTAAGATTGGTACTATTCAAATTTTTTAATATCAATTACAAATATGTTGTATCTGACTTGACCTGTATGTGAATTTTCAATGTTTATTAGTTGTAATTTTATTTTAATTGCATTTTCTAATTTGGAATTGAACTGTATTCAAACCTATAAAACCAACATTTATAACTCGGTGAACATTTCAATGCTTCAAATGTGATTTGTATAAAATTAGTATAACTCTAAGACCTCTCTTTAACATTTTACCAGGTAATGAACATGATGGTTTGTATTCTTCTACAAAACATGTATAGAAACCTGCATCATCTACCTAGGCTAAAGAAATTAATTTTTTTCTTAATTTCAACAACTGCTTTACCCATTATGAATCTAGTAGAATCAATGTTCCGTGATTTTAATAGACTGATGACACTTATTAAATAACCATCCTACTAAAAATTAAATTTCTTTATTACATATTGTACGATTTGTTGACTTCATTATATATCTATTCAAGCTCACCTAAAACAATGGATAGTTAAATTATCCATGAATCCACTTATTCCCTCTCATTTATCTTGTTTTTTGGGTTACACATTATTTGTCCTTTTATAATTACTTCCATATTTGTTTTCAAATGTAGGAAATGTAACCAATTAAAGAGAGGCAATGGAAATAGATGATGGACAACAATAGTCGCATTACTAAGATGGGCATTCCACCACTAGTGTCTGTAGTGAGTATTTTATTTCAATTATATATACTTAAATAATATATAATTTCATGTGATCAATTTTGTTTTCAACATTTTTGTAGGATCCATCTATTATGTGACAGTTATTTGATGAGAAGCCTAGTAATGGTCCCAGTACTCAGGGTGTTCGTACGAGGGGGGTGGTACGAGAGCTAGACGATCTGGTCGGTGTACCCAATTAGACCATGCCCCTCCCACTGACATACCATACATCCCACATTCTGATCTCAGTGTGTTTTTAGAGACACGTAGGATATTTAGGCCTCCCATGTATTCACCACCCTTTACATCTGAGCCTCCTCACCCATCTGTACCATATCCGATGATGATTCCCACTCCCCATCCAGCATTCGACCATCCATCCCTATTATCTTCTTTTACTTTTACTTCCTTATCTCTGAGCTTTTATATTCCATATTCTTTGACTCCTGCTCTTCCAGAGTCTATCCCTACATAGCATACATTGGGACCGACTCCACCTCTACAGGGTGTTCCTTCGGTTTCTACGGATCCAGTGGCACCCATTGATCATACTACCGCAAGTATACTTATACAACCCTAACAAATTTTTACACCATTATTTATTTTCATTATAACATGTATTGATAAAATATTTGTTTTTATTTCATAACAGATACATCTACTAATAGGAGGCGGGGCAGGGGTGTACATGCATGTGTGCGGTGTGGAACCACCATACGTAGTTGATGGTGGACTACAATGAAGATAGTCAAATGATTGAAAAATCGGGGTAGCAATGTCAGAGTTTTTTTGTGATGATTTCCAAATACTTCGACATCATTCCTGTCAGCACACTCTCATGGTGACAGTTTCCAAATAAAGTAAAGGATAAAGCTTGGAAAGAGATATGGGTAAAAAAATGTGTTGTATTTAATGCAATATATTATTTTTTGTATTTATATGAATTAATATTTTTGTGTCAACTTCAGTTTAATTTCCCCGATGGTGAGGGTGCACTGCCATCACATATAAAGGATTTAGGTGAGATTTAGAGAGCTTACAAGCATGAGTTTTATATTGGATGGCATGCTAGAGTTGGAATAGAGTTAGAGGCGGTCCCTATCGTGGATTATTGTTAATTAGAACACTATCGATAGATGATTACTCATTGGACGGATATCCAGTTTAAGGTATTAATCACATTAGAGGTATTTAAATGAAAATGTTCATGTTTTTTGTTAATAATAATTATTGAATTTTATTTAGGAATCATCCATAAGAAATAAAAAAATTGATACTAAAAAATATCTCCACACATTGGGATGTACTACGATGCTAGATCATGAGAGGAAGCAGGTATGACAGTTTATAATTTCTCTTTACAACTTGCACTTTCTATTGCTTCCTCCATAATTTATTCGATTGCTAAAGTTATATAATTTCAGTTATGAAATTAATTATTGGTATCCTATTTTTAATTATGGTTTCCTACATTCAATGTAATTGTAGAGGCATAAATTGAATATAGAAGGATGTGTGCCTCGAGCAAAACTATTTTGCTCGAGTAGAAGGAAGAAAGATGGAAGTGCGGTTAATGAACTGACTCAGCAGCAGATTGTAAGTTTTACTTTGTAGATTTAAAATTTTAATATCTATTTTGTAACTTAATAATCTATTTATATATGTAATAAGATACTTTAGAGGACCTTGATTCCCAGGAAACTAAAAATTTTGGGCCAAACTATCACTTATATTAGGTGTTGGGAGATGAGAACCTCGATAGAGTACATTGTCAACCTGGGAAGAGTATAGTTCTGACAAGGTATTAGCCCTCCTTTGGTAAGAAATGTAGTGCCACCGAGTTCCAGCAGGTTAAGTCGCAAGAAGAACATGCTGAAAAAAGGGCCATAGATATGGAACAACAATCTGATAGGTCAAACACTACATTTATGAAACTAATGGAAGTTTTACGTCCAACAATTCCACTAGATTCCATCACAGCTTGTGATGAATAAATGTCGTTGATGCGTTCTATATATGGTGCACCAGGTGGAAGTTCTAGTGCTAGTAGAGACGATGGTGAGGAGGAGGCCGAGGAGGAGGAGGAGGGTGGGGAGGAGGCCGAGGTGGAGGAGGAGGCCGAGGCAGAGGAGGAGGGAGATGAAGAGGTTGAGGCTGAGTATGAGGGTGAGGAGGAGGGGGTTGAGGAGGGCGGGGATGATGATGGGAACGACGATGAGGATGAAGTTGAAGACGATGATGATGGTGATAATAGTGATGGTGATGAGGGATATATTGATCTGTTATATTTTTTATTGATATTACTGACCTTTGATGTTTATTGATTTGTTGTGCTCGAATATGTCTGATTAGGTAGGTCACGTTATCTTTATTTTTTTATCTATAAAAAATAAAACTTGACTTGATGATTTTTTGTGGCTGATTCGCCCCTCCCCTGGATAGCCCCCCACCCCAATGGACAACCCACCCACCCCCTGGACACCCCGTACCCCCTGGACAGCCCTGCTATTCTCTGTGGATAGCCCGCCCACCCTTCTAGATAGCCCCTCCCCCCGTGGACATCTCCCCACCCCCGTGGACAGCCCGCCCACCCCCTAGACACCCTGTACCCCCTGGATATCCCCAACCACCCCCTAGACACCCCACCCACCCCCCTGGACACCTCGTACCCCCTGGACACCCCCCCCCCCCTCACCCCCTTGGAAAGCACCCCACCCACCCACCCCCTGGACACCACCGACCCCCTAGACAGCCCCACCACCCCCGTGTACAGCTCACCCCCCTAGACAAACCCTCCCCCTGTGGACATCCCCCCCCCATGGACAGCCTTCCCACCCCCCCCCCTGACACCCCCTACCCCCGTGGACTGCCCTGCCACCCCCGTGGATAGCCCGCCCACCCCCCTGGACACCCCGTACCCCCCTGTACAGCCCCGCCCACCCCCTGGACACCCCACCCACCCCCTGAACAACTTGTACCCCCTGGACATCCCTCACCCCCTGGACACCCGCTACCCCCTGTACACCCCCCCCCCCCCACACACACACACACTCGTGGACAGCCCACCCAGCCCCGTGGACAGCCCGCCCGCCCACTTTGACACCTCATACCCTCTGTACAGCCCCTCCACCCTCGTGGACAGCCCACATACCCTATGTGACACCTCGTACCCCCTGGAAACCCCCCCCCCCATCCCCCATCCCCATGGACAGCCCGTCCACCCTTGTGGATAGCCCGCCCACCCCTTGGACACCCCCTACATCCCTTGACAGCCACGCCACCCTCATGGATAGCCTGCCCACCCCCCATGAACACCCCCTCCCCTTGTGGACAGTCTCCCAACCCAATGGATAGCCCGTCCACCCCCCCCCCCCCCCCCGGACACCCCCTACCCCCCTGGGCAGCCCCGCCACCCCCATGGATAGCCTGCCCACCCCCTGCACACCTCAAACACCCCAGGACAACCCCTTCAACCCCCCTAGACAGCCCCTCCACCCCCGTGGACAGCCCCCCTCCACCCCCCCTGGCCCCCCTGGACAACCCCCCACTATAACACCCCAAGATTTCATATTACGTTATTTTTTCAAAGTAATTCAATAACTTGCGCTACACGCAACACCGAGTTCAAGCGTACCACGACTTACCAAAGTAGCCGTTCAAAAGTGGTTATGAATAGTATTAACTGAATTTTGAATTTTATATATTCCATATAATTTTAACATCTATATTATGCCTTTTTTAGACATAATATAAGAACAACTTCATTTTTTTCAGATAAAGGAAGTATTTTTCAGAAAATGCAGTTTTTTCACCTTTTAATGGAGAACCATTTTCAAATACAATATTTGAAACTTTTATATATTCAATTTAGTGAAATTAAATTCTTCTTTATAATAGGGTCATAAAAATTTAGTTTGGATAAATTTTTGGTACTTTTCTGATAACTTTTATATTTTGATGAATAGTGAAAAAATACTAACTTTTAATTAAAAACAACTTTTTTAATCAAAATAATTTATAGTGTTAAATTATACATTTGAGTGGTTTTAAAGTATAATTATACTATATTTTTACTATTTAATATAATTTAGTTCATTGGATGTAATTTCACATTTAAACTAGACATAAAAAAGTGTCAATCTTTTGATAGTTATTATTTCTTAAAAACACGCTTTCTGTTTTAACAATGGGAATTAATTTTAAATTAATTAATTCTACTTATATGTTTTGAATTTGGAATAATGGATCTCATATTTGGAATCAGGAGGTCCAAATTCTGTAAATAGGTAACTTTTATTTTTAGACATTATGAATATTTACTTCAGTAAATATTTTATTTAACATGGTTAAAGGGTAAATCCGGTAAATTAGGATAAAAATAATATTATAATAATATTAAATTACCCTAACACATGTCCAAACCCTATTTTATGATACATGTCCGACCATGGTTATCATTGGGTCTATTTTGGGGCCCCATAAATCCACTTGGGAGTGATAATGACATTTTATATTAATTAATCGAAAGTAAAGACAAAAATAACAAAATCATGTATTTTTAGTAAAACATTTTTATGGGGTTATATAATTGATCTATTAGACTATAAATATTCATTTTAAATCTAAAAATATTTCCTACATGATGATATTTTATTTATAATTTTTATACATAAAATAAATTTATTTATTTATGACATAATAATGATGAAGTAATTACCTTATTAATGAAAGAATCAAATAAATGGAATTATAAATATTAAAATAAATATAATTTAAAAGTTTTTATGACATCCAAGAATTTTATAGGTTAATATGACATTTTATGGATGATTTAATTTGTTTGATTCTAAGTAATAAATTTTTGAATACTTTCAAAAAACAAAATACTAAATAGTGTCAAAATTGACATAAATGAGTTTTTAAAAAAAATATTATATTATTAAATTATATAATAGTCCTAAAAATTTAAGTTTCGGCCAAAAGACTTATATAAGGTTATATATATTAATAATTAACCACATTGGGTTCTCTTTGCTGGTTATATTAAGTTTATTAACCATATAATATAAAAATAGAAAGAGACATGGTAAATGTCAAACTATTTAACTAAGAGTTAAATCTAAAATCTAAGGTTAATATGGTGACCTAAACCTGTCTAAAACCTATTTGTTGAGAGTTTTTCGATCCATCCCTACCTTATCCTCTAAATAAATCATTTTTGAGCCATTATAAACCGAATATGATTGTATAATAAAATAATATTTCAAGTTTTTTCTAAAGTGACCCTCACCTCTCTTATAAAAGGGTACGTCCCTTTATCTTAATTTCACACATCCAAATCCATTTGTCTTGGAAAAAACCTTCCCAAATATCATCCAAACATTACTCCATTAATTTTATAGGACTTACTTTGGTCATAAGGCCAACCTATGGAGCCCTTTTGATCAAATCAAAAGGAAGAACCCGAAGAAGAGGTAAATATTTCATCACCTCTTTCAAGTTCTTTTCTTCTTCCACTTAATCTTTCTTTGTTGTTTACATTATAAAATAATAAATATGGTGTCTTATATATAATTTGATGTTATTATAATAATGGTACAACCATATTCATTATTCTATTCATCCTATAAATGACAAAGTCACCATACGTGTGTGCGTACGGCTTACCGTCTCCATGTCGTGGTGTAGTTTGTTATTCAAACATTTCATTATTTAGATGGGTATAATAATGAGTATAAATGATATAAATAATAAATATAAAATGTTAATTATTATTTATATATGATATAACATCCAATTACATATGATTTCACCATCAATATAATGATATTGTCGCTAGTGCGTACATACGGATTACCGTCTCCACGACGCAATGAGATTCATTCCCATGTTCACCATTCAACGATGATTATAAAAATATATATTATTAATAAGTATGTAATATATGACTTAATAATTCTATTGGATATATATATATATGTATATACTTACATATATCTTATTCACTTACTTAAGTTCAATACAATATGAAAAAGGAAACATCATTCATGCGTACATATGACCTACCATCTCCATAAATGGTGCCTTCCATTTAAAATAACTATCTATTATAAATATGTATATTATAAATAAATATGATATATAAATCAAGTTTTATATTCTGGAATTATTTAAATCGTGATCTAAATGATACGATCAATAATAACAAGTTAAAACACGTACGATAAAGAATGTGATTATTACCCAAAATGTTAATTTAACATGGAAATCATTATTAAATGGGTAGTATAAAGTCATAAATGAATCATTTATGATATAATAAATATTAATATGGTTCTGGTATAATTTAATAACATACTATGGTCATTATACAGGAGGTTAAACATACCCTCAACCAAAATAAAGTGCAAGGTAAGGGTTAATTTCACAATCTCTTTATTATCCGAGGTTGTTTTTACGTAAGTATCTACTGGGACATATTTATTATCCATTTCCATATTTCATAAAATAGTTTTAAAAGGGATTATTTTTAAGGTAATGTTTTTACTAAAACATCATTTTAAATGTTTTAAATATTTATTCTTCTAAACCTTTCTCATTAATGTTCATGTTTTCAAAATGGTTTTAAGGATTTATTTATATGGACATAAATGTTTTAAAATGTTAATTCCTTTAAAAAGTTTCAATGTGGTATGGGACACTTTGATTCAAAACTATATTTTAAATTAATCCCTTTATAAATTATGTTACTTTGAAATGATTTCATGAAAAATGGATATTTCTCTCAAAGATTTTTACTGATCATTTTCAACTATGTCAACATCCTTTATGGAATATTATTCTTGATCAAGGTTGATTTATTATGATACAAATATTCCATATTGTATTGAAGGTTTTGTGATATTTTTTACTATGTATGTGTTATTTTTATACCATTCATGGTTTATAGATAAAGTATTGACATTTTGTATGCTAGTTTTAATATAAATGTTTATGTTATGTTTAAACCTTTTCATATGAGGAATGCATTGGACTTAGTAAGTGATGGGTGGAGACCTCTATAGCTCCTCGATGCATTGGTAGGTCTCATGAGACAAAATAGTGTCTTGGAACAAGGCCTTGACAAAATTTTATTTGTATTTTTGGCACAAGGCCTTGACTTTGTGGTTATGAAGTCTGGAATTATGCATTCCATCATTATGAAATTGGTTATTGATATTTCATGTGATTATTCGAATAGTATAATATCCATGTGAATAAGTAATTGGAATTATTTGATTTATATTGGCCATATTATGCAGAAGTTTATGTCTTAAAGGCTTATGTTTTAGTCTTATATATTGCATTAAATGTTTATCATTATTTATGAAAGTTTATGCTATATTGTTATCCTTACTGAGCATATGAGATCACCTATTTCTTATGTTTTATTTTCACAGGATTCCAAGAAGTGTATTATGATTGATAAACAGGGTTAAGCTGGGGGGATTAATGGTGTTCTCAAAAGATCATTTATGTTGTGTTTTATTTTCTAATGTGTAATGTAACATTCATGTATGTAATCTATTTTCCAAGACTGCTAAACTGATCAGTCTTTCGGGACTTGATTCCTTGTAATCATGCCAATGTATTAAAATCATGCACTAACTCTAGGATTCTGGGGTTGGGGCGTTACACCCATCCCCATGGATTATAGGGTTTCTAACAACTCAAAGATACCATTAATCATAGATACCCACTTCGTTGCCTCCTGGGATCCTTGATCACCAATAAAAAATTGTGGGTGGTATTTTAGAAACTCCCATGAATAATAAATTATCTGATAAGAACATGGCTATTCCACTTCCACAAGAGTTTGAGTAGAGACCAAGACTAGGAATAAAATAGATGGATCACAAGAATTACTACCTGAGATATCCCCTTATGTACTTTTTGATTCGTTTATAGTGGTAACATTCTAATGAATTATCAAAAACAAAACCTTTAGTAAAATAATTTGATGTTCTAAAACAGGGGACACAAAATCACAAATCCCATAAAGATACATCATAAATAATTCTTCATAAAACCTTTTCAAAATCACATAATATAGAATTATTTTTATTTAAAACTCCCCAATGGTTTATAAAAATCCCTTTTAAGGTTCCATTTCAAAAATAATATAGTATTTTTGTCCCACAATAAAAATGTAATCCATTTCCAAATAACCAAATCCCCCTTCCTACCATACACACCAAAATAAATCATTTTTTCATAAAGAAACACATACTATTGAAATAAACACTATTCCAAAACCATTTTAAAAATACCAATGATCTTAAAATCCATGAAATTCATTCCATTAAAACCATTACAGCCCTCCCACCCATTCTAGACACCACCCCACTACCGGGACACCCCACACCCCTTGATACCCCCACCCCCACGGACACCCCCCCCCCACCCCCCACCCCCCCACCCCCTGGACACCACCCCACCCCCCTTGGATAGCCCTCCAACCCCTTGGACCACCCCCACCCCCCTGGACACCCCCACCCCCATGGACAGCCCCCCTACCCCCTAGACAGCCACCCCAACCCCCTGGACAGCCCCCCACCCCTCCTAGACACCACTCCACCACCTGGACACCCCCACCCCCACCCCCATGGAAAGCCACCCTCACCCCCTGGACACCACCCCACCCCCCTTGGACAGCCCCCCAACCCCCTAGACCCCCCTCCCCCATAGACCCCACCCCACCCCCTGGACACCCCCCACCCACCCTGGACACCCCCATCCCCACCCCCGGACACCCCCACCCCTAGAAATCCCCTCAACCCCCTGGAAACCACCCCACCCCACCCCCTGGACACCACCCCACCCCCCATGGACACCCCCCCACCACCACCACTATGGGAATCCCCCACCCCCACCCCCCTAGACACCCCCCAACCCCCTGGACATCCCCCACCCCTTCTAGACACCACCCCACCACCTGGACACCCCCACCCTCCCTCGAAACCCCCATCCCCTTGGACAGCCACCCCCACCCCCTGGACATGACCCCACCCCCTTGGACATCCCCCCAACCCCTTGGACCACCCCCACCCCTGGAAACGGCCCCACCCCTAGATACCCCCCCCCCACCCCCTAGAAAGCCCCCCCCCCCCAAACCCCCTGCACACCATCCCCACCCCCCTGGACAGACCCATGGACACCCCCCCCACCAACACCCTGGATAGCCTCCCCCACCTCCTGGACACCCCCCCCCCCACCCCTCTTAGACACCACCCCACCACCTGGACACCCCCACCCCCTTAAAACCCCCACCCCCATGGACAACCACCCCCACCACCCTGGACACCCCCACCCCCTGGAAAGCCCCCCCCCCAAACCCCCTAGACACCACCCCACCCCCTTGGACACCACCCCACACCCTGGACACCCCACATCCCCCCAGACACCCCCACCCCCTAGACACCCCCTACCCCCCTTGGACAGCCACCCCAAACCCCTAAACAGCCCCCCAACCCCCAGAATTCTTAATTGAATTCTTTATGTATTAAATTAACTTATGAATTATGTGTTAATGGTGTATGGGTATACTTGTTTTATGGGTATACTTGTTTTATGGGTATACTTGTTGTATGGGTATACTTATTGTATGGGTATACTTGTTGTATGTGTATACTTTCTATAATTACCTTATGAATTATGTGTTAATTCTTTATGTGTGTAGAGGGTAAATAAATACAGAATTGGAGGTATTCAGAATTCTTTATGAATTATGTGTTGTATGAATTTTGTATGAATCCATACAGAATTCTGTATGTATTATTCAGGTATTGAGAATTTTGCAGGTATTGTGTAGGTATTCAGAATGGACTACCCCCCCCCCCCCCCCCAACCCCTATATGTATTCTGTTGTGTATAAATTATATAGGCCTGTTGGTGGAATTGTTGCAGGGGCACAGGGGGAGGCTAGAAATCTGGCTTGCTGCTTCAGGTATAAAAAGGATATGCCAATGTTTTATAGTCATTGTCATATATGTAAAATGAGAACTTATACCAATGGTTTTATGTAAACCATTGGTATAATTATATGCCAACGGTTTGTAAACCATTGGAATATATATATATTTACTTGGTATTTACCAACGGTTTGTGGGAAACTATTGGTAAAAGTCTATACCAACAGTTTTGTAAACAATTGGTATAGAGATGATTTTTTCTATTACCAATGGTTTTAAACCATTGGTAAACATTTATACCAACGGTTTATTGAAACCGTTGGTATATACACAATTTTTCAGACAATCCCAATAGTTCTCATAGAACCATTGGGATATGTCTATCCCTACAGCTCAAGACCCAACGGTTTGGAAAACCATTGGAATAGTTTATACCAATAGTTTTCCAGCCTTTAACAGTGGTTTTAAACTGTCGGTAAAGATAAAATTTCTAGTAGTGTGTGAAATGTGCGTTATTGTTGGATGTTAAAATGTTGATTTTAAAATCACTGTCTTGGTTGATTTATGGGAAATGGTTTATGAAAAATGGTTTTCAATAAAAATGTGGTTTTATTGAAATTTGGTTTGTCATGGATAATGGTTTAAGGGTGTTTTCAATAAATGGGTGATTTATTGAAGAGGTTTGGCATGATTTTGGAATTTTTGATGTGCTTAAGGTATTGTTTGGTTTGGAAATTATTGGGTAGTATGTCTTGACATATGTTTTTTTATGAGTTTGAAAAATGGTATTTTCTTGGTTATTGGATTAAGTGTTTAAAAATGTATTGAAATGGATGGGTAGTGGGTGGGAAGAACCACTATAAAAAGGGTATGGAGAGTGGATGTGAAGGATCACCATCAAGGATAAGTGGGTATGAAGTACCACTATAAAGGAAGACGAGTGAATAGGATTGGATCTGAAGTTCCCCCATCATAGATACTTCGAGTTCGGGTATATAGAATTTATGAATATGATTGGAATGTCTGTGTGTCCATTCAAGGTGAGTTGGGATGTTCTATGATGTGTTAGGGAAATGGTTATAACATGTTTGGTTGCTTTTCTTGCTATTATGTTGATTTGGGTATAGTTTGGTAAGGGTGTGTTTCTCTTGCTAGAAATTTGTTTCATTGTTTGATTTTTTATATAAATTGTTTTATATAAATGTGATAACGGTTCTATCCTAGTGGTGTATGTAGAGAAGTCGTTTGGGGAAAACCTACTGAGTATTATTACTCACCCCCAACTCTTCCACTTTTGTGCTTTTAAATATGTTGTACTCTAGGACACAAGTAAAGGTAAAGCATCTCATTTCTTCAGTGGTTCATCATGATGCTTGGGTGGTATTTTGTTTCTAGGAGCATGGATCTTGGTTTAGAGTTATGGAGTGTGTCATGGATTCTTTGGGTTTTTTTGTTTGTTATTCTATTTGGTACTCTGATTATGCTATTTTGATGGGTTGGTTTTGTTGGTATTTGGATAATGTTATATTTTAATACCTTTTTGACATGCATCATGTGGTGGTTGTAAATATTGGCATGTTTGGTTGGTGGTTTTCATTTCTAAGTGATAATCATCCCCCACCTTTCATGAAGCCCTCGGCATTTATTACCAGCCTTTGGCACCTTGGGGATGTCACCGAAGGTCGAGTAGCACTTTCATCTTAACTCAATCCAATGAAGAGGAGTGAGATGTTACGTTTACAATAACACATGTTTTACTAGTTTAGGATCATGCTCTAGCTAGTGTCCCCTAGTAATTTGTTCACACTACTTTAGAAATTTTTCTATTTGTTAGGCTAGTGAAGGTAGGACTGAGTGTTATGATGTTTAGATTGCATCAAGAAATATGATTTGAATTAATCATTTTTAGTATATTATAGGCTTTCCTCTAAGATCCTATTATTCTCATGAACAATATTATTTTTTTGTATGGTATTGGTTATGATTCTATATTACTATAATTATTGGATATTATTTTCACATTTCTCTAGTATTACTACTACTTCCTCCATTTTAAATTGATGTTTCTAGTGCATTCTATTTTTTTAAAAAATAGAAACTGGTGATTTAAATGTTTTAAAAATGGTTTTAGAACATTTTATGATAAATATTTAAAGAACCATATATTTTAAGTGTTTTAAATTCTATTTTTTAAAAAATAAATTTGTTCAAGGAAAAAGGGAAACGTGTTTTGATTGATTTTGATCTAAAATAAGAAAACCAATATTTTATAAACAAAATTTTCAAAATATCATGAATTTAATCTCTTATTTATAGTTAATGCACTATGTATGGTTTTATTTTTTATGTTTTCTAATATTTATGTTTATACCTACATTTATCATTTTATTTTCATGTTTAGGTTCAATTTTGGTTTCTCATGGAGCATTTTTGGTTGAGGTTGGATGGTGACTTATAGAGTTATATGAATATTGTGTCATTTTGGTTTGTTTAATTTTATTTAATTTCTTATTTTATCTTTATCATCTAAGTTGTCCAATCTTGTAAAATATCATGGTTTGATCTTTTTGAATCTTTTATCCAGGTTTTTTATTATCATCTAGGTTCACTTCAACCCTACTTTATTTACTTGAATTAGATATTTTTCATCATAGTTGTTATTTTTTTGTGTTATTACATATCTATTTTTTATCTGTCTTGGTGTGGTAATCCAAATTATGTATGTTTCATGCTAGAATTTTTAGATAATTTTTTCTACTTATTTAATTATTTTTTATCTGGGTGAAACCATTCCCACTAGATCATATGTGATGCCCTAGAACTTTTCCCCACATGTGGGTGATCGAGGTCATTCCTCAAGGATTTTGTATGCCAAATTGGGTTCCAAACTCATGGTTTATCCTAGGTTGGTTTGGGACAAATCCCATAGATATTTTTAAACCTCTTTTCTATTTCAAAATAGTCAAAGAAGGAAGGATAGATAGATTGGAGCTTACACCAAGTAGGAGGACTATATATGGTTTTCTACCTCATATTCATTGGTAACTAGATGAACAATTAATATGATATATTTAGGGATTAAACCTAGTATAAGGCCCTAATAAAATTATATTATAGGAGATATGAAATTGGTTAAAGAAATATAATAAGGTCATTTGAGATGATTCATCCTAGATAGATGACCAGAGAAAAATAAAGGATGAAGTGGAAGTCCATTTATCCATAATTGATTTGTTTCATATAGTGGAAATCCTTGGGTTGGATGTTTTATGCTTAAGGATCATTTGAAATAGGTTAAGGATCACCCTAAGAGGATTCCATTTTTCATAGGAGCTATTTGTTTCGCAGTAGGGGATATAGCCCACATAGGGCTTGGGTTAAAGGTTGTACATGAAGGAGGTTTTTAAATGAGATTTCGCAAAGTGAGATCACCAAGGGGGGCTTGAAAATGAAGCTCATGGATGGCCTCTCATGAAGGAGGATCATGGAGGATCCCTCATAAAGTAATATCTCATATGATTCATCATGTAAAAGGTTATCCATGAACTATGTTTGCAAGAGTGGCTCTATGTAGGAACCTCATGAACAACCCTATGCAAAATATGTTTGTGAGGGTGGTTCCATGTATGAACCTTTTGAATAGAACTATTTAAAGTGTAATTTTTAATATAATTCACATATTATGCTTCATGAAGTGGCCTCTTAGGATTTTACCCAATAATTACCAAGGGGATACCTTTTCAAAAAGGATTTCCCTAAGTGGAAAGGTTTCAAAAAAAATCAGAATTTCTCTCCTCTTTTTTTGAAAATAATTCCAGGTATTTATAGGTAGAGGGTGATATAACTGCCTTCTATTGGAAGGAACTCATGTAATAAACATGTGACCCATAAATAAATCACTTGATCGTGAAGGGAGAACATGGATGAGTTTTGGGGTGAAAAGGATGTTTTATTTTGGGACTTTTTCTCCCCTATCCTTGGCCTATATTTACCCTTTGGTTTCCCCCTTTGAATCCCCCTGATATTGGAGGATAATGGATGCTTTTTGGGTTCCCATAATAGGCCACATGGTTTGTCTATAGAGTTTCCTAAACTGTGTAACCAAACTGTGCATGGGTGTCTAGCTCATAAAAAATGTTTTGAAATTCCAAGTTTTCCCTTCTGGAAATAAACCAAATCTTCCCCTATTATAAATTTATTTCCCTAATTCCAAGTAAAACCTCCAAGATCTATCACCCTCCCTTGGAACTCAATTTTTAAGAGATATTTGATGGGGGAAACATCAAAATCATGCAATTAAGTCCTTATCTTTTTGATTTCTTCCTTCTCCTTAGGGTTTCTTCCACCCTTTCATGAAGTTCCTCTTTTCAACTAACTAGAGATTCGTACATAGGGTTTTTCTTTGGGTTCTGTGGTCTAATATTGAGGTTTTAGGTTGCTTTTCACTTCATTGTGGTGCGGTGGTGGTGTGGTTGATGTTTCGCACCAATATTTGAGGGTTTAGAAACAAAAGGTAGGTGATTCCATTTGTAAGAAACTATTAATGATTTAGATTTATTGGTTTATTTATTTATCATGTTCTTAATCTATTTTGTGTGGTGAAAAAACCATTTTTGGTAGAAATAGTAAATCATTTAGTATTAAAGTTACATTTTTGTTTGAAGTTGTGTATTTTTCAAATGTAACTCATGTGATATCTCTTGTGGTAGTTTTATAAAATGTGAAAAGGATTTATTATTTTTTTAAATGGGCTTCCAATTATGGTTTGGTAATGTTTTAGTGTAATTTGGGCCTCAAAAGGGGGTTTTGAATGGGTTTTATGTGTACAACCTTGTTTTACTCCTTGAAAGTGTTTTATGAAAATGTGTGTTTTTCATGGGCATCTTTTGTGTTATTATTTGAATTAATTTTATAGCACTTGAGAGAGGTTTAATAAATGTTTAAAGGGATTAAAATTATGTTTTGGAGTGGTATTGGTCTGATTTTGGCCTTTAAAGAGGGTTTTGAAATGGGTTTTGTGTGCAAAACATGGTTATACCCCTTGGGTTTGTTTTATGAAAATTGAAAATGATTTAGCGAGTTAAACAAAGTGGGAAAGTGATGTACATGTACTGTTTTGGTGATTGTATTCACTTAAGATGGATTTTTAAATGTAAAGAGGTGATTCAAGATGTCAAACATTTTTATAATGTTTTATAAATTTCTCAAATGTTTTATCAAATTGCAAGAAAGGTGCAAAACATGTGTGTGGGATGTTTTGTGTGAGTATGATGTGAAAAATGAATTTTGCTTGTGAAATGAGTTTTATGTGACATGTATGTGGGATTTTTGGTGAATTTGTGCTGTTGAAATGTTATTTTCATGTGAAAATTATATTTCATGGCTTGTTTAACTTTTTTGAGCACAAGAGGGAAACTCAGGTATCCAGGTGGGTGGATGTGTACTAGTATGCTAGTGATCTCATGGGGTTTGGCCTCAGTTTTACGTAGAAAGTTTAACGCTGACAACACTAACTAAACTATGATGATTATTATTTTGTTGGGTAACCATTAGTTTATAGGTATGCTCCCTACTAGTGGATCGTGTGCATGAGAATAGATATTGTGATATTTACTTTCACTGAGATACGAGTTACCTGGGACCCACGACGAGCAAGTTCCTAGGGATTATTTCATGTTGCTTGTGCTCATTAGATAATTTATACTTACCGTAGGCATATGGTATATTTGTATGTAAAATTCAGAAGCTTTGGTATTTCATTTAAAAGTGTCGACTCTTTAAAATAGACCACTTGAAAATTGTTTTTATTTAAAGTTTCATCTTTTAGAAATTGTTACTAGCATTTCATGTTTTAAAAACTTTCATGATTTTATTCTTTGAATGCTTATCACATGGAATATCTTTGTGGTGGTATCCTACTAGGCTTTTTATCACACCCTACTTACACCTTTGGGTGTAAGTAGACTTGGTTATTTTTTCTACAGGTTTGGGTACAGCTTTTGTGTCAATGGTTCAGGTTTTTTCGGTCCATCATGATGTGGTGTTGTGGAGATGGATTGAGGGCGGTGCCTCTTTCCATGTAGAGGTTCTTGGTATGTCCTTTTTAGTTTTATTCCTTTTTAATGGTATTTAAACATTGTTCTAAATTATGTAATTTAGTTCTGAAATTTTTTAAAAGATGGTTTTGTTTGAAAAATCCAGATTTGTGTTATTGGATTTGTTTGTCATTGTATGTTTATAAATTCAGGTAAATTGTTCCCAATTATCATTTTATGATACCCGGACACTTTTTCCAACCTGTGGGGATAGGTAAATCCCTTAGGGCCTTGTCACGGGCTGGGTTTGGTGCCAATTTTGATGGTGACCATATTCAGTTCATGACAAAATGGTATCAGAGGAGGTTCGCTCTCTTTGTGTCATGTAATTTGGGGGACAGTCAAGATAGTCTGGAGCTAGGATTTTTGAGACTTGACATTCCAATTATGGGATGTTTTCCTAGAAATAACACCTAATAATGGGATTCGAGTCACCAGGGGCAGTCATGATTTATCTGAGTCCTTTGGTTTTCTTGGTTGGATGATGATTTAGGGAAATGAAAAGAGAGTTGGGCTAATGTTCTTAGTGAGATCATAGGGCCTAACAAGCCATGTAGAGCTAGGGATATTTCCCTAGAACACTCTATGTGATGGTGAAGTGATTGGTGTATGGCCGCCAACCATTTGTCCAAGTCCCCAACTGAAACTAGTTTCCCCTCACATTGTCTTGTGTCCTTTAGTTTTGAAATCTTGGAATTTTGGTTTTAAAGAAAGAATGGAATGGTTTTAAGAAGCATAAAATTTTTGTGAAATGATTTTCTAATAAATAGGGAATGGTTTGATTTGTGAAATGGTGAAACTAAATTTCCAGAGTTATTTTAAAATGGAAAATGGTGTGTTTACACATATTTTGAAAGAAGGAAATTACATTAAAGTTGGTTTTTAAAAAGTGTTTCCAATAGAGTTCTCTAAACTATCGAAATTCATTTTAATGGGATAAGATGTTTTGAAATTTATTTTAATGACTTGAAAGTGAGTTTTTATTTGAATGATTGTGTATTTATAAAATGTTTTGTAAGCTGTAAATTGGGTTTCATTTTGTGGTTAGCGGGTCTGAGAAAAAGGGAAGTGTTGGTTGACTATTTTGTTTTTGAAAAGTGGAATGAATTTTTATTTTAACCTTTGGTATTTCTGTAAGATAACACATGCATGGGGTTATATGGGATGATGGATGGTTTATGGAATGGATGGATGAGTTTTGGAATGGATATGATGAGGGTGCCCAGTGTGGCATGGAAACATGCACGTGTGAGGCCCATAGGGTACCATTGGTGGATATACTAACTGTTGAACCATTTATTTTCAAAGATATGATTTTAAAGGAAAACATGATGTCTTTATTACTACTTTGGGATGGTGTGTCTTATGTGTTTTTGGTAATGTTTTAATTATGGTATGTTTTGAGTCCAAGAACCCCTCTTGTTTGAATGGTGTTTTGGGTTTGTGTTTCTTTGGTAAGTTAGGTTGAAGGGCTGGTTAGTGGTCTCTTCTAAGAAATGTTTTGGGAAGACTCTGTGGTGGTTACCCTAATGTATTCAGTTCTATTTTGTGGAATGTTTTGACCAATGGACTATCTTGTTTGGTTCCTTGGGTTCTCTCGTTGGATAAGGTACGCCCCCATTAAGGGTTACTGCACAACTGAAGTGCATCCCAGGTTGTTTCGCCGTTGGAATATCCTCCAATTGATCAATATAAGGAATATTTTTATTGAGATTTATAGTTTGAGTCTACATCCTTTCCTTTCTTGGTTTTTTGGATCCTCTTATAGTATAAGAGTGCTTGTGGAAGGTTGAAAGATACCTTAGTTTCTTAAGTTACCTGATTCATCGAAGGTGAAAGTAGTTTGGGGTTGTTGGTGTGGATAGTGTCTAAGAGGGCCTCCAGGTCCTTCGTAGTCTCTTTGAATCATGGGTTTATGTTAAACCACTATTGTGGGAAATTTGGTCTTGAGAGGTTGTTATGGACACATTCTAGAATTTTGTGTTGTTTGGGGACTTAGCATAAGGTCTATTTCCATGTATTGTTTCTATCAGTCGCAATGGTCATGTTCAGTGACGCCTTGTGATGTCATGTTCTCATTTGACTGTAAAGGTCAAGTTGTACAATCTTTTTTGGGTATTTTTTTTTTCAGAATTGTGCCTCCTTTCAGTAAATCTCGACATCCTTTTTTTAGAGTAAGGTGTTTCTATATATCCTTTCCTCTTTCAATTTATCATCTGAAGAAATAAGGGATGATGTGTGTGCATCTTATAATAACTTATTTCAGAGAAATTTCGGGTTAAGGAAAGATGAGTTCGGAGTGTGTTATGTCTTGGTGAACCCATCTGGGATTTTTGTGTAGTTTTTTGTATCATTAGAAGAATAAGTTCTATTCAGGGGGTTTCCAAATCCTAACTATGGGTTTGAAGATGATTTAATCATTTGAGATCTAGCCATAGGTTTCGGAGTGAAGCTGGTGCGTAGTCAGAGGAAATACCAGGGTCATTCATACCCTTGTAAAAATTCTTATCCTCAGTATGAAAGATAGAAAGAGTTTAAACCTCTAGTGTTGTTATCTTGCTTCTGTTGTTCATGTTCAATGTAAATAGGTGGAGGGCCTCGTGCCCATGTTATCGCCCAATTTCATTTTTTTTCCTTTGGTTTCCATTGAGTTTTTTGGAGTATGGTTGGGAATTTTTCTAGAAAGGTTAAGGACATGGATTGTGCATGATTAGTATTGACCGTATGCCAGGAATCCATGCAGACAGAATGGTCCCCATGGTTAGTGCATGGTTTCCCAAACTGTGTGGACTAACTGTGCGTCCATCCGAACTCTTTAAATTTTGGGTTCATTTTATACCGGACTGTGATGTTCGGTTAAGATGGTTGGTTCTTATGATGGGGAGACCCACTATGAGTCTCATTTGATCTATTTTGTAAAAGTATAATGGAATTATACCCCTTGTACCGGGGAGTCTGTTCGGGCCTCTCCCTATTAGTGTCTAGATTCTGTCACAGAAAATTTAGGTTGTCTCTTATGGTGGGGAGCCCATTTGTTTCTCCCCATACTATTAAATCGAATTTGTCCTTGGTCTTGGATTGGTGGTAGGTAGTCTCATTTGGAGCTATCTAACTACCAACATCTTCCTGGGGTAAACATTTGGATTGGAGAGTGCACAACGGTTTAGTTAAAGCAAGGTAATTGTAACCTTGTTAAATGTTGTTGGTCGTTCAAGTAAATTACTTGAATCTAGTTTGAATAGTGTGTGAGGAGTTTTATTTTGGGATAAATTCTAAATTTTCTTGATAGTTTCAGGAAAGTGGTGTATGTTTTGGTTTGTGAGAGTATTCTTTCCTTAATTGATCACTGGTGGTGTTTTGGCCTTTTGGGGGCGGATGAAACTTGGCACGGGAGTCCATATTGGTTTATCGGTTGTGTTGGTTTTTTATTTTCGCCTTGCTATGGATTTATAGGGGTGGAAAAATTTATGTTGGGGAGAATTTTCACACTCATATTTTCAATTCCATGCTTTGTTTTAAATCCTCTTTTGGTTCTTAGCTTTCTCTTGGTTTCTGGGTGTTTCAGGTTGGAAATTTTAGTATCTTTTGTGTTCTTTATCTATGGCCTTGGTCTTGGGGGTATTTTATGATACTTGGACTCCACTTTTTTTAAAAGTATGGTTTGAGGTTTTGGTGTTTTGTAATTGGACTAGTGACACTCCTAGTGGCACCACTTTTGGGGTAAGTTGTTGAGGTGGTTTGTACCCTTGAGTTGGATGAGTTTTGCGGTGAAAGGGATGGTTTATTTTGGGAATTTTTCTCCACTATCCTCGGCCTATCTTTCCCCATTGGTTTCCCCCTTGGACCCCTCTGATATTGGAGGATAATGGAAGGTTTTTGGGTGCCCAGAACAGGTCGCACAGTTTTTCCGCACGGTTTACTAAATCGTGCATCCAAACTATGCAAGGGTGTCCAGATCATAAAAAATGTTTTGAAATTCCAAGTTTTCCCTTTTGAAAATAAAAAAAAGCCACCCCTATATTCTCCATTTCATTCCCTACCTCCACGTATAGCCTTCAAGCTCTCTCACCCTCCCTTGGAACTCAATTTTGAAGGAAAACTTTTTGGGGGAAACATCAAAATCATGCAAGTAAGTTCTTCTCTCTTTGATTTCTTCCTTCTTAGGGTTTCTTCAACCCTTTCATGAAGTTCATCTTGTCAAATAACTAGTTCTTCGTACCTATGGTTTTTATTTGGGTTTATTATTCTAATATTGAGTTTTTAGGTTTCTTTTTACTTCCTTGTGGTGCGGTGGTGGTGTGGTTTATGTTTCGCACCAAGATATGAGGGCTTCGACACAAAAGGTAGGTGATTCCATGTGTAAGAAATTATTGATGGGTTATCTTTCTTGTTTTATTAATTTATCATGTTAATAATCTATTTTTTGTGGTCAAAAACCCATTTTTTGTAGCAATAGTAAATCATTTAGTATTAAAGTTACATTTTTTTAAAGTTGTGTATTTTTCAAATATAACTCATGTGATATCTCTTGTGGTAGTTTTATAAAATGTGAAATGGATTTATTAGTTGTTTAAAAGGGATTACAATTATGTTTTGGTAATTTTTTAGTGTCATGTGGTCCTAAAAATGGGGTTTTGAATGGGTGTTATGTGTAAAACCGTATTTTACTCCTTGAAAGTGTTTTATGAAAATGTGTGTTTCTTATGTGTATCTTTTGTGGTATTATTTGAAGTAATTTTATAGCCCTATAAAGTTGTTTAATTAATGTTTAAAGGGCTTCCAATTCTGTTTTGGAGTGGTATTGGTGTGATTTTGTCCTTTAAAGAGGGTTTTAAAATGGGTTTTGTGTGCAAAACATGGATATAACCCTTGGGTTTGTTTTATGAAAATTGAAAATGATTTAGCAAGTTAAAAAAAGTGGGAAAGTGATGTACATGTACTGTTTTGGTGATTGTATTCTCATAAGAAGGATTTTTGAAAGTTAAAGGGGTGATTTAAGATTTCATACATTTTTATAATGTTTTATAAACTTCTAAAATGTTTTATTAAATTACAAGAAAGGTGAAAAATACATTTGTAGGCTGTTTTGTGTGAGTATGATGTGGAAAATGAATTTTTCTTGTGAAAGGAGTTTTATGTGACATGTGTGTGGTCTATTTGGTTAATGTATTATGTGGAAGTGTTATTTAAATGTGAAAATTATATTTCATGGCTTTTTGAACTTGTTTAAGCACAAGAGGGAAACCTGGGTATCTAGGTGGGTGGACGTGTACTAGTATGCTAGTGATCCTGTGGGATTTGGCCTCAATTTCACGCAGCAAGTTTGACACTGACAACACTAACTAAACTATGATGATGATTATTTTTTTGGGGAACCACTAGGTTATGGGTATTCTCCCTATTAGAGGCTCGTGTGCACAAGAATGGATATTGTGATGGTTACTTTCATTGAGATATGAGGTACCTGGGACCCACAGTGAGCTAGTTCCTAGGGGTTATTTCCCATTTCTTGTGATCATTAGATGATTTATACTTACCATTGGCATACGATATGTTTTTCTAGAAAATTCAGTAGCTTTGGTATTTCATTTAAAAGTTTTGACTCTTTAAAATAGCCCACTTAAAAATTGTTTTTATTTCAAGTTGCATCTTTTAGAAATTGTTACTAGCATTTCATGTTTTGAAAACTTGCATGATTTTCATCTTTGAATTTTTATAACATGGAATCTATACTTGGTGGTATCCTACTAGGATTTGGATCACACCCTACTTACACCTTTAGGTGTAAGTAGACGTGATTATTGTTTCCACAAGTTTGGGTATAGCTTTTCTGCCAATGGTTTGGGTTTTTAGCGGTCCATCTTGATGTGGTATTGTGGAAATGGCTTGAGGGCGGTGCCTCTTGCCATGTGGATATTCTTGGTATATCCTATTTGGTTTTATTCCTTTGTAATTTTCTTTTAAGAATTGTTTTAAATTATGTAATTTAGTTCTGATATTTTATAAAAGATGGTTTTGTTTGAAAAATCCATATTTTTTTTATTGGATTTGTTTGTCATTGCATGTTTATAAACTCAGGTAAATTGTTCCCAATTCTCATTTTATGATACCCAGGCACTTATTCTAGTCTTTGGGGATTGGTAATGCCCTTCGGGCCTTGTCACATGCCGATTTTGGTACCGGTTTTGATGGCGACCAGATTTTATTCATGACAATTCAAATCCTTAATTATGGCTCATAAAGAGAATGTGAATCATCCAAATCATATCCCATGAAATTGTCAAATCAGGTGTGTAGTTAGGCCCATTTTTTTTTACCAAGTTAAGATCAAGTTAATATTCAACCTAACTTTTTAAATGTTATTTCCCATGGGTTATTTTAAGTCATATCCTACATCTAGTTGTAGTATTTAGATAGGTATGTCATTAGGAAAATAGTGTCATTCTCTCCTAGTGTCTCTCCTGAGCTCTAGGGTTTCCCCTTCGCTCGTTCTCATCATTGCTTCCCCCTTCTCTTGATGGGTTTTTCACCCACCCCAGTGTTGTTTCATTGTTATTCTAACAAGGTCAATCATCCTCTTTTAGTTCTCAGTTCATCGACATGTTCTTTTAATGCAGTCGTCGCCCGGGTATGTTGTAGGAGTCGTCCCTACTGGTCCTATAAGATATGGGTAGCGGTCCTACCAACACAAATTTTCATTGTCCTATATATAAAGTATCGACGGATCTATATTCTTCATTTTGTTTGCTCTATGGTGATGGAATTAGTTTTTGTTTCATTCGGGGTTCGATTCGTTTTAATGTATTTGTGGTGCTCTTTCCCTCACCACTCTCATAGTGGTGTTGATACTGCCCAAAGATATAGCAGGGTTTGGAAAGTGTGGCCAATGCAGGGCTTTAGCTTTTTGTTGGTGATGTATGTGGAGTCTGGTTATTTGGGGTTTCTTCTTTTGGTGTTTTTTGATTTTTAGTGAAGGATTGCAGGCACAAAGGTTTGGTTTGGCTATCTGGCCCGAATGGCTCGAAGGCCTTCATTTTTATTGATTTTTTATAACCCTCTTTCAAGGGTTGAGGGGGAACCCTTATAAGGTCCATAGACTCAAATATTACATGTCCTGTAGGCTTAGGAGATTACACGACCCGAAGGTCTTAGGGAATTCAATCAGACTATCTACAAGGAATTGTCCCTCCCCAGCATCTGCATCATGATAGTAGCTCTCCACCTTCGCATGGCCATCTGGCTAGGCTTCCAGTGCAAGAACAGGCTAGTCCAGATGGCATAGCCATACCCTATCATTCGAAGGGGATGGAGTTCCTATTGAAGATCGTTGTTCTTTGTCAATGACCTAGATGATCAAAATCTTCTCTTTCTTCCCGATCATCTCTCCTATTCTAAGTTGGTCTGGTACAGTGACTTTCTTAGAGGTTTTGGGATGTGTATTTTGATCAGTTTCCAGTTTTTGAGGAGTTGAGACTGATGAAGGATCCATTCCTTGGGTTTTTGATAGTTTTTTCCATTATTTCCCCCCCAATGTTTGTGCTAGTCTGGAAAGGTTGTGTGATTTTTCGATGATGATGATGGTACTTGACAACGAAGATGGATTTAGGCAGTCATTCCTTACAGGAAATCTGGTATGACGAAGAGTTTGATTTCCGTATGAGACCTGAGGTGGGATGTATCTTGAGGATTTTATGATGTTGCAGTTTGAATTTTGAATTTTGAAGCTGGTTTTTGTGGTGGATGCACGGCAGTGAATGGTTGTGTAAGGTTCCCACTTTACCAAAAAGTGGTTTATCAAAATAATAAAAAAAATGCATTATATGCTAATATATAGGGATGTCATTTACAGGAAACCGCACACTCTTTACTAAAATTCTTGGATGTTTTCTTATATTTTTATTTATCCCATGGGTTTTCACTAATGATAATATATTATGAAGGTAGTATAATGAGATGGAATGGTGATATATTATCTATAACATGGTAAGTAATTTATAAAAATGAAGCATAATAACATTTAAAATTGAAATGAAAATTAATTGGGAAGTATTACACAAATAAATGATAAAAAGGGATTAGAAACCATTACTTTGGTATGGTAACGGCTAAAGAAAGGGAAATATATATAGTATTTGGGTATTAAAACTTTTATAAAAGAAAAATTTATGATAATAACATGGATATGTAAGGGTGTAATCATATTTAGTGGATTTTTAAATGATATTAAAACAAAATAAATTCAAATTGGTAATGAAGAGAGTGAAATAGGATCCCTTAACTCTCTTGAGCATATTACCCTAGAGTCCACCATTATAACTAACCAAACTCTTAAATATTAAATAATAGACATAGAATATAATACTTGATAGATCTATGAAGAGGTAACTTCGAATTTTGTGTGGGAGAAATTAGAAGAGGGGTGGGTATTTATAGTTGTGGTGAGTGGAGTTTCATGGAATAAAGTAATGAATGTTTTATTATTCTATTATCTTAAGTACTCTACTACCCCCCCCCCCATAATACTTCATTACCTCCCTTAATGATAAAATATAATGGAAAATGTAAAAATAAGTTAAATAGAACTACCTTGTCTGATTTGAGCCATTCTTACATATATATTTATATATATATATATATATGATGTCATATTTACTATATTTCACTATATTTCACTATTTTTATCGTGTTTTGTTATTTTTACCAAAACATAACAAATTTAACCTCTTATCTATTTTATAAATCATGATTCCAAATATTCAATACTTTTTATAAAATCCATACTATAATTATGTTCATCTTATATTTTATATAGGTATGAAACATTTCGTAAAAAATGTGGTATTAAAGTAAATTCCCTTTAATTTTTAAAATAATTTACACTTTAATACTACTTAACAACTCGATGAATAACCCCTTATCACACCATAATAATCCCTAAGGGTAAGGTGTGAAATTTTGGTACTTTCATGGGATGGTTCATCCAACATTGATCTAGTAGTGATTTCCTCCCATTTGAACTTCTCCCATAGACGATTTCACTCCAACCTTAGTTGTTGAAGCTATTCTTGGGCTTGGTAGAGGGAAAAACCTAGTTATGTTACCTCCTTCACAAGATATTATAAATGAAATTCACAAATTATATTCCTAACAGTTGAATCCATGGTTCCTAAATTCTATAATAATTAACCCTTATCATTTCCCTAAATATATACTAATCCTAATAGTCATTGTTTAATGGTTATACCACTAATGGTCATAATTCCCAACGATCATAATGCCCAATGGTCATAATTTCCAAAATTCATATTTACCAATAGTCATAATTACCAATGGTCATAATTACCAATGCTCATATTTATTCTTACTTCTTATATATGTATATGAACCAATATACTAAATAATGCCTCTCATTTTCAGTTCATTAAATATCTTGATTCCATGGATCTTATTATTTTTATTTAGTACTATTATTATTATAGACATTATGTTAATTGGATAATATGGTCTAGAAGAAGTTTATCTTATAAAATCATTATTAATTTTTTCTATTTTCCATTATTAATTATATAAGTATTAGAAAATTTATACCTTTTATTTATAGTGAATTACATTATAATAAAACATGTTTATTATTACTATAATTTTCTAAAGTATTATATTTCCCCTGTAATAATTTCATCCTTGAAATTGTAAATCAATATATAAACAAATGTGGATAATCCTTTATCATTACATCATATGGATCCCATGTGATGATTCTTCCAAAGAACCTTTATTGGTCGAGCCATTTGATTTCATAGCACATAATCTATTATATCAAGAATATGAACCATCTCTTCCTAATATGACAATTCATACTCTAACTAAACTTGATCCAACTTTATAACATGGGAAGGTTCTAGAATTTACTTTCTTAAAAGTGATATATGGAAGATGACATGAACTTGAGATGTGTTTAGTGGAATAGCCAAATGATGTGCCACAACTCTAACCTTCTCTAATATTTAAAATGGCCCAATGTACTTTGGGATTAGCTTCCCATTATTTCTAAACCACATAACACATTTTGATGGAGATATCTTCTGGAAGATGTGATCCCTATATGGAATTCAAGATCCCACCTTCACTTGTTGGTATGACTTTCCAGGATAATTTGATCTTCCTTGATATGATTCTAGATATATTTTCATTCTTTGATGTCTCTTATATAATTTCATGACCTAATAATTTATTTTATCCAACTTCATCCCAACATGTTAGTTTCTAACATCTCTTTCCATAAAATAATTCATATGGTTCTATTTTAATACTGGAGTGGTAATTTTTATTGTATAAAGACTCCACTACAAGTAAATTCTAATTACAACATCCATGTAATTCAATATAGAATGACATTATAATTTCCTCTAATTTTTAAATAGTCCCTTTATATTGTCTATTTGTTTTAGGGTGATAGTTTTTGGTAAGATTATGTTATGTATTTAACACCTTCTAGAGACTCCTCCAATTTGGATCATGATCAAATACTATTGATAAGGTTGTGCCGTGAAGCCTATAAAATTCATTTATATACAACCTAGAAAGATGGTATATAGGTAAATATTCTCAAATTATAAGGAAATAAGTTTAATTTGTAAAACAATTCACAATGACCCATATATAATTATTTTCTTTGGATATATTAGGAACCCAAGTGATGAAATACATTGTAATATTATCCCAAATCTACTCTTATATAGTTAAAGGTTTCATAAATACTTTATAAAATTGTCTTTGAGCATTCACATACATGTATATCATGCATCTTGTGGTGTAATATGCAATTTATCACCTTATATTTTCACACCAGAAATGTTCATGTATATCCCTATACATCTTGGAACAACAAAAATGTATGGAGAATATTCAGATATGATCCTCACCCAATATATATTTATTTACCTCTTGTATTGGTGGAACATATAACCTCTTTCCAAACCATAAAACTCTATCATCACCAATGTTAACATCTGGTTATCTCCCATTCCTTACATCTTTATTATTCTTTTTCAAGTCCATGTTTCCATGATGATATTTCTTAATACTATCTAATAAAAAATCATAGGTAATTAAATATAATAAAAATTATGTTTCCCCTTCCATTATAATACACATTTCCAACGTTAATAAATCCTTCAGAACCGCATCACTCTCCATCTTCAACATGGAAAAGATACCATGATCTTTTCTACTAAATGCATTTGTTACTTTGTTTTATTTCCTAGGATGATAATGTATAGAATAATTATAATCATTTTGTAGTTTTAACTATTTCATATTACTCGTAATAATTTATTTATATTTAAATATATATTTTAAACACTTTTTTTAATGTATATATCACATTTATCTCCATATAGGTAATGTCTCAATATCTTTATTGAAAATATCACCATTACTAAGTCTAAATCATGAGTTGGATGATTAATTTCATGGGGTTTCAACTGTCAAGATGAATAAGCCAAAATTCTATCATTTTTGTATAAAAACACATCCAATTTAAGACCCCTAGATTTTAGTTTATATTTTCTTTTAAAAATAACACTATGTTCGATAGTGTGTAGCTTACGCAACACTGATCTTAAACAAAAAGTGAAATAATATTATTTAAATATGAATGTTATAACCTAGTCATTGAATTAGAAGGTATGAATAGGAGTAACCACATTATGAAATAAATATATATATATATATATATATTCTACTCAATAAAAATTTATTAATTAATTCTCTGGAAATAAACACTTGATTTTTAATAAAGTTATTTTATGCTTCAAAAATACGTTTTCTTCAAAAATGGTTTTTATTGATTTTTTTGAGCTAATATTTTAATTAATTTTCCACACATTTATAAATTTTACTTTATAAAAAGAAGATAATTTCTGAAAACATTAAATCAAAATTATATTATGGTAAAATTTTGGGATTTTTTGGAAAAGATTGATTTTTCAGTGAATAGGGAAAAAACACCGATTTTTGTAAAACTATCATTTATTTTCTTAAAATAAAGTAATTTAAAAGTACCATTAAATTTTGGATTAGTTTTTAAAAAAAATATAAGATCCATTATTTAAAAAAAAACTAATAAAATCCATATGAATCAACATTATATTTTATTTTGGTATAAGTTCATTTTTATGCTTAAAAAAGAAATTTTTTAAAAACTATTTATCATTGTGTTTTACACATTTATATTAAAATTTATTTCTAAAAATTATAGAAATTTAATTTTAAGAAATTAATTTTTTATCTGGAACCATTATTTTAAAAAAATTTAAATAGACCCTTTTATTTTTTGTCATTATGAATGGTAACTATAGTGAATATTTTTAACTGTGGTAAAGGGTTAATCGGGAAACAAAGGTTAAAAATAATGTGATAAGAATTTAAAGTTTATCCAACACTTTCCTTTATTTCATTGGATTATATTAATTTTAACATATCCATACTAACTTTTAATATATGTAATTTTGGAGCTTTTTTTATAAATACCTTTATATTATTTTAAGTAAAGGAAAATTCCAAAATGTCAATTTTTTTATTCTAATTTTTCTTATATGTTTACATAGGGATAAGAATATGTTATGAATGAATAAAAAAATTAACCATAATTAATTTTTTTTATTATGGTGATTTATTTTAAATTTTTAGTGATATTATAATTACCTTAAATTATTACACAATGCTGACACAATGCTTGTGCAAGCAATAGAAAGATCAAAGTAGATGATTTAAAAAACATAATAAGTAATATTTTTTGGAGTAATTATGGTGTCACGTGAATTTTATGGTTAATAATAATTCATAATTTATGGTGAAACATTTTATATTAAAATAAAATTCCTATCTTGATGTCTTCAAAGTCAAGATATATGAATAGTTCTTAAAATGATTTAAGGGTATTTTATGTTAAATAATATATTATTAAATGATTAAAAATCATGAAATATTGAAATAGGACAAGTGGGTTGGAATATAGCCAAAAATGTAATAAATTTACCTTTTTTATCCAATTTTTAACTTGTAAGTAAATTCATAGCCCTTTAAGAATGAAAAGTTCATTACCATGGTTAAGGTTAAAATTGGTTGATAAAGGGGTTAAATCAAAAGATAAAGTTTAAAATGACACATTAACCTATCCAAATTTCATTGGTTGAATATATATAAACCATAACCTATATTATATTCAAAAAAAATTCCACTTATTTCCACTTTCATATGAAAAAAAATACTATATTTAAATATTTTAACAAATTCCAAGTGTGTCATTTCCTTCACTATAAAAGGACACCACCTATCCTTTATTCTTCACACCACATTGAGCATATTAGATCGAAAAATCCCTACAAAAATACTATAAAAACATTCATATACATGAACTAGAAGATTCATTATCATCAACAAACAAATCTAAAAGGATTAAGGCGTAACCCAAAGGTGGTTTTCCGAAGAAGAGGTATAAATCTGAATTGAATATTTTCATTTTATTTCTTATTCTACCTACTCTAAATCATTTATAACCATGTTCATATAATAACATCAGTATATTAAATATACTTAAATTTTATTATTCCTAAGGTACAACCCAAATTCATATCCTTTAAAACCTATAAAAAATTAAATAATCTATTGTAACACCCTTGAGAATTTAAAAGAACACAATGTTCGATAGCGTATACAATAAATGACACTAAGCTTAAACAAACCTCAAAATATTATTATTTCAATATGAATACTATAACTTAACCATTAAATTGGTATGTGTGAATATTATTAACCATATTATAAAATATATATATAAAGTTCTTAATCAATAAAAATTTATTTTTTGAATCTTATAAAATAAACACTCAAATTCAACAAAGGTCATTTTATACGTTTTCTTCAAAAATGATTTTTATTACCTTTTATTAAAAAACAATATAATTAATTTTTACCACTTTTATAAAATTTATTTGATAAAAATAAATTCATCTTTTAAATCATCATATCAAAATTATCTTAGGGTGAAATGTTTGGATTTTTCTGAAAATATTTATTTTCCAGTGAATAGTGAAAAATACTGATTTTTATTGAAATTTTTATTTTTATTACAACCATTTAAAAGTTAAATTTTTCTTTAAAATAGTTTAAAATAAAAAATATTTATTTTATATAACTCAATTAATTACATTTTTATCAATTTCATGGTTTAATTTGGAATAAAAACATTTTTATTCTTAAAAATGCAATTTTTTTTAAAAACTATTTTTTATTTCATTTTGCCAGTTTAATTTTAAATTAAATTCTGAAAATTATTTGATTTGAATTTGGAAAAATGGATTTAATATTTTAATTAATAAGTTCAAATTTTACTAAATAGGTACCCTTTATTTTTGAAAAAATTGAATAGTAACCTTAGTAATTTTTGTTATTACGGTAAAGGGTAAATCAGGTTATTTAGGTTAAAAATAAAATGATAAGTACCAAAAATGACTCAAACACTTACCTAAACCTTATTTAATGATTATTTATCTACCATAATCATCATAGGGTTGAATTTATGACCTTTTTGGTCCACTTTGATAAGATTATAACCTTTATAATATTTTATTTAATGAAAAGTAGAATTTTTCACACTCCTGTTTTTAATAAGGGAAATATTTTTAATATGGTTTTATATAAAGGATATGTTTAGCTAGAAATATTATTTTTAAATATAAAAGATTTATCTACATCATGTTAATTTATTTTTAATTTTTAATTAATAAATAATTACCTTAAATGTGTACACAACACTCATGCAGTAATTATTCAATTAATAGAAAAATAAGATAAATGACAATGAAAATATTAAAAGTAATACAATTTGAATTAATTAATGTGAAAAATTAATTTTATATATTAATATTAAATTTTAGGGATGTATTAAAATATTTTTTTTAAAATTTATAATGTTTTATTAGTAATATTAAATTCAAAGTAATGAATAATATCAAAATTGAAAATAATGATATTTTATTAATAAAATATTTTATTAAATTATATAAAAATCATAAAAATATTAAAAAAGTAAATATTATATATTATATCATCTAAAATGTCATCCCCTATTCATTTATATTCCATTTTGAAGCATTTGTCTCAAAAATAGTCTTATTATATTTTAATCTTTTGAGAAATTCCAAAAGTGCCCCTCACTTCAATTATAAAAGTGAACCTCCTATCTCACTTATTTACACCGCTTTGATCCTTATATATCGACCATAATTGGAAAAATTATATCCTAAAATTAATTATACACATTATATTTTTTTGGTTCTTCTCAAAAGACCAACCCTAGAGCCCTTAAGAAGAGATCTAAAGGGAGTCCACCGAAGAAGAGGTAATTGTCTTTATCGACTCTTTCATGTTTATTTATTATTAAACTTCCTATTCATTTGTTGTTTCAAACCTAAATTAATAAATTTAGTATCTTATATATAATGAGATTTTATTATGATTATAATAAAACCATATTACACCTTTTATCCAACATATGAAAAATGAAATCACTGCGCGTGTGTACGTACGGCTTACCGTCTCCACGCAGTGGTGTAATTTTTTTCATCACCAATTTACTTGGATGGTTATAATGATGAAATTAATGGATATATATGATACTTATAAAATGATATTTATTATTTAAAATTAATATGTCATCCAATTCCTTAACCTTTCAACCATTTATAAATGATATCGTCGCTTGTGCGTTCGCATGGCTTGTCATCTCTTTGAAGCGATGTGATTCATTTTCTACGTCCAGCTTTCAAGAATGATTATAAAAATGTATTTGATGAAAAAATATGATATATATTAATTTAATATAATTATTTATATGATTTAACTATATTATATGTACAAAAACTAGAATTTTTATGACAAAACATGCATGATAAAATGAAGTTGTTAACACCCGAAACAAGGGTAATAACAAAATATTATTAACAAACGGATGATAAGATGATATTGGAGGATCATTTATAATATTATAAATATAAATATAGATTTTTTATAAATTAATAACATGTTTAAAACCATTATACATGAGTTTATAACACATTTTAAGGAAGTCGAACCTGAGGTAAGGGTTTCTCATCACACTTTTAATTTTGTGAGACTTATTCCATATTCACTACTAGTTTCTTTTATATGGTGTATATAATACCACTTGACATGTTATATAATTGACTTACTTATAATAATGATATTTAAAGTTCATTTTCAATTTATTCTTTCGTGGATAATATGATATAAATGTTACCAAAACGGTAATTGTTTATTTCACAATCTCTTCATTATTCAGGATTGTTTATGTTTAGTCTTCACTGGAAAATTTTTCTCTTTTATGTCCATGTTTTCTAAAAATGTTTTCAAACATGTTTTTAATATTCTCAAACGTTTTTTAAAGTCATTATTACCCATTTTTGACTTTTTACAAAAAATATTAATATTCCTATCATTTTTTGAATAATGTACTTTAAGAATTTTCTTACAAAAGTGTTAAATGAATGTTTTTTTAACTTATACATAATGAATGTAATTTCCCACCATCATGATGAATTAATATTTTAAATATTCATTTAAAATTTTATGAGTTTATTTTTAAATAAAATTATTTCTTTTTTATGTACAAATTTTTTAGATTTTAAAAAATATTTTCAAACTAAAAAAGGGTACTTTCCTTAAAAAATATTCCAATAATATCTTTAAAGTATTTTAATTTATCAACATCATTTATTGAGTATTATGTTTAGGATTTACTATAATGATATCATTAATCATATTTATTTGGATGGTTATGATCATTTTTTACTAGATAAATTATTGATATTCTGTATGACTAGGTATTCCAATAGAAATAGTTATTGATCTTGTTAAGTCATGTTGATTAAATTGTATAATTTATTTTCATGAGGAAAGAATTGGACTTATTAAGTGACAGTCGAGGCTCTATATAGTCTCTCTATGTATCGGTAGGTCTCATGAGACAAACTATATATGGTTTTGAAAAAGGACTTACCCATTTATTTGATGTCTTGGCATGAAGCATCGATAGTATTAAATGTCTTGGCACAAAGACTTGGTGGTATTATATGTGTTGGAAAAAAGTCTTGATGGTATGTTTTAGACTTATGTAATTATTTATTCCATAATTATGAATTGAGTTATTAATATTCAATATGATTATTTTATTAGTTGTAATATTCATGGTTAAGTTTCATGATTAGGTAATTATTTATATGGAATTTTTTTATTATCATTTATTCATGACCTATTATGCTCAATTTAAGGATTAAATGGAATGAGTTTCAGTTATTTACATTTCCATATTTATTATTCCTTATTTATTCATAGATTATACTATAATCTTAGCCTTACTGATCATCTGAGACCACCCCTTTATTATATTTTATTTTTCATAGGATAAGGATATGTTTTGAAATTGATTTGTAGGAATACACTAAGGTTAATAATGGAATTGTTAAAGAAAATTATTTTTTTATTTTATGATTTAAAATTTAATGTGAATATCAAGTATATATCTACTTTACCAAGACTACTAAACTATTCGATCCTTTGGTATGTGATTCCTTATATATTATTCCAATGTAATAAACTAACCACTGGCTCTGGGCTACTGGAATTGGGGTCTTTAGAGTTGGCATCGAAGGAAGTTTAGTAGAATCCTTGGGAACTACAGTAAGGAAAACATATATTAAAGATAAAACCCCTATGATAGAATTTTGAAATTTTCCCAAATAAACCAAGCTCATGATTTAGAGATTATTTATACATAAATTTTTAATTTACATTAAGTTTTTCATTAGTTTTGAGATTACACATTATGTTTCATAATGTTATGATCTAATCTAGTGTATTCCATTTTTTAGAAATGGTGTCTAGAATAAGGAATGGAAATTGTATCAATGCTCATAATCCATGTAGGTATTTCCATCCTAGGAAAGGTAATGAATTTGGAGTGGGATATGAAGCTATATTTGAACAAATTATAACTATATTAGGACATCTAACTCGGGTTATGATCAATAACCTTGCATGTATGGAGAATCCTACTAATCCATAATGTGATGTAACAATGCTAGATCACTTCATGCATTATAAACCTCCATAATTTAATAGGACTTCAAATCCATTTGTAGTTGAGAAATGGATAAGTTCCTTAGAGAATATATTTCTCACTTTGGGAAGTAATGAAAGGTTAAAGGTTGTTAGGTAAGTTTATCATCTCTCAGGGGATACAGATCAATAGTGATCATTGATTCAAAACACTAAGGATGTAGGAGAAATAGACAGCATGTAATATAAGAATTTTAATGAAATTTTCATAGAAAAATATTTTCCTAGAGAATAAAAAATAAATATGGTGAGATAAATCTTGGGTATGAGACAAAAGGAAGAAGAAAATGTTTCTAATTATGAAGATAACTTTACATGTTTATCCATGCATGCTACAAACTATATACATAACCCGAAGAGTAAGATTGACCATTTATTTTATGGGATTAAACCAATCATTTTATGGGAACTAGTCTCCTAAACATTTTCATCATAAGAGTATATAGTATCTTGTGCTATCAAGACATAGAAATAATTCCCCAAGTCTTGTGTTTCTGAAGGAAAGTAAGATAATAAGATGATGGAAGAGAAAAAATGGATAAATAGAAGAAAATAAAGAAGGGTTTTCACACATGTGATACTTGTGGATGGAAACACCTTGGTACATGATTAAAAGGAAAATGATTTTATTTAAATTTTAGGAAAAATGACATAATTATCATGATTTCAAGGGAAAGAAAGAATTTTCCAATGTGCAATGCTTTCATTGTAAAGAGATGGGACAGTACGTAAATGAATTCCCCAAGCGTAAAGGTAATATACCTTATAATAAGATAATAGATAAAGGTAAATCTTATTCTATTAATACTTTCAAAGTGGAATGATTAAATTACTTGTGTATTTTGATTCAATAATTATTTTATTGGAGTATTTTATCAATGATATTCTGGTTATAAGAATTATGAAATTAATAGGGACTACACTATAGTAATTTTTATTTAATTATTTGAAATCATATATTTAATGGTATAAATAATTAAGAAGAGTGATTAATGGTAAGATGTTATTTTTATAGAATACATGAAAAAGGGAAAGATAACCCTAATATATTCTTGATGTTGATAAAGAAGTAAATGGGATAGTATTGGTGACCTTGAAAATGGTTAGTGATTTGATTCATGATGGAGTTTACTACATTTTTTGATTTATGGAATATATTTGATAACTTGAGGTTTTATTTTTGGAATCATGAATGTTTTCATTAAATTTTTTTGGTGATTTAAATTATTAACATACTTTAGGAGAATATGTTATCAAAGTATTCACATGTTTCGAATGTGACATTATGAACTGCTTTATATTGTCTATGGATAAATTTTTTATCAAATTCTTGGATTTTGAATATGATCAGTAATATTTAGAAAGAGTATTAAGGTTAACTACTTATGGAGTGGATTAAGTTAAACTTTGGATATTATTGTTTGAGATTGAAGTATGATTTATAATATTGGATAACATGTGCTAACCATATTTGTTTCAGTAAATATTTAGAGGCTAAAGGAATGACTTATAGATCTTATGATTCATTAAAACTGTTTCGAGCATGAAAAAATCAACATTAATACCAATTTCATGGAATAAGAGATGAAGTGGAAATAGATAGAATCACAACTAAAGGATGAAATTATTCTTATGACATAGAAAGAATAAAGTAAATTTATTTTATTGAGCATATTATCTGGATAGTAAAAGAATCCCTCAACTTTAGTAAAATGGACCTTGAAATAAAAAATATTATCCATTTACTTTTATTACTGAGAAATCAATTTTATTTTAACCCATCATAGATTAATGGTTTTGTGATGGTTAAATTTATCATGAACATGTTCTCGATCACTCTATATCAGTCCTTGGGAGTTATTTTTATATTCCATATTCATTTTTTCACTTACCACTTATTTTCTCCTACATGAAAACCTATTATGTATTATCTCATATGACCTTCATACTTCTCCATCCCTCTTTTCAAGTGGAAGCTTTATTAACACTTTTTATGATGTGGGATTTATATAAAGGAATTTTTAAATGTAAAACTTTTGATTACCAATACCAAGTAAAAAATTTAAGGATGCAATTTATTAAAGGAGTGTATAATTTAACACCTTAATAATTTAAAAAGAACACTATGTTTGATAGTGTATACAATACGCAACACCGAGATTAAACGAACCCCAAAATATTATTATTTAAATATGATCGTTATAACCTAGCCATTAAATTAGAAGGTTTGAATAGTATTAACCATATTATGAAAAATATATAAAGTTATTAATCAATAAAAATTTATTTATTAATTCATAGGAAATAAACACTTATATTTTTGTAAGGTTATTTTATACGTTGTCTTCAAAAATGATTATTATTAATTTTTAAGAAAAAATAAAATAATTAATTTTTAACTCTTTTAAAATTTGTATCTATTAAAAGGAAATTTTATTTTTTAAAAAAATCATATAAAAATTATCTTAGGGTGAAATTTTTAGATTTTTCTAGAAAATATTTATTTTCCAATGAATAGTGAAAATACCAATTTATATTAAAAACAATGTTTTTATTTCAACCATTTAAAAGTTAAATTTTATCATAAAATGGTTTAAAATTAAAATTAGTTCTATTATATAATTAATTTAGTGCATTATAATCAATTTTGTGGTTAAATTTGGAATAAAAACATTTTTATACTTAAAAAGTGAATTTTTTCTAAAAACTATTTTTCATTGTGTTTTGCCTGTTTAATTTTAAATTAAGTTATGAAAATTATGTCATTTTATTTTTGAAAAATGGATTTCCTATTTGGATTATATAGTTCTATATTTATTAAATAAATCCTTTTTATTTTTGGATAATATGAATATTAACCTAAGTAATTTTTGTTACTACGGTAAATGGTAAATCAAGTAATTTATGTTAAAAATAAAATTATAAAAGTAATAATTGATTATTATATATCATCCATAATCATATAATGGTCTAACTAATTATCTTTTTGGGCCACTTGTATAATATTATAACTTTTATAATATTTTATTTAATGAAAAGTCAAATATGTCACACTCATAGTTATAATAAGTGTAATATTTTTAATATGGTGTTATCTAGAGGATATGTTTGACTATAAATGGTATTTTTAAAGATAAAAGATTTATATATATCATGGTAGTTTATTTTTAATTTTTATTTAATAAATAATTACCTTAAATGGTTACACAATGTCGTTACAATAATTATTCAATTAATAGAAAAATCAAATAAATGATATTGAAAATATTAAAAGTTGTTAAATTTGAGTTAATTAATTTGATCCACTAGTTTTATGGATTACTATGACATATTAGGTAAGTATTAAATTATTGTTTTAGAATTTATCTTATTTTTTTGGTATTATTAAATTCAAAGTAATGAATAGTGTCAAAATTGACAATAATGAAATTTTATGAATATAATATTTTATTAAATTATTTAAAAATCATAAAAAAAATTTAAAAAAGGAAATATTGAATAATATATGATCTAAAATGTCATACCATGTTAATTTATAGTCCATTTTGAATTATTTGACTCTGGAATAGTCTTATTACATTTTAATCTTTTGAGAAATTCCAAAAGTGTTCCTCACTTCAATTATAAAAGGGAAGCTCATCTCTAACTTATTTTAACCACTTTGAGCCTTGTATCTTGACCATACCCTACCAAGTTTTATCCTAAACTTCTTTATCTACATTCTAGACTTTCTAATCTTCTCAAAATACCAACCCTAGATCCCTTAAGAAGAGATCTAAAGGGAGTCCACTGAATAAGAGGTAATTGTCTTTACCAACTCTTTCAAGTTTATTTATTCTTCTACTTCCTCTTAATGTGTTGTTTTAATACTAAATTAATAAATAAATTATCATATATATAATAATATTTTTATTATTATTTTCATATAACCATATTTCACATTTTATTTGTCCTATGATAAACGAAAACACTTTGAGTGCGTACATACGACTTATCATCTCCATGCAGTGGTGTAATTTGTTTTTCATCACTACTTTACTTGGACAGCTATAATAATGTAAATAATGGATATATGTATATATATATATATGTGTATATGCTAATTATTAAATGATATTGATTATTTAAAATTAATATATCATCTACTTTCTTACGTTTTCAATCATTTATAAATGATATTGCCACTCATGTGTACGTACAGCTTATTGTCTCCACAAAGTGATGTGATTCATTTTCTATGCCCACCTTTCAAGAATTATTATAAAAAAAATTTATAATGAATAAATCTAATATCTATAAATTTAATATATTTTCGGTGATGATTGAACTATACCCTATACACAAGAACTATTACTTACATGACAAAACATGCATGGAAAATGAAGCAACTAACACCTAAAACAAGGGTAATAAAGAAATATTATTAACAAAAAGGTGATTAGATTATATAGAAGAACCATATATGATATTATAAAAATAAATATGGTTCTATTATAAATTAATAACATGTTTAAAACCATTATAACAAAGTTTTTAACACATTTTAAATAATTCAAACATGAGGTAAGGGTTTCTTATTTCACTTTTACTTCTATGAGACTTATGTCATATTCACCACTCATTTATTTTTAGTGGTGTATATACTAACCTTATACATGTTATATCATAAAATTACTTATATTAATGATAATTAAAGTTCATTTTCAATTTATTCTTTCATGGGGATTATGATACAAATGTTACTAAAGCACTAAGGTTTTATTTTATAATCTCTTAATTATTCGGGATTGTTTATGTTTAATTCCCCATTGGGAAATATTTCTCCTCCATGTCCATGTTTTTTATAAAAAATAAAAAAAATATTTTTAATATTATCCAGTGATTTTTAAATTCATTTTTACCCCATTTTAACTTTTTAAAAAATGTTTTAAAAGGAATCTTCCTATTGTTTTATGAACAAGGTACTTTATGAATCTTCTTAAAAAGGTGTGTAAGGAATGTTTTTTTAACTTATACGGCATGAATGGAATTTCCCAATGTCATGAAACCTTAATTATTTAAATATTAATTTACAATTTTATAAGTTTCTTTTCAAATAAAGTGATTTCTTTATTACTTGTGTAGTTTTTATATTTTAAAAATTATTTTCAAAGTAAAAAGGGAATTTTCCTCAAGAAATATTCTAATAATATATTTAAAGTATTTTCAACAATATCAACATCCTTTATTGAACTTATGTTTAGGATTTACTCTAATGATACCATTCATTATATTTCTTTGGATGGTTATGATCAGTTTTTTACTATGTAAAGTATTGATATTCCGTATTATTATTTCTTTCAATATTGATAGTTATTGATTTTGTAAGGCATGTTGATTCCTTTTTATTGTTTATTTATATGAGGAATAAATTAGACTTAATAATTGAAGTGTGGGGACCTCTATAGCCCATAGATGCATCACTGGGTCTCATGAGGCAAACTATATATGGTTTTATCTGAGGCCTCACCTGTTTATTATATGTATTAGAATGAAGAATCTATGGTATTAGATGTATTGGCAAGAAGCCTTCATGGTATTAGATATTTTGGTATGAAGCCTTGACGGTATGTTTTGGTTAACCAGCATTATTCATTCCATAATTATGAATTATATTACTAATAATACATATAATTATTTCATTAGTTATAATATCAATGTTTATGATTCATTCTCATGTGATTATTTATATGGAATTATTTGATTATAATTTATTCATTCTATATCATGCACACGTTTTTTATTAAATGGCACATGTTTCTGACTGAAAATTAAATTTTTTTTATTTCCAAACACTTTTTGGGAAAAGTAAGAAACAATGGATCAGACACAAGAGGAAATAACCTAACTATTAAAAGAAAATTTAAGACTACTAGAATTTGGCTCCCTAAATAGTTTCCAGGAGATATTTCATACCTGAATTTTTGGTTCATCCGTTAAGATATTTTCAACTCTTAACATCAATTTAACCCAAGTTTGAATGTACTCCTCAGGGATAATCTTTCCATTATTGAATCCCCCAACTAAAATCAAGTCATGTATGTCGATATAGTTATATTTTTCTTCATTAAGATTCATCCTCAAAGTCCTTTCCATCGCTCTAGCAGCTTCTTCTTCAGTAGTGTTAAGAAACAAAACTTGTTCAATCATTTCTTCATCTGAACTCATTAGTAAATCTAATGGTTTATCAAGAGAATCACCATACATCTTCTTGTCATTTTATTTTTTCACCAAACATGTGTCCATGGGAGGTGGTAAATATGAGTAATATTTTCTCTCTTTACGAATACTCTTTTTGTCCCCATAACTAGTCAGACTCCCCTGGGCCTGCTTCTCATCCATAGTGTATCTTCTCTGATCGATTTCAACCTCTTGAACCTGATCTTCATTAGTCAAACCATCAAAATGATTATTTAGCTCAATATCAGACACTTCCTTTCTAGGACTTGATCTGGGTAGAATCTTAGTGGCCACAAACTGCCCTCCAATAGGTGACTGGACTACCTTTGCATAAGAACCAACAATAGTAGTCATGGTAACTCCCTCATGAGTTTCATTAATAAGCCATTCCATCTCATAATGGGTACCATTTAAAATAAAATCAGTGCAAACACCCACTTCATTGCATTGAGAGGTCCCTGCCACTGGATGTTTCATACCACTAAGATCTCTAATCAACCTGTTGAAAACATCCTTGACCTTGGGCTTAAGAAATAGAGGTATTGACTTCAAATACTCGTCATTCTGGGTGATCCAATTAGGAATTGAAACATCCTTCTTTCCAGGAGGAACCATATCTTCATAAATCGGGCCCATACCACTGTCATCAGGTGAATTGCACTGGGTATGTCCCTTCAATGGGATAAGTTGCAAAGGCTCATCCACGGACACATCATACTTATATAGAGAGACACTAGTACTAGTGGGATCTAAGGTATCCACTGATTGTTTCTCAGGGAGAACAATTCCACAATCAACCAAATTTGAATATTTTTTAAACAGTGAACGAAAATCCCATTGAAGATGACCCAATTGACAACACGAAGCATATAAATCATACCAGTTCTCAAAATCCACCATTTTTTGGCACCGAATCTTGTTTTCAACCTCGATCCACACTTCTTCAATAAGGGGGTTTGGATATGTCGACTTCCACGCAAATTCTTGGAGCTATAGTATGGCACAAAGTCCTCGACCGCTCATCTAAATCAAAAAACCTTCCAACAATATTTATGAACAATTGGAGAATAGAATTATTTTGTAAGGGAAGGGGGAGAACTAAAAATCTCACCCATATCGCCATAGATGGGGAATCCCTATTCCAATGGAAATAATAGCTCCAGCGAAGAAGAAAGAAATGGTTATCTCCGTAGGAACGAAGACTTTTGGACCAAAACATGGAGAAATCGTCATCATTGGAGAACCTCATAGTGAAGTGATGAGGATCCAGGAGCCTGATGATGACACAATCTTGTAGGGGAAAATATTCGTTGACGAAATGGGAGAAACTATCCAGAGATGGGTGTCATCAGCCGAAACGAGCTATTAGAGATATCCCATGGAGATTAGATGCCTCAGAGAACTCCTAGAGGGAGAGGGGAAGAAAAGGGGCCCCTTAGTAGAGGGCCGAGACTTTAGGGTAAATCTAAATCCAGGGGAAGTCGAGTAGAAGGGATGGATCATAGAACTGAGAGAAAGATGTTGAAGCTAACTGGCATTGCTGGAGAAGGGGGTGGGTGGGACGGCCATCGTCACCACCCGAAAGGGCGAGTCACCTTAATGAGAATCTGAGATCACCCCTTTCTTATGTTTTATTTTCCCTAGGTTAAAATAATGTGTTTTTTGATTGATTTATAGAGATATACTAAGGAGAATAATGAAATTCTCACAAAAAATTCTTTTTTTATTTTATGTTTTAAAATGTAATGTGAATTTCAAGTATGTATCCAGTTTACTAATATTACTAAAATATTTTTACCTTTATAATATGATTTCATGTATCTTATTCCAATTTCATAAAGTAGCCACTAACTCCGTGCTATTGGAGTTGGGGTCTTGCTCATGCTTACGTACGGTCTACCATCTCCACATAGTAATGTGATTCATTTTTCATCACCACTTTACTTGGATGATTATACATATAGAAATAATGAATATATATTATATTCATGAAATAATTATGATTCTAGAAATATAATATATTACTTACCTTCTTACCCTTACACCCTTTAAGAAATGATAACGTCACTCATGTGTATGTGTGGACTACCACCTCTATGAGGAAATGTGATTCCTTTTTCATGTATATATTTCATATATGATTATAAAATTGTATTTACTATATAAATTTGATAATTATTTTCTGATTAAAATTATATATATTTTAGAATCATGTCCCCTTTTCCATGGTCAACCTACCGAATTTTTTCTGTGATTATGAATTGAACGTCATCAAAACATCTGACATTAGCCTAACTAATGTAATAAATATATAAGGAATGGTGATAAATGAAATAAAAGGGATAAAAATTAGTTGATACACCTAAAACTATTCTAAAATAAGTAGAAAATTGATATATATGTATTATAAAGGAGATAAAGTATGTATGTGGTGAGTCAGACTCAAGGTAAGGGGTTTCTTAATTAAATTTATTTTCATTGGGTTATATTACTTCTTCATTATCTATGTTATTCCAAGATTATGTTTATAATGAACTATAGTTATTTTAGGGTATATTTTCACTTTCCTTATGTGAATTTACATTTGTTACACATAATCACTTCATTGATTAATTCTCACCTCAATGTTATGATCTTTATAAGGATTTTTCATCTTAATTTCTACTTCATTGAGGAATATTTATATTATGAATTTTATTTTATTTTATGTGGTGTATATACTATAAATTTTTTATATTTAACATGAATATCTATTTATTTATGGTATTTAAAGTTCCGATTCATGTTTACTATTTCAAGGGGTTATAATTTAAAAGTTACCAAGAGGTATGAATTAATTTTAACAATCTCATTTTTGGGATTGATAATATTTTCATTGAATGAATTTTATAATAAATCCTTCATAAACCCCCCATGTATTATTCTTCTCTATATACTTAAGGAATTTCCATTTTTCTATCAACTTTTCCTTTCTTTCAAACTTGAATCAAGAAAATAAATATTTAAAATAAAAGATTATATTATTTCTTTTCTTGATTAGGAATATTTTTCTTCCATGTCCATATTTTTCAAAAATTATTTTAAAAAACCCTTTTTATTTAATTAATTAATTTATTAAAGATGTAATATGTCATATTTAACTTTATTTATAGGGTTTAAAAGGAATCTTTCGAATAGGTTAATTTTTTACCTTCTTTTCAAATATTCAAAAGGAATGTTTCTTTTTAACATATAGGAAGTTAAAATATTTTCCCACCACCATAACCATTTTATGCTATTTAGCTTCTTCTATAAGTTTACCATGGTTTTAAAGAAAAATCATTAATAAAAAATTATTTTGAATATTTTTCTTCTATTTTCTTCTATTCTCCAAAATATTTGATTTTATTAAAAATCCTATATTTCTGATGAATCAATGGTCATATTTTTTCTCTTATTAATTTTATGGTTATTAAATTTCTATTGAAACATTCACTTTATTGTTATCATCTTTCATCATACATTGAATTTTTCTGTCATATCCACATTATTTGTATCATGGGTATACTTTTTTCATAAATTGTATACCATTTTTATATATGGTGTTTTACTATGAAAGTTATTTAGTTGATTAGGGAAATATTAATATTCCATATTCATTAATCAATATGGATATTTTTTTATAAAGAATATTTTTTTGGAATTAAATTGTTCATTCAATATATGAGAAATGAATTGGATAGGTAGTTATGGGTGGGGTCCAGTTATAGATAGCCCCTCGATGCATCAACAGTTCTCATGAGACAAACCAGTTGGATATCCATATTAAATGGGTGTCAGTGTATACCTACCCATATTTTAAATTATCTTCACACAAGGATTTGATCAGTACATCCTACAATATGAATATCCTTTATTTTAAATTTAGTTATTATTATCCTTGATATTACTAAATTTATATTATTTATGGATGCATTTTTTCTGAAGTTATTTTTTTAATGGATTGTGTTTTAAATTATACATTTCCATGATGATTATGCCTTATTTAATCATGATAAATTATATTGTACACAACCCTTACTGAGTGTTTGAGCTTAATATTATTTTTTCCCTTTCCTTGGGATACAAAGAAGGAATATCATAATGAGATGAAAGGATAAAAAATATTTACTTTTACTGTGTTTTATAATTTAAATCTAATGTAAAATGGGAATTATATATGTATCAGTTTATTCAAAAATAAAAAATTGATCGATCCATAGTGATTTGATCCCCTGTATCTTATCCTAATGTAATAAATTATACACTGACTATGAGTTATTAGATTTGGTATTATTATAGTTTTTATCAAAGGAATTTTATTAGAAACCTTGGAAACTTGATTTAAGAAAATATTTATTAGAGAATGCAACCTTATGATAGATTCTAAGGATAAGTATAAATATAGGGTAATATCATGAATCTTTGTAAAAGTGGAGACTCTGTGGTTTCCTATAAAATAATCCATATCTAGAAACTGGAAAGTAGATGTTCTTGTGGCATAAATGAACCAGGGGATAAAAACTTTAAAAGCGGTGTGTTGGTTATTAACTTAATCTTCATTGGTGTATGATGAGTGTTCATAGGTCTGTATACTTGGCTAGACACTTCTGGAGGATATGCCTGGGTTAATTCACATCTTCTTTATGAATCATTATGATGAATGAAAGGATAAAACCTATGGCAACCTATGATATTCCATAATGATATGGAATAAATATAAAGTGTAATGGTTTGATATTTCTAAGGTTGATCATAAGTTTAAATTCATAGACACCGTTTTTGAGATTTTATGTAATGGTGAATAAAGATTATTAAGGATATTTTTAGAGATATTTATTGGAATATAACTCTTTCGTTTAGTATGTGTTCTAATAAAAAGGTTGTTTGAGGAAGAATTATTTTATATTTTTTGGACATAAATTGAAAGGTATTTATAAAATTTAAGTTTAATTTGATATTTAATTTTAATATGGTTATTGGGATAAAAGGGTTATTATATTTTGGTAATATATATTTTATCATATAAATAACCATGGGATTAAAAAGTGACTTTATAACTAAATGATTAATGTTATTTTTGAATAATTTCATAGTATTTAGAACATTATATGATTAAAGTAAATGGAAATATTTTTTGATAATATTGGATTTTATTTGAAGAATAAAGGTTGAGTTATATTTTAGAAGAATATATGATTTTGTTATGGCTCTATAGTGATTCAGGTTATTTATGGGAAAGATTAGCATATTTTGGTAAATATATGATAGGGAATATACATTTTTGGTATATAAATTTATGAGTCATTATTGTGGTTTTAATATAAATGTTAAATTGATCTCAAAAGAATATGTAATCAAATCATTCATATTTTTGGTTTTTCAACTTGGTCGGGAATATTTTTGAATATTTTTAAGGTTAGTAAATTATGGAATGATTTAATCTGAACTTTGGGTGTCATTATTGAGGATTTAGAGATTAATATAGTATTTCTTCATATGAAGGTTTTTTCATATTGGTTATTATTTTATCTTGTGCTAAAAAAATTTATTTTAGATTGGAGGAAAAACATTTCATCATTTTTTGGATCTTATAGTTGATTAAAAGTTTATTTTAGTGTTTTAGGAATGAAAAAATAATAATTATCATTATTATGCAAGTAAAATGATAAAATTATGCTTATATAATGGGAAAAGTCATGTAATTAAATTTTATCATAATTTATATCCTAGTGGTAAAGGAATTTTTCAAACTCAAGTAAACTGAAGATAAATCTATTGAGTGTTATGTGAAAAGTAACACTAAACTTCCAAGTTATATCTTCATAAAATAAATTTAAAGTATTATTCTTATATAGATACATGAAAAATAGGTTTCTTGGTCATAACCTAGAAATTAAAGTTAATGATAAAATATATATATGATTTTATTATTATGCTATATTTAGTTTATAAAAATAGAATTAAAGTTATGAAGACAAAATTTCTGTAAGGAGGGAAAATTTTAATACCCCAATATTTTATTTTATATTTTATCTTAAAAATAAATCTACATTTTATAGCATGTATCCATGCAACACTGAGCTTAAAAAAACTATGAAATAATAGAATTTAAATATGACTGGTATAACCTTGTCATTGAATTGGAAAGTATGAATAAGTGTAACCACATTTTGATATATATATGTAAAGGTCCTAAAAAATAAAAAATTATTTATTAATTCTTAATAAATTATCACTTAATCTTTATTAAAGTCATTTTATTCTTCAAAAATATGTTTTATTCAAAAATATTTTTTATTGATTTTTATGAGAGAATATCATAAATAATTTTTTCCACTGTTAGGAATTACATTTGATAAAAAATTTATATCATTTTTGAAATAATGATATCAAAATTTTCTTAGAATAAAATTTAAGGATCTTTCTCAAACGATTAATTTTTCAGTGAATAGTGAAAAAATGCCAATTTTTGTAAAATCGTCATTTATTTTATTTAAATCAAGTAATTTAAAACTATCATTCTCTTTTGGATTCTATTTTAAAGTAAAATAATATGAATTCTATTTAAAAAAAATCTAAATAATTTCATATGAATCAATATTATACTTTATTTTGTTATAAGTTCATTTTTATGAATAAAAACACAATTTTTTAAAAATAGTTTTTCATTGCGTTTTATGAATTTATTTTAAAATTTAATTCTAAAAATTATTGAAATTTAATATTGAAAATTTTATTCTATATTTGGAATTAGTAGGTTCAAAGTTTTTAAATAATTCTATTTTGTTTTTTATCATTATGAATAGTAACCATAGTAAATTTTTTTCACTACGGTAAAGGGTAAATTGAATAATTAAGGTTAAAAATAATGTGATAAGGATATAAAAATATATTAAACACTATAATTTATTTCATTTTATTATATTAATTATACTTTATCCATGATAAATTTGAATATATGGCATTTTTGTGCCATTTTTCTTCGATAAAGACCTTTATTTTTTTAAGGAAAATTCTTAAATGCCACTCTCTTGATTTTAATATATCTTATATTTTCACATAGGGGTAAGAAGATGTTATGAAATAATATAAAAATTATTTTTATTATAATTTATTTATTTTTATGATGTTAATTTATTTTTAATTTTTAGTGATGGTATAATTACCTTAAACGCTTACATAATGTTGACACAATACTTGTATAATAAGTAAAAGAAATCAAAGTAAATTATTTTAAAAGCATCAAAATTAATATAGTTTGGAATAATTATGGTTTACCAAGAATTTTATGGTTAATTATAATGTATATTTTACGGTGAAAGAGTTTATATTCAAATCCCATACCTTCATTTATATCTTTAAATTCAAAATATGTGAATAGTTCTTAAAATGACTAATAGAATTTTATATTAAATAATATATTATTAAATGATTTAAAAACATAAAAATCATGAAATACAACAATTGTGATTGGATTTCGTTTATAATTTCATAAATCTTTCTTATGTAATCCAATTCTTACCTTCAAATTAAATTGATAACCCTTTAATAATTAAAAATTTATTACCATGATTAAGGTTAAAATTGGTTAATGGAAAGGTTAAACCAAAAGATAATGTTTAAAATGAAATAAAAACCTATAAAATTTCAATTAGTTTAAGGTATTTAAAACTTAACCTAAACTATATTCGAAATTTTTTCTACTTTGTTCCACTTTCACATAAAAAATAATTTATTATATTTAAATCTTTTAAGTAATTTCAAGTGTTCCCTTTCCTTTACTATCAAAGGACACCACCTCTCCAATATTATAAACACCAACTTGAGAAACTTATATTGAAAAATACATACCCAAATTCCTTCCTAAAAGTTAACTTCAAGACCTAGTGGCTTTGGTCCCATCAAAGGAACATCCAATAAGACATAAAGTGTAATCCAAAGGTGGTTTTCCAAAGAATAAGCTTAACTCTTAACTGAGTATTTTCATTTTATTTTATATTATAAATCCTTAAAATATTCTATAACCATGATCATATTATAGCATCAGTATATTCCATTTTCTAAAATTTTATTCTACTGGTGTCACAACCCTTATTTATTCCTTTACATCCTATGGAAAATGAAAACATTGCTTGTGTATACATACGGCCTACCTTCTTCACGTAGTTTTGTAATTTATTTTTCATCACCAATTTACTTTTATGGTTATAAAGATAGATAAAATGAATACATATTTAATCATTACATAATTATGAATAATTAAATATAATATATTACTTACCATCTTACCCTTCCACCTGTTAAAAAATGATAATATCATTTGTGCGTACATGTGGACTACCACCTCTATGAGGCGATGTAATTTTTTTCATGTATTAATCTAATGGATGCTTATAAAATTGTATTTAATGTATAAAAATGATAATTATTTCATCATTAACATTATGAAGATGATGGAACCATGAACCCTTTGACCATGGTCAACCTACAAAATTAAGGACCCCGGAACACCCTTAGAGGGGAGGGGTGAATCAGGGTTTCAACTTTTTCTATTAAAATGATGGTTCTTATTCCCACATAGGTTGGAACCTATTAAAATTGTCAAAAAATTCATTAAAAGAGAGGACATAGTGGTTTTACTTGGTTCACTACAAAGGGCTACATCTGAGGAGCATATGCTGATAGTGTGTATGTCGTATCAAAGTCTGCTAATATTTACTAGATGTAGAATACAAAGGTTCGGTCACAGTCACTCTGTGAAAAGTACACTACATTTACATTGGTTTATGGACATATCACTGTTTCCCTTGGATCACTTCTGTCAACTCCCCCTAACTCACTACTTTGAGAGAAGTCTAACTCAATTTACCGACTTGAAGGTCACTTCAAAAGATTCGTATTAAGGTCCTTGTCTCTATTCAAAATGAGACACTACTTGCATCAAAAACCTGAGTAGATGATCTTTGAAATCCCTTTCCACTTAAACTTGATGTTCAAAACTACCATTTGTGAAGCCCCATTTTGAACCACACTCCTTTTTGAAGCACCTCTGCCTTCGTAGAACAACCTTCCTTCACGAAGCTTCCTTGATTTTGCAGAAAAACCTATCTTCATGAAGCTTCCTTTCCTTCACAGAACAACCTTAAAAAAACTCACTGAGTCAATGAGAAAAACCTCATCATTGTGAAGTACCCTTTAAAAAAATCATTAAACATTAGTTGAAACTGATATTCTCTTCACAATGCTCAAGCTTGCATAGAAATCCCAATTTGTTAAGCTCTTTGTGAACTCACAGTGTTTCCAGATTTTCCTTCAAAACTTCGATACAAATGAAGAGAGGTAGTCTTATATTTATAGGCTCAATCGTTCATGAATCTCCACCACCTCTTTGAGGATTTTCCAAATCATCAAAATCATCTTTTCAGCGCTCTTCCATTTATGAAGAACCATGGAAATTCTCTGTTCTCAAAGCTCGTCATCATCGTGGAGACTTCCATCAAAACCCTTCGCAGCACCCATCGTAATCATTGAGCCTTCTGTCAACGAATGAAGAGATCATTATCACTAATCATTAAGCTCTTCACAATTCCCATAAAAATCACAAATTATTCTATCAATGATCACGAATCTCCAAAACTCATAATCACGGGGAACTCCGTCTTCGATCGCGAAGCCCATAATAATCGCGAAGCACACCATTAGAAAACTTTATGTCTTTGAAAAATCCAACTCGTATATCCAGTATATAAGAAACTCATGCCTCTTCCACATTTGAATAAATACTCCAAGAAAACCCACTTTTCACGTTGAAATCCATCCTCTAAATTTTGGTCCCCAAAAATTTGGTAAACACTGAAAAACGTCATCATCTTAAAAATTGTTTCCTGCTTGTACTGTATGATCCCTTTCCTTTAAATATCCTTGAGATTCCATGTAAGGATTGACAAAAAACACAAATCACACTCAATTTATATAAAATAACAGCCTTGGTTCCAACAATCTCCCCCTTTTTGTTTGGTGGAAATCTGCAGATAAATTCAATAGTTCACTAACAACAATCAACACATCAAAACTCGATATGAAAGAATCAACTCAGAAATCACTCTAAGTCTACATGTGCATTTCTTTTTGTAGAAAACAATAGGGAAGACATGAATTGTGTTTGAACTCCATTTACACTCCTTTGTATCTCATTAAATTTCTCTTCCCTCTATCTTTCCTGTAACCAGAAAAACATTCCATCCTCCACATTGAACCACAGTAAATTTAGTCATTTCTCCCCCATTTGCAATAAACCCAAAGACCGGTATTTGAACATTATATATCTCAAAACATACTCCCCATAGATCATATCTCCTCCATAAACCTACATAACTTTCACAAACTTATTAACACAGTTAAAAAAATTGGGGATAGGGGAATTTCATAACCTCCTTATGCACTGGGAGGTGGCTGAACACTGAGGTTCAACGTATGTTTCTCAAACATAGCCACTGACAGTGGCTTGATCAGGATATCATCCACTTGATCATTAGTTCCCACATGATTCATTTTAATCACGCCTTATTTAACATTTTCCTTGATTAAGTGATATCTAATTTCAATATGTTTCACACAGTAATGATGAACATGATTCTTTGCACGATCAATTGCACTCTTGTTATCACAGTAAATCACCATTAGTTGTTTCACCTCATCCCTAATTTCAGCCAGTTTTTTCTTCATACAAAGTAACTAAGTGCATGCCTTTGTAGAAGATATATATTTAGCATTAGTAGTACTAAGAGAAGTACTTTATTACTTCTTTCTCAGTCAGCCGACACATTTATTCCCAATATAGAATGTTCTACCACTGGTGGACTCTTTGTCTACCACATCACCAGCCCAGCCAACATCATAAAATGATGATAGTTTTCTATCACTTCTTTCAGCAAAGTATAAGCCATAATTTTGAGTACCTTTAATATACCATGTGATTCATTTCACCACCACCATATGTTCTTCCTTCATATTACTCTGAAATTGGGTTGTTAAGAATGTTGCAAAAACAATATTTGGTCATGTCGTTGTCAGGTACAGTAATCTTCCAATGATTCTCCTATACATTGTGGGATCCACAGAAGTCCCATCCTCATGCTTTCCAAGTTTTGTTCCAACTGAAATCAAAGTCAACATTGGTTTTTAATCATAAATATTAAATTTCTTTAGCATCTCTCTTGCATACTTTTCTGGATAAATGAAAGTTTAATCCTTCTTATGAATCACCTGAATCTCTAAAAAGTACATGATTTCACCAATCATAGAATTTTCAAATTTTGATTTCATGTGATTGGAAAATTCATCCACTGATCCATGTCTACTTCCACCAAATATGATATCATCAATGTATACTAGTACCATGAACTGATCTTTATGATATTTTTTCACATAGAGATTGTGATATACACCTCTTATTTTGAATTCGAGCTTCTTTAGATAAGAATCCAGTTGGGAATACCATGCTTGTGGAGCCTACTTAAAACCTTATAGAGACTTATTTAGTTTTCAAACCTTCTTTTCGTCAATACCAAGAAGAAAACCCACTAGTTGTTCAATTTAGACTTTTCTTCGATAACTCCATTAAAGAATATTTTCTTGACATCCATTTGAAACACTCTATACCATATTTGTACTACTATGGAAAGAAATATCCTGATTGACTTTAGTCTATTCACCAGAGAAAATGTTTCCTCAACATCGACACCTTAAATCTGTGAATATCCCTTGCACACCAGTTGCACCATATTTCAAATCACATTACCATGCTCATCATGTTTTTTCTTAAAGATCCACTTTGTACCAATCACATTGTGACCTTCGACTATCTTTAATAGATCCCATGTCTGATTCTTATCAATATGATCTAACTCTTTATTCATGGATTTCACGCATGATTCATACTTTTTAGATTCTTCAAAAGAGGATGGTTCTTCAACTGATAGAAATGCATATTGTGTATTACTTCTCATTATCCTTGTTTGTGTGGGTGTTGTCCAATCCCCAATGATGTTGGATTGATCAATGTTTGCTCTTCGATTTCGCCTTTGAGGTTCAACCAAATTATCTCCCTGCATGGTTTCATCTTTAGATTCTTATTTTAAGTCGACATCATCATGTGAATCCTGATAATTTTTTACACCTTCCTCTATTTCTATATTTTCATTTGCTCCATGTTCACATTCTTACTCGTCTTCTATCTTATCAGTATAGGAATTCCTTGAAGAATTTTTTGTTTTGTCTTCAATGATATTAACATAAATGCTTTCCAAAATCCTTACCAGGTTCTTATTGAAACACTTGTAGGATTTTATATTTATTGGATATCCAAGGAATATTCCTTCATCTACACTTTCACAATAATTTCCTTGATTTCATTCTTTGTTTCAGATGAAACATTTACTTCTAAAAACATGAAATTATTTCAAATAAGGCTTCCTTATATGCCATAATTCATATGGTGTCTTTGTCTCTACCATATAAATCCACATTCTATTTTTAATGTTCATTGAAAATTCAACAGCTTCTTTCTAGTAGTGGTGAGAGATACGACTCTCAATCAGAATAGTCTTAGCCATGCTGTTCACCTACCAATTTTGGAGCTCAACTCCTCCATTTTGCTGCAGAGTTCTCACAGAAGCCACCTCATACGGTATTCCATGTATTTTTAGGTAATTTTCAAACTCAATGGATGTTTATTCTCCTCCATTGTCAGATCTTAGAACTTTGATTGTCTTTTCAGTATCATTCTCGATAATTCGGTGATAAGTTTTCATGCAATCAAGCATTTGTTGCTCCCTATGTATAACCATCACGCAAGTAATTCTATTGTAGACATCAATGAAAAGGATGAAGTACCTCTCTCCATGAGTTCCTAAAATATTTATTGGGCCACATACATCTGTATGGATACGATCAAGAAGATGTGATTTCTTTTTTTCTTTTCCCAATAAGAACTGCAGAGTAGCTTCCCTTGTATACGAGCATCACATGACTTTTCTCATTCACGCTTCAGGTTGGGGATATCCATAACTATCTTAATCTTAGATATTTTTTCCATGTCTTTCTGATTAATGTTCCTCAATATCCGATGCCACATGTTGTTTTCTTCTTCAACTGTTAGATAGAAAATGTTATCTTTACTATGAACCTGATATAAGTTTCCATCTATTCTACAGCCTTTCATGAGAGAATTATATATCTTTCCCTTTATAGTTCATCCATTTTGATTGAATTTCACTATAAGTTATAAGTCATAGAGTTAACTCACGCTGAGGAGATTATGATGAAAACCATCCACATAAAGTACTTCAATTTTATTCAACTCTCCATTATCAAGATCAGTACTTCCACTACCTTTGATCTTCAATGCACCATCATTATCAAACTTCACCATTCCATCGACCCTTTTCTTGACATTCATTAACAGGTTATCATTACCCATCATGTGGGAAAAAAAATATACTATCAAGAATTCAGGTGATGTTTTTCTTTGTATCTTTGAGGGATACTTATACAAGATTGGATTTTTTTTAATTTTCCTCCTTTCTTTACATGAGATATTGGATCAAGTGTAGGACACTGATGGCCTTTGAAATCCCTCTTCCATGTACATGGGTTCTTCATATTTATACTCTTCTTCAAAATGAGAAAACCTATCTGAGATAGAAACACCATCTGGTTGGTGAGTATTCACCTGTCTCTGAGTGTTTTATGAAAATCTCATGTCATTCCACTACCTGAAATGTACAGCTTTATGGCCAAAGTTAGAACAATGAAAATAGTATCCATATAAACTATTTCTTTTATAAGACTTAGGATATGAACTTGTTCTCATTTTTTGACTTCTTAGATCATCCCCATTCAAATATCTCCTTTATTATTCACAATAATACATGGTATGGACCAGATAGCCACAGAATTGACATTTCATCAGTGGAAATGTATTCTCATTTATATTCCACCTCATGTTTCCTTTAATGGGAAGGTAGTTTTGCTTCATATAACTTCTGGATTCCTGAGGATAGTTTTCAGTTCTCCTTCCAGATGGATAGATGGTTTCTTTTTTAGAACTTTAGGAAACTTTTCAATGTGTCCAACTTCCTTCTTGTCTTTCTTTTGTCTCACTTTATTTATAGCAGTTTATGCCTCGACTTCACAACTCATTCCACTATTTCCCATGCAATAAGGTCTTAGATCACTCAAGATATTTTCAAACCCATATTAACCCTGCTTATCTCTTTCTATCAACTTAGTATATGATAATTTTTCAAATTGTATTTTCTTCTTTACTTCTTTTAAGTTTGATTCACTCTCGAGTTTTCTAATAAGAGTAATAACTTCCTCTTCGAGTCCCTCTATAGTCTTGGACTTCTCCTCTAGTCTGGATGTAATTTCATTAATGACCATTGTATTTTCTTTGATTCTAATCTTTAGTTCCACTACATCATTAGTCCTTTCAAGGATTGTTTACTATACTTTCACTAGTTCTTCTGATCATTCAATTTCATCTTCAAGCTGAACAATATATTCTGATGATTCTTCCACCATTAATTTCCACTTGGTGCATCTCTTACACTTATTCTCAAGCTTACCAAAATAATCCTTAAGTTTCAACTTGGGATCAGCATTATTTTTCAGCTGGTTATCTCTCGCTTTATCAGTGAATGGTTCTAACTTTTCAATGGTAGCCATCATGGAATCATGGTTTCTATTTTTAAATTTTGGTTCTTCTTATACACATAATTTATTATCATCATATTCCTCTTCATAAAAAAACTCTTATTTTGTACTTTATTTCTAGATTTGAATTCTACCATTTTGAGAAACCTTTTCTAAGGCTTCTCAATGTTTTTAGCTTCAGTCTCTTCATCATTGAAATTTTTTGAGCACTAAGAAGAAATGTTCCCAACTCTACCACAACAAAAGAAAATCATAAGTAGCTTACCTTAAAATTTTCCTTTTCCCTTTTTTAAATTCTTTTCCATGAGAGAAATAATTTATGTTTCTTCACTGTCTTCACCTCTACTATCTATTTATTTTTTTAGTTTTTTCATGGATTTGAATGTCATTTCCTTGATCACATGATTCGTAGCATCTTCTAGTTTGACTCTCATTTCATATTCTTCCAAGATTCTCAGTAGATCATCTAGAGAAAGTTTGGAAAGATCTCTTTCCTCAAGGGTTGACACCTTTGCACTGTAAAGGGGTGGAAGTATTCTCAAGATTTTTTTTACAATATAAATGTCTTTTATTTCTTCTCCCAATCCTTGAATTGATCCTACCACTTGAGTAATTCAATTGAATAATGAATATGTATTCTCATTAGGATGCATCTTCAGATTGTCAAACCTATTGCTCAGGACTTGAATTTTCACCTCCTTCACTTTGCTATCTCCTTCATAAATATTTTCAAGTTTATCCCACATAGACTTTGCTGAGGTGGAACTCGTCACCTTTAGATAAATTTGATAAGAATGATCCATAGTGAGATAATTCTACAATTTAGCATCTACATCAATAATTTTCCTATCAGTATCAGTCATAGAAATCACTGTTGGATCAGTAACTTGTATTCCTTGCATAGTAGAAAATAAGACTTCCATTCCAAGATATCTTAGATGAGATCTCATTCTGTTCTTCCAAATCTAAAAATTACTTCCATTGAAGAGTAGGATTCTCATGACATTGGATGAATTCTCTATGATGGAAAAGGATCGATCTAACACCAGTAACCTCTACCCTCTGATACCACTAGAAAAAACCTGGAACACCCTAAGAGGGGAGTGGGGAATTAGGGTGTAAATTTTTTCTCTTAAACTGATGGATATTGTTCCCATGTAGGTAGGAACCTCCTAAACTTGTCATGCAAATGCATGAAAAGATAGGACACAACAGTTTTACTTGGTTCAACCCAAAGGGCTATTTCCAAGGAGTATACGCCGGCAGTGTGTTGGTTGTACCAAAATCCACTAATCTTTACTAGATATTGAATACAAAGTTTCGGTCACAATCACTCTGTGATAGGGGAACTAACTTTAAAATGGTTTAGGGATAGCTCACTACATCCCTTGGATCACTTCTATCGACTCACCCTAGCTCACTGCTTTGAGAGAATTCTGACTCAGTTTACCAACTTGAAGGTCTCTTGAAAAGATTGGTATTGAAGTTTTTGTCTCTATTTAGCATGAGACACTACTTTTATCAAAAACCTGAGTAGATTCTCTTTTAAATCCCTATAAAATAAAACTTTATGTTCAAAACTGCCCTTTACAAAGCCCATTTGTGAACCAAACTCCTTCACAAAGCACCCCTGCCTTCACGGAACAACCTGCCCTCACAAATCTTCCTTGCTTTCATGGAACAACCTACCTTCACAAAGATTCCCTTCCCCCGCGAAACAACCTTCTCAAAACTCATTGATTCAACACGGAAAACCTCATCATTATGAATTTCTCTTTAAAAAACATTGAACATCATTTGAGACTTATAGTCTCTTTGTGATGCTCACGCTCATAGATAAATCTCAGTTCGCGAATCTCTTCGCGAACTCACAGTGTTTCCAGATTTTCCTTCAAAACATCAATAAAAATAAAGAGAGGTAGCCTTATATTTATAGGCTAGCCCCTTCATGAATTTCCATCACCTCTAGTAGGATTTTTTTAATCATCCAAATCGTCTTTGTCGTGCTCCTCCCTTCACAAAGAACCATGGAAATTCTCTGTTCACAAATATCATCATCATCGTAGATACTTCCGTCAAAACCCTTCGTAGAACCCATCGTAATTGTTAAGAATTCCATAAACAACTATAGAGGGCACTATTACCGATCGTTAATCTCTTCATGGTGCCCATCAAAATCACAAATCATTCTAGCAATGATCTTGAATCTCCAAAACTCATAATCGTAGGGAACTTCATATCCGATCGTGAAGCTCGTCGTAATCGTGAAGCACACCGTCAAAAAACTTTATGTATTCATAAAATAAAATTTTCATAGAATATATTGTTTAAACTCATGCATCTGCCACATTTTAATAAATCCTCCAAGAAAAATCACTTTTTACGTTGAAATCCATCCTCCAAATTTTGGGCCCCAAAATTTTGGTGAACACTAGAATGAGTCATCATCTTCAAAATTGTTGCATGCTTGAACTATATGATCCAATTACCTGAAATATACCTAATCATACATGTAAGGATTGACAATAAACACAAACCATACTACATTTCCAGTAATGAACATCCCTGGTTCTAACACCAAATTCGTTTAGTGATTATGAACCGAATGTCCACAAAACATCTGATATGAACTAAACTGATTTAATAAATATATAAGGCCTGTTAATAAATTAAATAAAAGGTATATTAATAATTTGGTACACCTAAAAATGTTTCTTGAGAAATTATAAAATAAATATAAGTTTTTTATATAGGATATAAAGTATGTACGTGGCGTGTTGGACTCAACGTAAGGGGTTTCTGAACTCAATTTCTTCTCAATGGGTTATATTACTTCTTCATTGTCTGTATTATGATAAGATTATGTGAGTAATTAAATCTGATTATTTTATGTTTTATTTTTACATGATTTATACAGATTTACATTTTTTACACATAATCACCTCATTGATTAATTCTCACTTCAATGTTACAATCTTTGTAATGAGTTTTCATCTCAATTTCCACTTCATTGAGACATATTTTATATGATGAACCTATTTTATTTTGTTTGGTTTATATAATTCCCCTTTTTATATTAAAAATTATTATCTATTTATTCTTGGTATTTAAATTTTCAATTCAGTCTTACTCTTTCAAGGGGTTACAATTCAAATACCAAATAGGTATGAATTTATTTTTACAATCTGATTTTTGAGATTGCTTATATTTTCATTGAATGAATCCTATAATATATCCTTAATAAACATCATATATATTATTATCTAGTGGATAATTGAGTAATTTAAATTTTTCGTTAAAATTTTCTCTTTTTTACTTTAATCAAGAAAATAAATATTTAAAAGAAAAAATTGATTGATTCCTCTTCTTGATCGAGATTATTTTTATTCTATATCCATATTTTTTTAAAAATTATTTTAGAAAATAACTTTTATTTAATTAAATAATTTATTATGGAAATAATATTTCATATTTAACTTTCTTTATAATGATTTGAAGGAATATTTCCAATAGGTTCATTTTTTACTTTCTTTTCAAAAAGTCAAAAGTAATGTTTCTTTTTAGTATATACAGTATTAATGGATTTTCCCACTACAATAATCATTTTATACTATTTATATTTTTATATAAGTTTCTCATGGTTTTATAAAGAAAATTATTTAATAAAAAAATTAATGTTTTTTCTTCCATTTTACTATATTCTCTAAAATACTTGATTTTATTATAAAACCTATATTCTTGATGAATTGATGTTTATCTTTTATCTCTTATTAGTTTTGTGGTCATTGAATTTATCTTGAAACAGACACTATATTATGATAATATTTCATCAGACGTTACATTTTTCTTCCATATCTATATTATTTTATCATGGATATGCTAATTACCTAAAATATATACCCTTTATACATACATTTTTTTACTCTGAAATTTAAATTATTGATAGGGTAAATCTTGATATTCCATATTTCTTAATCAATATAGATATTTTTTAATAAGGAATATTATTTATGAATTAAATTGATAATTCAATACATGAGGAATGCATTGGACATGCAATTATGAGTGGGGACCAGTTATAGATAGCCTCTTGATACGTCGATAGGTCTCTTGAGACAAACCAGTTGTCTTGCCTTATTAAATGGGTTTTGGTGTATACTTACCCATATTTGAAAGCATCTTGGCACAAGGCCTTGATCAAGACATCCAACACTATGAATTTCCTTTATTGAAAATTATGTTATTATTATCCATGATATTACTATATTGATATTATCCTTGGATGAATTTCATGATCAAGGTATTAATTAAATGTCATGTGTTTTCAAATATCTACCATTCCATATTGATTATTCTATATTTACTCATGATATATTACACTTTATGCAATCCTTACGGAGTTCTTTATATCGCCCTTATTTTTTTCCTTTCCTTAGGATATTAAGGATACTTTGAATGGGCTTCAAGTATGTTGAATATTTACTTTTATTATTTTATAATTTATTTCCCATATAAAATGGGAATCACGTATGTATATTTTTCTTCAATATTAATAAACTGATCGGTACTTCGTGATGTGATCCCTTGTATATTATTCTAATGTAATAATTTAACACTTTAATATTTTATTAAAAAAATAAAATTTATTTATTTTCTTCAATATCTTGTGTTATATGCAACACCCAGATTAAACAAACCACGATATACTAATAAAATATTATTATTTAATATGGTAGTTATAACCAAGCTGTTAAATTTGAAGTTATGAATAGGACTAACTAAATTATGAAAATTATATGTTTTATACATGTGTAAAATAATTTCATTGGTTATAAATTGATTATAAATGAAAATAAAAAATCATTTGAAAGTAATAGAAATGTTTTCTTGAAAACCTATTTTTATGAGCGCATTGCATTTTTTTAATCACTATTAGTGAATTATTTTAATTAAATTTATATATTATATTAATTTAAATTATTATCATTCATTTAATATTTTTCCAAGGCATTTTATAAGAATAAATCTAGTTTTATGCTTAAAAATTTACTTTTTTAAAAAGTAGTTTCGTCACGTTTTCCACACTTATTTAAAATTAATTTTTTATAATTTTAGAAAATTTATTTGAAAAAATAAACTTAATTTTTGAAATAAACAAGTCAAAATTATCTTAGAGTAAATTTATTATAATTTTTTGAAAATATTAATTTTTCGACAAATAGTCAAAATTGCTGATTATTATAAAACATTGTCTTTTCATTAAAGAATTTCTGAAGTTCCATTTTGTTTTAAAATTGTTTTAAAAGTATAATTAGTTAAATTATATTATTATTAATCAAATATAGTTTATTTTAATTTATTTTATATTAATCTTTGATATAAAAACTTTTAATACTTAAGAAAACTTTTTCTTTGTTAAACCACGTTTTCATCACACTTGTGCGTTTGATTTTAAATTAAATTACACCAATTAATTGAATTGAATTTGTTAGAATTTATTCCATATTTTTAATAATAATAATTAATATTATTTAATATAGTTAACTTAATTTTTTTCATAATGAATAGTAAAAATAAATTACAGCAGTTAAGGTTACAATGGGTTTACCCGGGGTTAAACCAAAAGATAATGGTAAGTTTTCAAATTAAACTTGTCTAAATAATATTTTATAGACATATTTAATCCTTATAATATCCCAAATTTGAATATATTTTCATTTTTAAGAATTTATCGTGGGAATGACTTTATCATTTTTGTATTCTTTTTTGAAATCTCCAAGTTGTTTCCAAGTGGGTCTTCTCCCCCGCTTATAAAAGGGCACCTCCTATACTATCCTATCCACACTTCAAGACCCTTTTTTCATCCAATACATACCTAAAACCATTTATTAAATACCTTTCTACATCATATGGGACTTTTTATTAGGAACCCCTCTTAAGAGGGCTTTTGGTGCTAACCTAAAGTGGTTGTCTGAAAAAGAGGTATCATTCTTAACTGAGTGTTTTTATTTTATTTATTATTACACATCCTTGAAATATTATAAAACCATTATGATATAATAAAATAATTATTTGTAATATACTGAGATTTTTTTATTGTAAAAATCTATATCCTTCTCCTCTTCCATTAAATGGGAAATGAAATTGTTGATCGTGTGTACGGCGGACTACCGCCTCGCGAACCAATGCAGTTCATTTTCCATCACCAACTCTCACAGATAAATATAATAATGTAATTAAATTATATATATAATATTTATTAAATAATTATACATATAAAATTACAATATCATGTCTACCTTATTTCCTTCTAATAGGTTGAAAAACGATAATATCGCTCGTGCGTATATTTGGATTATCGCCTCCACGAAATGATGTGATACATTTTTCATTTTATTTTTACATGTATGGTAAAAATGATATATTATATATATAATATATGTATTATATAACAATTATTATATAAATTTTAATTAATAGTTACCTTTATTTTATTCCATCCATCAAAAAATGGAAACAACGTTCATGTGTACGTACGACCTACAGTCTCTATGAACGGTGTAATTCATTTTTCTATCTATGATTTTATGGATGAATCTAAATATGTATATAATTAATTTATATTATATTTATGTCATGATTAAAATTATTTATATGATTTTACTATAATAAAAGTACAAGTAACAAAACTACAGAACCAAAACATACATGAAAAATGAAGCAGTTATCACCCAAAACAGTTATTTAAAAATAAAATTATTAATAAACAGGTGGTAAAATGTTATAATTAAATCATATATGGTTTGATATATATATATATATATATATATATATATATATATATATATTATGGTTATATAATATATTTATAATAAATATATATTTACTATACTATATTTTTGAACACATACGAATGAATTCATACCTAAGGTTAGGGATTTTCTTCCCACTTTAATTTCTATGAGATACGTTTTATATTCACCACTTGTTTATTTTTGTGTGGTGTATATGATATATATGAATGTATTTTATGATTATTCTTATGAAATTTATGGTTATTTACATATCCATGTAAGTTTATTTCCATCATGGGGATTATGATTCAAAATTACCAAAGTGGTAAGGGTTTTATGATACAATCTCATTATTTATTAGGATTGTCTATGATTATACTTATGATGATGAAATATTATAATCTATATCAAAAGAAACTAATGAATTTTATTTTACTTTGGTTATTTATATAAATTTCATATTTTCTTTTTATTTTACACTCTTTTTGCACTCAATATTGAAAAATAATGTTTTTAAGGAAAAACTGACTTTATTTCTCTCTTCGATAGAAAACCTTTTCTCTTCCAAGTCCATATTTTATAAAATGTTTTCAATAATATTTTTAATATTTTCCAAATAATTTTTAAATTCATTTTTACCCGTGATTTAATTTTTACAAAATAGTATAAAAGGAATCTTCTTGTCATTTTCTAAATAATGTATTTTTTGACTTTATTTAAAAAGGAGTTAAAGGAATGTTTTCTTTTAACTTATACAGAATTTATGGAATTTCTAGCCATCATGAACATCCAATGATTTGAAGATTTATTTACAAGTTTATAATTTTGTTTTCAAATAAATTTTTTTCTTTAATATTTTTTAAATTTTTAGATTTTAAATGAGTGGTTTCAAAATGGAAAGGTTATTTTTCTCAAGAATGATTTAATTGTCTTTTTGTGGAATTTATATTTATAAATGATGAAAACATTTGATATTTCTTATGTTTTATAAGGTATTTGATTCAATTATACCATCCTTATTCTTTATTTGGATGGTTTGTGATTATAATGATGAGAATATTATGAAACACATTAATTTTTCATGGGTTTTTCTATGATGTATTGATGAAATGTTTATGAAATCTGATTTCTTTGCACGGGTTATGATATAATGATATAATGGGTGTTTGATGATTTTATAGAACACATATATATGGATTAAATTATGTTAGGGGTGGGCCCAGAATTATATATCCATCTAATTCATTGGGTAATGTTTTATATCTCATGAGATAATTATGGGAAACAAGTCATTATGTTTGATCCACTGTAGGAAACAACTTGATGTGATTGATCTGTTATGGGAAACAAGTTAATGTGATTGATCCACTATGGGAAATAGGTGTTTATTCTTGATTTGTTATGATTTGATGGTCTCGATAGTAAATCTTGACATATGAAATACTTTCTATACTTATGATGGTGCCTCACTTATATGATATGAACTTATGGTTCATGATTGATTTATGATGATTTCTCACTCTTATGATTCATGTATTTGAAAATGATAATGTTTTATGCCATGAATCATGTTTATGGTCTATGATAGATTAGGTATGAATATTGTAAGTTATTTTCATGATATCATACCCTTATATGTATCTTATTATTACATATGATCATTGATTTATATCTCTTATATTTACCCTTATTGGGAATCTAAGTTAACTCTTTCTTATTTTTCCTTACCTCGGGTTATGAAGAAAGTTTTTAACTAGGTTATGTCTATAAAGAGTACTAAATGGGAAGATCATTGTGAGACATGTTTGAGATCTTTAATAAAATAATTATATTATGTATATATCCTCCAAATATACTAAACCTTTATGGTCCTCATGTGAGTATTTGTGAAATGTATTAAATATAATCTAAAAAATATAATATTTATATATGAAATGACTGGTTCATTATAGTTGGTATCAAAGAAATGTTTAATTAACATTTAGAAACTAGGATGAGAAAACCTTATTGAGAAGCCTAGGGATAATTAAAAGTATTGGAAAAAATCCTAGGATTTTGGTGAAGGATAGAGTGAGTGATTTACAAGAAATTACATCCTTGTCTTGATACTATAAATAGATGTGGCTCTGAAACAATTGAACCGTAATGACCTGAACTTTTATAAATGAATTTCTTTTTATTTGAATAAATGTCTTATTAAGTAATATGTTTATAGAAAAAACACGAACTATATTGGTCTCTTATAACCTATCATGTTTTAAAATAATGTTAAGAATCATAGTTGTATAGTGACCATTAAGGTGAGTATATATTAAGGATTATTATAAATTCTAATTTACATAAGTGGAAGAAGCTATGCCCTAGACTGCAAGGATCGTACCCTATGAATCCCATTTATTAGATCTTCTAGAAAGATAGCATCACTGAGATTTTATCTTGACCAATCCTAAGACAAGATTCAATAACTAAAGCATGAATGAACCCATTTATAGGAGAAGTTTAATCTTATCAAGATCATGGCCCAAACCATGTACATTTAACCACATAATGAAAATATCACCATCATGAACCTTACCCTTAGGGCGTTCATTATTGTAATAAAGGGTTATGTATCTATACCCTAATAGTATGAATTTTTATATGTTTATTTTTTTATAATAAAATATTGATTATATTTATTATTTTATTACTACTTAGAAATTATTAAATAATAAGTTTCATAAAATTATATTTTAATAAGATGAAACACAAATTGCATTTATGGGAAATATATAGTTTTAATCAAGACAATATTTTTAATGGATTTAATAATTTTTTAAACGATTTATATTTTAATAAAATATTAGTATTAAATAATATTTATTAAATATAAATGATAATATAATTTTACATAGTCAAATATAATTTTTATAAGGGTCAAAAAACTGTTAATGTCATAAAAACTAGTATTTTTTAATAAATGGGGATTTTTTATTTAAAATTGTAAATTCTAATATTTAAATAATTATTTTGATAAAATAAATATTATTTTCGAAATTTTCCCATCAAAATTATCCAATGGTTATTTTTTTCATAATTTTCTGAGATAGTCTAATTTTTTCATAAAAAATAAATACAGTATAAATATATGGTGTGTATTATGATATTATAATGACCCAAAATTGAAGTAATATATTCCATAAAAGGAATATATAACCAAATATATATTTATCCTTTAAAATAATGTGTTTTAGTTGTCATTTTATTAATTTTATAAATTATTAATGAATCCTCCAAAATCTATATTATATTTTAAGGTTTTAAAATCAATTCTTTATAAACATGACACACTTCCACATCAACAAGGGTATTATTTTAATGAGATAAGTTATTAAACAATTAAAATAACTAAAACCACTCCATATTTATAGAAATCATGGGAAAACCATAGTATGGCTTGTGTTTTTGATTACTTTATCATATAGAGTCCAAAACCTAAGTTTGGAAATTAATAAAGAACACTCCTATCTTTTTTTATATAAATTCACACAACCTATCATTTCTCTTAACTAAAAAATATTGGAGAATGGAATTAATCTTTTATAACCTATTAATATCCCTCCCAAGGTTTCCCTAATCTCTCAAGAAGCTACTCTAAAGCTTTTAGAAGCACCCTCTCATGGTATGGGATCCTCTCCTTCTCTTTATTAAAGTACATCATTTATGTTATACCTTTTTCATTTGTTTATATTGGGATATATTCTCATACATACCCCTTACTACAATTATAATTTCAATTTGATAATATACCCCTTTATCTCACATTAATCTCTCACATGAATCATTTTATACCCCTTTTATACTGCTAAAATTATCCTACTATTTTTCTATGAAAAAGTTTTATAGTGTGAATAATCATTGGCATTTACACTCAAGGGTATAAACCGAGATACACCTATCCTTAATTGATTAGGTAATTCCATGTATGTAACCCACACTCCTAGATGTTTTTATTAAATGTGAATAAATATGTCCTTATATATAATGATCTATGTGGAACACATAAGCATGTACATATTATGATGGGTGCGCCTAGATAGTGCTCCAATGCATTGTGTAATATTTTAGTCTCATGAGATGTCATGTATGTGATTAGGGAGTAAACCTGATACATTATGGGACTTTTTCCACCATATTATGTTGTCTTATAAGTTATCCTTGACTTATGTTTATGTCATGATTTATGTTGTTTTCACATTCCCATGTTGCCTTTATGCAATCTTCTTATATAATGATTCATTGTTTAAGATTATTATTCTAACCCCTATTATGTTACCACGATATTCCTCTTGTATCACATGTATTGATTTACCTTATTATTTTACTTGTTTATTCTCTTAATTAACTTTATAGCTCACCCTTTTCTTAAGTATATCCTCAGGTTATCCCATACAGTTTTAGAAGATCCATGGAATAAAATAGCATGTTGTAGAGTTTTTTTTATAATGTTATTGTATCTGATGTTCAAACTGTTATGATATATACCTCACCACCCAAATTCACTAGACTTAAAAATCTTTTAGGAAGTGTTCTTTTATGTAATAAATCCTGTATTAAAGTGTATTAAATACAAGAGTTTTCATAGTTGGTATCAAACGAAAGTCTATTTATTTTTGGGATTGGGATTAGAAAAATATAGTAAAAGCCTTATAGATAATACTAAACATAATAAAACATCTTTAAATTTTGGTAAATTATAGATTAAGTGGTTTCCAAGAAAATTTGTCCCTATATATATACTATAAGTAGATGTGGATCTGGAATAGAGGTACCTAGGGGTAATAACCCCAAAAATAGATAATTAAGCTAGACTCAGTTGTCACCTGGTACACGAAAATGGGCCTTATTACACACCTAGTTTAACACTCCCAAGGGATATGTTTTGATAAATTCATAAGCTCATTATGATCCATTATTAAGGGAATAAAAATTCCTATAAGATTTTATGTTAAGAAATAGATCATAGATAACTTAGATTGAAAACCAAGAAATTAATAGGTTAAAGAATACTTTCCATTTATGAGTTATCCCTTTAATGTTCATGGTTTACCATTTATGTGTTTAATAATTTAAAAATACTAATCCCTACTTTTCCCTTTATTCTATCCAATGGATGAAATTAGGAGAAACCAAACCAACAACCAATGTGAGTTATAATGAAACGAATGCCCAAATTAAATGCCCAACCTAGTAAGAGAATGAATCATGAACTTCATTATGATGCTTTCTCAATTAAATCAAGTTTTTAACTTAAACTTTAATAAAAAGTAATACCCAAATCCCCCTAATAAAGGGAAAGTTTCAACTGAGACCTTTATGCAAAAAAGGACTCTGACTTTCAATGGATCTTCAGATCCCTTAATCATGGAATAATGGATTAAATCCATTGAGAAGATTTTATCCATACTTCAATGCTCTAAGAAAGAGAAGGTCATGATAGATATTTATCATATAGAAGGAGAATTTTATTGGTGTATATTGGTCAACAATAAAAATCTTGAAGAGGAGATCGAATCAATGAAGTGGAATAAATTATGTAAAATGTTTTTCAAAAAATATTTTCCTCTCACTCTTCAACAGAAAATAGAGGGGGAATTTCTTAGCCTTAAGAAAAGGGACAAAAAATCTAGCAGGGTGTACAAGGAAAACATCACAAGAATTTCACAATACACCTTTGACTTTTTCATTACCCCCAGGTAAATTTGACCACTTATTTGGTGGGATGAAGCTGATTTAATGAAAATCCTTGGAAATTTAGGACTTTGAAAACTATGAGGAAATTGTATGATGTTCTCCTAAAGTTGAAATGAAGATCAGTGAATCTCAAAGTTATCATGTGGATAAGAAGTGTAAAATGGAGTTTCATTTTAGGGGTATGATGGATAAATATAATGGTGGAGAGAAATCCCAACATACCACTTGTCAAAAGTGTGGGAAGAAGAATCCTGAAAATTTCCTAAAGGGGATGAGGAAATGCTTTGGGTGTGGGAAGGAAGGGTGATTAACTAGTGATTGATGATGGGAGAAACCCATAAATGTGATGGAAGAAAGGAATGATCTAGTCAAACCTCATCCAATGGTGTAGTATTTAAATTTCAAGAAAAAATGGTAATTAGTCAAGCTAATTCCCTATGCTAAGGATTTTCAGAGATAATAAAATCCAAAAACCTATAAGGAAGTAAGGAAGAGCTTATGCCATCACAAATAATGAGGTGGATCTTGAAAATTAAGTGATGAAACGTATTATATTTATTCATTCAAGTATATAAAATGTATTTTTTGATTCTGGTTCTATACATTCTTTAGTATTATTCAAATTTAGTAAAACTATTCAAGCACCACCAAAAAACAGAAAATTGAAGCTATCGATGAAAATGGAAAATGGGGAAATTATTACTTCCCAAGTATATAACTTATACCATATCAAAATTCATGGGATTAAATTACTAGATATCCTTGTAATACTCCCTTTATTTTAATTTGATACAATTCTAGGTATGGATTATCTTTCTTTATATAAATCCAACATAAATTTCCAAGAGAAGTAAATCACCCTTTGTATCGCGAATCTCCCTCTAATTCTATAAAATTACAAGGAGGTGGATGAATATATTTTAGTATCGTCATCTCAATAATGGATATTATTACATTATGAAAAATAATATCTAGCTCAAATGATTGACACTAAGGAAAATATCATCCTTGATGACATGCATATTCTAAGGGAATTCGCTAATGTATTTTCTGAAAAATTTATTAGTCTTCCTCCAAGTTGTGAGGTTCACTATGGGGTGCAATTTTCCTCTTCACCAAGAAGAAGTATGGGTCAATTAACCTCTAAATTTATTATCATGAGCTCAAAAGGATCATGATAAAGAAAAAGTATCATTTTCCATGGATTTATGACTTATTTTATCAGCTATGTGGAGCCCAATAATTCTATAAGGTGGATATTTGGTTAGGATAATATCAAGTAAATGTGAGGAAGGAGGATATCCCCAATACTGTTTTTCATAAAAGGTACGGGAACTATGATTTCATAGTGATTCCATTTGGGGTCATGAATTCTCCAGTAATATATATGGACTTGATGAATAGATACATTATATATCACTTCAAAAAATTATTGGTATTATTTATAGATTATATTATTATCTACTCTAAAATCAATGAAGAAAATGAGAAGCATTTGAATACTATATTAAATACCTTATGGAAAGAAAACATGTATGAAAAGTATAGTAAATGAAAATTATGGTTTGATAAAGTAATATTACTGGGGAATTTTATCACCAGCAAAGGAATATATGTGGACCCTTCAAAAATATTTTCAATCTAAGGATGTACTATACAAACATCTATGATGTAAATTTATATTTTCCTTGGATTATCTAGGTACTATCATCAATTTGTGAGAAACTTATCACAATTTTGAAGCCCAAAAAACAAGATTAATTAGAAAGGATTAAATTTTTCCTAGACTGAGGAATTTAATGATATATTTAAGGATCTAAATAAGATTCTAATCATTGCACCTATTCTCACATTACCCACCATCAAGAATGATTTTTGATCTACTGTGATGCATCCAAAAAGGGATTTGGTTTTGTAATCATGAAAGATGAAAAATTGATAGCTTATTCCTCCCTCTAACTAAATATCCATGAGAATAACTACTCAAATTAGGATTTATAATTGGATACAATGATATTTTCATTAAATATTTGGCAACATTATCTCTGTAAGGACCCATGTTTTTTCAAACTGAAATTTGATTGCTTTTAAATGATCATGAGGGGTAAAATTGTCTTTTTATCCTAGAATAAAATCTTGGATAATTTTTATAACCACTCTATTGGTCCTATAATAGGGTTTCTACTTAAGATAAGAGTTTTTAATAATTTCTAGCCATTCGATATTTCATGTAATAGTAAATATTTGATATTTAATTAATTAAATATTAATTTATTCACACACGTTCATTTGGATATATCTTTTGAATAGAGTGAAGGATTGAGATTATATCTCTATAATTTAATCTAGAATGGTTATTTTTTCCTAGGTAGGGGATAAACTCATGTAGATCATCGGGGCCAGGGCCAAACCCCTTTTCGTTTTTCTTTTTTTTATTTTTTCCCTTTTTCTGTTCTCTTTTCTTCCCTAGTCTATCATGCATGCCCCCTATAGGATTCTTTAACCATGAATGATAGATGAGAGATAAATATAGAGAGATAAATGGAGAGAGATAAATAGTTTTGTAGTGTGTGATGTACCACCATGAATCTTGGGAGGATTCAGATCATCGTGCAATAGTTGCAGAGCTCAAATATGGGAAAAGCTTCGGCTGATTCCACCCAAAGGTCATTAATTTTTAAGTTTATTTCATATATCTTAATATATTTACTTTTTTATAGTTTTATATCCCTATTATCACTTCTTAGGAACCATTTAGGGTTGATCTATATATTTTGAGGATAAAATAGGGTTTTATGCCGATTTGAGGGGTTTCTTGTTCAAAAATCATGATCACATGACATGTAGTTCAGGAACAGACACCATTTTTCCTTCCTATTTAGGGATGATTATATTTTTTAAAGTAAACCTCATGTACTATGAGTACATTACATATACTGGTACTCATCCATGTAGTTTATTACATATTCAAATAACTCATTTGAGGGCACATGGCCATGTAGAGTACATGGCCATACCTTATGTGGGTGACACACCATGTAGAAGTACACAGCCAAGAAAAATACATGTACAGGCCATGTGAGGTATACGGTAAGTTACCTTGTGTAGGGTAAATGTCATGTACATAGTATACATGTCATGTACATGGGATTTACATTCCATGTTCTTCTGAAGTACATGCCCAGGTGAAGCTTCGAGGTTACTCACCATGTACCAGGGTATACATGTTGTGTACTCCTCCCTTTCTACCCTTTTGATGGTTTTTTTATCTCCATTACCTAGAGTCATAATTAGAAACATGAGTAGTCCATTTTGAGCATCCTTCTGTGTATATCATGATGGTGAAACCATTGAGTTGATTTGAGGAATCCTAGGAGATTTTTTTTGGATTTTTATTAAATAGAGAGGTTTTTCCTCTAGTAATTGAATCATGTTATATTCTGAGAGTGATACCCTTGATCTAAGATGGTCTATGAGCCATCTATCTAGTATAATGTTCAAATAATTTTTCTTTTGGTACAAGATTCCATCTTATATTTTGACCTAGAGGATCCTAGGTAGGATTCCTTAACCTTACTACTATTTCTGAGGGTCCCTTATGGGATGCCTTCACTTATATACTAACATATAGAATCCCTTATAGTATCCCTCTACTTGTTTACTCCTTCTTAGTATCCCATTTATGATATATTTTCCTACGTATATTGTGTCTAAGGGTCCCATGTAGGACACCTCTTCCTTTGTGGTGGCTAGTAGTATCCTAAGAGGGATCCATTTTCTTATATATAGACCTCAAGGATCCTATGTAGGATGTCACTATTAACTCTTACTCTTTTCAATGATCTTAAGAAGGATGCCACTTCTTACTTTTACTCCTCTAGATTATCCCAAGTAGGATTCCTCTCTAGTGTTATGACTTAGGGGACCCAGTGGGTTCCCCAATATTACCCGACCTTGAGCTAATATGATGTGGTTTTTGGTATATATGGTATTGGGTGTCACCTTAGAACCTGTACCTAAATCTAAGCATATGAGGTTGTGGAAGTAATGGTGGTTTTAGAAATTATCCACCCTTACTTTTTTTAATGCATTCACATGATTATTATTGATGCAGCTGTGATTTCCAGAGTTACTTCCTAGTATTTGGATGATGATCCTAATTAAATGTAGTATATGATAAGAATGTCCAGAGGTACTTCCTAGGAACCAACTTTTAAGCCTACCTTATAGACTATAGAAATAATTGTGTGACATTTATGATCATAATTTTAGTATGAAATTGACAGTGTGTGATAGTATGGAGTTTTTTACCTTGTTTGACATCAATACACTCTATGGACTCGAGGAGGACACCTTGGTCAATGACCTTGGGTCCTGGACCATGTAGTTCTATATGATACTGATTTTTCTTGGGATGTGATATGTGGACTCAAGGAGGATGCCTTAGTCAATGGCCTTGGGCCCTAGCCCATGTAGTTCTATATTATACTGAGTCTATTATGGATTCACTTTGTGGACTCGAGGTGGAAACCTTGGTCAATAGCCTTGGATCCTAGCCCTAGTAAGTCTATATTTTACTAAGTTTTCTATGGATGATCTCTATTGACTCAAATAGGACACGTTGTTCGATTGACTTGGGTCCTGGACCTTTTAGGTCTGATATATTTTACATTTTTCATAGGTCGTAGTTGATGAAGTGCGATCATTATAGGATTGTCTGTTAGTACATGTAATCCTTCATTATAGAGATTATAGGTAAGCATGTATGATCCCAAGGCTAGGAAATGTATCCCCTATAGTAAATTATCTTACTCAGAGACATTTCTAATATTTCCCATAGTAGGTATTGTCGATCAGGATTACAGACCCAAGGATCTACTATTGTTGATTTATGTTATTGTTCAACTTACTCATATACATATATATATATGTGTGTGTGTGTGTGTGTGTATGTGTGTGTGTGTGTTTATTCATGGGAATATATGTATACATATATATATATATGATGGAAATTTCCCAATTGACTAGGATCAAAGACCCAGGGATCGAATGGGGTTTCATTTTATTTATTTTATTTATTATTTCTAGTTTTTTCTCATCTAAGATGAGAATATTTCATGAGCATGCACTTATGACATCATATTTATAGGTTCATCATTGGGGTGTCCTATTGAAATTATTTATCACCCATGTACATGAACCTCGGTGTCCATGTTGACTTTATGTTTGCTTTTTAGGTTGATCATTGATACATGATGGAATGGTTGAGGCCTAGGGTTTCATGATCAAGAGGAGATGATCATGTGGATTCTTATGATCGAGAAAATATTCTATAGTGGATTCTTACAATTAGGCTAGAGCATCTTGAAAGTGTCTTGGAGACCAAGTATGTGGTCCATCTTGGAGTTTTAAGGAGATACCTATACTTTTATTTTGGTTTCCTTTATTTACTCCTTCATGTATGGTAAACCTAGTAAGGGATCAGAGTTGTATGAATAACATGGATATTCAGGCCTTTATTACATTCCATTTCATTTATTACTACCTAGTTTATATTAATTTATTCCACACTCTGTTTAAAACTATTATGGATGATATTTAGTTATTTTTTCTATTGTTACTGTAATGTGAGGTTATAGTCTCCCCATTATACCACCTTTAGATCCTCACTACTAGTTGGCAGCATCTAGTGTATGGGGAGGCATTCTTAAGGCTTGGTGGGGAACCAGCTCAGGGAACCATTTTAGTAGAATCTAGGTCAAGATGTTACAAATTAGTATCATATGTGTTCCATTCCTATTGTATTACTATTTGGGATATAGTTGATAGTATTATTAAGAATTTTTTAGAATTTATGATGAATATCAGACTTGTGTGTCGAGAACACTTATTCTGGTAGAAAGTCTATGTTGGGAGGGATATGGTATTGTTGTTATTAATTTGTGATGTTATAGTTTTATATGACTTTTAATTTTATTAATGCATATGTTGTGTAGATTTTATAAATTATTGATGGATTTCTGGATCTTAGCCACTACCAAGAGGCCAATGATTGATTTTGACTCTTTCCTAACAGAGGAAAGGGTCATCTCATGCTTCATATTTGGCACGTAGGATTCACATGTTATAGAGTTGATAGTGTGTGATTATTACTAATGACATATGAACATTTTTTAAAGTGTAAACAACAACCTAAAAGTTGTTTTACCATATAGGTTATTGGTGGAATTATACTCAATTGGGTTGACTTTTATATATAAATATATCATTCTGATGGAAGGCTATGTGGATCTATGGTGAAATGTTTTACGATGAAGTTGATGACTCGGTCCTCATGAACAGGGGGTTTAGTGACCTTAGTAGGTCAATAGGGAATATGGTCCCCATGTGTTAAATCCCTCATAGGGTGTTTTTACTTAGGTTAAATTATTTAAAGTATTAGTAACAACCTATATAGTGTTTTACTGCATATCTTGGAATGACATTCTACTTAACTGAACCACATACTTAAGATATTACATGGATCATTAAGGTGGTTCTATGAAATTATTTTTGTCCCTTATAGGTCAAACTTGGCATTTGATTCCTTCATTTATGGTGATATGGCCATGTCATTGTGTATGGTACCAAAATATACCTAAACATTTGTAGTGAACTAGACCTTGAGGGTGTATTACCATATGAATATGTCTGTTGAGTGTCAATTAATTATCTTTTCTAAATTAATATTATGATACTCTATGGGGAAGTACCTTATGAGGATACTTAGAGAGGATCAGGGCCCAGGTAGGCTGATGCTTGATTGTTTTGACCCTTCTAGGTTGATGTTTTGTTTACATATTTTAGAGAGGTTTGATAGGTGCATTAGATGCCTTGCATTGATATGGGTGTAAGGTGATGAATCATGAGATGTGACCTTGGATAGGTACAACATGGTGGCTAGGTTGTCAGACTTAATTACCTATTTTTGAGACGTAATCAATAGGTATAGGTGGAAGGCCTAGAGACCCATAGTTTTGAATCATAACCTTGTAGTTCAACGTCCATTTTGATTGATGGAAACCTATAGAGGGGTTGTATTGGTTTTATGAATGCCTTTTTAGGAATTTATCTTTATTGTATTCTCTTATTGTGACCAATGTACAGTAGATGCTCAGGTTTTTTGATATAGTCTTGTTGATGCCTTCAGTTTCTGAGAAAGCACTTAGGGTGCTTTTGTTTCAAGACTGGCTTTAATGGGAAGGACTATTTGGGTTCCTGGTCGAATCAACAAATAGTTATGTCGTTGATTCTTAAATTTTGGATAAAATATCATCATGTGATAATCATTCATAGAATAAATTCTAGAACAAGAGATGTGCTTGATTTAAAATAGGAGTTACAAGGGGAATTCTAGATTAATGATACTGAAATTCCTTGTAGCATGGTCATCTTGGATTGAGTATAATATGACTCAAGGGAGTATGATTTGTGAGATTTATGGGTGTGAGGGTTTGTACACCTGTTATGTTATTTGAAGTAGGAAAAGGTTTACATTGATGGTGTGTGGTTTCATTTAAATCATTAATCGTTGGGTGGCCGCATGAAAACCAAGGATTGACGTTTTTAAAGAAATGATGCATTCCTAATTTATCATGTTTTGTGATAAAAGGATAAATTTCCTTCCATGGTAGAGGATACATCAATGATAAATCAGGTGTCATGAGGTAGTTTACCCATGGTTGGACTTGGACATGCATAGTCAGAAGATGTGGTGTTAGGAGTTGGTTAAAGGAAAGTATAGCAGGTTTTTTGTGAGTGTGGCTCAGAGAGAGGTATACATGCTTATTAATATAATCTTAGTGTACTCATATTCTATATGTTATCATTCTCTACATATTGATATCATCATGAGTATATAGAGGGATCATCCATTATACACAAGTATTCTTTTATTTTAAAAATATTTCCTAGTTTGATAAAGGAACTGGATGAGGTTATGCTCTAGGAGTGGTATAAGGTAATCCATATATTGGGGAGTTCACCATTATCCATTTGAGGGTGGTTACCCTCATGATGAGTTTAAATTAAATATTTTCCATGGAAACCATTCTTGGGAAGCGAGAATGGTCAATTATTTATACTTTTGCATTAGAGCTCTTCTATGAGTGGTTCTGAACACTCCAGTTAATGTTTATGACAATGGAAGAAGTGTGGACCTTTGATCTTATATCATAGTTTTAGGGAAATGATAATTATTCTCCTTTGGGGTGTATTATTATATTGATCATGATTGAATTTCTCTCGTGATGGGAGAGTTATTAACGTTATGAGACTGGTCGTTGGATGGTAAAGATAGCATAGTTGTGCATATGCTTAGGATGATTCCATGACTATGTTTAAACACCAAGGATTGTCTATAATGAGAAGGGTTATGGTAGTGATAATTTAAGGGCCCATGTTTTTTCAGACTGTAATTTGAGAAGAAATTTTATTTTTTTTCTTTTATGTTCTCATGAGGGGTAAAATGGTATTTTTTTTCCAGAAGATGATCTCAGATAATTTTTATAACCACCCTATTGGTCTTGGAATAGTATTATTACCCTAGGAAAATAGTTTGGTATAATTACAAACCATTAAAATTTTTATGGAATAATAAATATTTAAATAATTAAATATTAATTTATTCGTACACATTTGTTTGGATATATATTTTGAATGGAGCATTGGATTGAGATTTTTTATTTTCTGTTGAGTCCTAAATGGGAAATTTTTTCTAGGTGGGGCATAAACTCATGTTGGGCATCGGGGTTGGTCTTGGGCCCCTTTTCCTTTTTCTTTTCTTTTTCTTCTTTTATTTTTACTTTGTTTCCCTTTTCTTCCCTATATTCTTATTAATTCCCCTTATATACTTCCTTATTTGAAAATGAGAGAGGATAGGGTGATGGAGAGGGAAAGGGAGAGGGAGAGAGGAAGGGAGGTACTACTGTGGAGATCAGGAGGATCTGGATCATCATGCGGCAACTACAAAGTCCAAATACAAGTGAAGTTTCATCAAATTCTACCCAAATGCAGGTTGTTTCTAAGTTTATGTCATATATCCCTATACATTTACCATTTTATAGTTTTATATCCCTATTATCACTGATTAGTACCCCTATAGGGTTGATCTATAACTTTTTTGGAGAAAATGGGGCTTCAAGACAATTTGAGGGGTTCCCCATTTGGAAACCTCGATCACACCACGTGTAGTTTAGGAAAATATGTCATGTGTTCTTCCCATTTGAGGAAGGTGGTTTTTTATAAGTATAATCCATGTACCGATACTCATCTATGTAGTCGAGTACATGGATAGACAGCCCACATGAGGGCACATGGTCATGTAGAGTACACGACCATAACCTGTGTGGGTCACACACCATGTAGAAGTACACAGCTTGGTAAAATCCATGACCAATCCCTATGAGGTACATGTAAATGTTCCTCATGTAGGGTACATGATGTTTAAATTCTATACACACCATGTAAATGGTATTTACACACCATGTCCGACTGAATTACATTCCCAGGTGAGGCTTTGAGGGTACATGTCATGTACCAGGGTATACACATCGTGTACTCCTTCTTTGATACCCTTTTGAGGGTTTTTCATATCTTCACACCTTCGGGATGGAATTGGAAACATGATTATTTCATTTTGAGAATATTCCCATGAATATCATGATGGTGAAACCCTTAATGTGATTGAGGACTCCTAGAAGGAATTTCAGGATTTTTACTAAACAGATAGGTTCTTCCTCTAGTAATTCAATCTGGCTATCTTCTAAGAGTGAGACCCTTGATCTGAGATGGGATATGATGTAACGACCCAATATTTCATTAATAAAAATTCCTCTTGATCTAATTAAATGTATTATTATATAAAATGGTTATATAACATATGCACTTTTTTGATTTTATGATTTTGGTTTTCAAAATACCATTAAGAATTGTTATTGTTGCTAATATAGTCATTGAACAGTGATCATGTGATTAGTATAAATATAGGGCTTTAACAAATCCAATTTACTCAGACAAAGGAAGCGATGGCCTCATCCAGTAGAATTGATCCAAACGAAGCCCATTTTTCGGATCTCAGAATGGATGTGGTGTCACTAGGCTTCACTCTTGACCAAGCCCAATCCAAGATTCAACACATTAAGCTCAAACAGAACCACCTATAGGAGAAGTGGAAGTTGATAAAGATTATCACCCGAGCGATGATATCTGAGCCAACCCAAGAGTCAGTCACCATCGCACACCTTACCCATAGGTCTTATGTGGGTGTTATAAGGGGTTATGTAACAAGACCCTAGCACTATTATTATATGCATTATTTTTGTATAGAATAAAGAATATACATTCATTTTATTATTCTTACTTTGTAAATAGTTTTTGAAGCACAAATAGTATTTTTAGTTAATATTCAATTAAGAAATATATTTTGATGAATTAATGGATTTTTTTAATTAAAGAATATTTTAATAAAATGTTATTACTAAATTACGTTTTATTAAATATAAATAATCATAAAATTTTTATGAATAAAATTGTGATTTTTATTAAGGTTTGAAATCCATTTTTTGTCAAAACCAATAAATTTTTGATACATGTAGGTTTTTATTTTAAAAGTAAAAAATTCACATATTTAGAAAAATATTTAGATAAAATGAATATTATTTTTGGAATCATGATGTTGAAATTATCCAATGGTTAATTTTTCATAATTTTCTGAGACAGTCGATTTTTTGGGTAAAAATTAAATACCGTTTAATTATATAATTTGTTTTATGAAATAATAATGACCCAATAGTGATTTAATAAAATACTATAAATGGGATGTTCAGAAAATATATGTTTTACCAATAAAATAATGTGATTTTAGTTTTGTTTTATTTATTTTACAAGGCTTTAGTGGACCCTCCAAGACTTATAAAACATTTTAACATTTTAAAATGTTTTCCTTGAGAGTGTGACTCACCTCTACATAAGAAAGCCTAATATTTTAATAATTTAGGCCATTGTACTTATAAAATAATTTTTTCACTCCTCTTTGAAAAAAAACCATGGGTTGGTTTGTGGTTTTGATTAGTTTAATGTGTGGTGTCCAAAACCTAAATAATAAAGAATTCACTCTCTTTTCCTATATAAACCCACCCAAGATCCCACTTCCTCTTCACTAAAATCATTTTTATATCAACCAAACTCTACCCTCCTATCTATAGTATCCTATAAATTCTCCCCAAACTCCCAGTAATCCTCTCTCAAGCCTCTCCCAAACCTTTGGGATCACACTTCAAAGTAAGGGATTTCTTCCTTTCTCATTTTTGTCCAAATTTAATTATGTTGTTATACCCTTTTTATTTCAATTATAAATGTTGGGATATGATTTATAACCTCCCCCATACTTTCCTACTTATGTTTTAATGATAATATACCTCTTTATCTCTCATTAATGCCTCCCATGTACACCCATTACCATCTCGAAATTCTGTAAAAAAAAATCTCTCTCCTCATTTACATTCAAGAAATTCTTTTGTTTTATAAATATAAATTCCATTACATATGTTGGAACATGTATATATATGACCCCCTTAATTTAAATTTCATGTAAATATGATGATACACCCCTTCCACTCTCATCAACCATTTTTATGAATTCTTATGTCATGTTGTTATACTGCCGAAATTGCACTGCGATTTTTCAATCCAAAGTCATTGTGTAGTGAATACCATGACAATTTCTTTATCAATGTTATTAAACATTATGAACATTTACTTATTGATTATAGATTTTCATGTATGTATTCCATTTCCATTTATCATGGAATAAATTAATATGTTGAATTATTCCATGTTGTCTGATCCATGTGGCACACTTATGCATGAAATGAAATGATTAAGAAGGGTGTGCCCTAATAGCACTCCAATGCATTGGGTAAATATTTCTATCATGATATGTCAAGTTAAATGAGGTTTTACTCATAATAATTCAAGTTCAATGAGTTTTTACTTATAATCCATGTGAAATGATCCTTGGCTTATGCTAATATCGTGTTAAATGTTGATGCCACATTTCCAAGTTATGATAATCATGATATATATTTTCTTTATGTTCATGTTTCTCTTATGGTCCATTGAAATTATTATTTCCTAAAATTTATTTTATTCTTCATTTTATTCCTTTTTTACTTATTTATTTGTATTTATAGCTCACCATTTTCTTATGCATGTCCTCAGGTTATCCCATGCAATGCTAAGTACGAAGGAATGTGTGTGGTCATGTAAAATAAGTTTTCAGTGAAGATGTTGTGTTTCATGTTTTAAGTTGTTATGTAATGTTCCTAATCCCAAAAGACACTAGACCTATCGATATTCTATGTTTTATAAAGTGAAAATTTTATTTAATAAATCATGTTTAAGTGTGTAATAAAGATCAGGGTTAATATAGTTGGTATCAGAGTATAGGTTTAGTTTTTTTTGGGATTAGGATTACAAAACCCTAGTAAAAGACTTAGTGATAAGACTAATTATAATTAAAACATCCCTAAATTTTGGTGAGTATTTATTAAATGGTTTATCATGTCCCTGTCTGGATACATTCAGGTAGAGGTGGCTCTGTCAAAGATGTATCTAGGCATAAAACCCGAAAACACCGCTTTGAGCTAGACTCAAATGGGAACTGGTGCACGACAATGGGACTCGTTGCACTCTTGGTTACGACACTCCTAGGGGATATGATTTGTTAAATTCATAAGATTATTATGAACCATTATTAAGGGAATTAAAAAAATTCCCCTAAGAATATATGTTGGGAAGTAGATTATGGATAACATAGATTAAAGCCTATAAATTCATAAGTTAAGGGAATAAAAGTAATTTATAAGGTATCTATTTTTATCTTTGGATTACCCTTTATGTGTTACCCCTAACTTTCCTTTTATTACATCCAATTTCTAGTAATAGGAGGACTTGGGCTAACAACCGATGTGAAGATCAATGTTATGATTGTTCAAATGAGATGCCCAATCCGATGGGAGTGGGAATCATGAACTTTGTCATGATACTCTCTCAGTTAACTCAAGTTTTGAATAGAAACATAGGTCAAGAGTAATGGTCAACCCCCCCCCCCCCCCAAGAAATAAAAAGTCACAATCTAGATCTTCATGAGACAAAGTCCTCCTACTTTTAATGGATCATCTGATCTCTCAATTTCTGAACAATGGATATACTCCATTGAGAAGACATTCTCCATCCTTCAATGTTCTGAACAAGATAAGGTACTTCTGGATTCTTATTGTATGGAGGGTGAAGCTAATAAATGGTTTATTTTGATCAAAAATATGAATCCTAAGGAGGATATTGAGGCATTGGAATGGAAGGATTTCTAAAAAAAATTGATAAATATTTTCCTCGCACCCTCCGACTTAAGATGTAAAGGGACTTCCTTTCCCTCAAGAAAAAAGACGATGAATCCATCATTGCGTACCAGGAAAGCTTCACAAGGCTTGCATTATAAGGCTCTGGCTTTTTCGTTACCCCTAAATACAAGGTTGACTACTTTTTTGGTGGGATAAAACCTAGCCTATGGAAATCCCTAGCGATCCGTGACTTCGAGAGCTATGAGGAAATTTTCCTAAGTTCCCTCAAAGCTAAAATGGTAATCAAAAAATCTCAGGGGTATCATGGGGATAATAAGTGTAAGGTGGACTTTAATTATAGTGGTCAATGGTGCTGAGAAAATTCAGCACCCTAATTTCCAAAGGTGCGAAAAGAAACACCCCAGAAATTGTCTGAAGGGGACAATAAAATTATTTAGGCATGGAAGAGAAGGGAACCTAGCCATTAACTGCTGACAAGAAAAACTCGTGGCTATGATAGAGGGGAGGAATGCTCCATTCGAATCTCAAAGCATTCAACTGCAAAGAACCAGGGCACTTTTCAAACCAGTTCCCTAATCCAAGGATTTTTATAGGCAACCAACAACCTCCAAGGCAGCAAGGGAGATATTTTTACATCACTACCGCCTAAGTAAACCCCAACAACAAAGTGGTGACAAGTACGCTAGTTATTCATTCAAGAATAGCAAACATAATTTTTTAGTATAGTTCTATGCATTCTTTTATATCCCAAAAGTTTAGTAGAACAATCCCAACACCACCATAAGTCATGGAAATAAAGATGTCATTGAGAATGAAAAATGGGGAAATCATTGCATCCCATGAATATAACTCCTCCCCTATCACAATTTGTGGATTGAACTTCCCAAAAAACCTCATCATACTTCCTATAGTGGAATTTGATGAAAATATTGGAATGTATTGGCTTTCCTTATATAGATCTAACATAAATTGATGTGAGAGGTAAATCACTCTCCATATAGAGAATTGACCCCTAATTCTGTACAAGTGAATGGAGGAGGATGAATCTTCTTTAGAACCATCATCTCAAGCATGGATATTACTGTCCTATGATCACACATATCTTTCTAAGATGATTGAGTCTGAGGAAGAAACCATCCTTGAATACATGCCTATTGTGAGGGAATTCGCTGAATTGTTTCTCAAGGAATTGTCTGGTCTTCCTCCTATAAGGGATGTTGAATTATCAATTGTTCTTATACCTGGGGTGTTTATAATATCCAATACTCGATATAGAATTGTTTTTTTAGAGATTTGGGAGCTGAAGAATCAACTATAGTATAATCTGGATAAAGGGTTTATACGCCTGAGTGCTTCACCATGGGGTGCACCAGTCCTCTTTTTCAATAAGAAGGATGGGTCAATGTGCCTTTGCATTGATTATCATGATCTCAAAAAAATTATGATAAAGAACAAGTATCCTCTGCCAATAATTTATGAATTGTTCAATCAGCTATGTGGAGCACAATACTTCTCAAAGGTGTATTTGAAGTCGCGATATTATCATGTAAGGGTGAAGAAAGAGGATATCCCTAAGACTGATTTTATACAATATACAGGCACTATGAATTCATAGTAATACCTTTTAGACTCACTAATGATCAATAAATATTCATGGATTGATGAATAGATTCTTTAGAGATTATCTCACCAAATTTTTGGTAGTCTTTATAGACGATATTCTAATATACTCCAAAACTGAGGAGAATCAAGAGCATCTAAGCATTGTACTAGAGACCTTGCAAAAGTAGAAGCTCTATGAAAAGTACAATAAGTATGAGTTATGGTTGAAGGAGGTCTCATTATTGGGTCTTATCATTACAACCAATGGGATATTTGTGGAGCCCTCCAAGACAGCTATAATTGAGGGATGGTTGAGGCCAACATCGGATATGGATATCTATAGCTTCCTAGGGTTAGCTGGATATTATCGTTGATTTGTAAGAAATTTCTCATGATTTTCAAACCCTCTTACCAAGCTAACTTGTAAGGGAGTAAAGTTTTCTTGGAATAATTAATGTGAAGATAGCTTCAAGGAGTTTAAAAGGAGGCTTATCACTATGCACATACTCACATTACCCATAAGTGGAGAACTTTTTGTGGTATTCAGTGAGGCTTCGAAGAAGGGCCTGGTATGTGTGTTGATGAAAAATGAAAAATTCATTGCATATGATTAAAGGAAATTGAAAGTTCATGAGAAAAACTATCCAACACATGATCTGGAGTTTGCTGTAGTAATATTCTCTTTAAAAATTTGGCAACATTACCTCTTTGGGGAGAAGTGTGAAATATATACAGACCACAAAATCCTAAAGTATATATTCACATAAAAAGAGTTTAATATGTGCCAATGAAGATGGTTAGAGCTTATCAAAGACTATGACTACTCAATCCATTACCACCCTAGGTAAGTGAATAAGGTGGTGGATGCTCTAAGTAGAAAGGACCCAGCAATTCTATCATTGATGAGAATTGAAAAGGATCCAATATTCTTAGATTTGATGAAGATTTACATGGGAATTATAAAGAAGGTAACATCATCAATCCTTTCAAAAAAAATTCTCAACCGTCTCTTTGGGAAATATTAAAGGATGCTCAAAAGGATTATGTGGGAATTCATAAGAAAGTGGAAACTATCAGAAAAGGGAAATCCTCATAGTTCAATGTTAATGAAGAAGGAATTGTGAGATTCGGATCAAGACTATGTGTTCCATCAAATCCAGAGTTAAAGAAATAACTTTTGGATGATGCACATAGTTTGAATTTATCCATTCACCCAGGAAACACAAAGATGTATTGAGATCTCCAAGAGCATTATTGTTAGGATAACATGAAGAAGGATATCACTGAGTATACATCAAAGTGTCTAGTATGTCAGAAAGTGAAGGCTGAGAGGCATAAGTCTAAGGGGATGATGAAACCATTACCCATACTAGCATGAAAATGATAGAACATCACCATGGAATTTTTCACTAGACTTCTGAAGAAATCCAAAGGAAACAATGTTATCTGGGTTGTTTTGGATCATCATACAAAGACTGCATACTTCATTGAAATTTTAGAGGATTTATTATTAGATCAACTGGCACGGATATATATCAGAGAAGTTGTAAGGATGCATGAAGTACCACTATCTATAGTATCTGATCAAGATCTAAGATTCACCTCTAAGTTCTGGAAGAGTCTTCAACATGCTTTGAATACTAATTTGAACTTTAGTATGGCTTATCATCCTCAAAATTATGGCCAATTTGAGAAGACTATCCAAACACTTGAAGATATGTTGAGATCATGCTCAATGGACTTCAAAGAAGGATGGGACCAACATCTTCCTCTAGTTGAGTTCTCTTACAATAATAGTTTCCACTCAAGCATCCAAATGGATCCTTATGAATCCCTTTATGGGAAGAGTTGCAAAACACCGGCATGTTGGGATGAATTTGGGGAGCGAAAACTTCTAGTTCTAGAAATGGTCGAAAAAATAGTGGAGAAGGTTAAGAGCATCCAACAGCACATTAAAGCTGCTCAGAGTCAACAAAAGAGCTATGTTGATAATCGTCGATGAGACCTAGAGTTTGATGTTGGATACATGGTATTCCTCTTCATATCACCATGGAAGATATTTATGAGATTTGGGAAGAAGGGAAAACTTATTCCAAGGTACATCATCCCTTTTGAGATCCTTGATCGCATTGGAGCAGTGGCCTATTAACTATCACTCCCACCGAACCTATCTCAAGTACATAATGTATTCAATGTATCACTCTTGAGGAAGTACATACTTGACCCATTGCATGTACTCAATCCATAGGTGGTTCCATTGGAGAATGACCTCTCCTATGAAGAGAAGCTGGTGAATATCTTAGATCGTAGGGAAAAAGTTCTACGAAATAAGATAATTCCCCTCGTCAAGGTGTTGCGGCACAACAACAAGTTTGAAGAAGAAACATGAGAATTCGAGTAAGTGATGAAGCAAAGTTACTCACATATATTTGAGTGTGGGAAAAGGAAATTTTTAGGGAGAAATTTCTTAAGGGGGGAAGATTGTAATGACCCAAACTTTCATTAATAAAAATTATTCTTGATCTAATTAAATGTCTTATTATGTAAAATGGTTATATAACGTATGCACTTATTTGGTTTTATGATTTTGGATTTAAAAATATGGTTAATAATTGTTACCATTTCTAATATAGTCTTTCAACATTGATCACATGATTAGTATAAATATAGGTCTTTAACAAATCCAATTTACTCAGAAAAAGGAAACGATGGCCTCATCCAGTAGAATTTCTCCATACGAAGCCCATTTGTTAGAGCTCAGAAAGGAGGTGGCATCACTGGGATTTTCTCTTTACCAATACCAATCTGATCTTCAACACGTTAAGCTCAAATAGAACCACATATGGTAGAAGTAGAAGTTGATAGAGATTACCACCCGAGCGATATTATTCGAGCCACCCCAAGATTATGTCACCATCTCACACCTTACCCTTAGGTCTAATGTGGGTGTTATAAGGGATTATGTAACAAGATCCTAGCACTATTATTATGTGCATTTTTTTTGTATAGAATAAATAATTTACATTCATTTTATTATTCTTACTTTGTAAATAGTTTTTAAAGCACAAATAGTATTTTTAGTTAATATTCAATTAAGAAATATATTTTAATGAATTAATGGATTTTTTAATTATAAAATATTTTAATAAAATATTATTACTAAATTAATTTTTATTAAATATAAATTATCATATATTTTTTATGAATTCAATTGTGATTTTTATTAAGGTTTGAAAGTCATTTTTGTCAAAACCTATGAATTTTCGATAAATATCGGGTTTTTATTTTAAAAGTAAAAATTCACATATTTAGAAAATTATTTAGATAAAATGAATATTATTTTTGGAATTAGGACTTCAAAATTATCCAATAGTTAATTTTTTATAATTTTCTGAGACAGTCGAATTTTTGGGTAAAAATTAAATACCATATAATTATATAATGTGTTTTATGACATCATAATGACCCAATAGTGATTTAATAAAATACTATAAATGGGATTTTCGAAAAATTTATGTTTTACCATTAAAATAATGTGATTTTATGTTTTTTTGGTTTATTTTACAAAGCTTTAGTGGACCCTCCAAGACTTATAAAACATTTTAACCTTTTAAATTGTTTTCCTTGAGAATGTGACTCACCTCCACATAATCAATCCTAATATTTTATAAATTTCGGCCATTTTACTTATAAAATATTTTTTTCCAGTCCATTTTGGAAAAAACCATGGGAAAAAAACATGATTTGGTTTGTGGTTTCGATTAATTTAATGTGTGGTGTCCAAAACCTAAATAATAAAAAATTCCCTCTCTTTTCTTATATAAACCCACCCAAGATCCCACTTCCTCTTCACTAAAATACTTTTAATCTCTACAAAAATATTCCATAATATATCTAGTATCCTCCCAAGGTGCCCCAACCTCCAAATAAGCCTCTCTCAAGCCTCTCCCAATCTTTTGGGATCACACTTCCAAGTAAGGGATTTCTTCCTTTCTCATTTTTGTCCAAATTTCATTATGTTGTTATACCCATTTAATTTCAATTAAAAAATTTGGGGTATGATTTATAACCTCCCCCATACTTCCCTAATTATGTTTTAATTATGATATATCTCTTTATCTCTAATTAATTCCTCCCATGTACACCTGTTACCATGCCGAAATTCCGTAAGGAATTTATCTCTCCTCATTTATATTCAAGAAATTATTTTGTTTTATGAATATAAATCACATTAAATATGTTGGTACATGTATCTATATGACCCGATTACTTTAAATTTCATGAAAATATGATGAGACACCCCTTCCACTCTCATCAACCATTTTTATGAATTCTTATGTCACGTCATTATGCTGTCGAAATTGCACTGTGATTTTCCAAGCCAAAGTCATTATGTAGGGAATATCATTCCCATTTCTCTATCAAGGTTATTCACCTTTATGAACATTTAATTATTGATTATAGAGTTTCGTTTATTTATTCTACATTCCTTTATCATGGAATAAATGATGATGTTAAATGATTCTATGGTGTATGATCCATGTGGAACACTTATACATGAAATGAAATTATTAAGAAGGGTGCGCCTTGATAGTGCTCCAATGTATTGGGTAAAGATTAGTATCATGATAAGTAAAGTGAAATGTGGGTTTACTCATTCTAATTCAATTGAAATTAGGTTTTACTCATGCTTCAGGTTCAATGATCCTTGGATCATGCTAATATCATGTTAAATGTTGATGCCACATTTCCAAGTTATGATAATCATGTTATATCTTGACTTTATGTTCATGTTTCTCTTATGATCCATTGATATTATTATTTCCTAAAATGTATTTTATTCTTCATGTTATGCATTTTTTACTCCCTTACTGTGATTTATATCTCACCCTTTTCTTATTCATGTCCTCAGGTTATCCCATGCAATGCTAAGTACGAAGGAATGTGTGTAATCATGTAAAATAAGTTTTCAATAAAGATGTTGTGTTTCATGTTTTAACTTGTTATGTAATGTTCCTAATCCCAAAAGACACTATAAATCTTGATCTTATATTTTGTATCAAGTGAATATTTTTTGTAATAAATCATGTTTAAGTGTGTAATAAAGAGTAGGGTTGTTATATATGAGTCATCTCTCCATTATAATATTAAAGTAAATTTAATTTTGGACCAAGAGGCTATCTTATATTTTGACCTAGAGGATCATGGGTAGGATTCCTAAACCTTACTACTATTTTTTAGGGTCCTCTATGGGAAACCTTTTCTTATATTCTAACCTAGATAATCTCTTTTAAGATCCATACACCTGTTTACTCCTTTTGAGGATCCAATATTGGATGCCTCTACCTATGTATACCATTTATGAGATTCCAATATAGGACAACCTATTCCTATATGATGACTATTATGATCTCAATATGGATCCCTTTGCTTATATATATACCTCATGGATCCTATAAAGAATTCCTCTGTTAACTCTTACTCTTTTTTAGGATTCTGAGAAGGTTACCTCTACTTGCTTTTACTTCTCTAGAGGATATTGTGTATGATGCCTCTCTAGTGTTATGGCTTAGGGGACCCATTGGGTTCCCCAGTGTTGACTGGCCCTAAGATAGTTTGGTGTGGGTTTGGATAGATATGGTAGCGGGTGTAACCTTAGAACCCATACTGAACTAGTAATCCTATGAGGATGTGGTAGTAATGGTTTACTCTTTTTTTATGCATTCATATGATTATTATTGATGAATATATTATTACCATAGGTACTTCTTGGTATTTGGTTGATGAGCCAAACATAATGTGGTATGTGAAAAGGATTCCTAGAGGTAATTCTTAAGACCTAGATGTTGATCTTACCTAATGTATTATTTAAATCATGGTATGATTGTGGTGATGGTAATTGAGGTATGACACCAAAAAATTTGGGATGGTATGGAACCATTTACCAAGTTTTTTATAGATGCACTCTGTGGAATAGAGTAGGGTGCCTTGGTAAATGGACTTGGGTATTAGCCTATGTAGGTATATATTATACCAATATTGTAATAGATATGTTCTGTGGACTTAAATAGGATTTGATAATTAATTTTCTTGGGTCTTGGGCCATGTAGGTATATATTATACCGAGTTTTCTATGGATTAACTCCATAGACTCAAGGAGGATGTCTTGGTCAATGGTCTTGAGTTTTAGCCCTATTAGGTCTATATTTTACTGACTTTTCTACGGGTGATCTCCATGGAATAAAATTGGACACCTTGGTCAATAGACTTGGGTCCTAGACCTTATAGTTCTGATGCTTGATACATATGGTATTGGTCATAGTTGATGTAGTTACATCTTTATAGGTGTAACATCCCTGACTTGGGTGCCCTTAAATTGGTTCCCTGAATCGGGTCGTCACATGACCTCAAGCACATCTCTCTATACGCTAGAGGTTTCCAAATAGAAGTGAGGGTCTAATAGGTCACGTGGGGAGACTATACCATCTTTACTAGAGTAATACATATCATATAATAACATAAATAGTATAAACAATAGTAAACAACCAAAAACATGCATATCCAAACATCTCTCAAAATGGGTACAATCCACAAGCAATTGTAAATATGTCATGTCATGCTGCAATGCCAAGTGAAAAAAACCAAAAATAAATACTAACAAAGGAATCCCCAAAACGTTTCTAACTCCAAGTATGGTACCTCATCCATACATGCCCCATTTCCAACTCAACTCCCTAGTATAGGGACCTTTCCCTTGTCTTGGCCTGCAAGCATGAAATCTACTTGGGTACCCAATGGTGGCCCCAAGTAGGGTGTGAGTATAACTTAGTATGCCACAACCAATGGTGTCTATAAATATTTAGTCTAATATATAGTTCATGAAAGTATTAAATAAATAAAAAGAAAAGTAATGACAATTCGGAGGCCACTAGTTCAGAATCTCTACTTAGTTATACTAACCAAGGTGCAATTTATTATGTATATTTATTTATATTTCATCATCAATAACACAAGGTTCATGGAATTCATCATTTTCATAAGGGAATAATTAATTTCCTAACTCACTAGGGATAACATATCACAACATCACAATATCCTCACCTCTAAGCCTTAGTTCGGGTGGAATGTAACCATTAGAGGAATAGAGCTTCATCCCCTTCCCTAACTCGTGCATTGTGGGTAGAGTTAGAGAATCAGTCCAACTTGACTCATGGGAGGAGCCTTAGTCTTTTATCCCACACATCAATCCATGTAGACATTTTTATCCATACATTCAACACACACAAACCATATAGCAACCAAACATAACAAATACATACAACAATCATAATCCATAACAATCAACATGGTAAATCATATTGTGCCATAACCCATTAACACATTTTCCATTTACATCACTTAGTCAATTTTGCCCAATTATCATTCTCAAACCTAGATCACTAAGAGTAATCAATAATTCATTTATGTCAACCCATTATACACATTCATAAATCCCCTTATGAAACCCCCTTCAATATATTTCCCATTTTACATACCTTTATCAATTTAGCATAAATATTGTTTCACATGAACTAACTCTATTAGGCATATCTAACATATTTCATAAGCCTCTTAAATCAACCCCAATTAACAAATACCTCATTTGGACTTCCATTAATAATATAAATATACTTAACAAGGTCTCTGCATGATTTCACAACAGCCTAGAACTTACTTAGCTAGTTCTAGGTCTGAAAAGTATCAGCACACCCCATAAATGGCCTTAAATGGGTAAAATCATCCTCAATGAATTATTTTGGGACCATTATGGTTTCCATTCATCATTTAGACACCCAAAATACTAAATACATTCAAGGGTTTAAAAATCACATTAAGAAGTGACAAAGAACAAAGTCGACATGCACAAATCTTCAATGAAACTATGGGATATAACTTGTAGACCACCTACCTTGAATCCATTGACAAATTCCCCTTCAATCAAAGCCTTAGATCCTAATTCAACTAAACCTTGAAGCCTAAACCTAGATCTCACCAGAAAAATGAAGGTTTTAGAAATTTAAAGGGACAAGGAAGAAAGATTAAAACCCTAATCGAAAAGAGGAAGCAAGGAGGAGATTAGGCTTACCTGGAGATTTGATCCGTAACTGATGGCACTTCAAATGACCTATGAATGAAGGAGGACCACCCCTGGGAGCTCTTGGAATATTTGGTTCATCACTAGGGTTGAGGGGAGAGGAAAAGAGGAAAATACTGAGTGAGTATTAAAATCTTGGGGTGGCAATTTTATAAATTTCTCAACTTTACTGGGCTGCATGGTTTACCTGCATGGTTTTCCAAACCGTATGAAAATTGTGAAAGAGCTACTGTCCCTAAATCCTCCTTTTGCATGGTTTTTTGGGAATTACATATGGCTAGCTTAACTATGTGATAACCATTCACAGTCCTCTATCCAAGGTAGCACAGTTACCTAGGATTCTTCACACAGTTTTCACTAACCGTGCACAAACCATGCAATATGCCCAAAAATTCATTTTACCTCCCCTTTCTTTCCCTGAACCCCCAAAACACCCCTAATCCTTCTCATGATCTTTGAAAAACACTTATTTGTACAAAAAAAAAGTACTTGAACTAAAACATAACAAAAACATACCTTAAGAAAAATATCGGATCTTACAACCTCCCCACCTTAGGACAGCTTGTCCCCAAGCCACTCTTCCTGAGCATTATTGAGCTTATGAAAAAAATAGGTCAGTCCATTGGGCCCGTATATCTGATTATCACTCCCAAGTTTCTTCCTAAACATTTCTATGCTTCCATAGAACACGAACCAAAGGTACAACCTTGCCCCTAAAAACCTTGTCACTATAGTCCATAATACGAACTGGATGATCCTCGAAGGACGCATTAGGATCAATCTCAACATCCTAAACATTTATCACATGAGATGGATCATGTTGATACTACTAAATTTTTTAAACATGAAAAACATCGTCTATACCACTATACCATTGTGGGAGATTTAATCAGTAAGGTACCAGTCTGATCCTCTCTACAATCTCCTACGGCCCCACATACCTGGGCGCCAACTTTCCTTACTTCTGAATTTTATGGTGAACCAAACATGGTGACACCTGAAGAAACACACCATCACCCACTATGAACTCGAGAGGTCTATGATGCCAATCTATATACGAATTCTTCTTACTCAGAGTTGTTTCCATCTGCTTCTGAGTCAAATGAACCTTCTCAAACGTCTCCCCCATGAGACTCGATCCTAACATATCTATAGAAACCCTAGCCTTTTTCACAAAACAATTCATGATTTTAAACATAATTCATCATCAGAGTACAAGCCAAGGATCGTTAAGTCTATTTTTTTGGAAGACTAGGTACATATAACATAAAATATGGGCTAAAAAACACTTCTTTATTTAATCTTCATAATGAGCTCCTAACTTCCTTTGATCCCTTACATCTGGATAGGGTACCCTAGGGAACAAATGAACAAATGGATGAGCTAAAAATCCCAGTAAGGGAAAGAGCATAAGAATAAACTTTAAGCACATGAGTTAGGAGGCTTGGCATAATGATATTGGAAGCATGGAACATATGGAATCATAACATATAAACATGGGATCATAAAAACATGGAATAAAATAATCATGGGATCATATAAGAATGAGATTATATAAGCATAGTTTCATAAAGAGGTGGCAGCAACTTTAAACATGTCTTTAGTACGAGTCAAGGCTAACCGCCAATCTCGTTTCCCATAGTAGCACAAGCCAAGGCTAACTGCCCGGACCATTTGCCCATAATCTTCTCATGAGACATTAACTTTACCCAATGCATTGGAGCTCTATATGGGCGCACCCATCTAAGATTATTTATTTATATTCTTTCCACATAAATAACCTCAATCATACATAAACATAAGAGTACCCAAGGAAAGAAATGGGCACACAATCACGTTATGAAGCATAATAAAAAGAGGCGTAACATAAAAGCGTCCATGAAAGAAAGGAATTAAATAATAAATAGACATTAATAATGTATAAAGGCATAAATCATGACAAGATATAATAAACTGAAGTGATAACATGTAAAAATAGTTTTTAGGAATATTTGAGTCAAAACATTTTAGTGCAGTTTAAGAAAACATCGAATATCTCTTAAAACGAAAAGTGGTGTAATATTTTTTATAAAACCAGAAGTAAACCAGGAGTGTTTTCATAATAAAAAGACTGATTTTATAAGGAAAAACGTGGATTAAAACATAGGATAGAGTACACTTGATAATAGGAAATAATTCGGTAAGTTCCCTTAAAATGGGTTCACTTATCGGGAAGTAATGAGGAGGAAATCACTTAAAATCATGAATATCCCCAAAAGAAAGTGATGAAAGAGTATTGATAAATAGACTTGTAACATTTAAACAAAATTTAGAGTATTCACAAGAAAGGATAATATAAAATCATTTTGGTAGAAAGGTAGATAAGGCAACCTGAAGGAATAAAAGAGGATCGGGTAGAATTCTTTACGGATTCTCGGCATGGTATCAGGAGTACTTGAGGGGGATTAGTGAGAGAGGAAAGGGAATTCTCATAACTTATACATAAAGAGGGAATTATTAGGGAGGTACTAAATCATACCCCATTATTAATAATTACACACGACATGTCTTATCATAGTGAACAATCTTGAATAAGAGTGAAATTGAGAGGATCCCTTACCTTAGGTCCATTGGTGTTCTCCACTTGATATTAATGACATGAATAGTCAAATTAGGTTTATTAATCAATATTTAAAGAACCTTATATAAAAGTAAAAGATTCAGTATACCCTTTTTAAGTTCATTTATACCCATTTTGATTGATTACAAGGTTCAATTTCATTGTCCGGGTCCGTTTGTTTCATTTGTTTTAATGATCGGTTCAATTGTATTTAGGTTCAAATAAATTGTAAGATTAAAGTGGTTGTCCAGAATTGAAGTTATAACATTAGTGGACATCCAGTAGGTTACAAAATTCATTTTGTTAATTAGAGTTAAAGATAACCTTTACATTAAACATTAAAGATAAACACTTGAATTAATTTTAACGATTTTGCCCATAAATGACTTGTTTTGTATTATTGTTTTATATCATGAGTGTATGAGGATTACAGAACCTTAAATAGGAAATATAACATATATAATAATCTGTTTCAACCATAACATAAATGGTTTCATGACCAGAATCAAAATGATAAAAGAATTTGAAAACACAATATCCATGATGTCGGTAATTTGACCCATTACGGACGATGTTTAATTCTAGAACATGAGGGAGAGGAGGAGAAGTATGATGCTTGAAATTTTCCATAAACATGGTTAGAATCCAGAATATATTAGATTATGGAGCTTTCATGCCTTTTGGATAAGGTAAGGGGAAGCAGGTATAAGGAAAGAAAGAAAATGAAAACAAAACACTTGAAAACAAAAGAGGGTTCTTACCCTTTGATCTCCTCTCTTTGAGACTCCTCTTAGGGGATTTGGTTTTGGTCTTTTGGAAAGACCAGAAAGCCTTGGACGTGGGAAAGGAGCTTGGGAGGGTATTTGGGCAGAAATTTGGCTAGGCACAAGGCTTGAGAGGTGTTAGGGAAAGAGGTAAGGAGAGAGGGTATTTATAGTGGAGGAGAGAGGGGTTTCCTTAATATAAAATTCATTAGTTTATTAATTCTCCAAAAGACAAGGAATAATGAGTCTTGCATGACCAATTATATTAATTTTATAATTTAATCTCAAACCAAGTGGGCTTACATCAGCAGAACATCACCCATGACTCTATAATTATCTTATTTAGCTTATTTTTTGTAAATTACGGTATTTCACTATTTATCAAAAATTCAAGTATTTCAGAAAAATACCAAAAATTTACCCCAACCATTTTTCAACATGTAGAATCCAAAAATGAAGTCCATTTTTCAAAAATAATTTTCTAAATATGATTATTTTTAATTTTTAAATAAAATAATAACTTATTATCAAAACTAGTTTTAAAGCATTCATCAACTCATTCTAAACTATAGGTATATCAAACTTCCAACATGAATATTATTTTTATACCACCATAGGTAAGGTTACTATTCATTAGGGTATATCAATATTCATAAGGGTATGTTACTATTAATTAGGGTAGGTTACTATTCACCAAAAATCATTTTTTTATTAGACTCCAAAAAACATCTTGAACACAACCGTGTATGGCTGATTTTCAAAATTCCAAACACAGCAGTGACAAACTTAAGTTTAAAGGTCACTTATCACTTAGTAGTTCATTATTATGTGATTTTATGGAATATTTATAAGAAGGGAATTTCCATTAAAAACATTAGGTCGTTACATTCTTCCCCCCTTAATAAATTTCACCCTCGAAATTTCATTTTACATTCTAGGCTAAAAACAGGTGCGGGTACTTTTCCTTCATTGATTCCTCCAGCTCCCATGTTGCTTCCTCAAACTTATGGTTCCTCCACAACACTTTGACAAGATGGGTTGTCTTGTTGCGTAGAACCTTATCTCTTCGATCCAGAATCTTTACTGGTTGCTCCTCATAGGAGAGACCATCTTCCAGCTGCACCACCTCTGAGCTTAGTACATGTGAGGGATCAGGTATGTACTTCCTCAAGAGTGATACATGAAAAACATCATGAACTCGAGCCATATTCGGTGGAAGTGCAATCTGATAGGCCATGGCTCCTCTGTGGTCAAGGATCTCAAAGGGGCCAATATACATTGGGTTTAGCTTCCCTTTCTTCCCGAATCACATGACTCTATTCCATGGAGATATTCGAAGGAAGACTTTATCTCCAACGTCAAACTCCAAATCCCTTCGATGGTTGTTAGCATAGCTTTTTTGCTGACTTTGAGCAGCTTTTATGTGTTTCTGGATGACTTGAACCTTCTTGGTTATCTCTTGAACAATATTGGGTCCAAGTAGCTTTATTTCTCCAACTTCATCCCAACAGGTTGGAGTTCTACATCGCTTTCCATACAAAGCTTCATATGGATCCATCTGAATACTTGATTGGAAGCTATTGTTGTATGAGAACTCAACCAATGGGAGATGCTGATCCCATCCACCTTTGAATTCTAGAGAGTAGGCTCTAAGCATATCTTCAAGCGTCTGAATAGTTCTTTCAGACTGGCCATCAGTTTGGGGGTGATAGGTCGTGCTGAAATTTAATTCAGTACCCAAAGCATGTTGAAGACTCTTCCAGAATTTAGATGTGAACCTTGGATCGCGGTCAGAGACAATTGAGAGTGGAACACCGTGCAGTCTCAACACTTCCTTCACATATATCTTTGCAAGTTGTTCAAGCGAGAGATCTTCCCGAATAGCGATGAAATGGGATGTCTTGGTGAGTTGGTCAACCACAACCCATATCGCATTATTTCCCTTAGACGTCTTCGGGAGACCCGTGACAAAGTCCATAGTAACATTTTCCCATTTCCACATGGGTATAGGCAAAGGCTGCATCATACCTTTGGACTTTTGTCGCTTAGCTTTAACTTACTGACATACCAAGCACCTTGATATATATTCTGCAATCTCCCTCTTCATGTTATCCCACCAGAAGTGTTCTCGGAGATCACGGTACATTTTGGTACTCCCAAGATGGATAGAGAAGGTCGAGCTATGTGCATCATTCAATAGCTCTTTCTTTATCTCTGGATCAGATGGTACACATAATCGTGTCCCAAATCTTACAACTCCTTCCTCATCAATTTTGAAATCAGAGTATTTCCCATTTTTAACAGCTTCCGCCCATTTCTGAATTTCCACATCCTTTATTTGAGCAACCTTTATTTTCTCCAATAGGGATGTTTGAGCAATAATTTGAGAAAGGATTGATGATGTTCCTCCCTTAATGATTCCCATGTCCATCCTCTGCAAATATAAGAAGGTCGGATCCTTTTCAATTCTCATCATTGATAAAGATACAGGATCCTTTCTACTTAGAGCATCCACCACCTTGTTTGCCTTACCGGGATGGTAGTGGATTGAGCATTCGTAATCCTTAATGAGATCTATCCATCTTCGTTGGTGCATATTAATCTATTTCTATGTGAATATATACTTGATACACTTGTGGTCATTATATATCTCACATTTTTTCCCATAGAGATAATGCCGCCAGATTTTCAAGCCAAAGATCACAGCCACTAACTCCAGATCATGCGTTGGATAGTTTTGCTCATGGATTTTCAGCTGCCTTGAGGCATAGGCTATAACTTTATCATTTTTCATTAGCACACAACCTAATCCCTTCTTGGAAGCATCACTATACACCACAAATAGTTCCCCACTGGTAGGGAGTGTGAGTATTGGCACAGTGATAAGCCTCTTTTTAAACTCCTTGAAACAGTCTTCACATTCCTGTGCCCAGAAAAACTTTACTCCCTTCCGCGTCATCTTGGTCATTGGGTTTGATAGTCATGAAAAGTTCTTCACGAATCATTGATAATATCCAACTATCCCCAAAAAGCTACGGATCTCCATTATAGAAGTTGACCTGGGACACTCTTCAATTGCATTTGTCTTGGAAGGGTCCACAGATATCCCTTTGCTAGTGATAACATGCCACAAGAATGATACTTCCTCCATCTAGAACTCACATTTATTGTACTTTTCATACAACTTCTCCCTTCTCAAAGTCTTTAACACTGTTTCCAAATGCTCCTCATGTTCCTTCTTTATCTTGGAGTATATCAGAATATCATCAATAAAGACTACCACAAATTTGTCGAGGTAATCTCTAAATAATCTATTCATTAAATACATGAAAATTTCTAGAGCGTTAGTGAGTCTAAAGGGCATCACTATGAACTCATAGTGTCCATACCTTGTTCGAAAGGTAGTCTTGGGAATATCTTCCTTCCTCACCATTAGTTGGTGATATCCTGACCGAAGGTCCACCTTAGAGAAAGAACTGGCCCCACGTAGCTGATCGAACAAGTCATCTATCCGTGGAAGGGGATACTTGTTCTTTATCGTGATTTTATTGAGATCACGATAATCAATGTAGAGGCGCATTGATCCATCCTTCTTCTTGACGAAGAGGACTAGAGCACCCCACGGTGAAGCACTCGGGCGTATAAAACCCTTCTCCATATTCTCCTGTAACTGCTTCTTCAACTCTTCTAGCTCTAAGGTGGCCATTCTGTAAGGTGTCTTTGAGATTGGAAGAGATCCAGGGATAAGTTCAATTGATAACTCAACCTCTCGATTATGAGGAAGACCAGGAAAATCTTCGGGGAATACATCAGTGTAATCCCTCACGATGGGCATGTCTTCAAGCATGATACTCTCCTTTGTCTCAATCATTTGAGCTAGATATGATTTCTCACAAGGAAGCAATATCCAAACTTGTGATGAATATTCTAAAGGAGAATCATCTTCCTCCTTTCACTTGTAAAGAATCAGAGGATGCTTCAGGATGTGAAGAGTAATCTCCCTTTCCCATCAGTTGATGTTGGCCTTGTACAAAGATATCCAATCCATGCCCAAGATAACGTCAAATTCCACTAAAGAAAGTATGAAAAGATTTTATAGGAGGTTCAGTCCACAAACATTAACCGGGGAGGATTTATAAACCATGGATTCAATAATTTCCCCATTCGCTGTTCTCACAGATAACTTTTCCTCCAAATTTTGAGGTGGTGTTTGAATAGTTATACTAAACATGCAAGATATGAAAGAATGCATAGAACCAGAATCAAATAGTACGTTCTCTATTCATGAATGAATAACAAGAGTACCTGTCACCACATCATTTTCTGGATCCACGTCAGCAGTAGTGATAGCATAAGCCCTTCCTTGTTGCCTTGGAGGTTGTTGCTGATTGCCTCCGACAAACCTTAGCTTAGGGAAATTGTTTGCATAATGCCCAAGCTCTTTGCAGTTATAACACTGCACTGTAGGCTGAGTGTTGATCTGAACCTTCCTTTCTTCTTCAACATTAGCAGGATTTTTCATACCCCTTCGGCAGTTCTTTTCCAAATGACTAAACTTTCTGCATTTTAAGCAGTTCTTGGTTCCCTTCAGACAGTTACCAGGATGCTTCTTCCCACAATTTTTGCAAAGGGGAAATTTGGGATTCTTTCCATCATGGGATTTGTTTGATGGAACACCCATGTTGTTTTCCATCTTCAGCTTCTTTTCACCGGGCCCATGAGACCACTGAGAGTCTCCAATCTCCATTTCCACCTTGAGGTCACAACGGACAATGTACTCATAACTGTCTAAGTCTCGAATCGCCAACGCTTTTCATAGACTCGGATTTAGTCCTCTAAATAAGCGATCCACCTTGCTTTCGGTGTTCATGACAAAGCCATAGGCATACCTTGCAAGCCTTGTAAAGTTTGCTTCATATGCCCCGATGGACTCATCTTTCTTCTGCTTGAGTCTGAGGAACTCTCTTTCCATCTTGAGATGGAGGGTTCGAGGAAAATATTTGTTGAAAAACATCCTTTTGAATTCCTCCTAATCTATGGAATTGATTTCCTCTTGGGACTTTGTATTCTTGATCAGTGTCCACCACTGATCAGCTTCCCCATCAAAACAATAGACCGTCAGTACCACCTTCTCTTCTTCCGAGCACTGGAGGACGGTGAATATCTTTTGAATGGAGTTAATCCATTGTTCCGTGAGGAGGGGATCATAAGATCCGCTAAACATGGGAGACCTTTTCCGCATGAAGTATTCCACAACAAATTTCTCTTTCCTTGGAGGAGGAGGACGTTCCACCTGATTCATGTTGTTATTCATAACTTGAACCAGTTGAGTAAATACTACCATGAAGTTTTGAGTACCCGCTACCGTCACATTAGGCATTTCATTAGGGAAATCATCACATTGCCTATCACATTGGTTGTTGGAACGTGTTCTTCTATTTCCCGCCATTAACTAAGAAAAATAACGTATAATTAGAGGTCTTGAATACTTAGCTATTGAGCATAGAAAGAAAACTTTGAACATCAAAGGATAAACTTATAAATAATAAGTACATCCTGACTTGTGATTCCTTAGGTTTATATCTAGGTTATGATCAATATATTTCTTAACTTATATTCTTATAGTATTTTCCCCCTAATAATGGTTTGTACTAAGATCGTGAATCTACCAAAGCATATCCCCCAGGAATGTTGTAACCAAGAGTGCAGCAAGACCCGTTGTCGTGCACCAGTTCCCGTTCAAGTCTAGCTCAAAGCGGTGTTTTCGGGTTTTACCCCTAGGATACATCTGTTCCAGAGCCGCCTCTACCTTCTCATATCCAGACAGGGATATATTTTCTTGATAAACCACTTACTCAATACTCACCAAAATTTGGGTATGTTTTCTAATACTTAGTCTCATCCTTAAGGTTCTCACTAAGGTGCTCTATTCCTAATCTCCAAAAATAACTAGACCATCCTCTAATACCAACTATAGAAACCCTATCCTTTTTAACATAACAATTCATGATTTTAAACATAATTCATCATCAGAGTACAAGCCAAGGATCGTTAAGTCTGGTGTCTTGGAAGACTAGGTACATATAACATAAAACATGGGCTAAAAAATGCTTCTTTATTTAATCTTCATAATGAGATACTAAATTCCTTTGATCCCTTACATCTGGATAGGGTACCCTGGGGAACACATGAACAAAGGTATGATCTAAAAATCCCATTAAGGTAAAGATCATAAGAATAAACTTTAAGCACATGGGTTAGGAGGCTTGAAATAATGATATTGGAAGCATGGAACATATGGAATCATAACATATAAACATGGGATCATAAAAACATGGAATAAAATAATCATGGGATCATATAAGCATGAGAGTACATAAGCATAGTTTCATAAAGAGGTGGCAGTAACTTTAAACATGTCTTTAGTATGAGTCAAGGCTAACCGCCAATCTCATTTCCCATAGTAGCACAAGCCAAGGCTAACCGCCCAGACCGTTTGCTCATAATATTCTCATGAGACATTAAATTTACCCAATTAATTGGAGTGCTATCTAGGAACACCCATCTAAGATTATTCATGTATATTCTTTTTTACATAAAGAACCTCAATCATACATAAACATAAGAGTACCCAAGGAAAGAAATGGGCACACAATCACGTTATGAAGCATAATAAAAAGAGGCGTAACATACAAGCGTCCATGAAAGAAAGGAATTAAATCATAAATAGACATTAATAACGTATAAAGTCATAAATCATGACAAGAGATAATAAATTGAAGTGATAACATGTAAAAATAGTTTTTAGGAATCTTTGAGTCAAAACATTTTAGTGTGGTTTAAGAAAACATCGAATATATCTTAAAAAGAAAAGCGGCATAATATTTTTTATAAAACCAGAAGTAAAACAGGAGGGTTTTCATAATAAAAAGTCTGATTTTATAAGGACAAAGTTGACTTAAAATATAGGATAGAGTACACTTGATAATAGGAAATAATTCGGGAAGTTCCCTTAAAATAGGTTCACTTATCGGGAAGTAATGAGGAGGGAATCACTTAAAATCATGCATATCACTGAAAGAAAGTGATGAAAGATTCTTGATAAATAGACTTGGAACATGTACAAAACATTTAGAGTATTCACAAGAAAAGATAAGATAACATCATTTTGGTATAAAGGTAGATAAGGCAACCCGAAGGAATAAAAGAGGATCGGGTAGAATTCTTTACGGATTCTCGGCATGGTATCGGGAGTACTTGAGGGGGATTAGTGAGAGAGGAAAGGAAATTCCCATAACTTATACATAAATAGGGCATTATGGGGGAGGTGCAAAATCATACCCCATAATTAATAATTACACACAACGTGTCTTATCATAGTGAACAATCTTGAATAAGAGTGAAATTGAGAGGATCCCTTACCTTAGGTCCATTGGTGTTCTCCACTTGATATTAATGACCTGAATAGTCAAATTAGTTTTATTAATAAATAGTTCCAGAACCTTATATAAAATTAAAAGATTCAGTATACCCTTTTTAAGTTCATTTATACCCATTTTTATTGATTACAAGGTTCAATTTCATTGTTCGGGTCCATTTGTTTCATTTGTTTTAATGATCGGTTCAATTGTATTTAGGTTCAAATAAATTTTAAGATGAAAGTGGTTGTCCAGAATTGAAGTTATAACATTATTGTACATCAATTAGGTTAAAAAATTCATTTTTTTAATTATAGTGAAAGAGAACCTTTACATTAAACATTAATGATAAACACTTGAATTAATTTTAACGATTTTGCCCATAAATGACTTGTTTTGTATTATTGTTTTATATAATGAGTGTATGAGGATTACAGAACCTTAAATATGACATATAACATATATAATAATCTGGTTCAACCATAACATAAATGTTTTCATGACCAGAATCAAAATGATAAAAGAATTTGAAAACACAATATCCATGATGTCGGTAATTTGACCCATTACGGACGATGTTTAATTCTAGAACATGAGGGAGAGGAGGAGAAGTATGATGCTTGAAATTTTCCATAAACATGGTTAGAATCCAGAATATATTAGATTCTGGAGCTTTCATGCCTTTTGGATAAGGGAATGGGAAGAGGGTATAAGGAAAGAAAGAAAATGAAAACAAAACACTTGAAAACAAAAGAGGGTTCTTACCCTTTGATCTCCTCTCTTTGAGACTCTTCTTAGGGGATTTGGTTTTGGTCTTTTGGAAAGAACAGAAAGCCTTGGAAGTGGGGAAGGATCTTGGGAGGTTATTTGGGCAGAAATTTGTCTAGGAACAAGGCTTGAGAGGTGTGAGGGAAAGAGGTAAGGAGAGAGGGTATTTATAGTGGAGGAGAGAGGGGTTTCCTTAATATAAAATTCATTAGTTTATTAATTCTCCACAAGAAAAGTAATAGTGAGTCTTGCATGACCAATTATATTAATTTTATCATTTAATCCCGAACAAAGTGGGATTACATCATCATAACATCACCCATGACTCTATAATTAGCTTATTTAGCTTATTTTTTGTAAATTACGGTATTTCACTATTCATCAAAAATTCAAGTATTTCAGAAAAATCCCAAAAATTTACCCCAACCATTTTTCGACGTGTAGAATCAAAAAATGAATTCCATTTTTCAAAAATAATTTTCTAAATATGATTATTTTAATTTTTAAATAAAATAATAATTTATTATCAAAACCAGTTTTAAAGCTTCATTAACTCATTATAAACTATAGGTATATCGAACTTCCAACATGAATATTATTTTTATACCACCATAGGTAAGGTTACTATTCATTATATTATATCACTATTCATAAGGGTATGTTACTATTCATTAGGGTAGGTTACTATTTACCATAAATTATTTTTTTTATTAGACTCCAAAAAACATCTTAAACACAACCGTGTATGCCTGATTTTAGAAATTCCAAACACAACAGTGAAAAACTTAAGTTTAAAGATCACTTATCACTTAGTAGTTCATTATTATGTGATTATATGGAATTTTTATAAGAAGTTAATTTCCATTAAAAACATTGGTTTGTTACAATCTCATACTCCCCAGCTTCTAACCAATACAACAGAGATCTACATGGCCTCCCATAGAGTGCCTCAAATGGCACCATATTAATTGTATCCTGGAAACTATTGTTGTAAGAAAAATCAACAAGTGGCAAGTTCTTTTCCCATGAACCACTGAAATCTAGAACATAGGCTCTCAACGTGTCCTCTGATACCTGAATTGTACACTCTAACTACTTGTGTGCCTATGGGTGATAAGCTATACTAAAAAACACTTGGGTACCAAGTGCCTTCTGTAGACCCTTCTAGAAGCATGGTGTAAAACGTGGATCACAATCCGGAACTACGGTTCTCATCACACCATGTTGGTTCACTATCTCCCGAACATATAACTCACCCAACTAGTCAACTATATAAGTTTCTTGGATCAGAATGAAAAGAGACACTTTATTCAATCATTCCACAACAACCCATATTGCATCATTCTTTTGAGGTATCCTTGGAAGACCCACTAAAAATTCCATATTTACATCATTTCACTTCTATTATGGAATGAGAAACAACTATAACAACCAACCTGGACACTGATGCTCGGCCTTCACCTATTGACAGGTAAGGCATCGTGCCACAAAATCCACAAATTCTTTCTTCATTCCCAGCCACCAATACTATTAATGAAGATCACGATACATTTTAGTCAAGTAAGGATATACTTCCCACTTCGATGCATGGAACTCATGCATCAACTATTTTCATGCACCCATCAGTACCATAACACAGCCCTGAACACAGATGACTCCATCAGCACCCATATCCCAACAAGAAGGTAACTCCCCACCTTTAATACGTTACTTCATAATCAAACACTCCGGATCCTCTATTTGAATCTCCTTAACCTAGCTCAAAAGCATAGACTCAATCGCTATAGATGCAAGGTTCATTTGTATGTTCCCATCCTATACCTCCAAGTTCATCTCAAAAAATAAAGCCATCATTTTCCATTCAGAGTTGGATTCCTGAACCACTTGATTCTGAGTCTTCTGGCTCAGAGCATCTATAACATTATTCCCTTTCCCCGGTGTGTACGCCAACTCAAAATCAAAGGATTATAGGTACTTAACCAACCTTCACTATCAAATATTCAAATACCACTAAGATAAGATTTACTTAAGACGTTTATGATTAGTAAACACCAAAAACCAATCATCCAACAAGTAATTTCCCCAAAACTTTAGGGTATAAACTATAGTAGCTAGATCGATATCATGGGTAGGGTAATTTCTTTCATGAGGCCTCAACTTACTTGACCCATAATCTACAACCCAATCATCCTACATTAACACTTCCCTGAATCCAACACCAGATGCATCACAGAAAAAAGTGTACTTATTACCAGGTTCAGGTAAAATTAGAATCGGTGCATTAGTCAGCAGCTTCTTCAATTCTTGAAAATTAGTTTCACATGCCTCTGACCACTCAAACTTAACACCCTTATTGGTTAATCTTGAGAGTGGTTCCACTATATGAGAGAAATCTCTAATGAATCCCCAATAATAGCCGGACAATCCTATAAAACTAGAAACATCAGAATTTTTTTTGGGTTTCTCCCAAGACACCACAACCTGAACCTTCTCTGGATCCACTAACACACCTGACTCAGAAATGATGTGTCCTAAGAAATTCACTTTATTAATTCAGAACTGACATTTTGATAGCTTGGTGTAAATCATATGCTCTCTTAGTGTACTCAAGATGATGTCAATATGTTTGGTATGATCATCAAAATTTCATGAGTTCACCAAGATGTCATCAACAAATAAAACCATGAAATAATAAATATAAGGGTTAAATATCTAGTTAATTAGTTCCATGAACACAGTCGGTGCATTGGTCAACCCTAATGGAATCATCAAGAATTCGTACAACTCGTACCTACGCTGGAAAGTTGTTCACGATACGTTAGAAGGTCTCACTCTTAGCTGTGGTATCCCAATATAAAATTGATCTTGGTGAACACTGAGGCTCCCCTTAATTGGTCAAATAGTTCATAAATTCTAGGAAGTGGGTATCAGTTCTTAATCTTCATCTAATTAAACTTCTTATAATCAAAACATAACCGCAACGACCCATCTTCCTTCTTAGCAAACAGCATGGGTGATCCCTATGGTGATGTACTAGGTCGAATGAATCCCATTTTATCCAACTCTTCTAACTGAACCTTTAGTTCCTGGAGTTTTATCATTGCCATTCAATATGGTGGAATAGAAACTAGTTCTGCCCATGGAAGCAACTCGATTGTTAAATCCACATCCCTTTTGGGAAGTAGTCTTGAGAAATTCTCAGGAAACACATCCTGAAATCCATACACTACATAAGTAAATACATGTTGTTCCACCTCTCCAACATCCAAAATAAGGCATGCCACTTGGGCTACGATTTTCCCCAACTGCTGAAAAAATGGCCCTATGCGGCTTGCTCGAACATCCCACTCACCAAGAATAACATATGTGTCTCCCTCAAGAGACATAAATGTTACCCTATGTTAGTAACAATCGATATGGTCATGATATATCACTAGTCATTCCATGCCTAAAATCATGTCAAAACCTAAAATCTAAATAATAAATAGGTTCCACAGAGAATGATAACCACCAACCTCTAAATAAAAACCTCTACACTATATAATATTCTCAACTTGGTCCCCCAATGGAGTATCAGTTGACATAACCCCACAAACTTAATCCACAGCTAGGCCCAACACAACCACGAACTGTGAAGAGATAAAAGAGTGTGTGGAACCTATGTCAAATAAAGTAATAGAAAGTATGGAAGCTACAAGAATTGTACCTTGAACAGTAGATGGTCCATCCTTTCCACCTTCAGGTGTAGACTGAACTACGTGAAGATGATATGTCCCTCTACCCTAGGATATAACATGAGTACCCTACACTGTACTTCCCTACTGGTTTGGATGGTCTCTCCTCAGAGTTTCACATCCACCACCCCTATTGGTATGGCCAGTGAAGCTCCAACTACCAACCTGATATAGGTTGATTGATCCCCTTCTCACACGTGTCATATTCCTTTGACTCCCATCCATACCTGGCTTCTGAGGGTTATTATAAAACCTATGTATATGTCCCAACCTTCCACAGGACTGGCACTGACCCTAGATGTGCCCTGGACTTCCACACTGATAACAAAACACTTGATCACCACCCAAAGAATTTGACCCTCTCTTGTGACTATTCTTTGAACTTTCACCTTGCTAGAAACTTTCAAAACAACACTTCCTTACCTTGGAGGTTGTACCACATGTCTTCCCAGTTGGCACAAAAATTCCACCTCCTAAATCTCCCTTTATGTTCCATTCTAAGATAAGGTCTTGATCCACTACCTATTCAAACCTCTTCAGAAGGGATATGTTAACCTAGGACCTAATCTCATGCCTAATCCTATCTTAGAAGTGTTTTTCCATAGTCACCTCAGCTCCATCCATCATCGGAACAAATCAGCACATGTTAGTGAAATGGTTAGAATAATCCATCATTGATGCATCCCCCTGATTCAAACTCATAAACTCTATAGACTTCTCCTACCTCAAGGTTTCTATATTGTAATATTCCAAAAACTTTTCCTGTAAATCCTTCCATGCCATTCCTCCATCTTGCTCCGTCTAAACCATAATATCCCACTAACGCTTGGCATGTCATCTTAACATGTAGTATGCCAACTTGACTCACTTCTCAATAGGAGTCTCTAGATGATCCAGAATAGTCTAGATAGAATCTATCCAAAACTTTTCTTCCTCTGGACCACCCTCTCTGGAGAAGGTCGGAGGGTGCTACAGCTGAAACTCCCTGGTCTTCTTGAAAATACTCGACACAACCCACCCTGGGTCTCATTCCATAACCTGCATAAAACAAGCAATATTATAATGAAATTGTTCTTCCCTATTATCTTGAACCACTATATCCTCTTGATCCACTACTGGGGGATAATTCTCAGCAACATTCTCTTGTCTCCCAACTAGAACACGCCTTCATGGTGGCATTTCCCTACAATGCCAAACACGAACTTTTTAGAACACAACCATGAAAATTTTATAAAGTATAAGGGAAGACTCATCACTAAAAATTAAAAAAACCATTTCTCATACACTACCCATTGGGATTTATTATATCTAAAACACTACCCTCAACCATCCTTCTTAAGGCCATGGATAACACAAGGTAACTAACTCACATGGTTACAATCTCTATCTTTTATGTGCTTTCAAAATGATTTCTTTATCCCAATTTACTCCAATAAAATTTCATTTCACATACCACCCTTTATCAAGCATAATTTTTTAATGATAGTTTAACTTTTTTTTTCTCCCATTCTTAACCCATTTGTATCATTTTTTTAGACACAAATTTTCACCACTTTTAATAAATTCAAATGCATTCTACCCTCCATGTACCACACACCCATCCAATGTGTGTGTGCCTACTATGATGCATGTCACTTATACACATAGGTGCCTAGAATGATGTATTAATTCATAACCTTGTGTCATTCCATCCAAAATAAAAATATCATAAAACTATCATATCACACCATATGTGCATCACCCAATGTTGAAATATCATCAAATGTAACAACACATAACAAAACAACAATCCCCACCCTGGGTGACTTGATTTTTTCCCGGTACTTGGGTTAGAAACTCCCATGAATGAACTCATTACCAAGTCCCGACATTGTCCTAATATCATGTAAACCATTATAAAATAATAATAGAGATAAAATAACCCCTATGATACCACTTTGTAACATCCTCGGCCCAGGTTCCACTAAATCGGTGCCCCGAACCGGGTTTTCACCTAACCCCAAGCATGCCTCCCCATATGCCATAGGTTGCTGACTAGCAGAAAGGGTCTAATAGGTCATGTGGGTATACTATACCATATTTAATAGATTAAACCATAGTATATCACAATATAAATAATGAAAACAATAGGAAATAACCAAAAACATGCATAGTCAAACATCTCCCAAACTAGGTACAGTCCACAAGCAATGGTAAATATGTCATGTAGTGCTACAATTCCAAGTGAACAAAACCCAAAATAAAGACAAATAATGGAATCCCAAAAATGGTCCTAACTCCAAGTTTAGGACCACATCTATGAATGTCCCACATCTAACTCAACTTCCTAGTATAGGGCCCTTGCCCTTGTCCTGACCTGTAAGTATGAAATTTACTCGGGTACCCAACGGTGGCCCGAACAGGGTGTGAGTAAAACTCAATAGGCCATCACCAATGGTGTATACAAATATCAAGTCTAATAGATAGTGCATGAAAATATTAAATAAATATCAATCAAATTAAAAACAATTTGGAGGCCACTAGTTAACAATCTCTACTTAGTTGTACTAACCAAGGTGAAATTCATTATGACTCTTCATTTCTAGCTCATAATCAATCACATAAGGTTCATGGAATTCATCATTTTAATAAGGGAATAAGTAAGTCCCTAACTAAATAGGTATAACATATCAAAAAAACACAATATCCTTATCTCAAAGCCTCTGTCTGGGTGGAATGAAACCATTATGGGAATAGATCTTCATTCCCTTCCCTAACTAGGAATTGTGGGTGGAGTTAGAGTATCAATCCAACTCGACCCATGGGAGGAGCCTCAGTCCTTTATCCCACACCTCAAGCCATGTGCACATGTTTATCCATCCATTAACCACACACAAACTATATAACAACCAAACACAACCAATATATAAACAATCATAATCCATAATAATCAACATGGTAAATCATATTCTCCCATAACCCATTAAAAAATTATCCATTTACATCACTTAGCCTATTTATCCCAATTATCATTCTCAAAACTAGCTCACTAAGTGTAATCAATAATTCCCTTATGTCAACCCATTATACACATTCATTAATCCCCTTATTAATTCCCCTTCAACATATTTCCCATTCCACATACTGTTATCAATTTAGCATAAAACCTATTTGACATGCACTAACTCGCTTAGAAATATCTAAAATATTTCATTAGCCTCTTACCTCAACCCCAATTAACTAATAACTCATTTTTACTTCCATTAAGAATATCAATATACTCAACAAGGGTTCTACATTATTTCACAACAACCTAGAACTTACTTAGATAATTCTAGGTCTAGAAAGTATCGACACGCCCCATAGATAGCCTTAAAAGGTTCAAATCATCCTCAATGCATCCCTTGGGGAACAAGAGGGTTCCTATTCATCATTTAGACACCCAAAATACTAAATCTATTCAAGGGTTTCAAAATCATATCAATAAGTGACAAAGAACAAAGTCGGGCATGCACAAATCTTCAATGAAACTATGGGATATAACTTATAGACCACCTACCTTGAATTTTTTGATGAAATATCCCTCAATGGAATCCTTAGATAATGATTCAACTAACCTTAGAAGCCAAACCTATATCTCACTAGAAAAATTAGGGTTTTAGAGCCTTAGAAGGAGAAGTAAGAAAGATGCAAACCCTAATCAAAAAGAGTAAGTAGGGAGGAGATTAGACTTACTCGGAGCTTCAATCCACAGACAAAGGCACTCCAAATGACCTATTAATAAAGGTGGACCACCCTTGGGAGATATTGGGAAATTTGGTTCATCACTAGGAGTTATGGTAGAGGAAAGTAGGAAAATCCTGAGTGAGCCTTAAAATCCTGGAGTGGAAATTTTGTAAATTTACCAACTTTACTAGGATACACAGTTTACCCGCATGGTTTTCCAAACCATATGTAAACTGTGAAAGAGATACTATCTTGAAATCCCCCTTTTTCATGGTTTATTATGAATTCCACATAGTTATCTTAACCATGCAATAATCGTACACAAGCCTCTATCCAAGGATGCATGGTTACCTGGGATGTTTCGCACAGTTTGCATTAACCATGTGAAAACTATGCAACAGGCCCAGAAATTCTTTTTTCCTCCCCTTTCATACCTTGAACCCCTAGAACACCCACGATCCTTCCCATGATATTTTTAAAACACTTATTTGACCAAAATAAATTACTTAAACTGAAACATAACAAAAACATACCTTAAGAAAAATCTCGTATCTTATAATAGGATTGTCCATCGGCATATAACATCCTTCATTATAGTGATTGGAGTCGAGAATGGGTGATATCATGGCTAGGAAATGTATCCTTATTTAGTGATGTAGCTTTCCTAGAGACATTTTCCACACTGGCCAGAGAAGGCATTGTTGATCAGGATTATGGACCCAAAGATCAACTGCTATTGATTTATATTATTTTCCACCGTACTCATATATATTATATATGGTAATATATATGTTGGAAAATTTACCAATTGAATGAGTTCATGGACCCAAGGATCAACTATGGTTTCACTTTATTTATTTTATTTGTCATTTCTTATTGTGTCTGGGATAGGATGATCATATTTCATGATCATGCACTTATGATAGAAGATTTATAGGTTCATTGTTGGGGTGGAATACTGAGATTATTTCTTGACCCTATGCATGCACCTCAGTTTTCATGTGGGACTTATGTGTACTTTTCAAGTTGAGTGTGGATACATGTTGCTAGGGTTAAGGCTCAGGGTTTCATGATCGAGTGAAGATACTCGTGGGGATTCTTACAATTGGCCTGGAGCATCTTGATAGTATCTTGGAGACTGGGTATATGGTTTGGATTGGACTTAGTAGGATAGATCTATACTTTTTTTTTCTTTATATACCAATTCATGTATGCTCATCCTAGTGTTCAATTAGTGTATCATGTATTACATGGTCTTTTGGGCCTTTATTTCATTAAATTTCATTTATTACCACCTTTTTAAAATTTATTGCTTCCTAACTCTACTTATTACTACTATGAATTATATTCAGTTATTTCCAATGTTGTTACTCTGATATGAGGGTATATTCTTCCCAATGTACCACCTTTAGACCATCTCTATTAGTCAGTATCCTCTAGCATACGAGGATACATTCTTAAGGCCTGGTGGTAAACCATCTTGGGGAACCGTTTTAGTGGAATTCAGGTCGATACATTACAATATCTATGGGGAGAATTGTGACATATATATGGATCAAAAAATCCTCAACTATATATTCACACAAAAGGATCTTAATATGTACCAATGAAGGTGGTTAAAGATGATCAAGGATTATGATTACTCAATCCACTACCATCTTGGAAAGGAAAACAAGGTGACAGATGATCTAGGTAGAAAGGATCCCTCAACCCTATCCATGATGAGTATTGAATGGGATCCGATCTTTTTTTGGCATGAAAATGATGGATATGGGAATAATTAAAGGATCTTTATTCTACCTTTCTCAAATAATTTATTAACCATCAATTCTTCAAATAATCAAGGAATTCCAAAAGGATGATGAGGTGCTACAAAAGAAACTAGTGAATATTATAGAGTTCAACTTTTCCAAAGATAGAGATATAAGTTTTGAAACCTGGATATGTGTCCCATCAAAACCAAAACTAAAGAGGGAAATTCTGGATGATGTGAATAGATCATCCTTCTCTATTCATCCAATAAGTAATAAAATGTACATAGATTTAAAGTAAAAATTATGGTGGGATAACATGAATAGGGGTATTGAAAATTTTGTATCTTGATGCTTGGTATTCCAACAAGTCGAATCTGAATGAAAAAATTATAATGGTATGATGAAACCATTTCCCATACTAGTATGGAAATGGGAAAACATAACCATGTATTTTTTTCATAGGTCACCCTAGGACACCTTAGGAAATAATTCCATCTTGGTGGTAGTCGGTCACCTTACAAAGTCATCACATTTCATTTCAATCAAGGAATATTTCTCTCTTGACCAACTCAAAATGATATAAAAAATAAAAGTGGTAAGACACCATGGAGTTACACTCTCTATTGTATCTGATCAAGATCTGAGGTTTGCCTCAAGGTTCTGGAGAATCTTTCAGAAATAATTTAATAAAAAAACCAAGTTTTAGTACTACTTATCACCCTCAAATGGATGGATTGTCTAAAAATACCATTCAAACTCAAGAGGATATGTTGATATGATGTTCAATGGATTTACAAGGATGTTCGGATCAACATATTCCCCTAGTGGAGTTCTCATAAAAAAATATTTTTCATTCTAACATTTAAATATCTCCTTATAAGGCTCTATATGGGAAGTGGTATTGGACTTTGACAAGATGGGATGAAGTTGGAGATCAGAAGCTTATCAAACCTAAAATTTTCTAAAAGATGATATAAAAGTTTCAAACCATTCAAAAACATATAAAATCCACAAAAATTTAGCAGAAAAGCTATGCAGATAATCATCAATGTGTTTTAGAGTTTGAGGTTATAAATAAAGTGTTTCTTTGTATATATCCATAGAAGAAATGCATGAGGTTTTGGAATAAGGGAAATCTTAGTCTAAGATACATCATCCCTTTTGAGATCCTCAGTCACATCAAATTTGTTGAATATTGACTAGAACTTCCACCTAACATATCTAAAGTACATGACATATTCCATGTATTCCTCTCAAGAAATTACATACCATACCCCTCACATGTACTGAATCCTAAGCTGGTACCTTTGGATAATAATCTTTCGTACAAGGTGAATTCAGTGAAAATATTATATCATAAATACAAAGTTCTACAAAACAATACAAATCACTAGGTCAAAGTGCTATGGAAAAACCAAAAGTTTGAAGAAGAAACATGGGAACCAGAGGAGGTGATGAAACAGAAGTACCCTTATCTGTTTTAGTGTATGAAATTAAAATTTCAAGGGTAAAATTTCTAAAGGGGGAAGAATGTAACAACCCAAAATTTTATAAAATAAATTCCATTATTTGAATAAATGTCTTATTAAGTAATGTAGTTATATAAAACACATTCACTACATTAGACTATTATAACCTGACAGGTTTAAAAAGACCATTAGTTATCATAACTATTGATAATATAGTCATTGTATAGTGAAAATTAAGGTGAGTATATATTAAGGATTATGATAAAGTCTAATTGACATAGATGGAAGAACGAATGGCCTCTACCAGTAGGATCATACCATATGATGCCCATTTATTGGAACTTTAAAGGTAGATAGCATCACTAGGATTTTCCACTGACCAATCCCAAATCATGATTCAATAAAAAAATAATGAACAAAACTATTTATGGTATTTTTTAAATCTCATTGAGATCACACCCCAAACCACATATGTCAAACCACCCCATGAAAATATCACTATCATTTACCTTACCCTTAAGAAATTCCCTAGTGTAATAAAGGGTTATGTATCTAGTCTCTAATAGAATAAATATTTATATGTTTATTTTTTTATAATAAAATATTGATTGTATTTATCCTTTTATTATTACTTTAAAATCATTAAATAATAAGTTTGATAAAATTGGATGTCAATGAGATAAAAAACTATTTTTATGGGAAATATATAGTTTAAATCAAGACACTCTTTTTAATGATTTCAAGAATTTTTTAAATAAATGAAATTTTAATTAAATATTATTATTAAAAAATATTATTAAATAATATTTATGAAATATAAATGATAATATAATTTTATGAAGTCAAATATAATTTTTATAAGGGTCAAAAAACTATTATTTTCAAACAAACCAGTATTTTCAATAAATATGGATTTTTTATTTAAAATTGTAAATTATCATATTTAAGGAATTATTTTGATAAAATAAATTTTATTTTTTAAATTATCACATCAAAATTATCCAATGATTCTTTTTTTCATAATTTTCTAAGATAGCCTCGTTTTTGGATAAAAATTAAATATGATATAAATATACAATGTGTATTTTTACATTATAATGACCCAAAAGTGATGAAATATATGAAACAAAATATATCCAAGACAAAATAAATATTTCCATTTTAAAATAATCTATTTTTGAGGTAATTTTATTGATTTTATGAAATCTTAATGGATCCTCCAAAATTTTTATTATATTTTAAGTTTTTAAAATTAATTCTTTATAAACAAGACTCACTTTCACATTAGCAATGGTATTTTTTAATGATATCAGTTGTTAAACAAGTAAAATAATGAAAAAAATTCCAATTTGGTAGAAACTATGAGTATAAACCATGGGATGGTTTGTGGTTCTGATTACTTTGTCATATAGAGTCTAAAACCAAAGTTTGGAAATTAATAAATAACTCTCCTCTCTTTTTCTATATAAACCCACCCAATATCCCATTTATCTTCACTAAAAACTATTTTATCATTACGTTACTATACTCTTACCTATATATATCCCTACTAGGGTTCCCCCAAGCTCTCAAGAAGCTTATCCAAAGCTTTTAGAAGCACCCTCTCAAGGTAGGGGATCCTCTCCTTCTCCTCTTTATTCAAGAATCTCTTTTATGTTCTCACTTTTTTTTCATTTTTTCATGTTGGGATATGTTATCACACATCCATATTACTTACATTATTATTTACCAGTGATTATATACCCATTTATCTCTCATTAATACCTCCCATGAATCATTATATACCCTTGTTATGCTTCCAAAATTATCATGTGATCTTTCCATGCCAAAATTTTGTATTGTGAATACCCACCACCATTTCTACTCAAGAGTATTCACCTAGATGAAAATATCATTTATATATTGGGGAATTACATGTATTTATACCATACTCCTTGATTTTGGGATTAAATGTTATGAAATATTTCCTTATGTTCAATTATCTATGTGGCACAAATGTGCATGTACATATTATGATGGGTGTTCCCAGATAGCGCTCCAATGTATTATATAATGTTTTAGTCTCATGAGACATCGTGTATGGGATTAGGTAGTAAACCTAATCCATTATGGTAATATTTCCACCATATGATGTTGTCTTTTCAGTTATCCTTGACTTGTGTTTATGACATGATTAATGTTGTCACCACATTCCCATGTTGCCTTTATGTTATCATGTTATATCATTCTTCATTTTTCAAGATTATAATTCTCAGCCCTCTTATGTTACCTTTTTATTCTTCTTGGATCACATGTACTTATTTAACTTATGTTATTCCTTATTTATTACCTTACTAGAATTTATAGCTCTCCCATTTCTTATGTACATCCCTAGGTTATCCCATGCAGTTTTAGAAGATCCATGGAATATGAGCACATGTTGTGTAATTTTTCTTATAATGTTGTCCTTCCCCATGTTCAAGTTGTTATTTTATGTACCAAATCATGAAAATACACTATGATTAATGATCTTATAGGTTGTATTAAGTTTGATTTTATGTAATGAATAGTGAATTAAAGTGTATTAAAGACAAGGGTTAACATATGTACCTAGGGGTAATAACTCTAAAAAGGGCACATTGGGCCTTGACTCAATCATCACCTGGTGAATGATAATGGGTCTCATTGTAAAATTGGTTTGACCCTCCCGGGGGATATGTTTTGGAAATTCAAAAACTCTTTATAATCCATCATGACGTATTTGAATAGATGATGACAATGAATACCTAGGTTAAACCTAAGGTGTATTTTATTGAGTAGAATGTGTCATGATTTAGAAATCCTATAAATTATTATGTGTTTTACCACTTTGATTATTTTTTCTCATACAATCCTATTTGGTTTTAGTCAATGGATGGAACCGGAAGGAATTGTATTAACTCTAAATTTTATGGACAATGTGGTGATTATAAGCAACAAAATTGGATAGTGAATGGAAAAAAATATATTATGATTATGCTTAATCATTTATAATGATATATGATTAATGACTTGAAACTTAATTAACTCTCGGAATCACCAAAGAAGATAAGAATAGTGTTTGTTGATATATAAGATTGTGGATACCATAGAGTAAACAGGACTCAATTTCCTTCATGTTAGAAATGTGGAAACAGGCACCCTGAAGAATGTCTTAAAGGAAGGGGAAAATGTTTTCTGTGTGAAAATAAAGTATATAGAGTGACGAATTTCTGAGGATTTCAATGTATTATGTATGGGTAATATGGACATTATCCAATTCAATGCCCTACTTAAAAGGTTAAATCCTATACCAAGGAAGAACCAATGTTATACCCATCATTTAAGTGTAAGGATTGAAGTATTTATGTATTTAGATTCAAGAATTTTATTGTGGAATTATTTTTACCAATGGTATTTTGGTTATAAGAATCATGAAGCATCTAAGGATTATGTTAATTTTGGATGTATATATGTCTTCATGTAATATTAACCTAAGATTTATGGATACCATCATGGGTTTATGAGTTTAAGGTTGATCATAAGTTCAAAGTATTAAATAACACTTTTTAGGTTTTAAGTGATGGGATTTTAATGTGATTAATGGAATTTTAAGAGAATTTTAATTGGTATAAGGTAAATTTAACCCTTAAGTTCAGCATAAAGTAATATTTGAGAAGAATTATATTTTCATAAGTTTAAAGTAATTGATAAACTTTAGGTTTTATATGATCTTTAATGATTAAGGTTATTTTTAAAGATGTCCATCATATTTCTAGGGATGTTATAAGAATTATATTAATTTAGTTTTAGTAAAAAGGATAATCTGTGACATCTGGAAAGGTCATAGGGCTTAAACCCACAACTGAAGGGTGATAATGGCACAACAACTACCACTATCCTATGTGATGTATTGGTTAGTATGATTTTTTTTTAAAAAAATATTTCATAGATAAAGATTGTTTTTTGGGGGGGAACATAATTTTTATCGTAGTGGTAATTATGGGATTAAAAAGTGATATGGTGATTACTGTTATTTACGAATAAGTTCACTATTTTCTGAATATTATATGATTAAGGTAAATATAACATTATGGTATTTTCTTTTAGGAATAAAGGTTAAATTATCTTTTGGAAAAATATGTAATTTTAATGTGGATTTATGGTGATCTATATTATTTATGGAAATGATTAGCATGTCTTAGATATTATATGATTAGGGAATATTCATTTATAGTATGAGACATTAAGAGTGATTGATATTATTTGGAGATAAATGTTAAATTTACCTTGTAATAATAAATGAAAAATAATTCTAATTTATAGTTTTCAATCTTAGTTTGGCATATTTTAAAGAATTTTAAGGTTAGTTATTTATCAAGTGGTCTAAGTTGAACTTTGAGTGTTATTACTGAGGCTTTGGTGATTAATGTTGTATTCCTTTATATGATGGTTTGTTCATTTGTAGAATTATATTGTGCAAACCATTTTGGTTTTGGTTAATGTCTAAATATAGTAGGAATATATTTTTATCCCTTTTTATATTATTTGATCTATTAGAAGTTAACTTTGGTGCTTTAGGCATAAAAACATCTTATACACTCATATCTTGGAGTAAGAAATTACATGGAAATTGATTGAAGCACGAACATAGGATGAAATGGTGCATATGAAATAAAAATATATCAAGTAAGTATATTTTATGATGTTATATCTCTAATATTAATATAATCCCTCAAATTTAGGAAAATGATATTGAAATAAAAATATATTCCTATTAACTTTATTTTTGATGAATTGATTTTCGTTTTCTCGCCTATTTGGTTTATGGTTTTGTGGTCATCGACTTTCCCATGATCTTTCAATTTCTTGTGATTAATAATATCTAGATATTACTTTTCCACCATGTTAAAATTTTAAATTCTCACTAATATTCTCCTATTTTGAAACCTGTTTATTTTTAATTCTATATAACCTTCATATTTTCATTTCCCTCTTTTCAAGAGAAATAACCCTTTTATGATGTGGGTTTTCAACAAGTAACTTTCAAATATCAAAACCTTAATTAAATATTACAAGTTAAAGTTGTGAGGAATAAATTTATTAAAGTGAATATAATGTAACACTCCTATATTTTATGAAAAAAATTAAATAAATTTAATTTCTTTAATAGCTTGCATTACACACAACACCGAGTTTGAATGAACCATGATATACTATTAAAATACTATTATTTAATGAGGTGGTTAAAACATAGTCATTAAATTGATGGGTATGAATAGGAATAATTAAATTATGAAAATTATATGGTTTACACATGTATAAAATAAAACCATTACTCGTCAATTGATTAGAAATGAAAATAAAAAACAATAGAAAGTAAAATAAATGTTAATCTAAAAAACTATTTTTATGAGAACATTGTATTTTTTTAATCACTATTGGTAAATGATTTCAATTTAATATATATATATATATATATATTATTCAATCAAATTTTTTATCATTCTTCTAATATTTTTTCTAGGAATGGGATAAGAATAAATCTAGTTTTATACTTAAAACTGTATTTTTCTAAAAAACAGTTTCATCACATTTTCCATACTTATTTAAAAAATAAATAAAAAAATTTAGAAATTTTATTTGAAAAAAATGAACTTAATTTTTTAAATTAACATGTAAAAATTATCTTATAGTAATTTTTTGATAATTTTCTGAAAAGATTAATTTTTCAATGAATAGTAAAAAATGCTGATTTTTGTTAAAAATTGTTTTTTCGTTAAAGAATTCACAAAGTTACATTTTGTTTTAAAATATTTTTAATATTAAATATAGTTAAATTATATTATTATTAATCAACTTTATTTTAATATAATCAGTTTTATGTTAAAATTTGATATAAAAAAATTTTATACTTAAACAAACTTTTTCTTTGGAAAACCGCATTTTCATCACACCTACGGGTTTGATTTTAAATTAAGTTCTTCCAATTTTATGAATTGAATTTTTTAAATTGGATTAAATATTTTTAATTAGAATAATTAATATTATGTAATATGTTCAACTTAATTTTTGGTCATAATGAATATTAATAATAGTAAAAATTAATTACTCTAGTTAAGGTTAAAACCAGTTTACCAGGGGATTAATCCAAAATATAAGGATAATTTTTCCAATAAAACATGTGTAAACCCTATATTATTCACATGTTTTAACCTTATAATATCTCAAATTTTAATATATTATCATTTTGAAGCAATTTTCTTGATAATTAATTTGTCATTTTGTATTTGTTTGATAAATTTATAAGTGGTTTCCAAGTGGGTCCTCTCCCCCACTTATAAAATAACACCTACTCTCCTATCCTCTACACACTTCAAGACCCATTTGTTTTGGAAAATACAACTCAAAAAAATCCTTAAATTTAAATCACATTTCCTATAGGCCTTTTTTTATTAATAAACCCTCTTAAGAAGGCTTTGGGTGCTAACATAAAGAGGTTGTCTGAAGAAGATGCATCGTTGTTAACTAAACTTTTATTTTATTTCTTCTTAAAACTCTTAAAAATATTATTAAAATATTAGGATATAATAAAATAATTATATCCCATATATTTATATGTTACTATATTAATTTTATAACCAATATCCATCTCTTCTTCCATCAAATAGAAAATGAAATTGTCGATCGTATGTACAGCGGACTACCGCCTCACGAACCAATGCAATTCATTTTCCATCATCACCTCTCATGGATGAATATAATGATGGATTTAAAGTATATATATTATATTTGGGACATAATTATAACTCTAAAATTATATCTTCATATCTACCTTCTTATCATCCAATCTATTGAAAAATGATAATGTCACTCGTGCATACGTGTGAACTACTAACTCCACGAAGCAACGTGATACATTTTTCATTTTATTTTCACATGGATGGTAATAATGATAGATTTAATTTATATTATATATATTATATAAAAATTATTATTTAATATTAATTAATATTTACCCTTATTTTTTTTATCCATTGAAAAATGGAAACAACGTTCATGCGTACATACAGTCTACGGTCTCCCTGAATGGTGTAATTAATTTTTATATATTTAATTTTATGTATGACTATAAATATGTATATAATGAATTTATATGATATTTATATCATGATTAATATTATATATATGATTTAACTATAGTAAAATTACAAGGAACAAAACTACCAAACCAAAATATACATTAAAAATAAAGCAGTTATCACCCAGAACAGTGATAAGAAGATTGTGTATCTTGTCACCAAAGACAATAAACCTTTACATTACTTGGGTGATTATTTTTGAAATTTATTTAATATTCATCTAAAAATATTTAATATTTATGTATAAAAATCCTATGTCATTATAAATAAATTATACACTAACTCTAGGTTACTGGATTTGGGGTTGTTGCATCCAACACCTTTCTATAATGTATCACTATAAATAACAAACCCTTATTTATCAAATAGAAGATTCAAAACAAGTACATTATCCAATATAATCTTTAATTCCTCAAATTTATATTCACATTACTTTTTCCATGTGAATTTTAACCTCTTACATGTTATCTTGGATAATGGATTATCTAATCGAGTAGATTTTTCAAAAACCTGTCAATAATATCCTACTAAACCAAAGAAAATATGAATTTCAGTTATTTTGATGGGTATCATCCATTCCTTGACAACAATTATTTTATAAGGTTTTATAGACATACTATCCTTGGAAATAATATATCCAATGAAGGTAACTTGTTGAATCCAAAATTCCCATTTTTTTATTTTCCCATATAAATTGTTTTTCCTTAGAACCTCAAAAAAATTCAAATGAGTTTCATGCTCCTCAAAACTCTTAGAGTATACAATAATAACATAAATAAATACCAAAAAAAACTTAAAAATGTAATCCTTTAATACTCAATTCATCTAATCCATAAACAAAAATGATGAATTTGTCAACCCAAAAGGAATTACTATGAACTCATAATGACCATACCTCATATAAAAAGTTATCTTTGGGATATCCTCCTCCTTAATTTTTAACTGATGATAACTATAAAGAAGACCAATCTTCAAGAATTGTTTATCCCCTTGAATCTAATAAAATATCCCATCAATACATGGTAATGGATACTTATTATTAATAGTAATTCCATTGATTTCTCTATAATCAAGGCATGACCTCATTGAACCATCCATCATATTCATAAATTAAATAGATTCTCCCCATGTAGAAACACTTAGATGAATGTAAAATTTTTCACGTAAGTATTTTAATTACTTATTTAATTCCACTAAATACACTAGATCCATTCAATATGGTGGACAAGATATGGGTTTTTCATCAGGGAAAATATCAATAGAATTTCAACTTCTCAATCTAGTGAAAATTCAAGTAATTCATTAGAAAATACATCAATATAATATTTCAAAATGGCTATATATTCTATTATAAAAACCTATTTACCCTTAGTAGATTTAATTTCATCCATTTCTCCCCAAAGTATTTCATTAATTTGAGCTACTAGGGTAGGTTCCTGATAATATTCAAGTAATGAAATCTCCCCTTGAAAAACATGTAAATCCATACTTTTCTCACTAATTAAAACTTATTTTTCTCTATAATAAATTCTTTATTTCTAGGTAATGTAGATAATCTGAAACACACCTTTATAACCTTATGAAATTAGCCTCATAATCAACCACTATATCATCTTCATTTTTTTGTAAATTTAATAATTATCTTTCTCTATCAACGCATTACTCCTAAGGAAAATATTTTTCTATAAAATAAACTTAATCATGTTTCACTCTATGTTTTTTATATACTATGAATTATTAGTGTTGAATAAGGGACAACAATTTTTCAGTATCTCCCCTTAAAAAATACATATCCATGATAAATTTTGTCTACTCAGAACAACCCAATGCTATAAAGATCTTCTTGAAATAATCTATTTGTTTCTCTATCACTATTGGATTAGTGGATACACCAAATAATTGAGGTTGTTTCCTCATAAAATGATCTAAATAGGATGATCCTTGTTGAGGGGAAACTTGTTGCTTTATGTAGGAAAGGTTTTTTATTATGAACTGAGTCGGCTACATTGGATAGTGATAATTTATTCAACACAAACATTAACTCCATTATCCTCATTATCCATACAATACCCATATTTTCTTTGATTATTGTATTGGTTTCCATTCCTTCTAGTAGGCATCATTATCTAATAAATGAAATAACTACATTTGTGATAGTATAAGATTATAATATATAAAACATGAATTATATATCATGTTATCTTAAAATATGATCCAATTTATAGGATACTTATCAAACCAATTGAAAAATAATCTCAAGAATTTTATAGCAGTAAAATATATGTTATCTATATATGTTCTTTTAAATCCATTTCCTAAGGTTTCTACTAAACATTGATCTGATACCAACTATAATGCCTCCAACCTTGATCACTTAGAGCTGTTGGGTTATTAATTACATGCTAATTAGATTACATGTGATTACATTCCCAAGATCAAGGTTTAGTAGTCCTCAAGATACTAGATGCATAAACATTATAATATAACATGATATTTTACAAAATTTGAGTATAAATATTTATTCCTTAATGTTATCCTTAGATCTGATCATATATAGTATTCCACTTCATTACCTAGGAAAATGGTAAATAAAAGTAAAGGGTGAGTTCAAATTCTCAGTAAGGTAAAGTATACAACAAAATCTATTAGGGAATAATAATGACATAGTATGAGTAGATTAAAAATGATGAATACATAATAATAACATAGTCCATGGATGATAAAATAATTAAATAATCACATGGATAAAATAAATGATCATATAATGATTTAAATGATGGTAATACATAATTTTGGACATCATAAATATATTATCAAGGCCTTATGTCAATACATAATACAAAAAAGGGCAAGGATGCTCCCATTACCCTATCTTAGTTGTCTCATGATACCTACAAGAGAACTAAGGGGCTATATGATTCTAAGTCCCACCCATCATATAAAATTCCAATTAATTTCATCACATAATAAATGATAATAGTCTATATGTGGCATAATGTTTAAGAATGAACAACATAAAAATACTTAGCATGATTCCTTAATGAGGATTGTCCTATAATATTTTATCATATATAATAAAGGATTGTATGGCATGATAATAGTTTTCCCTGATAAATTAATAAATAAGGATATCTGGGAGAATTCACTGGAATCATATAAGAAATAACTAGGGATTCATAGTGTTTAAATAAATACCATTATCAAGTGAAGAACAAGTGGCCAGTGTCGCAGTTGAGTGGCTCTCAGATGTTGGCCTCCATGCCTGTGTGGTGATCACCTCAAGTTTGATTCCAAGGAACCCATAAATTTTGATATTTTTTGGGTAGGTGTATTCAGAAGTGGATATAAACATATAGGGTGCACTGGAAGCAATAGTATTGGTTTATGTCATTTGTTAGTGATGGGTCATGGGGTGTGGACACAGTGGGGGCATGGGTGAGGCTTTGAATGCTTGGAGATCAGGGTGCACAGTTGTGTACATAAGAATTCATAGGATTAATTATTGTGTTCCTAGAAGTATATATATACTTATACTCACATAGTTGGGCATGTTGTTTGAGTAGGTAGGAGGAGTATAGGAGCGGCAATCAGGTTGGTCTTGCATGGATGCAAGGTTGGGTAGGGTTGGTTGAAACAAATAAGGTGGGTGGGTTAGATTCTGTGGGTTACCCCTTGTCCCATTTAGAAATGGGGGGCTCATTTGTGTTGGTGAATAGAATGGGGGTGTGTGTTTATAATAAAAAAAATACCAAAAAAATAAGGCTTCAACCCCAATTTTTTTTAAAGTAAATAATTAGAAATTTTAGTTATTGGGTAATTGCAAATATTAAGGTGATCAAGGTGTTTAGATAATCGAATACATGTATTTTCAATTTTAGGCGGCAAAGGAAATGATGAAAAAATAACCCCTAGATGTACTCTACCAAATATTTTGTATCACTTATATACTTAAGATACATAAATTGAAAAGATCATAATGATATATTTAAATCCTTAATTATGGTTCATAAAAATCATGTGAATCATCGAAAGAAAATCCCTAGAAAGTGTCAACCCAGGTGTGCATCTAGGGCCATATTTTATACACCATGTGAAGATCAAGTTAATACTCAACTTATCACAAACCCATCACTCTAAAGGTACCCATCCTAGGCATCCAATGAAGTAATAGAGATAATGACCCCTTGAGTCCCACCTCTAGTAGGCCATGGGCTGAAAAAAAGCACTAAGGGTATAAAAATATCACATATGGGAGGAATTTCCCAATATATAAAGTCAAATTAGGAGATAGGATAACCATACACAAATAAACTCAATCATATGAAATAAAACTAAACCCAAAACTATCCCATAATGCATGAACAATTTCAATAAATATAATAATTCTCCAAGTAAATACTAAAAGAACATCCCTAAAGTTGTGACTCAACAACTGTTCCAACCCAAGCCATAAATGTCCATCAAGGTACCCAAAGTCCTCCTAGGAACCTAAAAATAGTTTATATATATATGGTTAGAATACAAGTATAATCAGTAGTATCATACCCAAGTTATCTAATGCATATGTGAAAATAGCATACTAATGCACCAGTGAATAAACAACAGAACCAACAAGCACCTAAATAGGTCAACTAACCAATCCTAGCCTCACCATGTCTTTCTCACCAAATCACACATCTAATATAGTAATATAGTTTCCAAACATAACAATGGTGTTTTTCTACTGCTTCCCCGCTAATTTTACACTCTCACACCCCAACATCGAACATCTTGTGCTCCCATCCCTTCCACACATATCACATCACAATCATCCATTTATGATGTGGGTTGGGATGCATCCCTACCTACCCACCCTCATAAATCTATCATCTATTTTTATAATTAGTCATAATCACTTCACAACTCGCACGAAGGCACCTAGGTCATGACGCCACATCTCACTCAAAGATACATGTTCCATCACATTACATCTCATCATATAACCAGGTCAATAGGTTATCATAAACATGAAGGAAATCAACCTTGTTCCCTCCTCCTACCACGCATGAACCCCACCACAAATCACATCCTCATAACATCACATCACTATTGGGTAATCTCTAATACCAATGTATCATCATTGCTAAAGGAAGAGCGGGGAAGATGGGGTATCCATCCATCTGTATCACTACCATCCTAGATGTTGGAGAAAACACCCAAAACCCAAAACCTTTGGGAATTGGTAAAGTTATTCAACTTGGGTGGGGTGCATATAGAAATAACATAAAATACATGATATATAGATAACATATATTACCCAACCTATGGGTTCACAACAATTTCACTAACATACACTGCCATTCCACCACTACTCCACATATCAAACATCATAGTCGTTTCCACCATTATATGAAACACACAACAAAACCACTATGTTAAGCCATACATTCCCACTTTCAAATATAGATTTCACTATTTATATATTTAACAGGTTTCCAAAAACTTCCATTTATAATCTATTTCATTTCACATTTATGAAACCCTTTTATTTTCCATTCAGATTATTTTTTTCAATTTACATGCATTAGTTTCAAAGTATTTTTATCCATTTACCAACCCACATCATTTCATTTTAGCATTATAGATTTATTCCATGGCTAACCAGGCAACTAAAATAACCACACCACACAAAATCTCACCCATCACACATCAACTATCACCACAACACCGCATTAGTCAAGAAAACTCACTATAGTAACCACCCATATCAACCACCACACAGCTTCTCATCGCAACAACTACACATCACAACCACCACACAACACCACTGCACATCACTAACACAACGCAATTTCCCATCACATCACATGAAACCCAACCATTTTATCATTGCCCTATGAATTTCATAGCCCATTGGTTCCTCACCACCACCGCACAATATCCCACATCACATAAGGAAAAATATAAAAAACAACCATATATAGCATCACATCCTAGATTCTAAAAATTTGGTTAAAGGGACTTCATTAATTCACTTAATTATTTAGTATGGGTATTATCGTACAAACCATATTTCCATGGGAAACCAATTATTAGAGATATATATGTTCTTATACTTTTTCATTCAGGGTGATATTAACAATCATCGTAGCAAGGGTCATACATACATATTATATACAGCATAAGAAAGGCTCCCAACATAAGTTATTTGTAGAATTAAAAAAAATGGTATACAATCTCAAAAAAATATCATAAAATTAGTAAAAATACACAATTACTCCCCATCCCCATCAAATTTGTATTTTATAATTTATTATCTTTATTAATATTACCCTTACCATCCACTAATGCAAAGGAAAAAAGAATTAAATCCCCACACATGAACATATGATAGGGAGAGAATGAGGATATCATACATCAAAGAATCTATCTAATTCATTGTGCACTACAGGGTAGAGTAGAAATAGATTGGAAACCATAACCGTGCTAGAAAACCTTAGATCAAACTGAACTGCACTAAGGGTATCATCAAAACATATCCAAAACATACCCCAAACCAAAACAACATCACTACTATGAATCCCCAAAATAATAACCAAAGGAAACAAGGGGGTTTAAGGGAAGAAATCACCTCAAATTTCCAATGAAAACCTTCCAGAACCAATGGATCAATGAAATAGAGGGTCCAGAATATCCTCTAAAATTTCTAGGGTTCACCCAAAATCCTAGAGGAAATGAGAACTAATAGAGAGAATTCAAAAAAACATAATACTTATAAAAATACTATAATTCACCTCATTTATAGCATGAATTATGTATTGATGTCATGAATTTCACTAGGTACATGAAATATAAGTTGTGGACTAGTTTTAACGCATGAATTCTTCAAAGTTTTAGTTTCTATTGAAATTAATGGCACCTTGGCTTGAATTAATTCATGTCATGAATCTCATTTTCACATTGTGAATTTGTTTCACATAGCACTCTTTCCTCAAACACAAGTCATGAATTTATAGCTTCACATACCATGAAACATCATGTCATGATCTGAATTCCTAGTTCATGTCATGAATTCCCTACTGTAGTTCTACTGTAGCTCTAACCCCCACTGAACCCTCATCATGCCTCCTCAAAATGCTTCTGAACACCAAACCGGTAATGTAATGGGATGATAAGGCACAACCCATTATATTAGATACCTATCAAATAATTATCATACTTAAGAATTAAAACCAACCCAAAAATAAAGGATACTTTGCAAATAATCATCCCATGAGATACCTCTTAGGGATCTCATCACACCTCAAACACTACTACAAACCAAACACATCAAACCAAAACACTCATGAAACACCCCACACAACCACATCACCACGTCACCAGCCACAACTCCAAATCACCTAGAACCAACCACAAGATACATCATTTCCACATGACCACCCATAAAAATATCCCAACCTCCACATATCCCAAGATAATAACTACCAAGACCAACACAGAACACTACCCCCAGAACACAAATCAAAGAATTATATCTTCCATATCAAGATATTATCTGCTTTGGGTGGTACTGACTTGCCCACACTATTTTAAATGTGTCATAGTATAGCATGTCTTGATTAATAATCAGTTTTACATTATTTATATATCAAAATATTTATCACACATCACATAATCAAGGAAATAACACATCTCATAAAGTAAAAATATCCAAATATCACATCACTAAGTAAAACAGAAAAAATCAAAGCTCAAAATAACTCTACATACTAGGAATGCATCTGCATCTCATTCTCCCAAGTAATATCTTCTAGGTCACCATGACTCCATAATACATGAAAAAAATGAATGGTTTGTCCATGTAACACTTTATCTTGATTAACTTGGATCTCTATTGGTTTCTCTATGAACATTTAATCATCCTAGATATCCAACTCTCCCTAGTAAATGATTTTTGAGTCTTCATGAAGGTACCAATGAAGACGGTACACATAGAAGACATCATGGATCCTTCCCATCTAGGTTCAAAGAACCAATTGATACACAATCATGCCAACACACTCCAACACCTAAAAAGGCCCAACAAACTAGGTAGAAATCATACTCCACCTTCCAACCCTCTAATACCCTCATTGAGGAGAAACACTCAAGAACACATGGTATCCAAACTAAAAGTAAAATAGCCTCTACCTATGATAATCATAATCCTTCCAATGGTTCTTCATGGAACTCATCCTCTCTTATACCAACTAGATATTATTGATTGTGCTCTACACTACATCAGGACCAAGAACCTCTGACTCTCCAACCTCTATCCATCATAACAGAGAATGAACCATCCATCCATACAATGCCTCAATGGAGACATGGAAATGGATGTGTGATAGATATTTTTTTTATTCCAACTATACAAGATTCATGTTCCTTACCCATAATTTTATAAAGTCTAGGACCTAATATTGCAACATATCCTATAGTGTCTTGATGGTCTGGTCTATCTTCCCATCTTTCTAAGGGTAGAAAGCAATGATAAGACACATCTGGGGATCAAAAATCATGTTACCATGACCTAAAAACCCACAAGGTAAAATGAGGATCTAGATTATAGATGATGATCCTTGGTACCCAGTGAAGCCTAACCACATTATCCACATACCTCCTTGCTAAGATATCTATGAAACTCGACTCATGGATCACTAGAAAATGAGGTGACTTCATTAGTTTTTCCACTATCACTCAAATTATATCACATATACCCTAAGTCTGGGGTATATCAGTGAAAAAAATCCTTTTATATGTCTTCCTATTACCACTCAAGAACATTCAAGTACTACAAAAACTCTATAGGAACAAGGTGCACTACTTTCACCTGCTAACAAACTAGACACTTTTTCACGAACTCTGCCACCAACCATTTCATCCCAGGACACCAAAAATGTATCTTAAATCCATGATGAATCTTATTCACACTATGATATACCTATAAAGGTGATTTTTGAAACTAAAATATAACTTCCTCCCACATTTCCAATGGAAAAAATATCCTCCCCTGAAACAACAACTTGTTTTGACTATCCTCCGATCAACCCTATGGAGCATCACCATGGACAACACTATCATGAATCACCTCTACCTATAAGTCTCTCCACTAATATTATTCTAAAAAATACATTAAGTACCACTCCACAGTCACCTGATGAAGAAAAACTTGGACACTACTCTCACCTAGATCAAGATATATCACTAAAAGCTCCTCCATCCCTTTCCAAACATCAGTAAACTCCCAAACCACATCGCCTTGGGACTTCCTACTTATCTTGTTGATAAAAAAATTAACCTTTACTAGGGTGTAAAATGTATAAAAATCATAACCCTGAAGAAACTCTATCCACCTCTTCTTGTGAAAATTAAAATCCCGCTAAGAGAAGTTATATTTTAGGCTCTTGTGGTCCGTGAAAACCATAAAGCACTCACTAATGAGATAATTTTGCCACAAATTCAATGAAAACACAACTTATGATAGCTCTAAATAATGGGTGGAATATTTGTGAGTGTGGAAACATTAATTCCCATACCCATAAGAGATCACTGACCTATTTTATATCAAGACACATCCCAATCCCATATGAGAAGCATCATAGAAAACATCAAATATCACACCCTCCTCAGGAAACCGAAGCACTAAAGAACTGAACAACTTATACTTTAGGTAACTAAACACTACCTGGCACTAATCAATCCTCATGAAGCTATTCCTTCCTTTTAAAAGTTGTTAGCAGGGCTATAGCTCAATATAAATCAGACATAAACCTCTAATAATATCTAGCCATACTAATAAAATTGTGAACATTTTCTATGATATTAGGTGTTCCCCAAGAAACAAATACCTCTATATTTTATTATTTTATGACAACAACCTACTAATACACCACATGCCTAATTAAAATTACCTCTCACATCTAGAACGTTCACTTGTAAAACTTTCCATAGAGCTATTGGTGTTGAAGGACCTATAATACATCTTTGAGATGCTTGAAATGATCCAACTATAACTTCAAGTATATCAATATATCATCGATCAACGTGATGAAAAACTGGTCCAGGAACTCATGGAATATGGAGTTCATGATATCCATGAACACGGCTGGTGAATTCGTGACACTGAACGACGTGACCATGAAATTGAAGTTCCAATGCCTATACTTGATGGAAGTTTACATGATATCCTCACCTTTCACCCTCATATGGTGATACCTAGACTACAAGTTTACCTTTGAAAACCAATTGTCTCCCTTCATTTGGTCAAACATATCAATAATCCTTAGAAGAGATTAACGATTCTTGACCATTATCTAATTCAACCTCTGTTAGTCTATGAAAAACCTCATAATATCGTATTACTTTATGGAGAACAACCCTAGAGAATTCCAAGGAGACGCACTCAGTCAAATGAAACCCATTTTCATCATATAATCTACCTATAACATTAACTCTCATAGCTCTGTAGGTTCCATTTAATAGGAATCCATCAAAATTTGTGATGTACCCATTTGTAACTCTATCCTAGACTCAACATCGCGTCACGAGGGTAGATTCACAACCTTATCCGATAAAACATCCAGTAACTACCCCTCAAACCTAATAATATAGCCAATACATGCCAAGGATAACATAATATGGATATATCTATAGTAAAAATAAATATCCCACTGACTGGTGCTACCCCATCACCAGTCTACATCCCCACCACACATCAAGCAAAGAAGTATGACCTCCAAATGGTGTAGATAACACCAGGGTCATTGGAATCCTCTCCCCATACAGTTCTAATTAATAGAACAAATTATGATCAATAAATGATTTCAAGGATTTTGAATAAAACAAAGAACAAACAAGAGTAGATGATAAATTAATTGTACCTCTGACAACCTCAAGCTATGCTAGCATCATCGCCTCCAATACATGCATCTGACCACACCCAGATCATCTACCTCTATGTTGTTGGAATCCATGACCATGCTCTATAATAGGTCCCTATGGATGGGGAATATCATAAATTTTCCCCCTGGTAACACCATCTACCCTCAGCTTCTAAATAAGCATGGATAGTCCCTACTGCTGAAACTGTCTTAGAGGCAATAGTTGTTGTTATTGAAAAGGGTCTTGAGTTTCTATATAAAAATGGCCTCTTAAGTGATTGGAAACTTTTAATGGTGGTAACCATGTCCCCCAAAAAAATATAAAGAAAATGGGAATACCCTAGTAGATTCTCATAAGTAACCTTCCCCAGAAGGATAAGAAAAGATATGACATGGTCGGCTCCCCACTAGTCAAAACCCAAAATGTCTAAACACTCATGGCCCACTAACTAAAGCTCTATTCCATGATATAACATTTTTTCACTCTCTCAAGGATCAAATCACAATTAAAGCATCTTCTTGATACCCTATTATTTCTTTTTCACCTCTAGTTGTGTTGAAATCATAAATAGGGTGACTGCATACCTGATCGTTGGGTGCAACACCTCCTCCAAAAGCCTCACTCCAGAATACTTATCTAGAAAAACATCTAGGTAAAATAAAAATAGGTACTTTACACACAATCATCATCCCCTTATGAAGGGATATAAACACATGTCACTTCACAAACTTTGTCATCGATGATAGGAATTCTGAATAGAACTCCTTCTAAAAGTCTAGCCACAACAAATTTTCCTCCTTACAGCCACCAAGATATAGCATCCACCATTGATGCATTGATCCATGTAATTGGATAACTATAAACAGCACCCAGAACTTATCTTGAACTAAAATTAGACAAAAATTGATCTCAAGCTCCTCAAATTAGTGATTTGTCTCCATATCTGAAATTATTACCTCGTACTTTCATAAACTATACCACTGAAAGGATCAAAAATACCTCTTTTGTGCCTCATCCTCCTCTGTTGAGTCAATACACTAATGATCGGCCAGATCATCCTACTGAACCACAAATGCCTGATCCACTCATGGATGATGACTAGGAGCTATTCCTGAAAAGAAAGGCGAAATCCTAAGCCTAGTGTCATGGAATTTTATAACAGGTTTAATTAATTAATTCTTTTATTCAACTTACCTACCACATTCACCTAATCCAAACATGAATATAAACAATCATGATGCATGTACATCTCTTAGGTAGCTACCCTGCAAATAGGTACACCTCAATTAGTTGATCAATGAGCTCAGAGTTTGTGAACCAGATCACTGGGGGACTTAAAATCCCATGCCCTAGTCAGTCCCCCTGGCCCATGTCATGTTCCAAGGTCAACTGTCACTATTTCCCTATGAAATCATGTAATCCTTATAGTATCTAACTCCAAAATCTACCCTATATATTGACCATAAAATTTGAAACCACTCTGTCATGACCCCCTCCCTCCAAAGGTACCCCTCCTAGGCCAGCAATGAAGAAATAGATATAATGACCCCTGAGTCCCACCTTCAGTAGGTCTTAGGTTTGAGACAAGCACCGAGGGTATAAAAAACTTGCATATGGGATGAATTTATCTCTATAAAAAATTAGTATTAGGAGATAGGATAAATAAACACCAAGAAACTCTAATATATAAAATAAAATTAAACCCAAAACCATCCCATAATGTATGAACAATTTCAACAGATATAATAAAATTCTCCAAGTAGATACTGAAATACAATCCTTGTAGTAGCGACTCAACAGTAGCTCCAACCCAAGCTAGAAATGTCTGTATTAGTCCCCAAAGTCCTCCTGTAAACCTAAAAAGTGGTTTATATACATAAGGTGAGAATAAAATTATACTCAATAGGATCATTCCTAAGGTCTCTAGTGCACATGTGAAAACAACATACTAATGCACCAGTGAATAAATAGAAAAACCAACAAGCACCTAAATAGGTCAACTAACCAATCACAATCCCACAATAGATTTTTCACCAAATCACACATCTAATATAGTAATATAGTTTCAAAATATAACAAAGGTTCCCCACTTCCACTTACCTATTGATTTTACACTCTCATTACCCAACATCTCATATTCTCCCATCCCTTCCACACATATTACATCACAACCAACATCTCTTATGTGGTTTGGGATGCATACCTACCTACCCCACCCCCACAAGTTCTAGCATCTAGTGCTAGAATTAGTCATCATCACTTAACATCTCACTCGAAGACACCTCAGTCATCATACCAAATATTTCTTGAAGATACCTGGGCTATCACATTACATTTCATCATATAACTAGGGTAGTAAGTTATCATGAACATGAATGAAATCAACCTTTTACCCTCCTCCTACCATGAATTACCCCCACCACATGTCAAATACTCATCATAGAACATCACTATTGGGTAATTTCTAACACTAATTTGTGTCATCACTGTTGAAGGGGGAGAGGAGAAGAGGGTGTAGTCATCCATCTATATCACCGCCATCTTGGATATTATAGAAAACACACAAAATACAAAAACTTTGGGAATTGGTAAGGTTATCCAACTTGGGTGGGGTGTGTATGAAAATAACATAAAATACATGATATATAGATAACACATAGTACCCAACCTATGGGTTTACAAAAATTGCACTAGCATATTCCACCATGGCACCACTTCACCACATGTCAACCATCACAATCACTAACATCGATATATAAAACACACCACACAACCACCATGTTAAGACACACATTCCCACTTTCAAATATAGATTTCACTATTTCTAGATTTAACGATTTTACACAAACTTCCATTTATAATCCATTTAATTTAATATTTTTATCCATTTACTAACCCATGTCATTTCATTTTAGAATTATAGATTTATTACATGGATAACTAGGAAATTAACACAACCACACTGCATATCATCTCACCCATCACACATTAACTATCACCATAACACCACATTATTAAACACAACTCACCATAGCAACCACTCATCTAAACCACCAAACAATTTCCCATATCAATAAACACACATCATAACCACCACGCAACAAAACCACTGCACAACACAACCATCGCACAACACCAACGCACATCACTACCACAATACCATTGACCATCACATACCATGATAACCAACTATATCATCACTACCCCACACATTTCATGACATAGTGGGTCATCACCAACACCACAAAATAGACCACATCACACAATTCAACACATCAAACACAACCACACATAGCATCACATATCGACTTCCACAGATTTGGTTAAAGGGATTATGTTACTTCACTTAATTATTTGGTATGGGTATTATCACACAAACTAAATTTCCATGGTAAAACAATTATTATCCATGTATACATTCTTGTAATTTTTCATTAAAGGTGATATAAACAATCATCATTGCAAGATTTGCATATACATATCAATTACAACACAAGAAAGGCCCACAACATCCATGATTTCGGAAATGGAAACAATAATATACAATCTCAAAAAAATATCATAAAAGTAGTAAAATAATGTGATTAATCCCCATCCCTATAAAATTGAGATTTGAAAATTTATTATCTTTATTAATATGACCCTTACCATCCACCCAATGAAAGGAAAAAACATGAAATCCCCACACATGCACATATAATAGGGAGAGAACAAGGACCCCATGACTCAAAGAATTTTTCCAATTTTTTGTGCATGATAGGGTGAAGGAAAAACAACCCAGAAACCACAACCACAGTAGAAAACCTTATATTGACCTAAATCACACCAAGGGGATCGTCAAAACACATCCCAAGCACACCCCAAACTAAAACAACATCACCATTGTGGATACCTAGAAGAAGAACCAAAGGAAACAAGGGATATTAAGTGAATAACTCTCCTTAGATCACCAAAAAACTCCAGAAACCATAGATCAAATCAAGATAAAAAGGTATAGAAGATCCTCTAAATTTCCTATGGTTTTCCCAAAAACTGAGAAGAAACGAGAGCTGGTGTAGAAAATTTGAATGAACATAAAAAATATAAATAGGTTATAAGTAACCTCATTTATGGTATAGATTATGTTTTGAAATCATTAATTACACAAGGTCTATGAAATATAATCCATGAACTATTTTTGAGGAAATAATTCTTCAAAGTTTTTGTTTCCTCTAAAATTCATGGTGCCTCGGCCTAAATTAATTTATATCATGAATCCCGCTTTCATGCTGTGAATTTGTTTCATGCAGAACTCATCTCCCAATCACAATATGTGAATATATAGCTCCACATGATGTGAAAATCCATATTATAACATGAACACCCATTTCACATCATGAATTTCATGTTGTAGTTCTGTTGCGGCTCCAACCTCCACTGAACCCTCCTCAATCCTCCTCTGAACACCTCTGACCACTGAACTAGGAAAGTAACAGGCCAAAAAGGCATAGACCATTACACAAACATCCTTTTTCAAGATTATTACCCTATATTCCATAAGATATAGAGTCTATATATACTTTAAATATCTAGATAGGGGTGTAATTTCTAGGAAACCACACACTCTTTAATTTACAAAAAAAATAGGATTTTTTCCATTATTTAGTTTTATCCCTTGGGTTCCCACTAATGATAATGGTTAATTATGGTAGTATAATGTGAGAGAATAATTATATCACACTGATAGTATGATAATTAATTTATAATAATGAATTATAATAAAATTTCACATTGAAATGAAAATTAATTAGAAAGGATTACACAAATAAATGAAAAGAAGGGATTAGTAATCGTTACTTCGACATGTGATGGCTAAATAAAGGAAAATATGAGAGGGATTTAGGTATTATATATTTGATAATATATCAAAGGGGTGATAATAACATGTATATATAATCATGGTAGCATATATAGTGGATTTTTAATTGAGATTAAAATAAAATAAATTTAAATAGGAAATGAAGAGGGGGAAATAGAAACCCTTACCTATCTTGAGATTCTAATCCTAGAGACAACCCTTAGAACTAATGAAACTCTTAAAGATTGAAAATAGAGTTATATGAGATACTTTTATAGAGATATAGGAAGAGATAAATTTGAATTTGGTGAGAGATAAATTATAATAAGGTTGGGTATTTATAATTGTGGTGAGTAGAATTTGATGGAATAAAGTAATGAATATTTTATTATTCTGTTATCTTAAGTGATTCACTTCCCCATATAGTGATCCATTACCTCCACTAGTGATCAAATCTAATGGTTAGTGCAGAAATTAGTCAAATAGAATTACCTTATCTGAGTTGAGTCATGCTTACATATATATAATTTCATATTCACCATTTTCACCATTTTTTACAATATTTTAGTATTTTTTTTAAAAATTACCAAATTTCACCCTTTATCTAATTTAGAAATACTAATTCCAAATAAAAAATCCATAATATCAAATTCATCCACTAATTATGTACATTTTTTAATTTATATAGGGATGAAACATTTGGTAAAAAATGTTGTATTGAAGTAAACACCCTTTCATTTATAAAAGAACTTACATTTTAATATTACTTAACCCCTAAATACATAACCCCTTATCATTATAATATAATACATAAGGGTAAGGTGTGGAATTGTGGTACTTTAATGGGGTGGTTTGTCCAACATTGATATGATAGTGATTTCCACCAACTAGAACTTCTCTCACATATGTTTCTTCTCTAACCTCAGTTGTTGAATTTTTTCTTTGGATTGGTCAAGGGATAACCCCAATGATGCTACATACTACCCAAGATCTAATAAATAAACTTCATAAGGGATGTTTCTACAATTTGAAATAATGGTTTCTCCCTTATTTGATAGTTAACACTCATCATTACCCTTAATATATACTAATCCAAATTGTCACTTTTTAATGGTTATACAACCAACGGTTATAATACCCAACAGTCATAATGCTCAGTGGTCATAATTTTTTATGGTCATATTTTCCAATAATTATAATGACCAATGGTCATATTTACACTTATTTTTTATATATTAATCCAGAAAAATACTCTAAATAATACTTCTCTTTTTTAGTTCATTCAATATGATGATTCCATGGCTAGTATTATTTTTCATTTATATCATTTGTATTATAGCCATAATGTTTATTAGAGAATATGAGTTATGCGACATCAACCTTATACTTGCATTACTTATTTTTTCTATTTTATTTTATTATTTATCATGGCCTTAGTAAATTTTTACCTTTTATTTTTAGTGATCTACATTATAATAAAATATATTTATTATTACTATGATTTTATCAGGTATTACAGCCTTGTTGACTTCTAGTCTTTTGTCTTGTATGCATTTTGAACAATTTTACCTTTTTGAAAAACATTTAATGTGTGTGTACGATCACATGAAAGTTTAGGGATGTCACGAGATCCATAATTATTCATCATATCTTCTGTGGACTATTGGATCAAGTGACCAGTCCATTTATGAAATAATATCCTCCTTAGATAGAAATCACATATCTTTTTTTCCATAAATGAATTAGAGTCCCCTTTGTGTGCTTCTCTTTCATCACAATTGCACCATCCTTTACATTGATGAAACAATAATTGGTGAAATTAACTACTTGTAATGATCCACATAACTAACTCACACTAAAAAATTTGTGACCATGACCTTCAGCAACCAAGACATCCTCACATCTTATGCCTTTTCCCCTAAATTTGGCTTTCTTTGATATAATAATTTTTAAACCTTTATCATTTCCAAATCATATGATGCCTTATTTTTCATATGTTATGCATGTGACTAGATCCTTATTTCCCATCATATGGTAGGTATATCTACTATCAGGAATCTATGAACTGGTGCGATCTAATGCTTTTAGGATAATCTCTAAAATCGATACCTTATTAAATCTTTTATTTTTTATCCATATTTTTGGATTCACAACCAGTGATTAATTGTATATTTGATCTTCATCTGAATAATATGGAACAAATTCTTCTACTAACATGTAAAATAAAATTTTCATTTTCATCCCATGTGATAATTCCTTAAGCTGCTATATATGACCACTTTAGGTCTAAATAGGCATATTCCTCTACATCATTGATGAGAAATACCTATCAATATGTCTATATCCTTTACATTAGAAAAAATTTCCATAAAAATAATACCTGGAATTTTGAACTCTTATTATATTTATTTATTACTCTTATTCCCTTAATTATATTTTATCTGCAGAACACACATTCTAAGAGTGTTCCATATTTCCACAATAATAACACCTGATTCTTAGTGTAATCATGTGTATCCTTTCTACTAGTCCAGTGGTTTTTTGGGTTCTTTGAATATTCTAGTTTTTATTCATAAAAAAATCAACTTTCAGATTTAGATTGGGTGTTTGTGCCCTAGAAACAACCACAATTTCATTCTATTTATGATCCATACCTATTCTATATTTATCATAATTTTGTATCTTTTTCTTCTACTAAAAATACTTTGACTATCTTATTGAACCTCCAAGATTCACCTTCACACTTTATTCCTATAATTAAACATAATTTCCCAATGTCATAATAGGATTTAAGAATCTCTCCTGATCATCTATTGTCTACCATATATTGAAAACCACTTCCTAAATATCATTGATATTTTTGACATGATATTCCACTATGTTAGTCAAACCATTAATAACTCGGGCCTTCTCTTCAATTTTGAGTTTTTATTCAACAAAATTCCCTAAGATATCTATATTTTTAGATTCTGAGCTTTCAATATTTACCTTAAATTCGGAATTATCTTCTTATTACTCTTTAATATAGAGTTTGGCATCATGAACCACTCCATTGTATTTCTTCATATTGGCTCTACAAACATTGTTTTTCTCAAGCGAAGCTTAAACTCTATTTTGTGATAAACACTCCCTTTTACCTCCATCTCAGTATCAGTTATATCTTCCTTAGTTTATGAATCGTCTATAATATCTATGATAGTGTATCTTTTTTGAGGTCTATGTATTCATCAATATATTTTGTTTTTGTTTCTTCTTAGTTATTATCCTCTTTTGAAAGAAGGTTCTTCTTCTTGAAGAGATTGTGTTTAGTACTTCCTGTGCCTTTCACAATAGCTAAATACTTCTTCATGGGAACTTCTTCATCCTATTCATCCTCTCAAAAATTATTTGGATGATTTGTTGAAAGGTTTCTAACATTTCCGCATTGAAAGCATGTGAGTGAAAGTTTCCCTTTAAATTTTCCTTTTCCTTTTTATATTTGGGGAAAGTAATGAAATGAATTCATCAACCCCTTCTTATTCCTAGTAAACCTTTATAATGAGATTATTAAATTCCTTGAATGGTACCTCCTTATACATACCCTTTTCCATAGCCTTGTTATCATCATTCCATATCTCACATGAAAAAATAGTACTATTTAGGCTATCCAATGTCATCTACCTTGGATCTTTATCCTAAATCACAAAGGGTTTTAGATTAAACCAGGTTATAAATATTCTCATGATGTTCTTGGTGAACTTCACATCATTAAGGGTTTATCCAAGACCATTAATTTCCTCTATAATAATGTTATCCCTATCATAAAATGCATCAGTAGATTCATTCAGGTTCATCCTCAAGTCCTCATACATGTTCTATAGAACCCAAAATTTAGCTCCTTATACCTTTGAGTCTCCTTTATAGATATTAAGTATCTTTTCCCACATATTTTTTTAGTATTTAGATGATATAAACTTCATGTATATTGTTTTGGATAAATCACCCCCTAAATAATTCATTCCTCTAGAGCTCGCATCTAATTGTTTATATTATCTATCGAATAGAGAAACTCTATCCATAGTGACTAAAATATAATGTATATAATTTTTATGCACATATATGAATAAAGATCAGAAATAGTGTTGCATATGATTCTTCCAAAGTTGAAATTTTTTTACATCAAAGATCGGAATTCCTTTTTGATTAATTATTTTCATCGCTTCAATTTAATGGAGAGTTTCACTAACTTAAACCTTTAGCTTTAATACTAATTATTGGCTCTAGTAAAGGTAAGTTCCCTAAGAAGGGGAATGAATTAGGGTATATAAAATTTTTTAATGACCTCCACCAATGATCTTATTCCACTATTAGTAGGAACACCTCTCTCCCTTATAGAATATATGAAGAAATAAAGTAATTAAAGAGGTACATAAGTAATTTTTACTTAGTTCTCCCATACTAAGATAATACAAGGAGAATACAATGGTGATGTGTTGATGTACCAGGATCAATAAGTGCCTATTTATGTATAATGTTCATAGAGGACTCATTATCCCTCTTAGTTCAATACCAATAAAAAATTTTAGGACTCGTTTCTATCTCAATAAAAATCAATACTTATTTAAAATTTCATAGAAAACTCATTATACCTCCTCATTCAGTACCAATCAATTGTTGAAATTTTACTACTCTCTCTGTTGAAGTGTACTCATTATTCCTTCAATACATACTTCTAATGAGTTGAATCACATTTTATTACACTAAGATTAGTGTGTCATAAATATATTATTTAATCTAAATAATGAATATCACTTTACTATAGAAACTTCAGACAATTATCTTAATGTTTAAATAACTCAATTATTGTGCATGAATGATTTTCTCATGACTTTTGTTCACGCAAACCCATGTTTTTGAAACACTTCCTCCTTTATATGTGCAACTAATGGTCATATATAACATCCTAAAAAATATTTTCTTATTTTAAAATAGATTAGTTAACCCATTACGTAATCTTCTATACACTTAATAATGGATTGATAACCTATTTCCAAGAGGGTGCAATCATTTAAGAAACTTATCTTCTTTTGAAAAACATGTCACCTTTGTTTCACTAATCATGTGAAACTCCACTTATGTTTTTATGTTCTCACAACTCCACTTACATGATATTCTACCTTAATTACATGAGAATCGTTCATTTTATTTAAAATGTATTGAAACTACATTTCCAACTTAACATAACTCTACACTTACATGAAAACTATTTCTTTATTCATGGTCCTGGAAATTTTTCAACATGATTTTTCAAAAAACACAACCTCAAAAAATCTGAAACACCACCTTGAGAGATTTATACTAATAGAAATACAAGTTGAATAGTAAATAATACCAATATGTTGATTGATATTTGGGGATAATATTTTGATCTGAGGTAGTTGAAGCAAACCCATAACACAGCCCGATCAACCCTTAAAAAAATCATTCATGCATGAATATTGAAGAACACAAAAAAAATAGAGAAAAAATATAACTCTTATGTAGTGGGCTCCATATTCATTTATAATGGAGTATGATTTTATGGTTATCACAAGATAAATAAATTTAGGTTACCTGCCTCCATAGGTGGTCCACCTTTCAAAGAATCCATGATTGTATCATGATGACTCCCAAATGTTGAAGGGGTGATAGAACCTTTACCATGGAATAATGAATAGTGTTTAGAGAAGAAAAAATCTATATAAATATTTTCATGAAATGGATGATCACTATCATATTTTACACACTTGAGATAGATACCCAAATCAATAATATAACTCCATTTAATTAATTGATGCTTGATTCTCCTTCATGAATGAAAAACATGTTGGGAACATTGGGTGTCATCAAATTACATCCTTGAATTATGCCTCATTTAAGAGTGAATTGAACTCATTAAATGAACATATGAAAATACATCAATATGTTTTATAGAGACCACATTTAATGGTGGTGTTAGATGTATGTGCCCTTGGGTTGTATCATGTGTAAGCAAGCTATGTAGGTTAGAACTTTGTATCGGGCTCAATCTTAAGGATGCATTGGCATGCAATTTATTATTAATAAATATGAATCAAATGAATATTTTTTTGGGAATATCTAATTATCACCCACTTACACTAAAATTCCTAAGTACTTTATGAAAAAATTCACAAATCATTATGAATCCATCCAAAACTCCTAGATGTGGTTCCATATAGCTCTCTTTATTTTAGAACAAACACTTTGTCTAAAATTTAATCCGTATTTGAAGGCCTAATTGTGTGACTATGTGGGCCTTAATAATATTGAAAACAAATATAAAATCCCCATTTCATAGATGTTATAAAATATCAGCCTCGAGTAAAGCATCAATGCTACCTAAGTTACTAAGGGGTTTGGTGTGATATTTATCAAACATACTCATATCTCTATAAAAATATTTAAAAAAATAGATATATCATATAAATCATATGTATACCTATATAATAATTTTTATTTTAAATTGAGTGAAAAACTAGATATTTAAAATTTTCAATCTAGTATTATTCATCTCATCTTTTCTTAATTCAGTAAAAGAGACTGGTTATAACAATGAATACATCACATGTAATTCATCTAATAAATGAGTAGATCACATGACCCTCATACATATAGTTTAAAACATTATATTTGACTCAAATAATCATGACCATACATTTCCTCAATATAATCCAATCAAGGTCTAGATAAATTTTCTCATCATACAAATGGACAAGTCCTATCTTGGTTGTACTCCAACTGATGACCCGATCAACAACATAACCAAGCAACCCTTGATTAGTTGAGCCACAATGACTTTCATAATAAAGGTAAAAAAGTATAAAGGTTCTCATTATAGGGTGTAATAAGTATTGATAATATACATACACCCCTAAGAGAATCAATGACTATATGATGTTCCATGAGATATACTTTATCAGGTCAATATAAGAAATGAGTATCTAATTATTAACTCATGAATCTATTCTTAATATCTCATATATAACCTTTTATATTGAGTAAAATATTATATTCATGATAATATTAACATATCATCACAGCCCATGATACTCTGTGATGATTATTGATTAGGGATAACTCAAAGTTGTACTTTAAGAGGATGTTATCATTCCACCATTCATGTAAATTAAATAGTAGTATACATGAATGAATGATAAATGGAGGATTTATTTATAATAATAATAATAAATTTTATTAAACCATTACTTCAATCTATCAAGTATCATATACCAAGAGACTATACATGACCCTCATTATTTTGCTTTACTAACGACTTTGTTGATGGATTTTCTATATTATCAAATATTTCTACACTATAAATATTTACATCATTCCTCGCAACAATATCTCATAAAATATGGTATTTTTTAAGAATGTGTTTGGTCCTTTAGTGAGAGAAGGAGTTCCTTTGTTGGAGAAATACCTCTATTGTTGTCATAAAAAATCTCAATTGCTCTTTTGATGCTAGGAACCACCTCAAATTTAGAAATGAACTTTCTAATCCAAATATATTCTTTCATAGCATCTGATGCAGTGATGTACTCATCCATTATTTTCGAGTCCAAAATGGTGTATTTTTTTAAATATTATAACGGATAGCTCCACCATTTAAGAAAAACATTAAACCATGTTTATATTTAATATAATATCTGTTATATTTGAATCTATAATATGTGTAACCATTTACATAGAGCTCGTTATATCCTCTAAAGATCAAGAAAGTATCCTTAGTCCTTATCAAGTACTTAAGGATGTTCTCTATATAAATATAATGACTTTCATTATTATTAGATTGGTATCTACTGGTTGTGATTAGATCATAGGTTACATTAGTTCTGGTACATAATATAGCATTCATGATAAATCCTATTGAGGATGAATAGGGAATTCTATACATCCTTTATATATCTTTTGAATGATTATGAATATTTCTAATATTCATTCCATGTAACACTGGTAAAGACCCCTTCTTGGAGTTTTCTATGTTAAACTATTTTAGCACTTTACTAATATAAGTGTCTTAACTGAGTCTAAGAAACCTCTTATATCTATCATTATAGATCTCCATACCTAGTACATAGGAAGCTTCACCCATGTCTTTTATTGATAATTTCATTATTATCCACATCATCATAAAGTGAAGTTTTGGGAGGTAATTTTTGAAAAGTAGTATATCATTTATATACAATATCAAAAATACTACTAGACTCCCACTAATCCATTTATATACATAATAATCATCCACATACTTGGTGAAGCCAAACTCTTTGATTGCATCATCAAACTGGATATTCTAACTTTGAGAATCTAGATTCAATCTCTAAATGTATTATTATATCTTGAATACCATAGCAATCTATCTTGATATTTCAAAACCTTTGGGTTTTATCATATACACATTCTTAACTAAGTTATAATTAAGGTAAGTGGTTTTGAAATCCCTTTGATATATCTCATAATCAAAGTGAGTTATTATTGGGAGCATTATCTGAATGGAAATTATCATTGTCACAGGTGGAAAGGTTCTTCATAGTCAATACCATGATTTTTTTTGTAACCTTTTGTAACTAGGAATTATTTATAGGTATAAACTCTACCATCCATGTTTGTTTTCTTATAAAAATACCACTTTCACCCTATGGGTTTCACCACTTTGGGTGCATCCACCATGTTTTAAACTTGGTTAGTATAGTAACTCAATACTTTTACACATATTATTATATGATTTATAAACATAAATATTCAATAAGTACAACCCAAATATCATGATTCCTAGTGTATTTGGAATAATAGCTTCATAATACATCAAAAGGAAACTAAAACATGAAATCCTTATTTTATTTTCCATAATGAGATCCTCAATATATTTGAGAAACTAAAACTACATAGGATAAGCTAGGGAATACATAAAATAGTGGGATGAGATAAAAAATTTAGTAAGGTAATAAACATGATAAGGGGATGTAAAGTGTGAGACAAAGGTAAAACGTGATATCGTAAAAGATAAGGCTCGTGAGTAATCACATGGAAGCATAACATAAATAACAGGGTATCATAGGATCATAAAATCATAGAAAATGTGGTATAAATATATAACATGACATAAAAATGAGTCAATGTTATTTTATAGACAATATTACATGGTGGACAAAGTCCCATAATGGATTAAGTTTACTCCCTAATCCCATAAATAATATCTCATGAGACAAAATCCATACCCAATGCATTAGAGCGCTATCTGGGCAGACCCATAATAACATGTTCATGATTTATGTGTTCCACAAAAAGGAAATAAATCATAAGTCAAAAACATAATAATTATCCATGTAAATAAAATGGGTTGCATCATCTTACCTCATATCATAATCAAAGGAAATTTCATAATGAAGGAATTTTAGAAATGAACATAAGGAATGTATTACCCCAATAAATGAAGGAATAATAAGATAGGTATATATGTGAGAAATATATATATAGAATTATAAGAATTATGTAACATTAAATAGTGATATAGATTAATTTAGAGATATAATGGTCATAACCCAAATAAAAGGATGGTATAAAGAGATCCCTTACCTCGAGCCTAATTTGTTATGTGTATTCTTTATCTTCTTGAATAATAAACTTATATTAATTATTTAATTTATTAATAAAAAATTATAAATTTTTTATTCATTTAATTTTACTTATTATCATGTTATGTTCAATTATTTAATCATTTGGGTTCAAGATGGATGTTTTGGTGATGTTCGGATGATATTTCCAAAATCACTTTCAAAAAGTTGGATAAGGTAAAATAGATTTTTATTTAATCATATCTAGAATAATAATAATGAAAAATATTATCATTTTTATACCTCAGTTATACTTTTAAATTCAATAATGAAATATGGTTATGAAAAATTAACTACTTTGCAATCATAGAGATTGTAGGTCATACATTTGCATGAGTAACATTTCCATTTTTAAATGATCATGATGGAAATAAGGTAGGTATTATTTTATATTTATATAATTATAATTGTATCATAAATATCATAATATTTCTTTAAACACCCTTATATATACCATCCATGTGATGTGGTGATGAAAAATGAATCACCTCGCTTTAGGGAGTTGGTAATCCACACGTACAAACGAACAAAATTATCATTTTTATATGAATAGAAAGATATGAAAATATATGATATATTAATTTTATATAATTATAAACATGTTATTAATATCATATATATACATTAAATTCGTCATCATAAATATATGTGATAGGTTATGATGGAAAACAAATTACATCGGTTCGGGAGGTGGTAGTTCGTCGTATACACAAACAATGGTTTTATTTCCCATTTAATGGAAGAGGAGATGGATGTAGGTTATTACATTAACATGATAAAATATAAGTATATTTTATATACTTAGTTTATTATATTATCATGGTTTAATAATATTCTAATGAGGTGTAAGAAGAAATAAAAGAAAAATTATTGGTTAAGAACGATGCCTCTTCTTTGGAAAACCTCCTTAGGTTTACACCAAAGGCTTCCCTAGGTTGGTTTTATAATCAAAATAAAGAATCTAGGAAATTTAAAATTGAGTAATTAATTTATCTGGTCAATTATTTTCTAAACCAAAGGCTCTTTAAGTGTTTATAGGAGAGGATAGGGGGTGTATTTTTATAAGTGTAGGAGGGAACCCACATGGAAATTTCTTAAAATAATACAAAATAATAAAGTCATTCCCAAGAAAAATACTTCTAAATGGCCATAGATTAAAATGTGGGATATTATAAGGTTGAAATATGGCCATAAAATATTATTTATACAATTTTAACTGGAAATAATGCAATTATATTTTTGGTTTTACCCCCTATTAAACTTGTCTTAACCTTAATCGCGGTAATTAATTTTTACTATTTTTACTATTCCTCATGACCAAAAATTAAGATTATATTATTTAATAATATTGATTATTATGATTAAAAATATATAATCCATTTTATAAAATTCAATTCACATAAGTTTTATGATTTGATTTAAATTTAAAGTTGCAAAATGTATTGAAAAACAGTTTTTCAAAAAATGCATTTTTCACTCATAAGATGATCTTACGTTAATAATATGACTAGTGATAATAATTATATGGATTTAAATTAATATATTAAAATATATAATATATAAATTTCATTTAAATATTTCCTTATTAGGGTTTATTTTTATTAATTAAAAATAATAAATTTTGTGCACTAAAAATAGTTTTTAGAAAACTCTGTTTTTTAAGAATAAAAATAAACTTATACAAAAATCATGTATAAAGATGATTAAAATGTAATTAATTGGATTAAATATAACGAAATAATTATTATTTTACTTTAAAATTAAATTCAAATCATAATGTGAATTTTAAATTACTTAGTTTATTGAAAAGAAATGACAGTTTTACAAAAATTGGTATTTTTCAATATTCACAAAAAAATAAATATTTTCTGAAAAATACAAAAAATTAAAGCTAAGTTAAATTTTAAATGTTCATTTAAAAAATTAATTTCATTTTATCAAACATATTTTTTAAAATTTATAGAAATTAATCATAATATTTTCTCACAAAAAGCAATAAAAAATATTTTTGAATAAAATGTTTTTTTAAGAATATAATGTCTTTACTAAAAAAATTGAGTGATTAATTACTAAGAATTTATCAAAACATTTGTATTAAATAGTAAAATTATATATATTTCATAATGGTATTAATCTTATCCATACCCACCATTTTAATGTCTAGGTTATAATGATCATATTTGAATAATAATATTTTATGGTTTGTTTAGACTCAATGGTGTGTGTCATATATGCTATCAAACATAGATTTATTTTTAAAAAACTCAAGGTGTTACATTATTACCCCATTAATAAATTTCACCCTTGTAATTTCATATTATATACTAATATGAAAATAGGTGAGGGTACTTCTTATTCATGGCTTCCTCTAGTTCTCAGGTTTCCACTTTGCATTTATGGTTCCACCATAGTACTTTAACCAGGTGAGTTGTCTTGTTGTGTAGAACATTATATCCATGATACAAGATATTCACCAGATAATCCTCATAAAAGATATAATTTTCCAACTATACCAACTCTGAATTCAATAAATTTGATGGATTTGGTATGTACTTCCTCAAGAGAGATACACAGAATACGTCATGTACTTGAGAAAGGGTTGGTGGGTGTGATAGTTGATAATACACAACTCTGATGCGATCGAGAATATAAAATGTTCTAATGTACCTAGGGTTTAGATTTACCTTATTCCCAAATCTCATGAATCTATTCAATGAAGATATGAGAATAAACACTTTATCCCTGACCTCAAACTGTAGGTCTCATCGATGATTATCATCATAGCTCTTATATCAAATCTGAGTAGTTCTGATGTGTTGCTAAATGGACTTTATTTTTTCTACCATTTCCTAAACCATTTTAGGAACCAATAGTTTATGTTCACCAACATAATCCAAACATATGGATTTTTACATCTCTTCCCATAAAGGTCTTTATAAGGATCCATTTGGACACTTGAGTGAAAGTTATTATTGTATGAGAACTCGAGCAAAGTGAGATTTTGATATCATCCTCATTTGAAGTACACATAGTATTATATCAACATGTCTTGCAATTTATTAATATTATTCTAATATTGGCCATAATTTTGGGGGTGATAATCCATACTAAAATTCAACTTAGTATTTAGATCATGTTGGAGGATCTTCCAGGTCTTTGAGGTAAATATCAGATCTTGTTTAGATACAATTGATAGTGGTGTTCCATGTAGCCACATAACCTCTCTAATGTATACCCTTACAAGTTGATAGAGTGATAATTCCACTCAAATTGTAATGAAGTGATCAATATTTGTAAGATGATCCACTACAACCCATATATCATTATTTCCTCTTAATGTCTTTTAAATACCAGTGAAAAATTACATAGTGATGGTTTCCCATTTCCATGTAGGTATGGGTAATGGTTACATCATCCCCTTAGACTTTTTGATTTAGCTTTCACTTACTAGCATACTAGAAACCTTGATGTATATTTTATGATATCATTCTTTATATTGTCCCACCAATAGTTCTCTTGAAGATATCAATACATTTTTATACTCCTTAGGTGGATAGAGAAGGTCAAGCTATGTGAATCATTCAAAAAATATTTCTTTATCTCAATATTTTATGGTACACATAGTCATGACCCAAATATTATAACTCCTTATTCATCAATTTTGAACTCTGGATATTTCTCTTTTCTTAAATCTTCCACCTTATTCTAAATTTCCACATATTCTCTTTGAGCATCCTTTATCTTCTCTAGAAGGGATGATTGATAAATTATTTGAGAAATAAATGATTATTTTCCTTCCTTTATGATTCCAATGTCTATAATTTTCAAGTCTAATGAGATTATATCCTTCTCAATTCTCATCAGTGATAAGGTTTTTGGGTCATTTCTACTTAGAGAATCTACCACTTTGTTTTCTTTCCTAGAATGGTAATGTATTGAGTAGTCATAGTCATTGATCCTCTTAACCATATTCACTAGTGTATATTAATATCCATCTATGTGAATATATATTTTAGGCTCTAATAATCCATATATATTTTACATTTCTCCCCATAGAGAAAATATCACTAGATTTTCAATGAAAATATCATTGAAACCAACTCTATGTCATGTGTTGGATTATTCTTATTGTGATATTTCAACTTCCTTGATGAATAGGATATCACTTTATCATTCGGCTTTAATACACAGCCTAGGCCCTTATTTAAATCATTTCTATATAAAACAAAAAGTTCCCCATTTGAGGGAATTATGAGGATTTGTGTAGTGATAAGTCTCTTTTTCAAATCCTTAAATATCTATTTACATTAAATGGACCAAAACAATTTACTTCTTTCCAATTTAACTCAGTTATAGGGTTTGAAAATCACAAGAATTTTTTCACAAATCATTGGTAGTACCTAGATAGTCTAAGAAAACTATGGATCTATGTTATAAATGCTGGTATGGGCCACTCCTCAACTTTATTTGTTTTATAAGGTTCATAAATATCTCTTTATTGGTGATAATATAACCCAATAATGATACTTCCTTCATACATAACTCACATTTACTATACTTTTCATATAGATTCTCTTTTTTTTAATCTTTAGCACAGTATTAAAATACTTCTCGTGCTCCTCATTTCTTTTGAAGTATATCATAATTTCATTTATAAATACTACCAAAAAATTATTAAGGTGATCTATAAAGACTCTATTCATTAAGTATATAAATATTTATAGAGTATTAATGAGTCTTACATGAATAACTATGAAATCATAGTGTCCATACCTTGTTTGAAATAAAATTTTGGAAATATATTCATTCTTTACCTTTAATTGGTGATATCCTAACTGAAGGTCCACCTTAGAGAAATACCGAGCCCCGAGTAGTTGATCAAAAAAGATTTCTATCCATGGTAGGAGATACTTGTTATTTATAATGATTTTACTAAGTTCACAATAATCAATGCAGAGGCACATTGACCCATCCTTATTCTTGATGAAGAGGTTCGACGCACCCCACAATAAATTAATTGGATGTATAAAACAATTTTCTATATTCTCTTGTAACTTATTTTATAGCTCATCTAACTTAACACTATAAATTCTGTATGAAGTCTTCAATATGGGAATATATCTAGCTATAAGTTTGATTGATAACTCAACTTCTTTGTCAGAAGGAAGACTAGAAAACTATTTAGGGAATACATCTTCATAATCCCTCACAATTAGAATGTATTCAAGCATGATTATATCCTTTGTCTTAATTATTTTGGCTATATATACTTACTCAATATACAATAATATCCATGCTTGAATAGAAGGTTCTAGGGGAGATTTATCCTCCTCCTTACACTTATACAAAATCGGAGGATGACTTGGGATGTGCAGAGTGATCTCCCTTTCTCAACAGTTAATGTTGTCTTTATATAAGTATAGCTAATCTATTTCAAAAATAACATAAAACTCCAAAAAAATAAGTAATATGAGATTTTATAAAATATTCAGTCCACAAAAATTGACTGAGGAGCAGTTATATACTTGGGATGTTACAATTTCTCCATTTTCTATTCTCATAGAATGATCAACCCCCATGTTTTGAGGTGATGTTTGAATAGTTTTACTAAAATTAAAAGATATGAAAGAATTTATAGAACTAGAATCAAATAGTGTGTTTTATATTATAGAATGAATAACTAGCATACCTATCACCACATCATTTTTAGGATCCACCTTAGTGGTAGTGATAGCATATCCGCTTCCTTTATCTTTATGACTTAGAGGTTGTTATAGTTGATTGTCTCCGAAAACACTTAGCTTAGGGAATTGGCTTGCATAATGAAAGTTTTCCTTATAGTTGAAAATTTTCATTGTATCTTGAGTGTTGATCTGAACTTCTTTTTTTCTTTCACATTAGTGGATTTCTTCATTTCCCTTCAGTATTAATTATCTTGATTCCCATATTTTCTACATTTTAAACATCTTTCAGTTCCCATGAGATAGTTTCCCAAGTTCTTATTCCCACACCTTTGGAAAGTGGGATATTGGGTTTTCTTTCCTCTATGAGATTTATCTATTGATACTCCCAAAGAAAAATCTATTTTACATTTTGTTTCCTCCAATCTCACAAGACCATTGAGGTTCACTGATCTCTATCTAAACTTTGAGGGCATAGAAAACAATATATTCATAGTTTTCAAAGTCCCAAATTGATAATGCTTTTTATTGAATTTACTTTAACCTGCTAAAGAAGTAAACCACATTACTTTTAGTGTTGATGATAATGTCAAAGGCATACCATGAAAGCCTTGTGAAGTTTTTCTCATATACCCTGATAGACTCATATTCCTTTTTATTTAGTGTGGGGAAGTCCCTCTCAATTTTAAGATGGAGATTTTAGGGAAAATATTTATTGAAAATTATTTTCTTGAAGTCTTCCTATTCCATGGAATCAATATCCTCTTTGGACTTTGAGTTATTTAATAGTTCCCACCACTGATCAGCTTCTCTCTCAATGTGATAAATGGCCAGGAAAAATTTCTCTTGATCTATGAATTAGAGTAAAGATAATATCTTCGAAATGGATTTAATCTATTGTTCCATGATGTGGGGATCATAAGATACACTAAAGGTAAGATTCATTTTTCACATAAAATACTTGAATATAACTTTTTATTTCTTAGGAGGAGGGAGTTTTGCATAATTCAAGTTATTATTCATAACATGATCTAGTTGAGCTAGTGCATCCATGAAATTTTAATCTCCTTCTCCCATAAGGTTAAGCATATCATTGAGGAAATAATAAAATTTCCTATCATGTTGGTTATTGTAACAGTCTATCTTATTTCCCACCATTAACTAAAATAATAAAAAGAAGGATGAGAATATATTAACTAATAATATAAAAATGGAAACTTATAAAATTGGGAAGGATAACTTAGAATAAGTATATCCTAGCTTATGAGTCTCTACGTTTCAATATAGGTTATCCATGGTAAAGTTTCCTATTAGGTTTTATAACTTAATAATTTGTTCAAGTCCTTCATAATGGTTCATAAAGAGTTTGTGAATTTCCAAAATATATCCCATGGGAGTTTCAAACCAAGTGTGCAGCAAATATTATTATCATACACTAGGTGACTATCGAGTCAAATCCCAATGCTCCCTTTTCATATTTTTCACCCCTAGGTATAACTGTTCCAGAGCCATGTCCACTTGTATTATCCACACAGGGATTTAATTTCTTGCAAACATCTTGCTTTATCCTTCACCAAAATTCCATTATATTTTCCTATACTTTGACTTATCCCTAGGGTTCTCACTAAATTATTCTAGTCCTAATCCATAAAAATAACCATTCCTTGATCTGATACCAACTATAGTGATATAATACTTTTAAACATATTATTACATGATTTCTAAACATAAATATCCAATAAGTATAGACCAAATATCATGAGGCCCAGTTTATTTGGAAGACTAGGTTCATAATATATAAAAAAGGAAACTAAAACATGAAATCCTTATTTTATTATCTATAATGTGATACTAAATCATTTTTGATCTCCTTAATTCAAGATAACTTATGCAATATATAAAATAAAGGGGTGAGGTAAAAATCCCAGTAAGGGAATAAACGTGATAATGGTAAAAAAAAGTGTGAGTCAAAGGTATAACGTGATATCATAAAAGAGAAGGCGCGTGAGTAATCACATAGAAGCATAACATAAAGAACATGGTTTTATAAGATCACAACATTATAGGAAATGTAGCAGTGATATATAACATGACATAAACATGAGTCAAGGCTAACTTCCTAGACAATATCACATGGTGGACAAAGTCCCATAATGGATTAGGTTTACTCCCTAATCCCATACATAATGTATCATGGGACAAAAACTTTACTCGATGCATTGGAGTGATATATGGGAATTACCATCATAACATGTTCTTGATTTATGTGTTATAAAAGATGGAAATTAATCATAAGTCATAAATATAATAATTACCCATGGAAAGAAAATGAGTTTCATAATTTTTCATCATGTCATAATCAAAGGAAATTTAATAATGAAGGCATTTGAGAAATGAACAAAAGGAATGTATCACCCCATAAAAGGAAGGAAGAATAATTTAGGTATATACATTAGATAAATATATACAGAATTTATAAACATTCCATAACATTAAATAGAGAGAGAAAGTGAGTTAGAGAGATAATAGTCATAACCTAAAGAAAAGGGTGGTTTAAAGATATCCCTTACCTCGAGCCTGGTTCGTCATGTGCATTATTTATCTTCCTAAATAATAAAATTATGTTAATTATTTAATTTAATAATAAAATTTTTCAATTTTATTATTAAATTTATTTTATTTATTATCATTTTATATTCAATTACTTAATCATTTAGGTTCAAGTCAGGCATGTTGATGATGTTCGGCTCATGTGTCCAAAATTACTTTGGAAAGTTGGCTAAGGTCAATGTGATTATTATTTAATAATATATAGAATAATAATAATGAAATAATTATCATTTTTATACATAAATTATAATTTTAAAACCAATAATTAAATATGGTTATGAAAAATGAACTATGTTACAATCATGGAGACGGTAGGTCATACTTACGTGTGAGTAATGTTTCCATTTTTCAACGACTATTATGGAAAGAAGTTAAGTATTATTTTATCTTTAAATAATAATATTTATATAATAAATATCATATTATTTATTTAAATACACTTATTTATACCATCCCTGTGATGTGGTAATGAAAAGCGAATCACATTGCTTCATAGTGGTGGTAATCCACACATACGCACGAATGACATTATCATTTTTCTTTGAATGGAAAGGTAAGAAAATATATGATGTATTACATTTCCAAAATGATAAATATGTCATGAATATAAAATATATACATTGAATTATTCATCATAAATAGTCTTGATATGTGATTATGTGAAATGAATTACATCAGTTCGTGAGGTGGTAGCCCATCGTACACATGAACAATGGTTTCATTTCCCATTTTATGGAAGAGAATATAGATGTAGATTGTGTTGTTAACATAATAACATCTCAATATTTGGGAGATACTTATTTTATTATATCATCAAGGTTTAAAATAATATTTTAAGTAGGTTTAAGAATAAATAAAATGAAAATTCTCGATTAAGAACGACACCTCTTCTTCGGACAACCTCATTAGGTTTGCACCAAAAGCTTCCATGGGTTGGTTTTATTATCAAAAAAAGGACTATATGACATAGGAAGGTGAATAAGGAAGTTATTTAGGGAATTATTTGCCAAAAAAGTCTCTTTAAGTGTGGATATTAGAAGGGGGGGGCATCCTTTTACAAGTGGTGTAGAGAACCCACTTGGAAATTTCCTAAAAGAATACAAAATGATAAATACATTACTAAGAAACATGCTTCCAAATGGACATAGATTCAAATGTGGGATAGTATAATGTTTAAGTATTTCCATTTAATGGTATTTATACAAGTTTAATTTGAAAAATTACCCTTATATTTTTGTTTAACTCCCCCTATTAAACCCGTTTTAAGCTTAACCGCATAAATTAATTTTTACTATTTTTACTATTCATTATGAAAAAAATAAGTTTATATTATTAAATAATATTAATTATGATTATTAAAAATATTGAATCCAATTTATCAAATTAAATTCAAAGAATTTCCATAATTTAATTTAAAATTAAACCCACAAAACATGTCAAAAACGGTTTTTCAAGAAATGTATTTTTCATGCATATGATGACTTAGATTAACTATAAAAACAATTTTAATCCTTATATAGCTTTAAATTAATATATATATATATATATATAATATAATATAAATTTAATTTAATTATTTTCTTATTAGGGGTTATTTTAATTAATTAAAAAGGATAGACTTCATGCACTAAAAATACCTTTCAAAAAACTCTGTTTTTAAGCATAAAAATAAACTTATAAAAAATATGATATAAATATTATTAAAATTTAATTAATTGGATTAAATATAAATAAATAATACTTATGTTAATTTTTAATCAAACTAAAATCATAATGGTAATTTTAAATTACTTAATTTATTGAAAATAAATGACAATTTTACAAAAATCAGTATTTTCACTATTCACTAGAAAATCAATATTTTCTGAAAAATTCAAAAATTTAACCTTAAGTTAAACTTGAAATGATGATTTCAAAAAATAATTTCATTTTATAAAATACATTTTCTAAAATCTGTAAAAATTAATTATAATATATTCTCACAAAAATCAATATAAATCATTTTTTAAGAATTTTTTTTGAAGAATATAACAACTTTGATGCAAAATTGAGTGATTAATTAATAAGAATTTATCAAAAAAATGAATAGTAAATATATATATATATATATATTATAATGGTTTTAAACCTATATATACCCACCAATTTAATATCTAGGTTATAACAGTTTTTTTAAAATAATAATATTTCATGGTTTGTTTAGGCTCGGTGTTGCGTGTCGTATATGCTATCAAACAAAGTTTTCTTTTTTTAAAACTGTAGTGTTGAAATTAGTGGGCATAGATTATTTTTTTGGATTCCATTCCATTTAACCATTTCTCATAATCAAAACTCTTGATAACTTTCTGATAGGTTATAGGTTCATCTCCTGTGAACATTACCTCATCATCATTCGCTATAATAAATCCACATCTCATGATCTTTTGATGAATCCTACTAGACCTTTAAGGCTCTTGTCTATTTTTAGTTGGTTCTTCTTCCATAACCATTTATTGAACTGGATCAACATCCACCTTAGAAACATTTCCTATTTTTTATCCTTGAACTTCCCCAAGTTCAATTTTCCTTCCACTGACTCCTCAACTTATGTGTTCCTTATAAATAAAAAACACTGCATTGGGCTATAAAAACTTTGTGTTTAGTAGTATTATAGAAATAATATTACATATTTTCCTTGGGATAACCAATAAATAATCATTTTTCAAATTTTAATTCAATATTATCATAAGTAAATCATCATGTGAATGTTTTGCATCCTTAAATATTAATAAAAGATAGAGTGATACATTTACCAATCTATATATCATATGGTGTCTTTATAATGGATTTAGATAGAACATGGTTTAATAAAAATATAGAATCTTCCAAAGTATAACCCCAGACTAAAATATGAAGGTAACATTGACTCATCATCAATCAAATCGTGTCTAATAAGGTATGATTTATCCTCTTAGACACGCCATTAAAATTTTGTGTTCTGGGAGTAGTGGGTTATAGAATAATTCCATTCATCCAATGGACTGAAGGCCTTCATTTTTTATTGATTTTTGATCATCCACCTTTCAAGGGGTGAGGTAGAACCCTTACAAGGCCCATAAGCGTAGGTATTACATGGCCCGTAGGCCTTAGAGGAATTCATTGTTGAGTCAAAAGTTCCCTTTTGACTTCCATATCTTGTTTTGGAAATCACAATTGTCTTTTTAATCGCACTGACTCTGTCAATCGTATCGTACTGACTCTCTCAATCGTATCGTACTGACTCTGTCAATTTGATCGTACTGGATTTGCTGATCGTACTGACCATGCCAATCGTACAATGATGATCGTACTGAATATGGAAATTGCATTGACTCTGCTTCTCATATCTTTCATTATGCACTTGTTTTGGTACTTTTTCAAAAACACATGCTTCATTATAAATCGTACTCATGTCTATCTTATTCATATATCTTGTTCTAACCAATACGATGTCATTGAGTTAGTTACAAACTAATCAAAACGATGTCGTGCTTTCTGTTTCAATATGACCGTTATGATTCCAGGTGTCCAAGTCCCTCCGATTTTTTCGGAGAAATATGACCGTTGGAGGCAACATGACCGTTGGAACCTGAGGCCTATAAATAGGAGGTCATTTGAAAGCTGAGAAAGAGAACGAATGAGACATTGTGGAACAACTGTGATACTTTGCTTCAATCAAGATTCTAGAGAGAGATGTTGTGACTTCTCCTATCTGCTTTGTGCGTCCGATCATTGTATCGAGGGCTTTCAAGCAATTGAAAGAAAGAGGTGCCGATTACCTACAAAATCGAGGGCTTCCGGGGATAGGCAGACAGACGTACCGATCATCGTATCGAGGGCTGCCAGGGATAGGCAAACAGACGTGTCGATCATCGTATCGAGGGCTGCCAGGGATAGGCAGACAGACAGTCTGATCATCGTATCGAGGGCTCACCAAGGTGTTGGTGAGACAGACCTTTTATCCTAGGTGAAAGGATAAGCCTTCTCTTTGGGTTAAAAGAAATGTAATTATTTTACATTTCCTCTGTTACTTGTATTAGAAAGGAATTTGTATTGTTTCCTTTCTTCTTTACATATTCAATTGTAATTGTTTCAATTACAATCATTCTATTACATATTGTATTGATTGATTCTATACGCTTTAAGGTAGAATCATTCATCTTTGTTTTACTCTGATTATTGTGTTCATCTTGAATACAATTGTTTTACATTACATTAGTATTACAATACATCATACCTTTTTACATTCAATACAATTGTGGGTGTTTGTATTTGTATTAGTTTATGATCATTTAAACTAATCTCTTAGTTGCTAAAACTCAAAGGTTTTAAACCTACAATTCACCCCCCCCCCCTATTGTATTGTTCCATCTAATAGACATACATATCTATATATTCGATCCAACAATTGGTATCAGAGGGAAGTTTTCCACTGATTTGTATTACTAGCTTTATTTCTTTCATATTACTATCTTAAATACTTACTACACTAACGTGTGGAGTGGAAAAGTTTTTGTTGTATTAGATGGCAGGAATGAACATTGGGTAAATAGACAATCTAAATCCTTCTAGACCACCAATCTTTGATGGGAATGATTATGAGTATTGGAGAGATCGTATGAAGACGTTCGTTATCAATATTGGTGTAGACAATTTTATTATGCTTACTGGAGGTTACAAAATTCCTGACAAAGAAGTCAGTACTTTCACTAACCAAGAGAAGCAAGAATATCAACTGAATTACAAGGTACGCAATACTTTATTATGCTCTATGACCAGGAATATATATAGTCAGATATCTTCATGTGAAGCAGCTAACTGTATTTGGAAGAAATTGGAAGTCACTCATTTTGGTACATCCAAGGTTATAGAAACAAGGAGAGCAATGCTTCGAGAAGAGTATCATGGATTTGTTTTTCCTTATGGAGAGCCAGTATGTAAAGTGCAACAAAGGTTTATGAAAATTTTCAACAGCTTACAATCTATGGGAGAAAAAGGTCTTAATGATGAAGCTCTTGTTGATAAGATTATAGATATAATTCCAAATGAATGGGAGTAAAAAAGGACTGCTATTGATGAAAATAGAAAAGTTTCCCAGATTACTCTAGATGAACTCTTTGGAACTCTTCTACAGCACGAGACAAGAATGAAGAGAGATGCTGATTTCAACAAGAAGAAGAATGGGAATGGAAGTGTAGCCTTTTCATCTAAATCTAAAACGCCTGAAAGACTTATAAGGTCTAAATCCAAGAAAGTTTTTATATCTGATTCAAGTGATTATAATCTTTCAGATAATGACTTAGCCAATCTTTCTCGAAGAATAAACAAGATTATGGGAAAGAAAGACTTCCAATATAGATTCAAAAAGAAAGATAGGAAGGATAGGAAAGATTCAGAGGTAACTTGTTATGAATGTAAGAAAGCAGGACATATTAGGCCTGATTGTCCTTTACTGAAGAGGAAAGACAGAAAGGAGAAATACTCTCAAAGAAACAAGAAAAGGTTTTACAAGACAAAGAAAGTTTTAAAGGAAAATGATACGTGGAGTGCAAGTGGTAGTGATTCTTCAGATGATTCTTCAGAATATGATTCCTTAGGACAAAGGAATATCAGACTTTTAGCCAGACTACCAATTGAAGATCAATGTCTCATGGCTAAGGTACACAATGCTGAAGCTATTACAAATGTCTCTTTAAATGCAAATTGTACTGATAGTAGATATTATGAATCTTCAAATGATGAATCTTCATCATCAGAAGATGATACTTTACCTACTTTTGAAGAAGTATCTAGATTTGCTAAATTACTTGAAAATGAGAATTCTAAACTCAAGAAGAAGCTTGAGAAAGAAAATTCTAGAATTTCAATCTTGACAAAAGAAGTATCAGATCTTTCTAAAGATCTTGATGTGAAAACTTCTGATTTTGAAAATATTTTAAAATCCCTTGAGAAAGTCAAATCTGATAAGGATCAACTTTCTAAGAATCTTGAAAATGTAATTTCAAAGAAAAATATTTTAGAGCCTAACTCTAGTTCAAATTCAAATGTTTTGGAAAAAAAGAATGTGGTTTTAAAACTAAAGTCAGAGATTTTATCCTTGAATAAATGTTTGTCAAACTTTACTCATGGGAAGGAAAACTTTGACAGGATGTATTCTCAAATTAGACCTTTAAGAAATTGTTATGGTCTTGGTTACACTCATTCCAAACCGGTTTTTAGCAATAACTATTTTGTTCCTCAAAAAACCACTTTCTGTTCTAAGTGTCAATGTGGTGGACACTGGAGAAGAGATTTTTCTCTTAACAAAACTCAATATTTAGGATTTCATAAAGATCATTTTTCAAAACAAATGTGGATTCCTAAAATTCTTTTGTCTAACATTTCTGGATCCAAACAAGTTTGGATTCCAAAAAACTAATTGTTTCTTTTTCAGGATAATGAGAAGTGTACCAATAAGAATATTTGGTACATGGATAGTGGTTTTTCTCGACACATGACTGGAAACAAATATCTCTTTGAAACGGTTATCAAAACAAAAGGTGGAAAAGTTACCTTCGGAGATAATGCTCAAGGAAAGATTGTTGGTATAGGTAATATCGTTTTTCTTGGAAAAGTTCTTATTTCAAATGTTTTGTTTTTTAAAGGTCTTAGGCACAATCTCATCAGCATAAGTCAATTATGTGATGAAGGTTACCTTGTGAATTTTAGAAATGATAAGTTTCTTGTTCACAATTCCAAGGATGAGTTCATTCTATCTGCCCATAGGCAAGAGAATGTTTACACTATTAACTTAGAAGACCTTAGGAGCCAAAACTTACCCGGCTTAAGTGCAATAGAAGACCAATCATGTCTATGGCATAGAATACTAGGACACTGTAATCTGAGAAACCTTAGTAAACTCTCAAAGAAAAGACTTGTGAAGGGGCTACCGAACCTTAGATATGATTCTTCAAAAGTCTGTGATCCTTGTCAATTTGTCAAGAAACATAAAACTAGCTTTAAATCAATTAATGAAGTTTCAACTTCTAATGCATTACAGCTAGTGCATATGGATCTTTTTGGTCCCACACAAACTGGAAGCATTGGAGGAAAATACTATGTATTTGTTTTAGTTGATGACTTTACTAGATTTACATGGGTCTATTTTCTCACAAAGAAATCTGAAGCCTTTTCCTTTTTCAAAACTTTTAGAGCCCAAGTTAAAAATGAGAAAAACCTACCATTGATAACTATTCATAGTGATCATGGTGGTGAATTTCAAAATTCAGATTTTGAAACTTTTTGTAGTAAGAAAGGTATTACTCACAATTTCTCAGCTCTAAGAACTCCTCAGCAAAATGGTGTTGTTGAAAGAAGAAATCGTATTCTTCAGGAAATGACTCAAACCATGTTGAGTGAATACTCAATTGCTAAGCACTTTTGGGATGAAGCTATTAGTACTGCCTATTATACTATAAATCGTGTTTTAACTAGACCATTTCTTAATAAAACCCCTTATGAGTTATGGACTGGCCGAAAACCTAAAGTTTCATACTTCAAAATTTTTGGATGTAAAGTATTCATTCTGAATACAAAAGATAATCTACACAAATTTGCACCAAAATCTGATGAAGGAATCTTTCTAGGCTATTCTACAACCTCTAAGGCTTATAGAGTTTTCAATAAAAACACTTGTACTGTTGAGGAAACAGTACATGTAAAATTTGATGAAACCGATCCTTTTGTTTTCAACCAACCCAATCCTACATCCTCGGATGTGTTTTCTAAAAATGTTTATCAACCGTTATTAGGAGATCACTCTGATGAGGTAAATGTTCAAGAAAGTATTCCTGAAACATTTACCACAGAATATTTTCTACCATATGTTGATGAACAGGTTTTACAAAACCCAAATCAATTGTTTCTTAGAAATCATCCCAGTGATAACATTATTGGTGATGTAAATCAACCTGTAAGGACCAGAAATTCCTTAAGAAATGAAGTAGAACATCTTGCTTTTCTTTCCCAATTTGAACCTAAAAGTCCAAGTGAGGCCTTAGGTGATGATGATTGGATCAAAGCAATGCAAGATGAACTAAATGAATTTGAAAGGAATCAAGTCTGGACTTTAGTTGATAGACCTAAAGAAACAACTGTAATTGGTGTAAAATGGGTTTTCAGAAACAAATGTGATGAAAATGGAATCATTGTAAGAAATAAATCAAGACTTGTTGTTAAAGGCTATAATCAACAAGAGGGAATAGACTATGAAGAAACATATTTTCCTGTAGTTATACTTTAATCTATTCGTATTCTATTAGCCTTTGCAGCATACTTTAATTTCAAACTATTTAAAATGGATTTAAAATGTGCTTTTCTAAATGGTTTTGTTCAAGAAGAAGTTTTTGTCGAACAACCTCCTGGTTTTCAAGACCCAAAACATCTTGGTCATGTTTTTAAACTTACCAAGGCTCTATATGGTCTTAAACAAGCCCCTAGAGCATGGTATGATAGACTTACATGATTTCTTTTACAAAACAATTATACAAAAGGTACAGTAGATCCAACCGTTTTTATAAAAATGGAAAACAAAAATGTTTTGATTGTTGAAATCTATGTTGATGACATCATATTTGGATCAACTCAGAAATCTTTAACTAATTCTTTTTCAAATTTAATGAAATCTGAGTTTGAAATGAGTATGATGGGTGAGTTAACATTTTTTTTAGGTTTTCAAATTTCTCAAAATCCAGAAGGAACATATATATCTCAACATAAGTATATAAAAGATTTACTCAAAAAGTATGGATATGACAAAACTAAAAGTATTAGCACTCCAATTGGTACCTCAAATACACTTGATCTTGATGAAACTGGGAAACCAGTAGATCAAACAAACTTTAGAGGTATGATAGGAATTTTTCTATACTTGACAGCTAGTCGACCCGACTTAATGTTTTCTGTATGCTTATGTGCTAGATACTAATCTAATCCAAAAGAGTCTCATTTAAAAGTCGTAAATAGAATATTTCGGTATTTAAAAGGCACTATGGATTTAGGTCTTTTTTACTCTTCTGGAAATGATTTTGTTTTAAAAAGTTTTTCAGATGCTGACTTTGGTGGTTGTAGAATGGATAGAAAAAGTACATCTAGAACATGTCATTTCTTAGGAGATTCCTTGGTTTCTTGGTCCTGCAAGAAACAACACTCAGTATCACTATCCACTGCTGAAGCTGAATATGTAGCAGCTGGAAGTTGTTGTGCTCAAGTATTGTGGATGCAGCACACACTCACTGACTATGGATTGAGTTTCTCCAAAACTCAAATTCTTTGTGATAACACAAGTGTCATAGCTCTTAGTAAAAACCCAGCACACCACTCTCATTCAAAACACATAGATGTTAGGCATCACTTTCTTAGAGATCACACACAAAAAGGAGATATTATTCTACAATTTATCGGAACACAAGAACAACTTGCTGATATTTTTACAAAGCCATTACCATCCGATAGATTTGAGTTTATAAAACAAAAGCTAGGAATGATTACATTAAAATAATCATTCATATCTACTTCATGTTTTACAAATCTCCTTACAGTAGATAAATCCTCTTGAAAGGGGGAGGAAATCTCTTACTATGTTATGTTTGTTTTTTTTTATCTTATGTTCTTTAACTATTTACTCTCCGGGTATGTGTATTTACTTTTTTGTTTATCATATTAACAGTTTTATCGTTTCATTCATTTTTTTTCCATCGTATCAACCGATGATGGTAATGAATTTCTTTTCCATCGTATCGACTGATGATGGTAATGATTTTCTTTTCCATCGTATCAACCGATGATAGTAATGATTTTCTTTTCCATCGTATCAACCGATGATGGTAATGATTTTCTTTTCCATCAGATCGACCGATGATGGTAATGATTTTCTTTTCCATCGTATCGACCGATGATGGTAATGAATTTCTTTTCCATCGTATTGTCAGTTCATGGAAACAAGTTTGTTTTCTATCGTACTGTCAGTTCATGGTAACGAGATTGGTTTCCATCGTATTGTCAGTTCATGGTAATGAGATTGTTTTCCATTGGCTTGTCAGTTCATGGTAATAAGATTGTTTTCCATCGGCTTGTCAGTTCATGGTAACGAGATTGTTTTCCATTGGCATGTCGATTGATACTTTTATTTTATTTTATTTCGTACGATTGTGTATTATTTAATCCTAAAAACCAACAACCTCCTTACGTTCTCCGGCAGGTACTTTCCATTTTTATTATTATTTTTTTTCTTTGTTTTTAATCCTAACCATTGATCTGTTTTCCTCTAATCCTGACCGCAGAAGATCATCGGTCACCCTTTTTTTCGCCTATAAATAGCCCCCCCCCTCCCCAAACCCACATTGGTTTTTTAGGTTTTGAGGCGAAGATCTGCTCCACCGGTTTTAAATCATCGTACGATCATTCATCGGCATCACCTTTATGTCTCAATCCTCTGCTAACACTCCCGCTGAAATGTCTTCAAAGACTTTTACAGAGAAAGACTTTAACAGAGAAAGGTTAGTTTCTCGAGACTTTTTTGATTCGTATGATTCCACAATCAGAAGAATTATTCTCTTTCAAGTATGGGAACATTTGTGTGTTGAAAGACCTGTTTCTCAAGATCTGGTTCTCTTTGATGAAGTTTGTCAGTTTTATAAAACCGTATCTTTCGACAAAGACATGACTATCAATTTTGCTGTGTACGATAGAAAGTTGTCTATGTCTGTGAAACAAGCGGCTCATTTTCTGAATGTCCCAACAGAAGGGGATTCTTTCTGTCCATCTCATAAACTACCAGAGGAAGTTGGTACGTTTAATAGAGAAAGTGTTGAAAAGTCTTTGTTTGTCATTAATGAAGAAAAGAGAAAATTGTCTCATCTTTCTCCGGACAATTGTTTTGTGACTTTATGGATGCAAGGTTTTATTATCCCAAGGAAAGGGGATAGAGAAACTCTGAAAGTTTCTGATATTTTTATGCTTGACTATCTTGTAAATATGAGAAAAGTAAATCTCATGGGGTATTTTTTTGAAACTATTAAGAATGTCAAGACAAGAGGGATTAAGTCCCAAATGATTATGTATCCATCCATCCTTACGAAGTTCATTCTCGAAAGTATGAAGTTTTGTAACATTCCTTTGAAAGGAAACCCCATAGATTTGAAGCCCTCTTGGATTAACAAAAGTACTATGAAGAAGTTGAATGTTTGTTTTGATCAGAATTCAATACTTTTTTGTCAGAGATGTAGAAGCTGAAATGGCTCAGAATCAATCGGCACCTATGCCTGCCAAAGACATTCAATCTACTGGTGTTACTCAAAAGTCTCATCCACAAACCAGTTCAAAGCCCAAGAAGAATCCAAGGTACAGTAAGGAGGTTGTAGCCAAATGGAGAAAGGATAAGGAACAAAGAAAGGAAGGTGATCCAAAGTTCGGTCTTGACCCGGCTGAGGCTTTTGCAGAAAGAATAAGGGTAGAAGAAACCCTTCAGGCTGAAAAGAAAAAGAAAACTGTTTTGAAAAGAAAAGAACAGGAATTTGATGTCTCTAAAGTCTTGAAAGCAGTTGAGGAATCTAGTGCTCAACTTACTACAGAAGTGCATCAAGAGCCTATCGTACAGAGCCTTCTTGAGAAAGAAAAAGGAAAACAAATGATGGAAGAGATAGAATAATTGGAAGAGGAGGAAGGAGATTTTCTTTTAGAATTTCTTCAAAGTTCGAAGAAGAGTAGGGAGGAATCGGTTCAAAAGTTGAGTGAAGGTGTTCAACAAACTCCTAATTCCGATCAAGCACGAACTCTGGATAGAGTTTCGTCCCAAGAAAAACAAGGTGCTCAATCCTCTCACACTGATAAAGTTGTTGTCATTAGTGACAAAGTGGAAGAAGAAAGAAAGCAGAAAGAAAAAGCAAAAGGAAAACAGCCAGTTGTTGACTCAAGTCGATCAAATGAACTGGCATCGTACGATGAAGATACTGATTCAGAACATACAATTTCTCTCAAAAAGAGTGATTACATTGTCCATGTTTTGAGAAGGGTTGAGAAGAATATTCCATATTTCCCGAGGTTGGAAGGGAAGATTGATTTAATTACTGACAATCAAAAGAAGAAGTTTGGCTCTGTAAAAGAATTAAAAAAGAAAGTTTTGTCAGTTGAAGCCGATTTGAAAGTTCTTTCAGAAAGTTCGGTTGCTCATAATAAGGCCTGCAATAAGATGACCAAGTGGTCGTACAAAATAGAGAGCTCAATCAATGATCATGAGATAGCAATTGAAGATATAAGAAGGCTGTCAAATGAGCTTGCAATTTCTTTCAATAATCTTGACAGAGAAACGGTTGAAAGGTTGAATCTTTTGTCTTCTCAACGAGCCGATGTTCCTTCAGTGAAAGATTTGCAAGAGAGAATGAATGCTTTTCAATCTGAATTCTCGAAGGTTTCATCTTTCAAGGATGAAATGGTTTTGTTGAAGAAACAAAATTCTATGTTATCCAAAGATAACAAGAATTTGAAAAACAGAATTGATACTCTTGAAGAAGTAATCAGAGTCCAGGAGGAGACTATCAAGAATCAAGATCAGATTTTTGCGGACCAACAAGAGCTTCTCAGAACTCAGGGTGAATCAATTTCTGAAGACAAGAAAGAAATAAAAAAGATGAAAGTTGTTCTTCATGAGCTCATAAAGAAGGAGAAGGAAAGAGAAAACAAATGATTTGTATTTGTTTTCCTTTGAAAGCTGTCTTTGTTTTATAATAACTTTTATGATTCTTTTCTTTTATCCATTGTCTTGTTTTTATTTTCTAACTCCTTCAGACAATTCAAGATTATCCCTTTCTTTTTGTAAATCACAAAGGGGGATAATGTTTACAAAGGGGGAGAATGTTTACAAAGGGGAAAATGCTTTACAACGCTTAAGGAAAAACTATGAATACAATCCTTAGGAAAGTATACACCTAAGGGGGAGTTAGTTGTATTCGAATTCATATTCAGAAGAGTTTCCAATAACTCAGGGGGAGATAAGTATTTCTTGTTTTATTTACTTTGTGTGTTGTGTTTTCCAAAAAGGGGGAGATTGTTGAGTCAAAAGTTCCCTTTTGACTTCCATATCTTGTTTTGGAAATCACAATTGTCTTTTTAATCGTAATGACTTTGTCAATCGTATCGTACTGACTCTGTCAGTCGTATCGTACTGACTCTATCAATTTGATCGCACTGGATTTGCTGATCGTACTGACCATGCCAATCGTACAATGCTGATCGTACTGAATATGGAAATTGCATTGACTCTGCTTCTCATATCTTTCATTACGCACTTGTTTTGGTACTTTTTCAAAAACACATGCTTCATTATAAATAGTACTCATGTCTATCTTATTCATATATCTTGTTCTAACCAATACGATGTCGTTGAGTTAGTTACAAACTAATCAAAACGATGTCGTGCTTTCTGTTTCAATATGACCGTTATGATGTCAGGTGTCCAAGTCCCTCCGAGTTTTTCGGAGAAATATGACCGTTGGAGGCAACATGACCGTTGGAACCTGAGGCCTATAAATAGGAGGTCATTTGAAAGCTGATAAAGAGAACGAATGAGACGTTGTGGAACAACTGTGATACTTTGCTTCAATCAATATTCTAAAGAGAGATGTTGTGACTTCTCTCATCTGCTTTGTGCGTCCGATCATCGTATCGAGGGCTTTCAAGAAATTGAAAGATAGAGGTGCCGATTACCTACAAAATCGAGGGCTGACGGGGATAGGCAGACAGACGTACCGATCATCGTATCGAGGGCTGTCAGGGATAGGCAGACAGACGTGTCGATCATCGTATCGAGGGCTGCCAGGTATAGGCAGACAGACAGTCCGATCATCGTATCGAGGGCTCATTAAGGTGTTGGTGAGATAGACCTTTTATCCCAGGTGAAAGGATAACCCTTCTCTTTGGGTTAAAAGAATTGTAATTCTTTTACATTTCCGCTGTTACTTGTATTAGAAAGGAATTTGTATTGTTTCCTTTCTTCTTTACATATTCAATTGTAATTGTTTCAATTACAATCATTCTATTACATATTGTATTGATTGATTCTATACGCTTTAAGGTAGAATCATTCATCTTTGTTTTACTCTGATTATTGTGTTCATCTTGAATACAATTGTTTTACATTACATTAGTATTACAATACATCATACCTTTTTACATTCAATACAATTGTGGGTGTTTGTATTTGTATTAGTTTAAGATCATTTAAACTAATCTCTTAGTTGCTAAAACTCAAAGGTTTTAAACCTACAATTCACCCCCCCCTCTTGTATTGTTCCATCTAATAGATATACATATCTATATATTTGATCCAACATTCATTTCCCATAGGCTTCAAACATTACATACAACCCAGACTAACTACTTGGAACTGCTCCTCCCTATCATCTTCATCGTGATATCAGCTCTCCACCTTTGCATGGTTTTTCGGCTAGGATTTCTCGTGCATACATAGGCTTGTCCCGATGGCAGGTGTCATACCCTCTCATTCTTGCAATCTGTTTAGTTTCTGCTATGGTGAAAGCTCATTGCTCCTCCTCCTTCTGGAGCTTATTCCTTGTAGGTTGTCTAGTTTGCATCTGCACTTAAGGCGGCCCAAAGGCCTTGAGGTGGATCGAAGGTCATACTGACCCAAAGGCCTTGGTGGCCCGAAGGCCTTAAAGGACTCGGGGACCAAATCGGTGTCCCTAAGGCCCAAATGGGGGAATAGTCCCAACTACTACAGTGTCAAACAGTACCTGCTACGGTGTCTGCTACAGTACCCAGAAATTATGCCCCCGCATGGATTTGATCCCGAGTCACCTGGATGCACTTAAGGAGTCCTCACCAACTAGGATGAGGCTCATGTGCTTATAGAATAATTCCATAAATCCTCAAATAATCAACAAACTCTTAGCTCAAGTATCCAACACCTTAATCTGATCAGAGAATATTATTACTTTTTTTAATTGAAATTGTGCTTCATTGTGAAACTCTTTAAACTTTTCAAAATTTCCATACTTGTGTCTCATCATAAACACATATCCATACCAACTAAATTCATTGTTAAAGGTAATTTTTTTTAAAACCACCACTTTATTGAGTACTCATTGGTCCACATACATCACTATGTATAAGATCCAATGGTCAACTAGAACTTTCAAATTTTCCATTAAAAAAGATTTGGTCATTTTTTCAAATAAATAAGATTCAAAATTATCAAATGATTCATAATTGAATATTCCTAATAATCAATCCATATAGAGTCTTTGGATGTGTTTCTTATTTATATTCCCAAAGAGACAGTGCCAAAAGTAATTGGAATTATAATCAACCTTGACCTTCTTATTATGAATGTTATAAATAGAATTATCCATATATAGAATGTATAAACCAATTTTTATATTCCCAATTCCATAAAACATCTCATTCATATATATAGAACAATACTTGTTATTAATGGTGAATGAGAATCCATACTATTCCAAACAAAATATAGAATCAAATTTTTGTTTATGGTATGAACATAATAATATTTTTCCAATTCTAAGATAAATCCACTGGGTAAAATTAGATTTTAAGTGTTGACTTCTAATGCAACAACTCTTGATCTATCACTGACACAAATATCTACTTCACCCTTCATCAATTCCATCATATCTCTAAGTATGTATTTCTCGGAAAAAATGTGTAATGTAAACCCTATATCAAATAACCAAGAGTAATAGTTGGTGGAATTGATCTCTATAACATTCACATTTAGATTCTTATAATGATTCTCCTTGAGAAAACTTCTTAACCCTAGATACTAGTCAGTAAGTGTTGATAGATACAATATTTTCATATATTTCAATTTTTATTTTAATGATTTTTACCCCACCACTTTATCATTTAATGGTTAATTGTCACACATTTTGATTATAGGAGTATTTTAGATTTAATTATGAAAATTTACTAATTCTTGATTATTAATTATTTCATTCAATTCTAAAATTATTTGAAAAATTCATACATTTATTTTCATTTTCTATTTGTTTTTTAGGTTAAGGGTTCATTTGAATCATTAGTCAAGAACTCTATAATTTGGAGGAGTTTTTGAAACTTTGCTAAGTGTTAACTCCGTAAGGATCATCTAGACTAACCATAAGCATGATTTCCTGTATGGGTGGCCTGTGTGTAAGCATAATTTCCCATAAACATGGCCACCCATAAGGATGAATGGTCTGCCTGTAAGGATCAATCATATCCCATAAGTATAAGGGAATCTATGTAAGCATGAATGTTGTAAGGATGAAGGTTGGTATGGATAAAACCCATGTGATCTTGAATGCAGTTGTAAGCATGGATATCTTTAAGCATTATCTATCCCCTGGAAGCATCATTAATTTATAGATTTCATAAAAAAATGAATTTTTGTAAGGATCATATACACTGCTACCCAAGGTTTTGCGGTGCCACTTTATCATGTATGCAACTAGTGAGAGGTGGCCATGTGGATCATAATATTCAAAATATTTCAATCAATAATAAGGGAATAAAGCTATGGATTTTCATGAATCTAGGATCACATGGATTTTTTAAGTTACAATGAAAAATGTAAACTTTCCAAAAATTCAAAAGTAAGTATCTTAGAGGTTTTACCATGACCAAAGAATAAGTAAACTAAATATCTATAAGAATAATACCAGGACAGAGGAAGAGGGGTTTGTTTAGATTTTGAGTTTGAATTCACACTACATACATAATTATTGATGTTTTTGTGTACTACTTTCATTTTATTTTCCATTTTCTTTAGTTATGTAATGTTTTAATATTCTCTATTCATCTATTCTACTCTTCAAAAGGATGGTTAATTCTCAAGTGTTTAGGGAAGGCAAGATTTTCCCTTTTAATGCTTAAGTCTTCACACTTCAATAAATAAAACTCTATCTTTTTTATTAACTGGCTTCAATATTCAATAGAAAATAAAATTTTAGAATATGTTAATATTCTATTTAATTCTATTTATTATTTATTTCCTTTTTAAATTATCTATAATATTCTTCCACTTAGTTTTAGGCTATATGTTATAGAAAATTCGGAGCTGAGTGGGGAAGTTCTTGGTAGTTACTGGCATGTGCAAAAGGGGCAGTAGCTTCTCTTGGATTGCTTGGGAGGCACAACCCTCAGTTGGGTGTTTCCTAAGAAATATAGAAGATATTGGTTGTATCACTCACACATATATGGAGGGAAGAGTGATAAAAGGTTTTTGTTAAGTTAATTCTCAGTAAAACTATTCAACCAAGGTGGGAGGTGAAACGGTTATGGAGTCTCACGTTTATCAGTTAATAATAAGAAGTGATAATAATTTTGGGAATAAGATAACATTACAATTGGAAATCCAGCCATGTATCAATCATCATTTGATCGTTATTTTTTATATCTCTTTTTTTCATTGATTTCTTTGTTCTTTTTTTAAAAAATAAAAACAATTTCAAAATACCAACATCTTTTCGCTAACAAAAGTGAAAACTAATTTTGAGCACTCCCCTCTGGAGGCAACCCTAGGGTTATCACCAGAACTACATTTTAACCTAGGAAAAAATTATCTTTTACATTCCCCATGAAATGATCAGTATCAAAACTTGGCACTATTTTTATGGAGGTAGTGCTAACAATCTAACTTTTAAAATTGCATAACTAGGACCTCTTAACACTAATCTCTACCCTTTAGATCCTAAAATTGAAAGAACTTTTAAAACTAAACTTCAAAAATTAAAATTTCAATCTGAATTTAAGGATGTTTCCTTGAAATAACCAAGTGAAAATTTTAGTGTTCATCTTGATCCTTCTATCATGGAATCTAATCTAAATAATACCTTGAGAGACCTATGTGCATCATAATTCATTGATCAAAATAATAATATTGTCATGCATGTGTTATAGAATGATTTTGACTTGAAAACTGGATTAATTCAATTACTTCCAAAATTATATGGGTTGGTAGGTGAAGACCCAAACAAACACACAAAAAATCACATTGGTCTACTCCACTCTAAAATCAAGAGGAGTGGAAAAAAGAATAAGTTAAGTGGATGGAATTACCCTTTTCACTTAAAGGAGCTTCCAAGAAATGGTTGCAAAGCCTATAATCAAGTGAATTGCATGATTGAGATGACTTAAAAAGATGTTTTATTAAAAGATTCTTCCATACCTCCAGAAGTGCATCTATAGAGAATAAGTTATAGTTTATTAGATAAGATTTTGGAGATAATTTCTATGGGTAATGGGAGAGGTTTAAGAAGTAATATTTTAGCATCACATATCAATCTATATTGGAGCATCACTGATGCTGCATTTTTCCGGTCTTTTTCTGCATTTATGATTTTCTTTTCACGCCTCTGAGCGGCATCGTGGCTCGCATCTCGCGGCGCTAGGGTTCCGCCTCCCACCTCGTCCCCTCCTCTCCTCCGCCTCTCCGGTGGCCCGTTGCTCGGCTTAATCTTCTGGTCTCGCTGTAGGCGTGCTTCGGCGTGCAGAGCTTCCGGATTCACCAGATCTGTCGAGGTGCTGTGGTGTGTCTCGACGGTCGATGGAGAGCCGACATTGGATCTTGCGGGCGAAGGCGTCGTGGCAGGCGTGAGAAGGCTTCTCGGCGTCAGATCTTGGTCTGGCGTCGGCGGCGAAGGCGTCGTGGTGGTCGAAGTTCCGATTTGCGTTGGCCCCGGAGTATCGCGGAGGGGAGGGGGATTTCTGGCTTCCGACGGTCCTACAATCCTTCCAGCAGGTCACTTTTTTCAGCTTCATCATGTGTTCATTGTCTGCAAGTACAGTTGCAATTTCACTTGGAAGGCCTCAAGTAAAAGGAGGAGGTCATCAAAAGGGGGAGCTGAGACTAATTAGATCAACCCCGGTTGGGTTATTTGTGGAATCTGTTGATTTTAACCGAATAAGTCGGATCAAACGAGCTACTCGAATGAAGTCTAGTTTTATCTGTGCCGCTGCTCTGAATGCAAGATGCGGCGCAAAGCAAACACAAACTATTACACGCAAGTCAGAAACGAGCGTCATTACTCCTCTACCAGGGAAGGAGAAGTCGCCGCAGATTGATGATAGTGGGCCGGGGCTGCCGCCACGTGATGACGGGGGTGGGGGAGGCGGGGGTGGTGGTGGGGGTCACTGGTCAGGTGGGTTTTTCTTCTTCGGGTTTCTTGCATTTCTGGGGTTGTTGAAGGACAAGGAGAAGGAAGGCCCCTATGTCGATCGGTGATCAAAAGACTTTTATATATTCGAAAGGTTAGTAAGTTTTTCCCTTGCCTCCTTTGTTGGATAGCTTTCAATGCCAAACATGTTGTCACCTGCTATGCAAATAGAATAGTGAGTTGAGTTGATATAGGAGCATCACTTCCTTATATTATTTTATCAAGGCTTATTATACAATGATAGAAACATTTTTGGATGTATCATTTAGAGGATCCTTAATAGAAAAATTACTAGCAGAATCCAAAGGACTAATTGAGAAGATTTCCCAAAAGTCACAATATTTTGGCACAAGAGGTACAAGAATAAGAGGAATATATTAGGTAAGAACATATGAATCATATCCATTTTTGGAATATAAACATAAAGAGATAACCAGTGTTCTGAGATAAATAGATTTTAATCAAACTAGTGAGAAATAAGCATCAACCAAGGTATGTGGTTTATGTTCATCCCCCTGCCATTTTAATGACCAATGTTTTGAGGTATAGGGAATAGAAATTTGTGAAGAAACATTCCATCCAAGGAAATTCCAACAACCCAATAGAGGATAGAGAGTGACCTACCAAATCTAGTAACTAAAAAATAAACTCAGTAGTTTAGTATAAATTATGTTCAAAAATACAAGAAAACTACCAACCCAGTCAGTACCAACCCCCAAAGGAAACACGAATGATGAAAACCATAAGTGGAAAAAAACTTCCACCACCAACCACACCTTAACCTAAACCCAAAAAACCAGAACATGGAGAGAATAAAGATGTAAATTCTGTAAATACTAAATAGATTCCTAAAAATCATTCTAGATAATAATAAAAGTAAGAATAAGTTGGTATGAGGATAAAGAAAAAAAGAAACACCAGTGAAAAGTTAGCATGGATAAAATAAAAACCTTCCACTTCAATTCCCATCAAGAATGATACAATCCAAAAATATTCAAGAAGAAGAACTTCAAAGATAAATTCTAGAAACCTTATAAAAATTTGAGACTAATATTCCCCTTCTAAAATCTCTCAAATATATTTTCATCAAGTAGAGGAGGCTTCAAGGGAATGAAATGGTTAACTTGGGAAGAAGTGTCTCAACACTAATAACACCATAACTTCCCTAAAAAATGTCAAGATCTTGGGACATTCTCTATTCCTTGAACCATTGGTTCCATGAATTTTTTTGATGATTCATATGATTAAAATGTTTCTAAAAATTTTATGTCCCACTCAAAGTTTACTTATTTTCATATGGGATAATTTAAGCCAATAAGAGTGGTGGTATAATGTATAAATAGATCTACTACTTTTTTATTGGGAGTTTTGGAAGATGTGCTAGTTAGAGTTAAAAGTCTGATCTTACTAACATAATTTTATGTGTTGAACAAATAAGAAGATATAGAATCAAACTAATCACCCATTATTTTGGGAAGTCCTTTCTTGAAGATACCCAAAACCATCATCAATGTGCATGAAGGAACCCTTACCATGGTGTTTGGAGATAGTATTATCCACTTCAAAAAAAATTAATCCATGAGACACCCATTAGAAAATCATTCTCTTATTATACTTTTCCATATTTAATAGATTGAACTTGGTGAATATCCAGGTATGTTACATGAATTTTTAGCTTTGGGGAAACATTTGATGCTTAAAATCCCATGGATAATGAAGCTATCTAGAATTATATAAAATCTATTTTCATATTGGAGGAAGAGATAAATTATGAAGTTTTTTATTGTTTGGATTGTTTTTTCATAAATAATAAGATTATATGTCATATTTTGTATAGAAAATCCAAGCCATTTAAGGGATAAACCCCAATATTATTTCATCTTTAGATAATCCCCTGAATCTGGAATTAAAACCCCTTCCTGCTGATTTGAAGTATGTGTACCTCATGGAAAAAGAAATTTTACTAGTGATAATTAATAATAACTTATCCAAAAAAACAAGAAAATAAATTGATTTAACTTTTAAGGTATAATGTGCAAGTAATAAGTTGGATTTTAGGTGATATTCTAGGAATTAGTTACAAAATCTTCATGCACATGATTTTTCATAAAGAAAATTCCAAACCTATTAGGTGGCCCCAGTGGAGGCTGAATCCCACCATGATGGTTTTTTTTAGAAGGATATGAAGAATATTTTAAAGGCACACATCATCCATGCCATCTATGACTTGCAATAGATTATCCCAATTTACATAGTTCCCTAGAAAACAGGATTGTCCATAGTGAGGAATGACCAATATGAGTTAATCCCTATAAGAATTCATAATAATTAGAGAGTTTGAAAGGACTATAGGAAATTGAATAAATTCACTAGGAAATATTATTTTTCCATCTCATTTATTGACCAAATTCTAGAGATATTGGTAATTATAAATCACTATTGTATCTTTGATGGATTTTTAGGTAATTTTCATGTACCAATTACCCTATAAGACCAAGAGAGGACCACTTTTACATGTCCCTTTTGCACCTTTTCTTATAGGAGGATGTTATTTGAATTTTGTAATGCTTCAGGTATATTTTATATGTATATGGTAATTATTTTTTCTAATCACATTAAAAATTTCCTAGAATTGTTTTTAGATGATTTTACTATTTTTAGAGATTCATTTGATTATTTCTTGAAAAAACTGTAAAAAGTTCTAAAAATTTACATTGAAAAGATTTTTTTTTAATTTTGAGAAGTTTCATTTCATGGTGGAAAGATTAGTGTTCCTTGGGTATATAGTCTTACAAAAAAGAATTTAGGTGGATATATAAAAAAATAAAGTAATAAATTATTTTCTTTATCCAAATTGTGTGAAACATGTTAGATCTTTTCTAGGATATGTAGGATTTTATAGGTGGTTTTTTAAAGATTTAAATAATATTTCTATCCATATTTATAGGTAACTTTTGAAAGATGTTGACTTTGATTTTAATGTTTAGAGCAGGGAATATTTTGATGAGTTTAAGAGGACATTGATCACACCTCCAGTGATGTAGCCACCAAATTGTGAATGACCCTTTGAGCCACTTTGTGATGCTTCCAATCATATTGTAGGGGTAGTAATTTCCCAAAGGATTGAAGTAAAATCCCATGCCATTTCATATGCATCGATAACCTTGGATGATTCTCAACTTAATTATATAACCATATAAAAAGAATTTATTGAAGTTTTTTTCTTTGGATAAATTCATGTCTTACTTACTATGAACTAAAGTTGTTTTTATGATCATGCATCACTTAGGTATTTAATAAAGTTGAAACCAAACTGAATCTAGTGAGGTTGATGTTTTCACTTCAAGAGTTTGATATAGTGATAAAAGATAAGAAATGAGTTGAGAACTAGGTGGTTGATCACCTGAGCAGGCTACCCAACACAACTCAAGTGAAAATTATAGTAAAGACCCACTGAATGATCAAATTCTAGGAGAGAAGTTATACTTTATTGAAGGATAAGTGCCCTGTAATGTTTTCATGGTCAATTATCCAGTAACATCTCAATTTCCAATTGAATCCTCAACAAATTCAAAGACTTAAATCTAACTAAAAATTCTAATTTTGGGAAGATCCATATCTTTGTAAAATTTATAATGACCAAGTGATATTAATATTCTTACCTGAGAGTGAAATAAAATGTATTATTGAATTTTTCTATACTCTAGCCTATAGAAGCCACTTTAGAACATAAAGTATATCAAGAAAATTTTTAGAATCTATAATTTATCGGTCCACTTTATTAAAATATGCACGTGAATTTTGTAAAAACTGTGAGAAAAGTCAATTCACTAGAAACATCTCAAAAAGGCAATAAATGACCCAAAAGAAAATTAATTTTTGTGAAAATTTTAAAGTATCGGGAATAGATTTCATGGTACCTTTTCCCATGTCTTTTGGAAACTCTTACATTCTTTTAGTAGTTAATTATGTTTCAAAATGGGTGGAAGAAAAGTCCATCAAGTATGATGATGCTCATGTTTTTTGTGATTTTTTTAGGGTTAATATCTTTTGAAGTTTTGGAGTTCCAAGAGACATCATTAGTGATCAAGGAACTCGCTTTTTCAATAGAAGTTGGAGGCTTTGATGAGGAGGTATGGAATGCATCATAAAAGATCAACACCCTATCATCCCCAAAAAAATGGCCAAGCTTAAGCCTCCAATCGTGAAATCAAAGGGATTTTGGAGAAAAATGTTAAATCAAACATAAAAGATTAGATCCAAAGGTTGGAAGACACCTTAAGGTCTTATAAGATATCTTACAAAATCCCTATTGTAATGAGTTCCTATAGGCTAATTTATGGAAAGAGTTGTCACCTACTGGTAGAGCTAGATCACAAAGCATACTGGGCAATTGAGAGATGAATTTGGACTTTTAAAAAGATGAAAAAGAGAGAAAAATGATGCCAGGTAAACTTTGTTATATAATTTACAAATAAAAGACTTGATTGGATCATGATAAGATCATTTAGTGAAAAGACTTACATTCAGGGGACCAAGTATTAATTTACAAATCAAGACTTAAGATAATGCTAGGTAAACTTCATTCCAGATGGGAAGGTCTATTTATAGTCACTCATGTCTATCCTTTTGTTATTTTTTATATTGTGAAAATAGGAGAAGAAAACCCATTTACTGTTAATGGGAATAGACTGAATAAATTCCATGGAAACATTTCACAAGAACCAATGGAGGAGATCACCTCCTCCAACCTATTTACCACTTAAAACCATTAGGTTGTACCTATCCTTGACGTTTATTTGATTTTTTTGATTCATTTTAAAATTTTCTTACAAACCAAATTTGTTCGAATATATTGAGGAAACAAAATCAATTAAGTTTTTGTAAGGGAACCTTTGTAGTTTAATACTTTTAAACTTTGATTTTATTTTTTCAAATTTTGTGTGTTTTTAAATTTTTTATCTACTGCTTGTTTATTTTTAGTGTGTTTTTTAAACTTATTGAGCTTAATTTGAATGCACTTGCAAACTTCAAATCTATTTCAATGATGAGGAACTGATTTGACCCATTTACTCACCTTATATGAATGTTTAATCAAACTTTTTTTCAAATTCTAAGTGGGAAAATTTCATGTGAAGCCCTCTGTTTTTTGAATCTCATGTCATGACATACTAACCTATATTTTTAATCATATACTTGAGAGGCTTTTAAACCATTTTTGAAATCTTCTTGAAATTCTATTTTTCCTGATAGAACCAGGAAATTCTTCAATAACCAGAATTTTCTAAGTAATCTAGTAAAAACCTAGGGGCATTGAGGACCTTTTGCTATATATGATTGAGGCATTCTTTTGATTTTTAATCCCATTCTTTAATGAACTTTAATGTTTGGTCTACCTTGAAATTTTACCATTATAACACTTAGTATGAATGAATAACATTGTTAGGCAGCCAAAATACAAGCCAAAAATACCTACCTACATTACTCTAGATGTTTATGCATGATCTCGGTTGAATTCAAGTGTGGGGGAGGAGCAAAGTGATCTAGAAAAAGCTATTTTACAGAACCTATTTAACATATGTGAGGAATTGCTAGAAATTTTATGGTACTAATTTATGATAAAAATCATGATGGGAAGGATGGAAATATGTAATGGATAGAATCTAATTTTAGTCATGGAACACTACTACTGATTAGAGTAAAAATTACCTCTCTCTGCCTTTAAAAACTCAAATCTGCACAAGAATTCCAAAAAAAATGTTGGAACTAGATCTAAATTCAAGATGAAATAATTCAAAAAAGGGGGAAGAGGAAAAAATGTATCATTTAAGCTGAAGTTCTCTAATGTGGACTAACCGAGAATCTCAGGATGAATTTAGAGGACAGATGGAGCAAAAATCAACTTATATGTGTTATTTGGAAGATCTATTTGAAAGAAGCTTTGTACGTCATAAAGGAGGTCCTTGGAAGGATTTAAATATGGAAGGTAAATATCTTATAAGTTGGGGAAATTGAAACAAATAGACCTGAGATACCCGCAAAAACTGGCACCTGACTCGATCTGCCACACACCCGAAGGGAATTCCCAATCCTCATGGGCTAGCGACTAACACCTAGGAATCAACAAAAACTAGTGGGAATGATTTTTTCCAAACTAAAGTAGAAGATGTGGAATATATATACATAGTAGAAAGAAATAGTGAAAGAATAACTAAAAAAATATATTCCATAAATGAAGGAAAATGAAAGAAGTGATACAACTCAAAGCAGTTAAACCAAAATCTAAGGTATTGGTTCAAAAACAAAGGACAACCAAAATAAAAAATAGATAATCCATTTGATATGTGATAAATGTCCCACCATCTCACCACCAGCTACCCTTACCCAACTAATAGAAACTGTAAGGGTTGGTGTCCTGAGAACCAACTGTTTTGTACTTTGATTACATGAATGTTCACTTATTGTATATTGTTCATTATTCTGCACGACTATAATACAATAATGTCCTGTAATATTTGTTGCATTAATAAGGTCATGGCAGATCCCCACTATTATGAGAACCTTGAAATGCTATAACAATATTCTTAAATAAAGTTCTATGGTTGGATGAAATACTATGATATGACACATAGTATACAGACCGTCATGTGCGAGTACTCGTTAGAAGACGAGACTCTCTCTCATGGAGTTCGCACTTGGTAATCTCCAAGATGGGAGATTATGAGAACAGACCCGCTAGTAGCAATTCTGCATGTTTTGGTGTCATCGGACATTGATATCTACGAGCGTGTGTAATGGTCCTTAGACTAGAAGATTATCATTAACTCATGTCGTGACTCGCGCACTTAGATTTACTGATGAAAACCGTCACACAGACAGTTGGCGGGAAGTAGGGTACGTTGGGTGCGTCACGAGTGACATGTTGTTAATGGATAAGTCGAGGAAGGATTTGTCCCTTCCATTTATGGAAGTTGATATCTCGGCCCTTTGATTGAAATAGAATTGTCGCATGAAATTCCATGATCATGGTGTAAACGACGAGTTTATTTCAGGTAGTCAAAGAACGACGGATCAAGCATATAGGTTTATGACACTGTCATGAAACCTGCCTGATGAGATATTGAGACAAAGTGATTAAATTACACAGTAAGCGTTCGTATGAGGTGATACGTCAATGCGGCGTCAACTTCTTTCTCTTGGGTGCCTTGACCCGTTGCTAGACAGTAATCTTGGACTTTAGGCAAGCCCGCCTAATGCCAACGAGAAAGAGGCCTAGAGGGTCACACACTAAGTGTATTCAAGTATCTCAAGTAGAATAAAGATTATTCCCGTACGTGGTTTAATAATTATTCAAGGAAGCCTAAATCGTTTTAATGTTGGAGGAAGAATAAAATAAAACAAGTACACGCCGTGTATTATTAAATGTACACGTCGTGTAGTTTTCATTTTGGAAAGGAAATGAATAAATGAAAACAAGATATACACGCCGTGTACATTGAATGTACACGCTGTGTAGTTTTCAATGAAAAACAAGTACACGCCGTGTATTTATTAATACACGTCGTGTAGTTTTTCCAGTCGGGATTTTGAGGAAATATCGTTTTATTAAATGATATTTATTATAATCAGTGTGAGCGCATGTTAAGGAATTAATGACTTGACATGAGGTTTACAAAATGGAGTTAATGAAATAAATAAAACGCGTAACACGTCTATTTATTGTCATAACTCTACAACCTCAAACTCAATTATAAATATCCTCACAACCCCAACTCTTTTCCCAACCTAAGAGAATCGTTGTGCACAACAATTCTGGAGAATTTTTTCAAGGCCGAAAGAACCTCTTCCTCCAAGAACGCTCTCAAGATCGAGAGAGATCCTCTTCCATCGGATCAATACGATCTAAGGCGGACACCGCAAGCAAAAGTTTCTCCACGCTAGCACCCGGAGACTCCTTTGGCGACGTCCAGAGATACGAGGTGCACATGTGGATCACCGCTAGAGGAAGTCTACACTTGGCTTCTGCGACGCAACGACAAATCACATCGAAACGTGATCAAGAATATCAACGAAGAAAGAACACCAAAAAGTACTTATTTTCAATTGATTAAATTAATTATAATCAACCTGTACCGATCCTACTTTGTGGTTCTGGGACTTTCCTTTTCTTTGTCTATTTCTGTGATTCAATCCGTGGAGACTGGCGTTTATCGTCGTATTAATCTTGGATTGATCATTATTAATGACAAAAAGACAAGTGGGAACATCCACCCACGAGCTTCCGTTGCGCTTTGAACCTTCAGAAACCTCATTGCCTCATTGTGGTTCCTTGTCTTTCCCTGCATCAAAAGACATGACCATGTCTAAACACCATTGAAGGGGTGTGTAGGGTGTGAGCTAAACAGGCTCAATAGGATCTCACACAGGTGTTCCATATCAAGTATCTATACAAATAACCTCAGTATGTTCATTTAAAAGAAAACATTAAATGATATGCAATAAAATAGTTTTATATCAAAAACATAGTAAATATTTTCCTTTTTCCATAATTCTAAAACATGCCAAGTAAAAATAGTTTCAAAGAATAATTTCCATAATCAAATTAAAAACATGCATATCAATCCAATATAGTACAAACCAAACATAATGTTAAATAGGAAAAGGATCACACCAGGTAATCTAGTAGACTACTTGTACCACATTCAAGTGCACTACTAGGTCCTTAAAACACATGCCTAAGGAGCAGAGGAACACCCCATGAGTAAACCCACCAACAATGTCAAATCAAGTCCCTAGAACAATGGGAATAAGGAGTGAAGGAACACCCCACGAGTGAACCCCCCCCCCCCCCCCAAAAAAAAATAATAATAATAAAGTGGATGATGGACCCAAGCTATGCCTCCCACCTAAGTACCCAAGGCTTCCCATGTGTTGCATTTTATAAATCATTTTTTTAGGGTTCCATATTTCACAAATAATTTCACAATCCTTTATTCCACCAAAATATGATTTGAAAACCCATTTCACAAATCATTTTCAATTCATTAAAAACACCATTTCCTTTACCCAAAACCAAGGGAAACCCATATTTTATCAAAATCCATTTACATACACAAATAAATTGTAACGTCCCGGTTCCGGAAGCCACCTAGAGGCGCCCCGTGCCCGGTTGGTCACATGGCCTTAAGCGCTTTTCCCCGAATGCCAGAGGCTGCCAACTAGCAGTGAGGGCCTTGAGTGTGATAGCGGGGAAACTATGCCCTGATTGACAGAGTACACAGCATAAAAGAGAAATAATAAACAATAACGGGAGCAGTAAACAATCCATACACAAGTGAACAACGGAAGACTAAATATGATAAACTGGAGCAGAAATATATGTAAATGATGCATGATACATATATGTCTAGGAAAACAGCCAAACAAGTCACAATGCTGAATACAATACTAAACCAAAGTACAAAAGAAAAACATATGAGCAACTCCTCAGCATCCCAAGCCTCGGCTTGGTCCCATGCTCTCCAGCTCCAGTGCAATCAAGAACCTGAAGTAGAAGGGCACTTGCCCTTATCTATACCTGCAACAATATAATCTGTTTGGACCCAAAAGCATGACCCAAATAGGGTGTGAGACAAAGTCCCAGTAGGCAACCACCCAAAGATCTGTGCCTAACAATCAGTGAATATATGGAAGGTAAAGTATAGTAAGCAGTAAACAACAAGCAGTAAACAAGATAATACACAGCAGTAAAAAAAATCCACAGTTTCTAGCATTTAATTTACAAACAAGTAACCAGCCACTCAAGAAAGAACAAACAGGTAACCCTCTGGGTAGTTCTCACAGCCCAACCCCTATGGTTCAACCAACAAGTACTAGCAACCCTCTGGGAGGCACACACAGTCTCACCCCTCTGGTTTAGCTACAGAAACAATACTCTCTGGGGAAGCACTCACCATCAATTCCCCCTATAGTCTCGTATCGTACTAAAGACACTCTGGGGAAACACTCAATGTCTCATTCCCCCTGTGGCCCGCGTCGAGGAACTACAGACACTCTGAGAAAGCACTCAACATCAATTCCCCCCGTGGTCTCGCATCGTAAATTAAAGACACTCTGGAGAAGCCCTTACATCTATTCTCTCTATGGTCTACTACACTAGGTCCCCACAGCCATGTGTAAGGTCAGCAAGTATCGCATCGCGTAACGACCAAAGTATCCTCAATAACTACTTGGCTAGCATTCTACAACATCTCAGCATGGAATAACAGTCACACCATTCTACAAACTAGGCATGGAACTGGCAATAGCCTTACAGGCAAAACTAGACCAAACGGTCATAACAGGCAAATATGCATGGACAAAACATCCAAAGCACAGTAAATTACCCTATTCACAAGCAAAGTCCTCTACACAGGCATATAAGCAAAGCAGACAAACAACAAGGGAAAAACAGGAAACACGCAATACCCCGTTCAAGGGTATTGGTGGAATTTATCACAAAATACTCAAAGACTTTCTACAAAAAAGCCACAAACCACCTACCTTGATGCTAGGAGATTGATATACTTGAACCTCGAAGCTTGAATCTCCTTGGAATGTCGTAGATCTAAGAAAACGCATAAAACGTTCAACCTACGATAACTTGAGAAAGATGAGGAATTGAAAAACAAAGCTCTAGGAGAAGGAAGAGCTTACCGTTGCGGTTCCAACGCAATCAACGACGGTCAATTCGGAGAATAGACGGAGGCTCGGGGGCTCGGAGAAGATCCGCAGCTGTACGAAATGCTCTCGGTCGAAGAAGCTGGTGAAGAAGACGGTTCTGGGGTTAAGACGCGACCCCAGTCCGTTTAATGAAAAAAAGAAACTACACAGTGTGTACTTCTGGAGTACATGGCGTGTACTAGGCTTTTCCGTACTCCGCTTTAGGCGGCCTTCGCATCACCCCTACATGGCCGTGTGTGTGGCCATGACACGACCAGCACACGACCTCGAGCGACAACGAAGTACACGGCGTGTACTTCAAAATTTTCCAGAAACCCCTCTTTTCTCAAAAACTCTAGAAAAAGGAAAAACGTACCTGAAAAGAAAGTCTGGGTTCTTACAAAGTTCCCCCCTTAAAGAAATTCGTCCCCGAATTTCCTAGCGTGGTGCAGAAGAAGAAACCCCGAACAACTCCAGCCACTGCGATCGTATATCGGCCTCCCTCTCCCAAGTCTCATCCTGTACTCGCTCGTGTTGCCATAACACCCATACCAGAGGAACATACCGGCCACAGAGAACCTTTGTACTGCGATCGACAATCCGGATAGGATGCTCCTCAAACGATGCATCCGCTTCGAGCTCAACCTCCTCAGGTTGAAAGACATGAGACGAGTCTGAAAAGTAATGTTGGAGCTGAGAAACGTGGAAGACATCGTGTATAGCCCGGTACCTCTGAGGTAACTGCAACCGATAGGCAACCGGCCCAACTCCAACACCTCAAACGGCCCGAAGTACCTCGATGAAAGATTACCCTGTCTCCGAATTCTCTTGTGTCCCAACCTTGGTGTGACACGCAGGAAAACCTGATCCCCGACCTCGAACTCCAGAGGTAGTCTCCGCTGATCAGCATAAGACTTCTGTCGGGACTGTGTCGTTGTCATCCTCTTCCGAATCAACTCTATCTGCTCAGTGGTCTCTTGAACAAGATGAGGTCCCAACAAGGCTACCTCTCCTGCCTCCAACCAACATAAGGGTGATCGGCATGACCTACCGTACAAAGCCTCATAAGGTTCCATCTGAATAGTTGTTTGAAAACTATTATTGTAGGCAAACTTCATAAGAGGTATATGCTTCTCCCAAGAACCTCCAAAGTCCAGAATGCAAGCTCGGAGCATCTCCTCAAGCACATGAATCGCACGCTCGAACTGGCCATCTGTCTGGGGATGATATGTTGTACTCAAAAGTACCTGTGTACCCAAAGCCCTCTGAAGCCCCTGTCAGAACCGAGAAGTAAAGCGCACATTTCTGTCTGAAACAATGGAGTGTGGAACTCCATGTAGACGTACAATCTCTCGGATGTACAACCATCCCAGCTCATCAACACTGAAGGTCTCCTTGATCGACAAAAAGTGAGCAACCTTCGTAAGCCCGTCGATGACAACCCAGACAACATCATTCCCTCGAGGCGACCTCAGCAAACTGGTCACGAAGTCCATCGCGACATCGTTCCACTTCCACTCCGGAATGGGTAACTGCTGTAAAAGACCTGCTGGTCGTTGGTGTTCCGCCTTCACCTGCTGACAAGTGGAACACCTCATGACAAAACCAGCAACATCCCTCTTCACACCTGACCACTAATACTGACGGTGTAGATCACGATACATCTTGGTGATGCCAGGATGAACTTCCCAAACTGAGGAATGAAAGTCCTGCATCATCTCCTCGCGTATGTCTTCTGGCACCCATACTCGTCCTTGGAAACGCAAGATCTCATCCTTGCATATTGTTGTTGCGGAATCGCCGGGAGAAACAACGACAGAAACGAGGAAAAACGAAAAGAAAGAAAGCACAAGACACGACGATTTACGTGGTTCGGGAAAAATCCCTACGTCCACGGGAGAGGCAGAATTTCACTATGATTCGGGAGCACGAATTACAGAGGATTTCAGGTCATAAAACCCTAGCCCGAAATGGGCTACATATGAAGAAGACGGTCCACTGTTCCGCATAGTAGTCCGCGTTGCAACAGTGATCGGCGACTCACTTTGTCAAAAGTGCTAGTGTCTGCCGGCTGGAAGTCAAAAGCGCTACATTGCCTGTCGGTGTCGGTCGGTCAGCATTGCTACAGTGCCTTCGGCCCCCGGACCCCCGGAGCAGGGGCGCGTTGCCCCCTGCAACCCCCAACGAGCTCACCGCGGAGCTCGACCCGCGACAGTTGCGGGCCACAAGCATTCGGCCCAACCGGATCGGGCAACACCAATCCAACAATTGTCCATCTAGGAATATGGTCCTCTCTTGACACGTTTTCCCGTAGGACTAGGCCTTTAGAATCTGATAGCTGCCTCATTCATACCCGATCAAGAAGTGTAGAGGTAACAACTACAGAAGATAAGAAAGTTTGCCCCTGTCTGTCGTGCACCTCCAGATGCATCTCAGAGAACAGAGCCATAAGCTGCCACTCACTACTGACCTCCTGAACTGTCTGAATCCAAGTCCTCCTGCTCAACGCATCAGCCACTGCGTTGCCTTTCTTAGGTTTATAGGCAAGCTCAAAGTCAAAGGACTAAAGATACTCGACCCACCTGCGCTGTCTCAGATTCAGATCATGCTGAGTGAATATGTACCTGAGACTCTTGTGGTCGGTGAAAACCAAAAAGTGCTCTCCCAGAAGATAATGTCTCCAACAACGTAAGGCATGAACAACAACTGCCAACTCCAGATCGTGCATTGGGTAGTTCCTCTCATGCGGCCTCAACTGCCGAGACCCGTACGCAACGACTTCATCTCCCTGCATAAGCACAACTCCCAGCCCGATACCTGAGACATCATAGTAGACGGTGTAGCTCTTGCCCAGTTCTGGAAAGACTAGTATCGGTGCTGAAGTCAACCTTCCTTTCAGCCCCTGAAAGGCTTACTCACAAGAATCTGACCATTAGAACTTCTCACCCTTCTTGGTCAGACCTATCAGCGGTGCTGCTAAGCGTGAAAAGTCATGTATGAAGCGTCTGTAGTATCCAACCAGCCCCAGAAAACTGCGCACCTCAAAGATGTTCTTCAGCTACTCCCAGGAAACTACTGCTCTCACTTTCTCTGGGTCTACTGATACTCCTGTCTCTAAGATAACATGACCCAAGAAGTGAATCTGATCCATCCAAAAGTGGCACTTCGAGAGCTTAGCATATAACTGATGCTCTCTCAATGTACTCAAAACGATCTTAAGATGGGTAGCATGGTCGTGTCGAGTATGAGAGTATACCAAGATATCGTTCACGAAGACCACCACAAAAGAGTCCAAGTATGGATGGAACACTCGGTTCATCAGTGCCATGAAAACTGCATGCACGTTCGTGAGACCGAACGACATAACCATATACTCGTATAGACCATACATGCTCCGGAAAGCTGTAAGAGGTATATCAGATGGTCTAACGCGCAACTGATGATAACCGTATCTCAAGTCAGTCTTTGAGAACACTCGGGCTCCTCGAAGCTAATCAAAGAGATCAACGATCCTCGATAAGGGATATCGGTTCTTGACCGTCAACTGGTTCAGCTTCCGATAATCCACACAAATCTTAAGGGTGTCGTCTGCCTTCTTTGCAAAGAGGACAGGCGAACCCCAAGGAGAAGTACCGGGTCGGATGAAACCCTTTGCCTGCAACTCCTCCAACTGCTTCTTGAGCTCCTGTAAGTCAGGTGTAGCCATCCTATAAGGAGGAATGGACACCGGTGTCGCTCCTGGCACGAGCTCAATAGAAAAGTCTACCTCACGCTCCGGAGGCAAACATGAAAAGTCCTCTGGAAAGACATCTCTGAAACGATCCACAACTGGAGGAAAGTCTAACTGTGAAGTCTCCTGGTCATCCAGATACATACTGGCAATCTGAGTTGTAACTCCACCTAGCCCATGATGCTCGGGTCCTGCTCTACTCGCCTGGACATCCCACTCGCCTCGATGGAGAAAATATTCACCCTCTAGTGATATGAAACTCACCCTGCGGCGATAACAATCGACGACTGCCTGGAATGGAACTAGCCAGTCCATTCTGAGAATGACATCATAGCCTATCATCTCTAGGACATAGAGATCCCATAGAAAGTGACACCCCACAACCTCAAGAGGGCACTCTCTGCACTGACGTACACTAGCCGTCCAAGTCCCCAATGGTGTGTCGAGAGTCAACATGTCAGCAGAAGAAAAGATACAGAGCCCAAGGCTCTCCACAACAGCAATAGAGATAAAGCTATGCGTAACACCAGTATCGAAAAGAGTTGAAGATAAAACTGAGGTTACTAAGATTGTACCTCGAACTGTGGAAGGTCCGGGATCCTGCTCCTGCTGGGTCTGCTCCATCACAAAAGTCCGGCCTGCTCCACGACCCTGTGACCCTGCCTGACCGCTCTGAGTTGATCCGCCCTGCTGTTGCTGATAGGCCGATGACTGACCACCACGACCACGACCTCCACCTCGGCCTGAACGGCTGGAAGAACTCCAGTTCCCAGACTAGTGAGAAATTGGTGGTATTTCTCCTGAACAAGGATTAATGGATGAACCCCTATCACCAGCTGCTGGTGAGAAAACCTAACAGAAGCGCTGAAGGTGACCCATCTTGCTGCAAGATCGACACTCTACTGGGTCTCTTTGGCACTGCGACCTCGTATGCCCAGCCCTTCCACACTGGTAGCATACCACTTGACTACCTGAAGATGTGTCTCGCCGCCTCGGATCACCGCGCGTAGACTCGCTACGGCGCTTCCTGCTGTCAGCTGGTGAAGTACTAACTCTGGAAGCAGAACTGCCCTGGCTCTCAGCTCCGGAATCTCTCAGATTGCGCTCCGCAATCAGTGCCTGGTTGACGATGGAAGCGGTAGAAGTCAACCTGAAGATATTCACCTGAGAGCAAATCTCTCGTCTGAGACTATCCTCAAACTTTCTTTCCCAGAACAACCCATATGCGCTCTGGAGGGGTGTGAAACGCTGAAGCTCGGTGAAACGAGAGGAATACTCCATGATAGAAGGAGTACCCTGCTCTAGGCTCATGAACTCCCGGGCTCGGTCGGCCCTCAGGGTCTCTGGATAGAAGTAGTCATAAAAGACGCGCTGAAACTCCTCCCACGCCATAACCTGCTGATGACCCGCCTGTGAGATCACGTCCCACCACCTCTTGGCGGAGTCTCGTAGCATATAGGTAGCGAGCTTGACCCGCCTTTCTGGAGGCGTCTTCAGATGCTCAAAGATCGTCATCATGGCTTCTAGCCATGACTCCGCAGCCTGAGGTCCTCCTTCCCCTGAGAAGGTGGGAGGCTGCTGCTGCTGGAAAACCCGCGTCAAGTCTGCCATAGTCGAGACAGGAGGCGGAGCTCCCTGGACGGTCTACATCATCCTCAGAAAGCCTTCTCTAAATTGCGCATCAACGCCTGCAACTGGTATAACTGCTGGTGCCAAGGCTGGCACAGCAGAAGGATCTGCAGGAGGTCCCTGATCAGCCATATCTGGCGTTTGATTACTGCCCTGCAACTGACGGATAACCGGAGGATGTCTCGGTGCCATAGCTCTGAAAGGTCAAAAGCACACCTTAGATTCAGGATTAACAAGGACTGAAAAACTGAAGGCACAAGAAGGAACAGGGAAAAAAGGCATTCAAATTATGAAAAACATGACTACACAGCGTGTTCTTTCCCTACACGGCGTGTTCCCTTAAGTCATTCACATGGGCGTGTACTTCTACCTAAACTGGTCGTGTAACACCCCAAACACATAGCGTGTTATCCGAACACACGGCGTGTACCTGAATCCTCTTCCCTGCCCGAGACCTTCTACATGGTCTAGCCACACGGCTCCTCTAAGACAACACTACACGGCGTGTGCAAGGCAGACAAGACGTGTACTAGACATGCCTTACCTGGCCCGTGTTGTTAGTGACACGGCCTGGCACACGGCTGACACTACACGACGTGTTCCAGACGGACATGGCGTGTACGAGAAAGGTATCACCGACCCGTGTTGTTAATTACACGGCTGTCTCCACGGTTAACTATACACGGCGTGTTCCACAGGAACACAACGTGCTCTTGAAGGAATTCTCTGACCCGTGTTGTTCGTGACACGGCCGGATACCCAAGTCATACTACACGGCGTGTAAACTTCAGACACGACATGTATGTGAAAAGATAACATGACCCGTGTTGTTCGTGACACGACCGGGGTACCTGTTTCAGACTATACGGTGTGCTAAACTAGAACACATCGTGTTCCTACAAGAACTTTCACGACCCCGTGTCCCTTCCCACACAATCAGTGACACGACTAAAGACTACACGACGTGTATTCATAAAGTACACGCCGTGCATTCTGGGTTTTTCCGGACAGTATCCTCAGAACTGCGCCGGAGCCCAAAAAACACAGAAAAACAAGCGTTGAGGTGCCAAATTCCGATCCGTGAGGGCCCATACTCCCCGCGAATCAAAGCTTGACATCTTATACAAGTTATAGCAAAGAAAACAAGTAATGATCCACCAAATTCCGGTTCATGAGGGCCGATAACACCTCAAGAACCAAAGTTTGACGTCCATCTAAGAAAAGCACTATACAAACAAATTCCTTATCAAACAGCAGGGATTCTATCAAAGCATCTATCACAACAGCATGCATAATCTACACAACGTCTATCACAACAACATGCAATTGCTAATGCATCCTAGATGGCATGACAAGAATGCATGGCATGTGATTTCTAACAAGTGCCTATATGATGCATGAGATGACATACCCTCATCTCATCGGGTTGCGACAGAAATAGAACCGCAATAACAACGCTAACAACACAAAGCGTGTGAATCACCCAACAGTGAAATCAATCAACTATAAAATTGCAAACCAATAAAATTACAATAAACGAGGTAGTATGGTTTTTCCCTGTACACGGGTTAGCTACTCCCGGGCACAACTTATTACCAAGTACCTATTTCGTCCTATCCCTGGCTAAAGGCTCCAAACAGTAAGTCAAGAGAAAAGAAACCCTCTGATACCACTTTGTAACGTCCCGGTTCCGGAAGCCACCCAGAGGCGCCCCGTATCCGGTTGGTCACATGGCCTCAAGCGCATTTCCCCGAACGCCAGAGGCTTCCGACTAGCAGCGAGGGCCTTGGGTGTGATAGTGGGGAAACTATGCCCTCATTGGCAGAGTACACAGCGGAAAAGAGAAATAATAAACAACAACGAAAGCAGTTAACAATCCATACACAAGTGAACAACGGAAGACTAAATATAATAAACAACTGGAGCAGAAATATATGTAAATGATGCATGATACATATATGTCTAGAAAAATAGCCAAACAAGTCACAATGCTGAATACAGTACTAAACCAAAGTACAAAAGAAAAACAGATGAGCAACTCCTCAGCATCGCAAGCCTCAGCTTGGTCCCATGCTCTCCAGCTCCAGTGCAATCAAGAACCTGAAGTAGAAGGGCACTTACCCTTATCTATACCTGCAACAATATAATCTGTTTGAGCCCAAAAGCATGACCCAAACAGGGTGTGAGACAATGTCCCAGTAGGCAACCCCCCAAAGATCTGTGCCTAACAGTCAATGAATATATGGCAGGTAAAGTACAGTAAGCAGTAAACAATAAGCAGTAAACAGGATAATACATAGCAGTAAAAAAAATCCACAGTTTCTAGCATTTAATTTACAAACAAGTAAGCAGCCACTCAAGCAAGAAGAACAAACAGGTAACCCTCTGGCTAGTTCTCACAACCTAACCCCTATGGTTCAACCAACAAGTACTAGAAACCCTATGGGAGGCACACACAGTCTCACCCCTATGGTTCAGCTACAGAAAGAATAGACTCTCTGGGGAAGCACTCACCATCAATTCCCCCTATAGTCTTGTATCGTACTAAAGACACTCTGGGGAAGCACTCAACGTCTCATTCCCCCTATGGCCCGCGTCGAGGAACTACAGACACTCTGAGGAAGCACTCGACGTCAATTCCCCTTGTGGTCTCACATCGTAAATTAAAGACACCCTGGAGAAGCCCTTACGTCCATTCTCCCTATGGTCTACTACACTAGGTTCCCACAACCCTGTGTAAGGTCAACAAGTATCGCATCGCGTAACGACCAAAGTATCCTCAAGAACTACTTGACTATCATTCTACAACATCTCAGCATGGAAGAACAGTCACACCATTCTACAAACTAGGCATGGAACTGGCAATAGCCTTACATGAAAAACTAGACCAAACGGTCATAACAGGCAAACATGCATGGGAAAAACATCCAAAGCATAGTAAATTACCCTATTCACAAGCAAAGTCCTCTACACAGGCATATAAGCAAAGCAAACAAACAATAAGGGCAAAATAGAAAACACGCAATATCCCGTTCAAGAGTATTGGTAGAATTTGCACAAAATACTCAAAGACTTTCTACAGAAAGGCACAAACCACCTACCTTGATGCTAGGAGATCAATATACTTGAACCTCGAAGCTTGAATCTCCTTGGAACGTCGTAGATCTAAGAAAACGCATATAACGTTCAACCTATGATAACTTGAGAAAGAGGAGGAATCAGAAAACGAAGCTCTATGAGAAGGAAGAGATTACCGCTGCGGTTCCAACGCAATTGACGGCGGTCGATTCAGAGAACGAACGAAGGCTCGGGGGCTCAGAGAAGATCTACGGCCGTACGGAATGCTCTCGGTCGAAGAAGCTGGTAAAGAAGACAGTTCTGGGGTTAAGATGCGACCACGATCAGTTTAATGAAAAAAAAGAAAGTACACGGCGTGTACTGGACTTTTCCGTACTCCGCTTTAGGCGGCCTCCACATCACCCCTACATGGCCGTGTGTGTGGCCATGACACGACCAACACACGGCCTCGAGCGGCAACGAAGTACACGACATGTACTCATAAAGTACACAACGTGTACTTCAAAATTTTCAAGAAACCCCTCTTTTCTCAAAAACTCCAGAAAAAGGAAAAACGTACATGAAAATAAGGTCCGGGTTCTTACATCAATAATGCCAATCCATTTATAAATCAATTTATAAAATAGTATCAATACAGTTCATCCAATATAGGCTAGAGACGGAACCACATACCTCAAACTCAGGTCGCACGCACCCATAACGAGATCTTCCAACACTGGAAGGAACACAAATACAACAATGAAGTCTCTAGGATCCATTCTCATACCTTATAATCACATTCCACAAATAAAAAAATGGAGGGAATAAATCAAAACATACCTCAAAGAACACGCACTCGTCGCATCACAACTAACAAAGGATCGACCCCCGTAAGATGATCGCACAACAGATATAGAAAGGATTAAACAAAATATTTCCACATGGTTGATGAATCCAAAATGGAGTTCCATGCTACTTCCATGAACAATGTAAATGAAGAAGTATAAAGGTCACTTACCAAGGAGAAGCGACACAGCCACCACATAGATTAAATTCCAAACAACATGATCTCGAAGGATAGGAGATACCCAAAATCACCTATAAGGATACCTAGGGTTAAAGGGAGGAACCTTCACATCAAATGAGAAATTCTATATGTGTAATGCGAGTAAATACCTCTAGGTCGAAGGATTTATGATGTAAATACCTCATTTATGGTGTAAATATCTCATAACTCATATATGCCAAAAAACACATCACATCAAGTTAGATTTATCCCGATTGATGATTTTATGGTGTAAAAGTAGGTGTTATAGTATAAAAGGAATTTATGGTGTAAAAAGGGATTTCACACCTTTCAAGATTCTTGTGTCATAAACCATCTTACGGTCAGATCTCAGTGAAGGGCTTGCACCTTAAGCTATAACTTATGAAGTAAAAATTTCCAGCAAGTAGTCTGCACCCCATGTTTTATAGAAACTCTAAAAAACAGCTCCTACACCCTATGAACCTAAAAACACACTCTTAAACATTGAAAGAGAATACCTTAAAAATCTAGATGTTACAATATATCCACTATAAGACTTTACATCCCCAGGAAGTCATGTAAAAGAAGGGTGCTTCGGAAAGAGGTGAGGCCACTACTCCATCACCAACAATTCATGCTCAAAAGTCTCATGAGAATTTGATCAGTGTCACCATAACACACTGACCAATGGGATAGACTTCCCATTCAAGAATTTCACCTGAGAATCAATTATCTCCACTAGATCCTCTATAATTGAAATGTTTGGATCTAACTAGATCTCTTCCCAACTCAGAACATGAGAGGGGTCATGAGGGTAATTCTTGAGGTGAGATATATGTAAAAAATCATGGATACCTATCAACTGAGCCAACAACACCAACTGATATGCAACCTACCCAAGCCACTCAATGACCTCAAATGTTCTAATATATCTCAGAGCTATATTTCCCTATTTCTCAAGCTGATGGTGACCAAACTGAGGAGAACCCTTTAAGAAAACTTGTTTACCAATGGAAAACTCTAAAGGATAATGTTGGAGATCTTCATATGATTTTTTCTGAATCTGCACTGTAACCATATGCCGATGTATGTCCTAAAACCTCGTCGATGTCTCTTGAAAGAGACTTGATCCCACAAGAGAGGCCTCGACCACCTCTTCCCAACAAAGAGGTGATGTACACAAGTGACCATACAAAGCCTCAAAGGGAGCCATTCTGATCGATGACTGATAAATTTTGTTATACACAAACTCAGCCAGTCCTGGATGGCTATCCCACGATCCATATAAATCCAAAATATAGGCATGGAGAATATCCTCTGGGATCTAAATAGCATGATATGTCTAACTATTTGTCTGTGTAAGGTAAGCTATACTCAACCAAACCAGAGTCCCCATAGCCTATTGGAGACTCTTCTAAAACTGAGAGGTGAACCTGGGATCCCTGTCTGAGAAAAAAGTAGAGGGAATCCCATGTAACCTCACAACCTCATGTATATAAAGTTTACCCGACTCATCAACCTTAGTGGTGTCCCTGATCAGAATTAAATGTTCTAATTTCATCAAACGATCTACCACCGCCCATAGATAATTTCTTCCTTAGGGAGTCTGTGGTAATCCAACAAAAAATTCCATGGACACCTCAACCCATTTTCAAACTAACACCTAAAGAGGTTGGATAAAACCAGAAGATTTCAGATGCTTTTCCTTTATCTGTTGGCATGTATAACAATGTGACACATATTTGGAAATTTCATGCTTCATACCCAGCCACCAGAATCGCTATCTCATGTCATAATACATCTTCATGGTTCCTAGATGAACATCCCACAAAGAACTATGTCATTCATAAAAAACTAATCTCCTCACATATGTTGGGTTGAAAAATAGATCCCCAAAGAGGATAATACCATCAGAAGGTTGAGACCAACCAAAAATGGTCTCCCCACCATAAAGGGTTTCTCTGATTCCTTTAAAATCATTATCATTTTGTTGAACCTATAGAATAGACTCAGGGAGGGATGATGATAACTGAAAATTGATCAAATCCATTCCAAAACCATCCCTATGAGAATCTAGATGCAACTGAGTGAAGAGTCCCATTAGATTCCACTCTTCCTTCGATTCTAATACATCTTGTGATGGAAATTTATTGCTAAGAGCATCCACAATGACATTTACTTTCCCTAGGGTGTAGGAGATGTCAAAGTCAAATCTCTGAAGCTATTCCACCCACCGCCTATGTATGAGATTCAAGTATTTTTTATAAAAGATATAACTTAGGCTCTTATGGTCATAAAATACTATGAATATCTTCCAAAAAATATTGTGTTACCAACACTTGAGTGCATTAATAGCTATAAAAATCTCTAAATAATGACTGGGGTAATTCTTCTCATGCATCTGAAGCTAACGAGGTCCAAAGGCCGCAACATGATCATCTTGAATACAACTCAAACTAGTACCAAAAGCATCATAGTACACCATATACCCCTTACTAGGATCAGGTAATATCAAAATAGGTATTGATGAAAAAAAAAGGTTTCAACTTATCAAAAGAAGTCTAAAACTTAACATCCCATGCTAATTTAATCCCTTTCTTGGTAAGAGTAGTCAAAGGTCAGACCAATTTTGAGAATCCCTTGATGAACTGATGATAGTATCCATCAAGACCAAGGAAGCTCTATATCTCAAAAACATTGTGTGAATCCTCCCATGAAAATAAAACCTTTACCTTCTCTTGATCGACTGTTAAGACACATTCAAAAATCATGTGTCCCAAGAACATCACTTCTTGGATCTAGAAACTATATTTAAAAAAAATCATACAGATGGTGAATCCTCGGGATTTTCAAAACCAAACTCATATGGTGCTCATGCTCATGCTCAGACCTCAAATAAACCAGAATATCATCCATGAACAATACCACAAAAGTGTCAAGATATTGATAGAATATATGATTTATCAAAGCCATGAAAACTATAGAATCATTAGTCAGACCAAAAGTCATCACAAGATATTCATAATGGCCATACATGGTTCTAAAAGCCATCTTTGGTATATCCGACTCTCAAACCCTGAGATGATGATAACCCAAACAAATATCAATCTTTAACAACCACTTTTCCCCTTTAACTGGTCAAATAAATCATCCACACAGGGAAAAGGGTACTTATTATTAATCATTACCCGGTTCAACTTCCTATAGTCCATGAAAAATTGAAGTGAACCGTTAGTATTCTTCGAAAAGAGCATTGAGGCTACCCATGGTGAAACACTAGGGAGAAAAAAAACCTTTCTCTATCGGATAATCTAACTAAATATTGAGCTCTTTCATCTCTTTTGGTTCTATACGATATGAGGGTATTGAGATCAGCTACGTACCCTATACCAGATCATTCATAAACACTACCTTCCTATCTAGAAGAAGACAGAAGATTTTTTTTGGGAAAACATCAGGGAAGTCCCAAACAACCACAGGAAGATCACCAATAGAGAAAATGACATCAGGCTCAACTGCAATGGCAGAAAAAAAAAACATCTGAGCTTTGGGCAAGAAGGTCCTGCATGAACAAATCTCAGGTCCCACTCTCCCTAAAATACCTCATAGCTCTCATTAATAGTAAGGAATGAGACACACTAATCGTAATGATCAACCTTAGTATGATGAGTGACAAGATAATCCATCCCAATGATGACATCAAACAAATACAAATCGAGGATGAGGAAATCCCATACTAACTCTACGTTAGCTATCGATAGAGAACAAGGATACAAAAACCCATGTCTTTCCTCTTTCCAAGAGGCATCACTAACTCCATAAAAAATGAGACAATATTTGTTGGAAGTTTTAAAACATCAAAAAAACGAGAAGATATAAATGAGTGGGAGACACCTGTATCAAATAAAGCAGTATCTATAGAAGATACAAAAAATATTGCACCTCTCACTGTCGTCTGAATTGTGGAAACCTCTGTTGGAGACTCATCTAGTACATGAAAGTTCTTTACTCTTGAGACCTATGGTTAAAGCCCTGTGGACTTTGAAGCTTCCGACAGCACCACAGTAACCTTTGGAGCTGATAATCCTTGACCATAATGAGGAATAAGAATGACCTGATAGAACCTATGCAGATGGTCGTAGTGTCTAAAGACATTGCACACTGGGGTGGAACAAGAATTTCAAGTGTGCCTAACCTTGCTGCACTGATAGAAAGTTATGGGTACACTAATGGTTGTAGTTTATGGTTCTAAGGAGGCTTAGTGGTGAGAACCACCTATACCACTCATGTGATTCCCATACCACTTCCTCTTCTTTCTCTGTATGCCACTGAAGCTACCACTGGGTGGAAGGGAAGGGGAAGAATAACCAATATTTTCCTCCCTCTGCCATCATTTCCCTATTTATCATCTCCGAATAGGTACAGATATTCGGTATAAATACATGAGATCTGATATATGGTCACAAACCCTCCAGGTACTTCTGATCTTTCAAGTGATCATTCCTTACCACCTCTAAAGCAAAACGAACCAGCTCTGCAAACTTATTAGAGTACTCTGATATCGAGCACTCTCCATTATCTAAAGAGAGGAACTCTATAGAAATTTCCATCATCAAAGACTCTGGAAAGAACTTTTAGAAGAAGATTGACTTGAAACCCTTCTAATCCAAGCTCACATGCCTATCTGTCTATACCATGGAATCTCACCACCACTTGTTAGGACCCTCAAGTATGAACTTTGTGCACTTCACCTTGATATTATTAGGTGTATCCAAGAAGTAAAATATCTATTTGATCTTATCCAGCTAGTCCTCTACCTCCTAAGGTTTATTCTTACCCTTAAAGGATGGTGATTTCTCACGTAAGAACTCCCGAGATCAATCTGTTTCTACTCCAACTCCTGGCTATACCTCAAAAACTGTGTTCTGAAATTATTCTACATTTTAGTCTTTATCATGGATTGCTTGCATGATATCCTCTATAAGATTTTGATCTAGAGATAGATTCCCTTGAGGAGCATCCACTGCACCCACCTATGGAACTCGTGGGAGATGTATCGAAGGCATATCACTACACACCAAAAATAGAAGAAATGACCAGAAAACAAGATAATCTCAATTCAAACCAGAAAACCATAAGCAAGAATTGAGATTAATATCAATAAATTAACATAGGAGACACACATCCCAACATCCCATGGTAACTTGAGTTTTGTCATGGTAAGAGATGGATAGGAACTCATCGCAACTTACCTCTCAAGTCCCGACGATCCTATTGCATGTCTACAGAATGTCTCAATACAAGAACTCTTAAGGAAAAACCGACCTATCATACCAATTTGTAATGAACCAACCTGGGATACCCTCAAAAATTGGCACCCAATATGTTCTTCCACACACCCAAAGGGCATTCCCGATCCCCACGGGCTGACAACTAGTACCCGAGCATCAACAACAACCAGAGAGAACGATTTGGCCCAACCTAAAGCAGAATACATGGAATATATATACATAGAAAAAATAAAAAATAGAAGAATAACCAGAAAAATATATGTCATAACTAAATGAAAATGGTAGAAGCGATATAACTCAAAGCAGCTAAACCAAACTCCAAGGTACAGGTTCAAAAACAAAGGATAACCGAAATAAAAATAAGCTTCTCCATGTGATATGTGGGTAACATCCCACTATCTCACCACCAGCTACTCATACCCAGCTAACAGAAACCTCATCACTACACTGCGATGCCTTGTCTTTCCCTGCATCAAAAGGAATAACCATTTCTACACACCACCGAAGGGGTGTGCAGGGTGTGATCTAAACAGGATCGGTATGATCCCACCCAGGTGTTCCATATCAAGTATCTATACAAATAATCTCAATATTCACATTTAAAAATAAACATAGCATGATAGGTAATAAAATAATTTTATATAAAAAGCATGGTCAATATTTCCCTTTTTCCATTATTCTAAAACAAGCCGGGTAAAAAAAAGTAAATCATAATTTTCATAATCAAATCCAAAACATGAATATCAATCCAATATAGTACAAACTAAACACAATGGTAAAAAGGACAAGGGTCACAATAGGTCGGAATAGTAGACTACTTATACTAAAATCAATAACTAGTGCACTACCAAGTCCTTAGAATACAGGATTAAGAAGCAGAGGAACACCCCGTGAGTGAACCCCCCAACAATGTAAAATCAAGTCCCTGGAACAATAGGCCTAGGGAGTAGAGGAACACCCCATGAGTAAACCACCCTACAATATAGTGGATGATGGCCCCAAATTACACATATTACCTAAGTACCCAAGGCTTACCATGTGCTTCATTTCATAAACCATTTCAAAGGGTTCCACATTTCACAAACAATTTCACAACCCTTTATTCCACCAAAACATGCTTTTAAAATCCATTTTGTAAATCATTTTCAATGCTTTGAAAGCACCATTTTCCTTTACCCAAAACCAATGGAAATCCATCTTTTATAAAAATCCATTTACATGCAGAAATAAATCATGATGGTCTATTTATAAATAAATTTATAAAATAGTAGTAATGTAGTTCATCCAACATAGGCTAGAGACGGAACCGCCTACCTCAAACTCAAGACACACACTCCCGTGACAGGATCCACCAACACTAGAAGGAATGAAAAGACAACAAAAAAGTCCCTAGGATCCATTATCACATCTTAGAATCACATTTTACAAACAAAAAAATGATGGATAGGATAGATCACAACATACCTCAAAGAACACGCACCCACCACACTGCAACCAACAAAGGACTGGCCCCCTAAAGGAGATCGCACAATGGATCTAGAAAATATTAAACAAAATATCATCATAGGTTTGATGAATGTAAAACACAGTTCCATATCATTTTCATGACCAATGGAAATTAAGAAGCTGAAAGGCCTCTTTCCAAGGAGAAGTGATGCAGCCATCATAGAGATAAAATGCTAAATGAAATGATCCAGAATGAGAGGAGACATCCAAAATTTCCTATAAGGATACCTAGGGTTTGAGGGAGGAACTTTCACATCGAATGAGAAATGACAAACATGCAACGTGAGTAAATCCTACTAGGCCAAAGGACTATGGCATAAATACCTCATTTACAATGTAAATATCTCATAACTCATATATGCCGAAAAACACATCGCCTTGAGTTAAACTTATCCCAGTCGATGATTTTATGGTATAAAAGTGGGTTTTATGGTGTAAAATGAATTGAGGGTGTAAAATAACGGCTTGAAATATTCTTGTGTCATAAATCATCTTACAATCAGAGCCTAATAAAGGACTTACACCATAAGCTAGAACTTACAATGGAAAAGCGTCCAGAAATCAGTTTTCACCCTAGGTTCTATAGAAACTCCCAAAAATAACAGCTAAGCACTCCAAACCCAAAAACACACTCTTAAAAATCAAAAGAGCATAGCTTAAAAATATAGGATGTTATAGAAAGACTGATTTCACACCTACTTTAAGTAACTCAAATCCCCTCTCTGACTTCAAGAGTAGAATAAAAAGAAAAAAAAAATGAATCTTTCAGAGGGAAACATAAAGAGGAAAAGTTTGCTACTACTAAACTGAAAAAAAGGTATGGAATGTTCTTTTAAATTACCAAGGTTTGGAGCTGCTATAATGGAAGAGGAATAGAATGGAGGAATCCATTCTTGAAGAAAACTAAAAAACATGCATTATGCTTCAATATAGAGCCAAGCCTTCTAAATCTGCCTCAAAATTTAATCATTATAAACCACTAACCTGAATCTGCAGAATAACCCTAAGAAGTCCTCATGGTATACACAAATACTTTATCATTGGGTGGAGATGAAAAAATCATCAATTCTATGGTGAACCTTCAATGAACTTAGAATGAGAAAAGATTTGTTTAAAATTCATACTTGAGTATTGAGTGAGAAATTCTCAGAAAGGTAAGTATAAGTGTACATGAGAAGATAAATAAAGTAGAAATTAATTGAGTTCACTTAATGATGAAATGGAATTAATATAATTAAGGAGGCATGATAACTTGGGGACAATGGTGTTGAATAGGGAAATGAAATTGGCTAGTGTTTGAATTTTTCTTTGTTGATCATTTTGAAGTTCACTTATCCAAGAGTCCAATAATTAAGTGTGGTGAAATTTATAGAACCAAAATTTTTATATGTTTCACTTTTTATTTTAATGAATTTTATCCCACCACTTTATCATTAAATGGGTAATTGTCGCATATTTTGATTATAGGGGTATTTTATATTTAATTGTGAAAATAGATTAATTCTTTATTATTAATTATTTCATTCAATTTTAGAATTATTTTAAAAATACATACATTTATTTTCATGTTCTATTGCTTTTTCATGTTAAGGATTCATTTGAAGCATTGGTGACGAACTCTAGAATTTGGAGAAGTTTTTGAAATCTGGCTAAGTGTTAACTTCGTAAGGATCATCCAGTCTGGTCGTAAGAATGATTTCATGTATGGATGGCCAGCATGTAAGCATAATTTCTCATAAGCATGTCCACCCATAAAGATAAATGGTCTAGTCATAAGGATCGATCTTGTCCTATAAGAATGAAGGAATCCCTGTAAGCATTAATTCCATAAGAATGAAGGCTTGTATGGATGAAACCCATGTAAGCACAAATGTGGCCATAAGTATTGATCTCTATAATCATTATACAACCCCTATAAGAATTATTCCTTTGTGGATTTCAGAAAAATTATGGTTCATAAGGATGGTATTCACTATTAACTAAGGTTTTTAGGTTCCAATTTAACATACATGAAACTAGGAGGAGGAGGCCACATGGATCATAATATTCAAAATATTTTGATCAAGAATAAGGGAAGAAATCTATATATTTTCAAGAAGTTAGGATCACGTAGAGATTTGAAGTTGTGAGGAAAATGAAAACTTTTTAGAAATTGAAAACTAAGGATCTTAGAGGTTTAACCATGATCGAAGAAGACTGAAATCAAGGATCTACAAGAATAAGAGGCTAAAGGAATAAGGGGTTGGTTAGAGTTTGAGTTTGAATTCACACTGCACACACAATTATCACTGTTGTTTTTTACTTCTTTCATTTTATTTTCTATTTTCTTTAGTTTGGTAATGCTTTCTTATTTCACATTCATCTCTAGTACACTTTGAATAGAGGTGTGGTTCTCATGTGGTTGGGGAAGGGAAGGTTTTTCTTTTTTTAATGCTTGATTTTTTACACTTCAATGAATAAAACTATCTCTTTCTTATTAACAAGTTTCAATATGTAGCGGCATGTGTTAATTTTGAATTTGGTTGTGTTTGATTTAATTCTATTTATTGTTTATTTCCTTGGTTGATAATCCATAATCTCCCTCCACTCAGTTCTAGGCTATATACAGTGGAATATTCTAAGCTTAGTGATGAAGTACTTAGCGGTTTTTGACACGTGTGGAAGGGGAAGTAGCTACTCCTGGGTTTCTTGGGAGGCATAATCCCTAGTTTGTTATTTCATAAGTAATCTAGAAGTTATTGGTTATATCACTCACACATATAGAAATTAGGGTAAACTGAGAAAAGGATTTTGTTATGTTAATTCTAACTAAAACCATTCAACCAAAGGTGGGATTTGAAATAGTTTTGGAGCCTCTAATTTATTAGTTAATAAGAAGAAGAACCAATAATTTTTGGGATTAGGATAACATTACAATCAAAAATCCAACCCTCACCCAATCAACCTTTCATAATTATTTTTTCCAATCTCTTTGTTTCGTTGCTTGCTTTTTTTCTTTTTCTTTTTAAACCAAAATAATTTCAAAACACCCCCTCTTCTCTCTAAACAAAGTGACAACTAATTTTGAGCACTCTATGGATACAACCCTAGGGTTACCACTAGAAATACATTTTACCTAGGAAATAATTTCTTTTTCCATGTCCCATGATAGGATCAATGTCAACTATTCTATAAATAATACCTATAAGGGATCTCAATATGATAATAATGAAGTAATACATAACCTATAATAGATAAATATCTTTGGGTGAGTATCATGTATAATATCTTTTCATCAAGGACTTTTAATGAAAGTACTCCCACTAAAATGATGGAATTATACATCATAACTATTTAGTGAGTTAGGATCCATATTTCATCATGAATTACACTAGTTTGAGCATATAAATAAGCCAAGTCTATATCTAGTAGGCAATAACTTAGAAATAATATCACATATGATTCTTGGATAGAAAAGTGTATAAACATATTTATCCAAATCCATAAAATGGATTCACTAAACTTTATTCCTTTAGCATCCTAATAGTTAGGGTTTCCTAGCTAGTGTAACCTAAAGAAAACACTAAAAATAATCCACTTGACTATTGGGCCACCTTATTACTTATTTTTCTTACACAAGATAATCTAGAGGAACCCATATTTATCATAACCTGTCCAGTTGGATGATCAAGGTCTTAACAAGTGCCACTTTGGAAGGAATGTCACACTTAGTATTTAAAAAGTTTTTCCTTTTAAAAGTATCACCAACTTAATATACATCATATTCATATTAAATTCATAGCTATTTCATCATATGAAATATTTATCTTCTCATGTTTAATTCCTTTTTCATATTCACGCTTCTAACAATTGAGTTTTGGAATCCTTATTTCATCCACCAAATTAAGGTGTCCATGCCACATTAATGTGTAATTCTTTACACAACCCACAAGTTTGTGTCGTTCACTAAAATCATAAGCCGATTATATTAATACATATCCAAAATCATCTTATGTATAAGGTATATGAACTTTTCCATGTAAATGCATGGATTTATATGAGATTAATAAACTCCACATGAGTAATCTTGGAGAAACAGATATCCAAACTCTCACCTTTCTAAACAAGGTATAAACCTCCAGTCTAGTGGGTAGTCTGACCCCAAGTCCCTCTCCCCAAGAAGAATTTTCCTAAGATATAATTAAATTCATTATATATTTAATGCTTAATATGAATAAACTATATTCAGTAATTACTCCCAAGGTCATAGATTTAAAAAGTTGAGGTCAGGGTAGATGAAAAATAAAAGCTATGGAGTCACACCTAGCATGCAAGGCAAGGCTCTGTCTGTTAGAAGAAATTTATCACATAAATAAAGTATACACGTTATTCAAATTATATAAAAAATTATAAACATGAATACTATAAAGGAATAAACAATTAAAGAAAAATTTAATTAATATGAGAAACATATATGAACTTTTCATATTTGACATAGGCTTGTAAAACTGTTGAACCCTCTTAAGTATGGTGTTGTATTTTTTATCAATATATGTTATGTGTGGCGATTTTTGAACTAGTATTTATGGATATATAACAAGTGATTATTTATTTGAGAGCATTGTCTACAACAAGTGTGAAGAAATGTTGGATGTTATGTATAGCTTTCATAAGATGTCATTAAGGAAGTGTCAAAGGTGGATGAATTAAAATGGAGGAGCTAAAGTAATGGAGAATCCATCCTTGGTGCATTGAGCTTGAAGAATGCTTAATTTAGTGTAAATATTATTGAATGAAGTTTTGAAAAGGTTTGAGAAAGATGAAGTTAAATTGAAATAGCCCTAAAGTAATTTGGAACATGTCTAGAATTCTATTCTATGGCTGAAAATGGCTAAGTCCTCAAGTCAACCTATGTTTCATATGACTTTTTTGATTGTATGACTTCACCGTAAGCCTTTAAGATGATCGTATGACTTTATGTTCTGGCATAAGTCTTCATCATAAGACTTCATCATCAAACTCTGGAGATCCTATGAATGGAAAGTGTACAACTTGGTTGATCATAATACTTGAGCATATATCTTTGAGAGAAAGGAAATAGTGTATGACTTTGGATTATATTCCTTTTAGAACCTGTGTAAAGGTAACTTGGAAAGTTTGAAGGCTATGTAACAGTCATCCCGACTTGTGTAAAGGTTATCTATAGTTTTTATGAGCAATGTAAAGGTTATATGGACCTAGATAAGGGTAACAACAACAAAAACCAAAGTCTATGTAATTGGAATCGGTAAGTGGACACAATACACTAGGGATGTAGTCATCCTTAAGGGAGGCAAACCTCGTTAACAAATGTGTTGTGTCCATTTTATTTTGGAATCAATGGGTATCTTGAGAGAGAGAGATGTTAGATAATCACAAGAGTTGAAGTGGAATTTAAACAACCATATTCATTGATTCACCCCCCTCATTATGTATCACCTTTTATGTGATTCAAAAATTAGTATCAAAGCCAAGACAACTCTTTAGTTTCTCTCAAAATCTTGTAATGGATCAACATAATTCGGTTAATATCAAAGGAATCCCAACATTTGATGGAAAAGGGTTTCATTCATGGAAATAGAGAATGGTACCATACATTTTTTCTCCTAGGATTGATGTTCTTGATTCTATTCAATATGGATTCACTATGCTAGATGAATCCTTAGCATGGTCTCTGATTGATAAAACAAACATTGAAAATGATGGAAAGTCCTTGAATTATTTATTATCCTCTATATCATAGATGTATCTTATAAAGGTCATGGACTATAAGACTGTTAATTCTATTTGGAAGAAGTTCCATAGCATTTATGAAGGGAAAAAAAGGTGAAATAGGAAAAGATACAAATTAGTTGAAAATAGTTTAAAGATGTTAGAATGAAGGAGGGTGAAACTATTTATGAATTTTTTTACCAAGGTAAACCTAATCATTAGCAATATTAAAGGGTTTAGTGAAACTATTGATGATTATACTATGGTAAAAAGGTTGATGAGAACCCTTCCTAAAAAAATTGATTCCTAGATATCATCCCTAGAAGATAGAGATCATGATGAATTGTCCATTAATAAACTTCAAAGATCTCTCATTAACTATGAAATGAGAAGTGTAATGTGCTTAAAAGAAATGGAAATCAAGAAAAGGAAAAGCCTTTAAAAGCTTTCAAAGGTATAAAGATAGAATAGGTGAAATATTTCTCAAATAAAGAAGAAAATATAGAAGATTATGCAAAAAACTCTTTCTCTTATGTCAAGAAATTTCACAATAGGAGGAAGAGGAAAATATATGGGGGAAATCCTTTTAAATATTTTGGTTGTGGGAAGGTTGTCCATTTCTCTACTAACTACCATATTAGAATTGGAGGATAAAAAGATAATGAATAAGCTACCATGAAGATCACCAATAGAATAGATCTCCCATATTCTTACTCAAAAATAAAGAAGAAGGTTTCCCTTAGTTCCTTTAGAAGAAACTCTTTATCAGTTGAGGAAGGTGTATATGATAGTGAAGAAAGTTATGATGATGAGGAAGTTCCTAGAGGTGTCTCTCAAAGATTGCTCATGGACCAAGAAGAAGAAGAGATGACCCCATCAGAAGAAGAGTCACAATACAACAGTTGGTATGTTGTAGATGAAGGAGAGACTGCTAAAGACTATTCTATGAGAATGGAAATAAAAATGTGTTTGAAAGAAATATGAAGGTTGAGAGAAGATAACACTCATCTAAAAGGAGGTCCAGACAAACAAAGTCAACTATAGGTTGAAAAATACGACTTGATCAAAGAAATTGAGATATTAAATCTTTATATTTCAAAAAAGGGGAAATCATTAAATACATGATTTCTATTAATATCCTTGGGGATAAGAAAATAGATAAACTAAAAAATCAGATTGCAGGATTTGAGAAGTAGGAAGATAAAAATAAATGTAACAGGAATGAGGATATTAAATACAAAGGTGAATGCTCCAAGAAATATTCTACATGTATCTATTCTGGATAAGATACAAGACATGAAAAAGGGAAAGTCTACAAAAGTTCTATTACAAAGGAAGATTATTTATACTAAACAATCAAATGACAAAGTGAAATCTGGAACATCTGAGAGGTATGAAGAAAGGAAAAAAAAATTAGATCTGTAAAGAAAAATAATCAGGAAATGATACTTCATCAGACACAAATGTTTAAAGGAGAATTCCAAAAAATGGTTTTCTGGAGTCTGCACATTACAGGGCTGAAAATTGATCAATACATTAACCCATTTAGCAGTAGCATTTTTATCAAAACAGAAGATTTCAGGGATACGAATGTTGTTATGGTTTGTTTGGCCACAAGGCTTAAAACTATTGGTATAATATATCTCTACCTAGACCGAGAAGTTAGCATGAATCAAGGGGGATACAACAACCATAGATGAGAAATCGGAAGAGGGATCAACTACTTGAGAAAGAAAGTTGAGATAAAAAATAGATTTTAAATCCTATAAGAAGTCTATGGAAGATGTGATCAATATGGGAACCCCTAAAAGGTGTGTGTTTCTTTTATACCATCTCATTTGAATATATTTTAGAGGTTCAAAAATAATTAGAATCAAATTTGGATCGGGAAATAGCAAAATGTGGTTGAAGTTTCATTTAAATCTTGAAAATCTGAAAGTCCTTGGATCGAGTTTTTTTTAAATCTGTTTTCTGAAAAAAAAAATTAAAAATTCATATGTTTAAAATATTTTGAAAAATATGCAACAAAGGCAGCATCGCCACTGCCACCTTTTGGTTGAGTCCAAAGGTGGCAGCGGTGCTGCCGCCTTTCCCCTAAAACAAAAAAACTATTTTAAATATTCTTTTATATATATATTTTTTTATTTTTTTGTTTATATATATATATAACAAAAATTTTCTGCAGAATTTATCTCCTGTTTAATATCCAGCAGTACTATCATTACAATAATCTGGATTCTGACAGAAACCGTCAGTCATGGCTCTCTTATAAGAGGTCTTTCCCTAGAAATCATTCTGCATTTCTGATGTAGGATTTAGAAATATTTCAAGTACGTGACTTTGAAAACCTATAAAATATAAAATATAAGACCAATATAAATTAAAATTAAAACATGAATTAAACATATAATAAATAGTATAAAATAAAAAGAATTTCATAAAAAATGTTGATGAAAAATAATTTATAAGCTTTCAAATCCACCAATTTGAAACTTAAAAATGTTTAAAGTATGTGACTTTTAAATCCTATAAAATATAAAATGCAAGACCAATATAAATGAAAATTAAAACATGTATTAAATATATAATAAATAGTTGAAAATAAAAATAATTTAATAAAAAATGTTGATGAAAAATAATTTATAAGTTTTCAAACCCACCAACATGAAACTTAAAAATGTTTTAAGTATGTGACTTTGAAAGCTTATGAAATATAAACTATAATACCAATATAAATGAAAATTAAAATATGGATTAAACATATAATAAAGTCGAAAATAAAAAGAATTTTATAAAAAAATGTTGATGAAAAACAATTTATTAGCTTTCAAAGCCACCAACTTGAAACTTAAAAATGTTTCAAGTATGTGACTTTGAAAGCCTATAAAATATAAACTATAAGACCAATATAAATGAAAATTAAAACATGGATTAAACATATAAGAAATAGTTAAAAATAAAAAGAATTTTGTAAAAAATATTGATGAAAATAATTTATAAGCTTTCAAAGCCACCAACTTGAAACTTAAAAATGTTTCCAAGCATGTGACTTTGAAAGCTTATAAAATATAAACTATAAGACGAATAATTTATTTTTGACTATTTATTATATTTTTAATCCAATATTTAATTTTAATTTATATGGGTCTTGTAGTTTATATTTTATAGGCTTTCAAAGTCAAGTAGGTGGCTTTGGATCCTCCTCGACATTCCTTCTTTTCGCTCTCACTTCCGAGAAACTTTTCTTACATTCCTTTCATTTTCATTTATTTATTTTATTTATGAAACTCTTTTTATTTTCAAAAAAATAAGTGTTTAGGATATCTTTTAAATTTTATTTACATTGTTTTTATACTATATATTTTATAAGATTTTAAAGTTAGCTACTTGAAATTTAATAATTATTCCTATGTTTCAAGTCGTCAGCTTTGAAAGTTGTCAAATATAAATTGTGCCTACAATATTAATGAAAACTGAAACATTGGATAAACATATAAGAATGGTTGATAGTAATAATAGTATCTTTATTTCAATAGACATAAAACATATAAATGAACAAGTACAATTAATGTCTATGTCTATGGTGAGGCGATCATGTCCCACATGGTGGTCTATGAATAGGATGTCTGCTTCGAGTTCGTTGTAGAGTCTGATGACCTAGAAAGGGATGATCCTCAGGCACTAGAATGTTGACTGTCGCATCCTCCACCTGTGTGTCAGTGGTAGGAGTTGTAAGCTGCATGCCGTACTTCGCTCCTGACCCTTCTCCCACTAGGGTAGTAAAAGGACCTGTCATCATTGCAGTGGGGAACCAAGCCTGCGATGGAGCTCGACCCCAAGGCTACGATGGATCTGGACCCTAAGGTTGTGATGGATCTGGACCTCAAGATGGAGAGAACTATAGATATCTTGTCAAGAAAGATGGATCTAATGTTGCCTGAGGCACATCCTCAATCAGCTGAGGATGGACTGCTAGAGGGTCAACCTCTGCCTGTGGTATGGGTGAGGCCTCACATGCAGCACGACGTTGTCTATGTCATCGTCTTCATGGCTCCTCAGCACTAGCAGCTGCTGTAGGATGTTCCTCCGGGGTAGGAACCTCCTCTCTCTGGATTGGACTCTTGAAGATGCTCTTAAAAAGTGCATGATAAGATGACATCAGCTCTAGTGCTTCAGCATAGACCACTGCCCGGCTAAAGACCCCCTCCTCTTCTTCATCACTCATGCGAACAAGATGCTCTGAGTGAGTGCCATGTAATGAGATTCAAAATGAATTAGAAAATAGTTCAAAAAATAAACTAATGGAAATTTATTGACTTACAATCTTTTGAATCTCTTTGTCGTGTCGGGTAAGATACAGTATAGACTTCAGTCTATACCATGGCTCATACTCGACCTGCTCCGAAAGAAGGAATCGTATCATAGGTACACCTTGGATACGAAACTATACACATCTATGCCGGTAGTCAAGATAGTCGGCATGTACTCGACACCAGTCCTCATCCAGCCTCCCTATCAGCTTCACTTCATGAAGCCTCTCTGTCTGTCTTAGCGGCAATGGAATCGGCTAAACACAACAAAACTGGTGCATGACTTTATCAGGATGGTGCCACTCAATAATATGGAAGTGAATGAGGGGCGTTACAGCCATAGTATCCTCAAGCCCAATAGTATAGTATGGTGGCAACTGGTCCAGTATATTCCAGTATGCTAGCCATGTAATCTGAAATGACATGTGACCTTTTTAAAAAAATCTCCTTACTAAAAACCAAAGTTGATGCTATTATTAAATTTTTTAGATAGTGATAGATTGTATATGCATACCTGGTCGAGTAAGAGACAGTCTAACTTGAGCTGATATGCGCAGAAAATGGTGTCTCATAACCGTTCATAAATTGTGTCTCGGACACCACCTGTAAAATACAACATCGATAGTGAAAAATAATGAGAAATTAAATTCAATAACTCCTAGTAGAATCATAAACAAATAGAGATGAGTGATCATACCAGCGTCTATGCGAAGCGTCATGCATCACCTCCATATCGAGCAGCGGATTAGCAAGTTGAGGGTGGAATGAGGGGTAGCGCTCCCATGACCACATCTAAAGAAGGATGATGCATCCCCTGAGATCCATGCGGTCACTGTGAGATACCCATCATAATACTCTGTATGTGTATGCCAAGCAGGTCGATCCCCAATTGTATGTCCCGTCCAGATCAAAATCCTCCAGTAGGGCTAGATACATCAGATGTACGTGCATCCCTGAGTGATCAACAAATAGGGTCCCTCCAATGAGTCATAATATATATGCACAGGCATAACGCATGATAGTATGCTCGTCAGTGTCATTAGGTAAATGTGGAATCTTCTCCTCCAGCCAGGTTATAGATATCGACCCGCCATTTGTAGCCCTACAATCGGCCAAAATGTTGATGCTTAACAATCATTGAGCAAGGTCAGACCAAGATGCATGAGTGGGTCCAATAATGGCTTCCCCCTAGATAGGAAGACCGAGAAACACTGCTACATCCTGGATGGTGATGGTCATCTCTCACTCAGGCAAGTGGAATGTGTGTGTCTCTGTTCCCCACCTCTCCATGAGTGCAGCAAGCAGGTGATGGTCAAAAAATGTGAAATCTGATACGACAATGTCGTAGAATCCATCACGATGCAAGTATGGTCTAATGGCATGTGGAGGCTTCGTGTGATGAAAACGGTGTGCTCAACGCACCCCGATCGGTCGATCCTCACCACCATCTAACACGACCTGAGAAACATGCCTATGCTGCTCAGTGAGTAGTATGACATCCTCCATCTGTATATAAACAAATGAAATGAGTCATAAGTGTAAAATGTAAATATAACATTATGGTTAGTAGAATGTTATGACTTTTAAAATGTTAGAAATTTCATGTTTATTTTCATTCTTTTATGAAGTTATTTTTACCAAAAGAAAGGGGAATGTCTTCATGTTTTTCAAAGCATATTACCAATGTGTTGTTAAGATATGCTTTTACCTAGAAAAGAGTGTTTTGTAAGATATAGTTTTATATATTTATATATATAAACATTTTATCTTCATTATGTAAATGTTTATTAGAAAATGGTGTGATTTGTAATTTATGTATGACTGTCCACATGATGGTATGTTTCATGATTATTTTCTCACATGTACACCTGATTCTATAACACTAACTGAACTTCAAGAAAGAATTTGTGGGAAATGAACCACGAAGCAGGAGGAACGGTGACAACGACGACAGTGATGATGTAAACTAATTCCATCACCATCGTTGTTGTCATTATTCCTATTGTGTTGTGGTTCATTTCCCACAAATTCTTTTTTGAAGTTCAGTTAGTGTTACAGAATCGGTTGTACTAACCACTATTGTTGATTGTGTACTATAACAAGATCCTTGCTCAGTTTGTATAATCTCTTTGTAGTAGTACACACATGTAAAACACGACTCTATATGTCGAAAATGTTTTCTAATCATGATTCTGATAGTGTAACTATTATTGACAAAGATGGTTGATCATATAATGTTTATTATAATGAAATTTTATAATGTCTTTTTATACCGTAATATATGATACTATTATTTTGTTATATAAAAGTTTATTAGAATATCAGTCACATAATGTTTTGAAAATCGAGGTAAAAAGAAGAGATAAAAACATATACTTTATAATATGAAAATATCACAATGAAGACAATAAATCATTGTGGATGAGAGTGTGAACTTGACCCAACAATGTTCAGGGATTGTTTCCGGTTATGACCTTCTTGATGAAATATGGTGCATCTCAAACTTTGCCCTTGTTCTTGAGGCCAGTCCATCTCATTTTGCATCCTGCTGGCCTTTGATCTTTCATGGGTACGCAACCGGTTGATGTCAGGTATCACTATCAGCTGGCCTTCGGGCATTGTGAAATAACGAAACTCCCTAATATGCATCCATGGTGTAGCATAACTGTTAGCAATGGTGTCCATATGGTACATTAGATCAACATATGTTTCCCATGATATGTTCATAGAGGCACATGTTGCGATGGCGTGTGTGCATGGAAATCGTAAGGCCTGAAAGTTTTCACACTAACATTGCCTCGTTTCCAGTAATACCACCATTTTTTCACTAATGCTATTTGTGATGGGGTTCGAACACTCTTTAAATTCAAATCAAGAGTCTTCTCGTCAAAAAAGGTAGACATGATAACTAGAAGCTTCTTCAATATTCTTTTCAATCTCTCGTTGAAAGTATCTTTCGTACCTTAGCCCCTGCTGAATTTTGTCTGAAGCTAGTTTTTGTCTATCAACAAAGTACTTCACGCAACAATATAATGTCTCCTGAACTAGGGAAGCTGTAGGTAACTTTTGAATCCCCTTGAAGACACCATTGATGCACTCCACAATGTTTGTGGTCATGTGTCCATACCTCTTCCCCCCGTCATATACCAATGTCCATTTTTCTTTTGGAATCTGCATCATATAACCATAAACTTCTTGATTAGCCTTGCGGATTTGTTTGAAACGTTCTTCAAACTGTCGTTGATCCGGCTCATATGTTAGAAAGAAGAGATGATATTTCACATAAATTGATTGTATCTTTACATTGAAATAGTAAAAAATAACAGACAATGTGTATCAAGCCTCATGATTGCCTTCTCCATCGGTTCATTGTGGAATTTTTTCCACACGTTGTTGGCAATGTGTCTAATGCATAACCGATGATGTGTATTTGGGGATCTTCATGTATCAGGGTCCGCATTGATTGCCTCATTAATTGCCTGATGCCAATCAGATATCAAATAGGCACCCTAAATGTCGGTGAAATGGTCACTGATACATGCCAAAAACCAACTCTATGGTTCATAGTTTTCCTTCTCCACAATGGAAAAGGCAAGCAGAAGAGGTGAACGGTTGCCATCTTGGGTTGCCTCAATCAACAATATGCCCTTGTATTTTCCATATAGAAACATTCCACCAATCTGAATGAACTATTTACTGAAACAAAATGCGGAGATACCGGGGAGGAATACCTAGAACAACTGATTAAATTGAACAAGAGATGGATCAAGTTGGTTATCTTGAGACACATGTTCGTTTGTATCAAGATGTAAGAAAACTTGGTAATGGTGCCTCAGTATGGCTAGAAATTGCGGCAACACCTGATACAAATCATTCCAATCACCATAGACCTTCACAATTACCTTATGTTTCTCCATCCATGTTTTATTATAAGAAACCTTATAACCGAATGTTTGTTGTATCCTCTCTTTCATAAGGGCTATCGGAACATCTTGACATGTCCTAATCATCTCAACGATAATAGATGACACAAATTATGCATCCAATGAGGTATGATCTTGTGTCAATCTTGGATAAATTAAAGTATGAGCTGCCTCAATCCTCAAGATTCTTCAACCTCCAAATGCAATGTCTGGAATCACCCTCAAGAGGAATCTACAATCATCCTCATACTTCTCACATTGTATGAGATATTTACTATGGTCTGATTCATGAACTATATATCTGCAGTGCCTCTCAATGTGAAATCTCTTTAGCATGATTTTTAATGTATCTTTACTTCGAAAATTCCTTCCAACATATAATGTTTTGTCCAGCTCACTAAACCTATCTGGGACAACTCCAAAAAACTCAGTTGCGGGTGTGAGAATATTGTTGTCAAATCCAGGCACATGTATCATTGCTTCTGACCAAGATGCAAAGAGTGGTGGATGATTTATTATGGGTTGAGGTTTTTGTACAACTAATGCATTTATAGAAACTTCCTCCCTAACTTCTATTGCTCCATCCTCATCAGCATTGTTGTCACCATCTGTTCCATCATTACAAAACTCCTCATCAGAAGTCGGATTGACATGTATATCTGAGAGATCATCCAGTTTGTCCTCTTCTGCATTATTTGAAATAGGCTCAATTTCATGAGGTGGACCATCTTCAACCACTCTTGTAAGTCTACGTCTTCGTACAACTAGACGTTGTTATTGTACAGTAGAAACATCAACATATAACTCCATCATGGTACCATATGACTTTTGAGAAAATAAATTTATTTCTTAGACCAACTACGCATCAGCAACCAATGGACAAGCTAGATGCCACAATATTTTTGGGAATTTCAAATGTATATAGCTCATAGACTTGATCTCTTGATCAGGTCCTAGGTTTAAGGAACCATGAATTCTGTCTTGAAGGTCACTTAGGGTTACATAATCAACTTTACTAACCACTGTTATTGGTTGCGTGCTGTAAGAAGCTCCTTGCTCAGTTTGAATAACCACCCCGTAGAAGTACACACAGGAAAACATGACTATCAACATAAAAAATGTTTTTTTGATCAAGATTATGATAGTGTAACAAATATTAACAATGATGGTTGACCATATAATATTTATTAGAATGTAATTTTAGGACTCCTTTTTATACCCTAAAATATGATAGTAATGTTTCATTATATAAAAGTTTATTAGAATATAAGTCACAGAATGTTTTGGAAATGGAGGTAAAAAGAAGAGGAAACATCAAATTAATTTTTTGATCATTGATAAAATGAAAATTATGATCATATAAAGTGAAACGAAGAAGAACAAACACATTAAATAACACATGAATGCTTTATAACATACAAGAAATTCAGTGACATTTTTCAATAAAACATGGTTTGGATGAGATGAGTCTCACTTCAAACATTAGGTAAAATCCATCTTATTTTTAATTGGCAGCTTAATAACATTTTCAAAGGATATGTACTAAACTTTTGAACTTTCAAAAGCTTTCGACCTTCTAATGACATATCTTAGATGTCATTAGAAGACTGAAAAGTTTTGAAAGTTCAAAAGTGAAATACATATCCTTAGAAGATGCTATTAAACTGCCAATTAAAAATAAGCCGGATTTTACCTCATGTCGGAAGTGAGACTCATCTCATCCAAACCACATTCTATTGAAAAATGTCAAGGTATTTCTTGTATGTTGTAAAGCATTCATGTGTTATTTAATTTTCTTGTTCTTCTTCGTTTCAATTTATATGATCATAAGTATCATTAGTTAATCATTATATGTATTCATTTTTTAATCCTATGTTATTCATTAATTAATCTATAATTAATCATTACTAATAATAACTATTATTTCTAAACTATATTATCTTTATGGTACTAAAATTTTAAAACATTTTCTTATATCCTAAACTATGATACTAATGTTTCTTAGTGTAGTTTTTACTAAATTAATCATTCTTTAATCTCTAGTTAATCATTACTAAGTTATTCATTTGTTAATCATTCTTCAATCACCCTATAATCATTACTTATTCAATCATTAATCATATGATATTCATTAGTTAATTATTATTAGCTTATCATTGTGTGTATTCATTTTTTAATCCTAGGTTATTTATTAATTAATCGATAATTAATCTTTACTAATAATAAGTATTATTTCAAAATTATATATAACTAATTAAACTACTCAATAAATAAAATCTTTAAAACTAACTAAAAATAATTCAATTACTAATAATAAATTTCATTCTTTAATGCCTTTGTCCTTGTGCATTTCATTCTATATCATTATAATTATCATTTTATCATTGATAAATATACTAATTTGATTTTTCTTTTCTTAGGTATTTTAATAGTTTATAAAGAAAATATGAATCATCTAAAGCATATCCCCCAGGAGTGTCAAACCAAGAGTGCAACAAGGCCCGTTGTCGTGCACCAGTTCTCGTTCGAATCTAGCTAAAAGCGGTGTTTTCAAGTTTTACCCCTAGGTACATATGTTCCAGAGCCACATCCACTTGTTTGTATCTGGACATGGATTTGATTGCTTAGATAACCATATAATCTTTATACTACCAAAATTTTACAATATTTAATCCTAAGTTATTCTATACTTAATCTATACTTAATCATTACTAATAATTATTATTATTTCAAACTATATATAACTAATTAAACTACTTAATAAACAAAATATTTAGAACTAACTAAACTACTTAAAAAATGAAATATTTAGAACTAAAAATAATTCAATTAAATAAATAAAAAACTTTAAATTAAATAAAAAAATACCTATAAATGATGCTTCACAAAAAATCAGGCCTTCTTTTGGACCACTGACTCCACCGCATGTGAAAAGGAGTTTTTTAGAGAGAGAAGCAGTGGAATGAAGATAGATAGGGGAAAATGGAAGTGAGGAGGAGGGGGCGGGTGCCCTTTTATAGGGCATTGAAGGAAAGGCGACATTGGCGGTGTCGCCTGTCACCTTTCTGTTAGGCGAAAGGCGGCACCCCCTATAAGGACCCGACCTTATTACATACATAATCTTGAATTTAGTCAAGAAAACACTTCCTTTTACATTGAAGATCTTTTCAAGTTTATAGCTTTAGAGAATTAGGACAATACATTCATGACATTACACATTATTACAGAGTGGATACCATAAAAACAGTTTCCATTTTTTTTAAAATATAAAACATTAAAACTTAAAACAAGGCTCCTTGACAATTCTTCAACATTTAACATGGCTTCCTTCCTTGTATTACACATCCATTAACCTGTGAAAAATCATTTAAAAACTTGGGATGAGCACAAAAGCTCAGTAAGGGATGGAAAAGAAGAAAAGATCACATTAGTCCATGAATACTCGTAACGTATGAAAGCATTTTCAAAAGACATTCTTGTCACCCATATATAATTACTTTGTGTAACATGACATTTACACAAGATCCACACAAAACATGATAACATAAATACAATCATAAAGGTATCTTGGGGCATTACTTACATAATTTTGTAACCATTCTTGTCTACCTTATAATCTGTAACCCTCACAGTTACCTTACTTTGTGTAACCATCACAGTTACACTTGGAGTAACCATACGACCGACCTCCAACATACACATACTCAATGCATTGGAGGGATATATGAGTCTCACCCTTCATCATAAATAATTCCCAAGAACCAAAACATAATCATACTACATGAATGATTCAATGAAAACATTGCTTTGGAATTTCGTAAAACCGAATTTAAAAAGAGGATTTTTAAAGAAAAGCCCCTTATAAATATCATACAATTGAAGATAGACTTAATAGAGTGAATGAAGTATGTATATATACTGTAAATACACATAATAAAACATAATATAAACAGAACTCATCACACAAACAATTTAAATAGTACATAAATAATGAAGTAGAAGGTTAACCCAAAGAATGGAAATCGGGTTAAGAATTCCCTTACCTTGGGTTTGTCTTACTTCAAACTTGTTTAAACTTCCTGTATAATGGTTAAAAGAGTGTTTATTAGTATTTTACAGAAACATGTTTATGTTTATAACATCTTATATTATCATTTCATAACATCATTTCAACCTTTAATTGTTAGTATTTTGCTCCTTGCACTGTTTTTGGGTGAGTTCTTAACATGATTTTCATGATTGGTTCATGGTAGATGTTCTTGTCGATTGGAATTGAAATTCCAGAATTGGAATGGAAAGGTATTTACATATTTCTAGTACCATAATTTATACCATTTATCATTTTGACGTTTAATATGAGGATGATTCATAAGTTAAAACATTAATGATGTTCGTTTAGATCATTTTAGTGGTTCTTTGATAATAACAACCTCGTTTTGTCTTATAAATTAGAACCATGAGTACAAAAGAATTTCAAAACCATTGATGAGACATAATACATATATTATAACCTGGTTCAACCATAAAAATGGTTTCATGACCAGACTTGAAAGAATTTATGGAAATTGAAATCACATCGTCCACGATGTCGGTAATTCGACACATCACGGACAATGTTTTTATTCCTTAAATAAGCGGGAGAGGAGAAGAACAATGATGATAAATTTTCCATGAACATGAGAACTTGTAGAATATACATGATTCTGGAGATTTCATGCCACTTGGGTAAGAAGAGATGAAGAAAGAATGAGAAAGGAACTCAAAATAAAAGAATAATTGAGAAATCCCTTACAAAAATTCGGCAGCCTAACAGTTACACAACATGGTTTTAGAAAATATTAAAAATAGAGGGAACAAGGGTCACCCATCCAGAAATGAATCATAATATAGAGTAGATCAAGAATAAGAAGGAAATAAGAACATGGTATGGAAACCTGAAAGTTATACCACATAAAAGAGAACTTAAATGAGAAAAGAAAGAAATTGAGAATTTTCTTACCTTGTAGTGTAACCCTTAGAACTTGAAGGTTGGGACCTTGGGGGCTTGAGGAAACCTTGGGAGGACTACTATGAAGGTAAGGAGGCCCGAGATTCGTTGAGGGAGAATTGGGAATGATGTTAATGAAAGAATGAGTTTGTATTTATAGGAAAAGTAAGAGAATATTTTAATAATTTTCAAGGGACACCTCATGAGTGGTATTTGCAAAACCATGGGCTTGCCCATGGTATTTGCCCATGGTATAAGCCACTTGGGACACCTCACATCTTATTTAACTATACACAAGTCGACCAGATTTATGACATCATTATTATATCATTAATGATGTCATTAACACACCGAAATTAAAAACTGTATTTTTTTACTATTCACCAAAAAATCAAATGTTTCAGAAAAAATCTCAAAATTCACCCTAACCATTTATCGAAGTGTAGATTTCAAAAATGAATTCCATTTTTTGAAAAGAATTTTCTAAATATTATTAATTTAATTTTTAAATAAAAGAATTCTTAATTCAAAAATTAATAATTCTAATTATGTAACTGTAACATCCCAAGTAAGTAATGAATAATAGATATTTTTATCTATGTCTATTAATGATTAAGATAGCGTTTTAGAGGCTTAAAATGAAAATAAATACAATCTTATGCATGGAATACACTAATATTCTTAAAAGATTGTTTTACTGCCTTTTGATGGCAAACCCTTTTTAAATCTATCTTTTGACAATTTTATAAGCTATGTTTGTCAAAATAAACTTATTATTTATGATTGGGACATCAAAATTTACTTTGTGTGAATTTTTGGTATTTTTCCGATAAAGTTCATTTTTTAATGAATAGTGAAAAATGTTGTATTTTAATTCAAAACCACTTTTTAATCTAATTTATTTATATGATTAGATTATCTTTTGAATTGGTTTTGAAGTGAAATTAGAATATATTTTTACCATTTTATCCAATGGTGGTCATTGGAATCAATTTCACTTTGAAATTGGACTTAAACTAGTGTCAATCTTTTGATACTTATTGTTTCATAAAAACACGCTATTTGTCATGACAGCGGGAATTAATTATTAAATTAATTAATGCAACTTACATGTTTTGAATTTTGTAAAATAGACATCATTTTTGAATTCGGAATATCAAATATAGCTTAGGGTGAAGTTTTGGTATCTCTCTGAAAAACTTCAATTTTTGATGAATAGTGAAACCACTAAGTGGTAGTTAAAGAAACTGATTTTTCGTTTAAATGAAACTTTGCCACTTCTGTGATTTGATTTTCAAAAATCCGACATACATGGTTGTCATTAAGAAGTAAAATGTGGTTCAATGAGATTAAAATAATTTTTTGGTGAATAATAACTTTTAAGTTCTTAATCGCGATTAGTGATAATTAATGTAGTTTAAGGTAAAAATAATGTTTTAATGATATGAGATGAGCTTGAAACATGTCCTAACCTCATTGGATGTGTCATGGCCGACCAAGACAATCCATGGGTCAACTTGGGGACCCCATGGAGCCACTTTGGTTGGGAAATGACATAAATAACTTTTTATTTAATGTTAAAGTAAAAATGACACAAACAAGAGATGTTTTACTAAAACAATTTTTACATGAAGTTATAGAAGTCAGATTTTTGATTATAAATAGTCATTGGAAAGCTAAAAAGATTTCCTACATCATAGTATTTTTTTTAATAATTTTTAGTCTTTAAATAAATTAAATTATTTATGACATCATGATGACGCAGCGATTACCTCATTAATAAAGGATTTAAATAAAATGAAATGATAATGTAAAATCTATGAACTACACATGTCCAAAACCTATTTGATGGGTGGATTTCGAACCCTTATCACCTTAACCTCGAATTATATCAATGTGGGGCCTTTTGAATCCGAAACTCAATTTAAAATAATGTAACATTTCTTTACTTTCCAAGAGTGCCCCTCCTCTGCTCTTATAAAAGGCCCCCACCTCTACCTCCTTACCCACACTCCCAAAGCCTTTGGCTCGGCCAACCCCGACCCATTTTGTCTCTCCACATCCCTCTCTTACTCCTTGAAGCCTCACTTTGGGCAGAAGTCTTTCCAAGGAAGCCTTTGAGCTCAAACCAAAGGGAGTTACCCGATTTTAAGGTAATGTCTTCACTTGAGTCCTTTTGTTTTATTTTGCTTCTCCAACCCCCTAAACTCTTTTTATTCATTTCTTTTGTAACAACTCCAGTATCTTCAATATACTAGGATGTTGTTATAAGAAGGATTCGAGCTACAATTACACACACCTACATCTAATGGTTAAAGAACATACTGTTTCCGTGGATGGTGAATTTATGCCTCCCGAAACGATGATTGTTCAACATTCTTTTAACACCATCAAAGGTGGCCATTAAGATGACACTATATTTATATATGATATATAATATGTTTATGTTTTCCTTAAGCTTCTATATTTTTTATTTTGGGTATACCTTTATGGTTTCTATTATGGGTAAACACGATATCTTCATTTAAGGAAGTGCGGACTACCGCCCCCTCAAAGTGATTTGATTCGTTAAATACCATATGTGGGACGTATAAAGGATGAAACTATGATATTATATATGATATTATACTGGAATTATAATATACCTTTATATCATTATGATTCCATTCTATAAAATACGAAATAGAAATGAAAGTAGCGTTCATGCGTACGTACAGATTACCGTCTCCATGAACGGTGCATTTCATTTCTTACCTCTAAATGATTATGTAATATTATAAATGCATGCATGTACTGGATATATATGACACATATGATATCTACATCATGAATACCATTCTGGATATAATGGATACATGAACAACTTGTAATTATAAAGGGCTTATTTTTGACTCAAGTACCAATGATCGTTAAAATGACCATTATTAACTTAAATAATTACATAGTGTTCATGACATGGCAATAAGTGATATAAAAGGAATAATGAACTTGAAAAAGGTTATTAAACAAGTAGAAATTAACTCAAGTTTATTATTCAGGAGATTAAAGAACGACCGAGTCAAGTCGGACCCGAGGTATGGGACTTCGTCTCAATCTCCTTTCATTGAGGCATATTTTGTTTTATACACAACCTTCTTTTATACGGTGTATAAACCCCTTTGACTTTTACGTTTATTCAAAAGGAATCTTTTTTATACGAAGCGTTTACTAAACGACAAAAGGGAATGTTTTTGTCGTACGTATGCGGTGACAACGACTTCTCCGCCGCCGTGACCATTATTTGAGTTTCGGCTTCCTCTACAAGCCATACCTTTTTTTTAAAAAGAAAAATAAATACCATGTTTTACTTTTCTTTTATTTTGGTATTGAATATTGTTTTCATAATGTTTTTATATCAATGTTTTGTATTGATATCTTTTGATTGAAAGGTGGAAATGTTATGTTTCCTTTATGCATGTTTTATGTGATACGATTATGTTGAGGTTCTTGGGCATTATTATGAAGACGGGTGGTTCCGTGATAGACTAAGGGCGGGTGAGCCCGATATAGCTCTCCAATGCATTGGGTAACGCGAAGGAGTGAAACGTTAAAGTTTCTCCAAAGAGATTTAGGGAATATACTGTGATGGGTATTCCAAATGTAACCAAGAGGGTTACTCCCTACGTAAGAAAGTTATGAATGCCTCAAGTTACCTTTATGTCTTATGATTTCTATGATTTATTCATGATTTGATGAGGTATGTTAAAGTGATTATGTTTTATGGGTAAAGTATGATTTCATTCTTATGTATATATGTACCCATGTTTCCTTTCCATATTTTTATATCCCTTACTGAGCTTTTTATGCTCATCCCAAGTTTTTTTGAAATGTTTTTTACAGGTCAAGGGAAAGGTACATGATATGATGATAGTGTCAAGGAAGTGTCAAGAAAGAATCCATGTTTTATTTTAAATATGTTCCCATTGATGGGAAAGAAGAATACTATCTTTATGTAACCACTTTGTTTATATGTGGAATGTAATGCAAGTTTTATGATCTAATTCTCTAAAACTCTAAACCCGAAAAGATCCTCAATGTGTAATCTTGTAATAACTCAAGATTAAGTAAGGTTTAAGGCTGGGGCCTTATAGTAACTAATTCTATATCACAATGGAAAATTAACCTAGATGCTATTATCTTAAAGCCTTAATAAAATAAAATAAAAATAAAATTTACTATTCATTAGGCTCATATTACTATTCATATTACTATTCATAAGGATATGTTACTATTCACTGAAAAAACAAGATGGTTCTAATAGACTCCAAATAACATACTGAACACAATTGTAGATGACAGTTTCTTGAAATTCAAAACATAGAAGTGGAAAAGTTATGTTTTAAAGGCTAGTTAAAATTATCTACTTAAAAAAAAGTTCCATACATTTCTATTTATTTTTAGAAAAACATGGGGTGTTACACCCCCTGCCACCTTTTCCATGTCATCAATCCGGGTCAAACGTGGGGGGGGGGAGGCGGCATCGGCGATGCTGCCTTGGACACAATTTTTTTTAAAAAAAATCATAAAACACATTAAAAAATTCTCCTTGAATCGTAGTTAGTGGGTGTTTATATCACATAAAAGGTGATTTCAAAAACCTTATAAATTTTGAGAAATATGGAGTTGTGACTTTTGGTAATGACATTTCACTAAAGATCAAAGGTATTGGGACAACCGACATTGGTAAAAATCAAATCAGTCTAGATAGTGTATTATTTATTGATGTGTTAAAGTGCAATTTTTTGAGTTTATTATAGCCATGTGATGCTGTGAATGAGGTGATCTTCATAGAAAATGGATGCACAGTCAAAATAATAAAAGATGGGGATGTTTTTCCAAAGGGTTTGAGAACCCCCATGAAATTTGTTTCAAATTGGGGAAATAAGTGCAGGTTGTTACTTAAGTCGACAAGTATAAAAAAATCTATGGCATAAAAGACTTGGTCACCACAACCAAAAGAACATGTGAAAACTAATCAAAGAAGAATTTGTAAAGAATATACCCATTTTGAAGAGGATACCACCGCTATTTGTAAAACTTACACAAAAGAAAAAATAGTGAAAAAAAACTCATAAGGGGGTTGAGATTCAAACTTCAAAACCTCTTGAACTTATTCATTATGATGTATATAGTCCTATTGCTAAGAAGTCAACAAGTGGAGAAATATACTTCATCACTTTCGTAGATGATTTAATAAGGATGACATGCATCATGTTCATGTCACACAAAACATAGGCCTTGGACAGATTCAAGAGGTTCAAAAACTTACAGAGAAGAAAAAAAGGATTGTACTTAAAGAGATTGAGATCAAATAATATGACTGAATATGCCAACAGAAAATTCACTGAATATCTTAAAAAATATGGAATAGGACATGAATTCAATGATTTATATACTCCTTAATAAAATGGAATGGCTGAAATAAAGAATAAGAATCTAGTTGATATGGCTAGAACTATGTTGGCAGATCATGATACCTTAAGCAATTACTGGTTACAAGCCATCACAACTACTAGAATAATTCAGAAAAAAATGTATCATAAGATCAAACTCATACCTAACTCCTTATGAGATTTGGTTCAAAAGAAATCCAATTGTTAAACACTTTAGGGTTTTTTGAATTTCATGCCTAATCAAAAAAAAAAAAAATAGAAGTGGAGGAAAATTTGATGAAAAGGTTAAAGATAGAGTCTGTCTTGGATACACACCAAATGAGAAGTCATATAGATATTACAACAAAAAATCAGAAAGGTTTTTTGATATTGATGATATCATTTTCCTTGAAAATGAAGAATAAATAAAAAAATACTATCATTTTAGATGATAAGGATGGTGTTCTAAGTTATGAACTTGTTGAAGAAAATATAGAAAATACACAGATTAAGAATAAAGATGCAAATTTTGTATTTTCTAGTGATGGTGATGAAGAATTAAAGCCTAAAGGGTTAATTAAAGGCTGAGAAAACATGTTGATATTGAGAACATTATTGGATACTAGAATCAAGGTGTATAGACAAGAAGGAAGATCATGGTCACCGACCATATCAACATGCTGTCAAAGGTTAAACCTTGGATAGTTGAGGAAGCATTTAAACAAAAAGGGTTGGTTTAAGACATGAATGAAGTGATTGATCAGATTGAGAAGAATGAGACATGAGAACTTGTTCTCAGACCCAAAGAGAAGAATGTGATTGGAGAAAAATGAGTCTTGAAATAAGATGGATGGGAAATGTAAAGTGGCTAGAAATAAGGTCAGACTAGTTCGTAGAGGGTACTCAAAAATTGAAGGGGTCAAATTTAATGAAAATTTTCCCCAATATATAAACTTGAATATATTAGGATATTTCTAGATATTATATCTCAAAGAATCTTTAAAATGTTCCAAATGGATGTTAAATCATTTTTTCTTAATGCTGAGCTTAATAAAGAAGTGTACATGGAACAACCTGAAGGATTTATGCTAGATTTAGATGGAAGCAAGGTATGTAAGATAAAGAAATCCCCTTATGGGTTGAAGTAGGCTCCAAGATCCTAGTACTATAAGCTTGATGAGTACCTAAAAAGCATGAAATTTTAAAAAGGATAAGTGGACTACAATCTGTATATGAAAAAGACTAACATCACATCACTCATTGTGATTGTGTCAGTTGATGATATAATATTTTATAGAAATGAAGAAAGCTTGTCTGAGGACTTACTACATGAAAGAAATGTTTGAAATATCAATGCTTATAGAATTGAGATTTTTATTGGGGCTACAAATTGTTTAAGCGGTGGGTTATATTTTTGTCTCACAGGAAAAATGTGTAAGGGGGTTTTTGAATCAGATTAACATGCAATAATCTAGAGGGGTCTCCATGCCAATTCAGGTGGGCATAAAGCTAAGCAAGGATGATAAAGGGAAAACTATCAATAAGAAGCAATTCAGAAGTTTGATTGGAAGTCTTGTGTACTTGAAAGCATCAAGGCTTGACATTTTATATATTTTCACCCTTTGTGCTCGGTATTAATCTAATCCAAAGGAAACATATCTTTTGGCTGCAAATGGGGTCTTGAGGTACATCTCAAATACTTTTAGCTATGTACAGATGTATAAGAAGACAAGTGATCTTGATTTAAGAGGATTTACTAATGCTGATTGGATAGGGAATATTGATGATAGAAAATTTGCATCTAATGGATAACTTTTCATTAGATGAATTTTTGTTTCATGGCATTCAAATAAGCAAACATCAACGACACTCAACTCTACCGAGGCCAAATATGTGGCATCATCACAAGTAGCTGCACAGATGATATGGATGAAGACACAGTTGAAAGACTTGATTGTTGAAGCTACTTATCCTCTAATTATAGGCTATGAAAAACAGAGTGTTGTAAACTTGTCCAAAAATCCAATACAGCACTCCATGTCAAAATACAATGAAATAAAGTACCACTTCCTGAAGGAGAAGGTTGAAGAAAGTATTCTAAGGTTGGAAAATATTCCCTCAAAGGAACATTTTGTTGATGTTCTTACCAAACCCCTCACAAATGAATAGTTTGAGAAGCTATGGCTAAAAATGGGAGTGCAACCCACTCCCTCTCATTGAGGCATGTAACTGTTTGAGTTCCCTCTATTCTTTCTTGCTTAATTTTTTTAAGAGATGTTGTTTGTAGGGGGAGAAAGTTCATCTCCATGTTTGTAAGTTGTTTTAATTTGTGTGTTGAGCTTTACAGGAAATAATATGGAAAATATTTTATGGCTTGTTTTGTTGTGTATGTATGAAGATATGACATAGTTGAGATGATTCGTTCTATGGACACCATTGATGATTGATTTAATCACTCTTGTTTTCTATAAATAGTTAGATCACATGGACTTAGAGATTATTAATCCATGATTCTTTTTCTTTTAGAAGGTTAATTTGATCCCTAATAGTTATTCATTTTGGTTTCATAGTCAATAAGGGGGAGAGAAGTATGCGGTATTAACAACAAATCCAAAGGGCGAGACTGTTGAACCCATTTGAGGATGGTGTTGTATTTTTTGTCAATACATGTTAAGTGTGAAGATTATTGAACTGGTCTTTATGGAGATATGACAAGTGTTGATAGAGCTTAGAGCATTGTCTATAACAAGTGTGGAGAAATGTTGGATGTTATGTAAATCTTGCATAAACAATTATTGAGGAAGTGCCAAAGGTGGCTGAATTAAAAATGGAGGAGCTGAAGCAATAGAGAAACCATCCTTAGTGCATCGATCTTGAAGAATGATTAATTTAGTGTGAAGATTCCTTGGATGAAATTTTGATAAGGTTTAAGAAAATCGAAGTTGAATTGAAACAGTCCTGAAGTAGTTTGGAACAAGTCTAGAATTATGTTCTGTAGTGGAAAATGGCTAAGTCTTGAAGTCACTCTGAGTTTCGTATGACTTCATTGATCATATGACTTTAGTATAAGCCTTTGAGCCGATTGTACGACTTTTTTTCTAACATAAGTCTCCGTCATCGGACTCTAGAGATCGTATGATTAGAAATTATATGACTTGGTTGATCATAAGTCTTGAGCATATATCTTTAAGATCAAGGTGTGAGCATATAGCTTTGGATTGTGTGCTTTTAAGAACTTACATAAAGGTAACTCATAAATCCTAAAGGTTATGTAAAGGTCATCCTGAATTACATAAAGGTAATCTCTAGTTTCTACGAGCTACATAAAGGCCATTTGGACCTTCTTAAGTGTAACAACTATAAACCAAAGGTTGTGTAAAGGTATACTAAGTTTGCATAATTCATTTCTGATGAATAAAAGATGGATCTTTTTAGGAAATGTTGTTATGATGTCCTTTATGGATTCAAACATCATGATCATTTACATTGATCATGAACCAAGCTGAGATTGAAGAAAGACCATTTAGGAAGAGGAGCCAAATCGCAAGCTGGTATGCCACACTATCATGTGTGTGGAAGATTTCAAAAGAAGTTAAAGGCGTGAATTTTATGGAGAATTTATAGGATGAAGATTTTGATATTTAAAGTATCGTGTGAAGGAATGTCACCGAAGTCTTAAGGCGGATTAAAAGGAGGACCTTGACTCTGAGTTAAATAAGTTTGGATGAGTTGACACCGAGATTTTTGGAGATTTCCATAACTATTATGGAAACAATATTCACACAACATTCGGTGAATATAAATTATCAGAAAAGAAGAGAGAGATGTGTTGAGATTTTTTTAGAGGTAAATCAATACATTGATGTATCGAAGAACTGATAACACCCACTGAAAATTATTGTGCAAGAGCAAGAAGATCAACATTTGTGGAGTCAGTGTGGAGTTTCATACATTCATCAACAATCATTTTTCAAGAGGAGTTGTTTGTTCTGTTGATGTGAGATTGTAACTGATCGGTGCCAATGGTTGTACGAGTTCAAGGTTACACCATTGCTCGAGTTCCTTTTGATAATAAGAAGGGGGTTGTGTGGGGGGGATAATAATCACGACGCATCGGGGACGTAGTCATCCTTAAAGGAGGTGAAGCTGGCTAACAAATATGATGTGTCCATAAACTATAATAATTTTCAAATAAATAAACATTTTATTTAATATAGGAAATAAATGACTTTTTCTTATTTTTATATTTAATTTAATCATGAAAAATTACATTTTATAATGCCTAATACTTATAATTTATAAACAATTTAAAAGTTATAAGAATATTTAACTAAATATAAAAATTAGTTGCTCCTTTTTTTAATAAATAAACACTAGTTTATTTCTCCAAATATAGGGTTAGCCCTTAGCTAGCCCACCCAAGTAGCCAACCATCTGAGGGACAACGGCCAAGCTCAAGGCAAGTCAGTCAAGAGCGGCACGGGAGGTGCAACATGCGCAGGTAGGTGCAAGCACGAGGAGCGTGGTGCGACGCTAGGGAATAGCCATACTGCGGGACAACACCATGGAATCTTGGATTATGGCAGTACCAAGAGATTTCAATGGCCACCCTCAACCTGTTTTGGGTAATAAACGAGCGCCCTCATGAAGTGAAGTCTAATGAGGGACACATTCAATTGGACACGGTTCATCCCTGCGTGCATTGCCTGTTGCGCTTGACACTCAAACCTATCTCGACAACACATTGACACTCAATGTAATGTTAGGAAGAGCATAATGATTCTCCATTTTTTGTGACTTGCAATGAAAGCAGTGATTATCGAATGACCTTATAACACTCCCCCCTCCCAGTCACATTAACGGTTTAACATAATTCCATCGATGGAGCAGCAGGAACCTTCATTATGTTATCTCATAACGTAAAGCCAAACCAATAACTATGCATAAAACGTGTTCTTTGAAAACCAGTGAAAGAAGCACATTAATCCATCAATGATGAAGGCTTCAATGCCACTGATGGATATTCAGGGATCATCCTATGATCCTAGGTAGTGGAAGCAAACCCAAAACAAAACTAGATCTACCCTCAGTAGAATCAAACACGAATGAATAACGAAGAACACTAAAAACAGAGCATACATGTAATGTCTATGTAACGAACTCCGTCTTCTTGTCCAATGGATTGTGGTCGGATGGTGATCAAAAGAGCAACAAACGTAGGTTCCCTTCCTTCGTGGGTGATCCACCAGCTGAAGGATCTATGATCGTATCATGAGGACTCTCAAACGTTGAAGGGGTCATAACACCTTTGTTGTGGAATGATGAACAACATTTCGAGAAGAAAGAAGTCATAGAAAGTTTTTCATGAAACTGATGATTATTATCACCTCTTATATGATCACGATCGACACGCCCACCAATGAGAGAACTCCCTTTATATTGGTGATGTCTGACGCTCCATCATGAATGAAAAACATGTTGGGCGCATCGGGTGTCATCAAATTCCACCCTTAAGTTACGCCTCGTTGATGAATGCATTGAACTCGTTTAATAACTCCATTTGTGGAGACCGCATAGAAGAGAGATGCAGATGCATAGGTCCATGAGTTGCATTGCATGGAGCCATGCTACTTTGGGTGCAACATAATCTCTGGCTCAGACATAATGATGTGTTGGTGGGCAATGCATGCTTAACCAATATGCATCACCTGCATATTATTTTTGGTGCATATTCAACATCTACTATGCTGAGTGACCCCACCCAACTATATTGTTTAGTCCTATCTAGGTTCCACCGCCATTCGAAAAATGTGCTCCTCCATACACATAATCAAATGCTACCATCGGCTTCCCACTCACTAAACCCTCCAACAACTTCAGGTGAATAGTGATCGAGTTTTAGGACCACATCCTCCCCACCTTTTTAAATTCCGTCTTCTGAATCTGCTGCTTCCGTCGAGTCTAGTATTCGTTTTTGAATTTTAAAACACGGTTTTGCATTAAAACTTTATTTATTGATATTTACATGAATCGAGTTACAAATTATTTTTTTAATATAATTCAATATTATTAATTTTTTAAAGTTTTTTTTAAAAAAATACTTCACTGTAAACATGAAAAAAAACTATAGCGTCACAAATTTATTAATTTTTCAGATAATTTAAATTTGTTATTTTTTGAAATATAAAAAAATTATAATTTATTTTGGAAAGGGAAAACAGGTATACAACAGTTTTTTGATAAGGAAAAAATTATCAATTGGAAAAAGCTGCTGAACGCTTTCGTGATACTAGAAAAACCTGTTGTATTGGCTGGTGAGGGAATCCGTCAGATTAGAATACAGGGCATAAAGAGAGTACTGCCTCAGCTTCTCAACCTCATACCATAAATTAAGCACACTGTAATGCTTGTCGGTGCCCAAAAACGCCACCTGGATCCCTAAACTACAGTCCACTGACCCGCCTCGACTCTTGCATCTCGATGTTTTGATGCCTCAATACACACCATTGATGCACACCATGTTAGAATTCCCAGAAGAGCATGAACCGCATCCCTCTCTCTTCCAGTACAGGTTCTGGAGCCTCCCCTTCTCAAACTCCGCCACCGTTTTCTCACCAATCCCATGTCAAACCATTTGTCATTAATGTCATGTTTGTTCATTTTTTAAATTTCTTATCAAAAATATATATAAATAGTGGATATTTTAAAAATACAACAAAAAAATGTTTCCAAGAAAGCTACCAGCAGAATATCTAACTTCTATAACTGAGTTTTCCTTTTCAAAAAACTTTCTAGTGTATCTTCTAATACATATTTGAATTGTAATCTAAAACCAAAGGCAGTCTTAAGATCACCCACACTCCTTACCAGTGTGAAGCTGGTCACAATGTATGCATCATTGGCAACAAAAGCCGGGGGAGACCTCGCAGCATATTTACGGCCTGCAAATGCCACCATATACCCACTAACTGAACCCTGCCAAAGAACAGAAAGACACAGAAGTGGAATCACAATTTTATTACATGACAACACATTGTAGCTGGTAAGAATAAGATGCAACAAACAGTGATGTAGGCAAACATCCGAGAAGAGAAGGGAGAAAATACATAGAAGAGCGCATGAAGAAAGTTGAAGATCATTGTTGATAGAGACCCGGGTTTGCATTGCACATCCAACCGAGATAAGGTGTACACTTGATCTCTTATAGTCATCATATTCGTTGATTTTTGTATTTGCATTGAGAAAATTTGTTGTGGACAGATAGTCTTGGGTGACAGTGGAACACCAAAACCTCGTTTAACAGATCCACCCAACGTGTTTCTATTCACATGGAGACAAGATCTGTTTGAAGATGAGATTAAAAAAAAGGAAAAAAATGATCAAAGTGCTCATGTATTGATTTACCCCTCAGAACATCATATACACCATGGGACCTAGGCCATACCTACAAAAACCTAAAATGCATGTTCAACAGTTCTATAGGAGCAATCTAATGTAAGGATTCCCCTCAACAACCCCACTTTTCTCTCCCTCCAGAGCCCCTTGAAACATTCATGTCCACAACGCGCACTGATATAATAATTCCTGTCAAATTTGATGCATTAGAAACCCACAAATTTCTACAAATGAGTCCTTCATTAGCCCAAAAAGGGAAAACCCACATAGAAAATATCTTTTCACTTGCCATATCATCAGGTTTTCTTTAAAAGCTATAATTAAGTAAAGTGAAACCATACTGATGAAAGAAATGTGCACTAAAAGTAAACCACATTGGGGTTTGTGCTGGTGTAAACCACAACATCGCTAAGGTCACTGTGCCATAGTTTAGTGCATGGAAATGCATGAGTTGTTCAGTAACACATGTCGGCAGCGGTTTGTTGTTATTTCTCCCATTCTAAGATATCATGATCAGTGATATCACATGATGATGTTCAAAGGAGTTTGAGCGTCCAAATGATTGCTTCAAAGTTAAACAATCAATAAGAGGATCAAATCACAAGTTACAAAGGGTTGTAACATTTGAAACTGGCCAAATGTTTGAGAAACGATTTGAGTTCCAATGATTGTCCTTGGATGGCTATAAGAGAAGGCTCGATCCTAGTGCAAAGTGTTCAATTCAAATACATCATTCATGCAATAGAAACTCCATTATGAAGCTCTTGTTTCTCTTTATCCCTTTAATACTAAGATTCTAGCAGATCATGGATCAAAGGGAGTCTTCCCCAAGCATTGGGAGATTCATACAGCCCGTGGATTACCCACAGAGGGATACTATTACCTTTGATGGATCTCCATCAAGCACATGTAAGAAGAGTGTTAGAATGGAGGAGTCTGCAACCCAATGCCCAAGATGGCTCCTAGGAGAGGCCTTGGACTTTATTTATAGAAAATAATAATGATGACTTAATACATAATGTCCAGTGTGGGAAAAGACTCAAGACGCCCACACTCCCCCTCAAGCTAGGTTTACCTAGCTTGGATACATCATAAAATAAAACAAAGAAAATGCACTCTTAATACTCTCTTAAGATGGACATGGCCAACTTGACTACATTAAATGACAATAATAAGAATATTCATATGTGTCTCTCGCTTGTTTGGCTTTGTCCTCTGTGTGCGCTCCCTCTCACATTAACGACCAATAAGCATGGATATGTCGAATCAACCAGCGACCAATGAGCGACCTCAAAATGACCAGGTGAAATGATGTCTATTTTGCGGAACCAAATGGCCGGGTGGAACGATGTCGGCTTTGCGAACCCAAACAGCCAAGTGGAACAGCGCCCGCTTTTCGGACCAAAATAGTTGAGTAGAATGACACCCATTGTGCGGATCCAAGAAGTTTGGGTGGAACAACACTCGTTCTGCGGACCAAAGAAAGTCAGGTGTAACGTTTCCCGTCGTGCGGACAAGAGAAGACCGGGTGGAACGACCCCCATCATGCAGGCCCAGAAAGGATGGGTGGAACAACACCTGACATTCAGACCCAACAAGAATGTTGTCCGTCAACAGTAGTGGTGCATGGAGGTGGGAACAAGGATGCAACAACAGGTAGAAGTGGACAAGCTCGACAGAAGTGGAGATCTGGATACAAAGAAGTAGATCTCAGATCTGCAGGCACAGGATGCGAGGAAGTCGCAATTGCAGAAGGAACCAGCAACAAAGGGAGCGCCTTTGGAGAAGAGGGTACACAATACTGCTTCAGATCGTTGGCCGAGTTGCTCGCGCAGCAGGACAAGATTCCACAGGGGCTTAGGTGATGCCTGAGGAGGCCACACCAGGGAGGGTCGTGCTAGGGAGGTCGCACCAACAAAGGTTGCACCTGAAGGGTGGAGGGGTGGTAGAAGCACACACAGCACAAGGGGCCGCATGACAGGGGTGAACATCGCAGCAGGGGGTGTCGTGGCTGGAGAAGGGGGAAAGGGGCAGCGCGGCTGAGGACGACGCAACAACAGTGGGGACGACACGACATGAGAAGAGAAGGTGGCGCCAACAAGAGGCGCACCTAGGGGTGGGAGAGGCGATGGCTAGCCCAAAGGCATGCCTGGCTAGGTCAGCTGGGGGCACCACCCCCCTTTCGAGGGAATCTCCTAGGTTTTTTTCTAAGAGAAATGGGAGAGAAGAGGGGCTAGGGTTGGGGAACCCACTCTAATACCTTGTAAGAATGGAGAACACAATGCCCAAGATTCCTCTAATGGGAGGCCTTGGCCTTTGTTGATAGAAAATAATAATGGTGGATTGATACATTATGTCTGCTATGGGAAAGGACTCAAGACACCCTCTAACAAAGAGCTTATACAAATCAGTTTCATCAGAGAAGGTACATTCTTCATTTATATTTATTCAACACAAAACAATCTGTTCATACTCACAATCATATGAATTTTCTACACGGTTTGGCCGTGCAGGAGAGGTGGCCGCCGGGAAGGGCAAGGCCAGAGGGGGGGAAGAGAGGCGGGGCCGGACAGAACCGGGAATCCGCAGGGAGGGAGGGTCAGGATTAAGATCCCTCTGATACCATGTAAATGGTGAATTCCCCTTACCTTAATGTGAGGTGGGGATACTCTTTTATAAATGAGTAAATCTAATTACAAGGAGGGTAATCACGATGTGGGACTCATAAATACCCATTTAAACTTAGATGGGGTCCAACACTTTCGAACCTTTAGTTGTTGATCACTATATGTTCATTCTCACGATCAAAAGAATTCCACATCAGGGATACTTGATAAATTCTTGTGAATTATTGAATACTATTCATCAAATAATTCACAATATAAATTTCTTGAAAAATAGAATATATTGTTGATTTCGTTTACTTGAATTATGGAATGATATTTTTCATATCTTTCTCTCAAAAATGATTGACCAATTCAATCATTTAAATCCATACGAATCGACCAATTTAAATCAATGTTGTCACAATAAAATCTTCAAAAAAATTTCCAAAGATATCTTTATAATTCCTCGGTATTTAAATTCTAACAAAAGTCTAAAAATAAATCACAAGATCTGCATAAATTTGAAATTTGAATCAAATAATCACCAATTAATTCCCTAGTTGATTTCAAAAAAAAATCTTGGCCAATATTTCAAAAAAATATCATTTTCTTCGTATAATGTTGGCGGACACTTCACAAAAATAATTGCATCCAAATGTTTTGTGATCAAATGTTTTGTCCCTTGGTCAAATTCAAAAACCACAACAAATGTTTTGTGGACCAAATTCAACAGTCACTTTGCGTAATGTCGCTAGATCATGTCCATTAAAATTTTCTATGATTTAAATGATCAGAGAACACTTTAACAATAATAGATCTGTGAAAGGCCACATAACCAATGTTTTGTCAGCTTGATAAGCTCTTCTTAATAATGGCCCCAGGATTTGAATTAAATCATAACGAATCTAAACATCACCCCTAAACTCTCATAATAGCATATAAACTGCTCTAGTAAAAATTTTTGACTTCCAGAATCTCATATACAGCTGTCCAAAACTCATGGAAATTGTTTGTAATCCATTGAATTATGTTTCAAAATCAATCACTAATCATTTTCTAGATCATTCCTTCATCAATTCAGCAGGCGGCCTCAAATGTTCTGTTCATATGAAAGTTCTAATATAAATGTTTTGGACATCTTACATAATGAATTCTAGAACACTTCATAAAATCCATGAGAACTTATGAACTTCTTCAAGCCTTCTAAAACATCAATAACACATCATGATTTATGTGTAAATAATGATCAAGAAAAATCTTACGCAAACACAATTCATAAAGGAAATGTTTTGTGCTACAAGAATGAATGTTCTATGTATTTGAAACTTATGTTCTGAGCTTATAAAAGCGATCTGCATCCTTTAATTTCAACTGATTTCTTCTAGAAATATCATACACGCATCATAAAACATGTATCAACACTTTTCTTGCAAAAACTCATCCACATTCAGTTCATACTAAAAATAATCTGTGTTCTTGAACAAAATGTTATGTGAACTTTTGTTCAGTGCACTTCACGGTACCTTCACCTCAATCTTCAAATCTAAGAAACCTAATACTTTAATAACCATCCAAGAATCTCTATTAAAGCTCTCCCGGGATTCCTTAATAACCCTCTAAGCATCACTTAGAAATCCTTCATATTCGACAAAATGTACAGATAGACTGTTTGTTGGCTACAACATGTTCTGTGAATCACAACTTCATGCACTGAATCAATCAAACTTCTACCATCTCAACATAACTTCAAGAATTGTCCATCACAAGATATATGCATCCCTTTATGTAAAGACCCAGAAATTTCAAGGAATTTTTTTTCTTAATTTATTTTGAATTTTACGAGTCTGTGGCTTCTGACGACACTTGATTCCGAGTCCCGGTGTGCCCGGAATCAATTTACGAAGTTTAGCTCGGGTACGTTCAGTAAACAAACGAGCGGGTTTTTCTATCTTTCGAACTGGTGCTCGGAATTGAAATCCGAGGGCACCGATGAACTCGCAACACCAGTAATTGCTTAAGAGGACCTTTATCATAGTTGCGTTTTGAGCAGGCTGAGGATTAATAATTGGGGATTTAGAATAAAATAAATAAAATTTGTTGTGTAGAAATTTTATTTGTGGAAGGTGGTTAATATCCTACAAAGGGGGAGTTAGAGGTGGGGGCCCACACCCACCTAACCTCCCATGGGAGGGTTTAGTGTGGTGGGGCCCACATAAGACCCTAACTCCTCACCTCCCCCTCAACTCCCTAAACCCCCTTTATTACCCCTTGAATTATATTATTCTCCTCTAAAATATTGTAGCCTCTCTACCTTCCAGTCATTCATTAAAGTTTGCCAACACAAGATAATCAATGCATTCAAACTCTTTAATTATTTAATTAAGGGATTTGAATTTTGAATGCTTGGAAAGTGTAATTAAAATAAGGGGTAGCCTTATTTTAATTTTGGTTGGCACTTGTTGTGTTGAGGGAAATGTTTGAGAGAGAGCTCTTGTGAAAGAAGAAGAGAGTTCCTCCTTCGTTGAAGAACACCACCCTTCACAAAGAATAGTTCTCCTTCTGTCGGATCTCCAACGAACGACACTCGAGCTGGGATCGAAGGCTTACGGAAGCGACGAATGCCAATGATCATCGTCACCTTCATCTCCTCCCTTGCGACGATGTCAACGAGCCGACGTCCACCCCCTTTCAAGATATCGTCAACGAACGACGGACCTTGAGGTAGGGGTTGTTATGTTCAAGTTTTAATACCATTCATCATCATTCTTCAATACTTGAGTTTCGCTTGGCCGCATGATACCATCTTGACGAGGAAGAGCTCAGACCGCACGAACACGGTCTGACCCTTCCCCTCTCGTTTTTTGTTTGTGGACGATGGAGGCGGACTGTGAAGAACCGGCCGACATCGGGCCGACCACGAGCGGATCATCAGTGCATGATTGTCGGGTCGCCGCAAAGGCGCGACACCGTCGTGCCGCGCAGAGTAGAGTCGGACCGCGGCCGGGAAGGGCCATGGCGGAGGGGCGCAGCGCCATCGCGCCGCGTCGGTTGGACAAAGCCGCGGCCTAAGGCCACAACGGATCTGGAAGGGCGGCTGACTGTGCGGGCCGCCGGTGCCACCAAGAGGTGGGACCCGAGGGGGTCCCGCGGTCACCCAAGGGCCAGCCTTCATGGCCGACCATTTCGAAGAAACCTGGGGGTGTAACCCCCCCCAGACCAGCGGCTAGGGCGGGCCTCGCTGGGCACCGCTGGTCGGCCAGCCGCGTGGGCCACGTGCGTCGGGCCGCGCCGGCCGGGCCATGAGATGTCACCATGTAGATTTCATCCTAAATATGATATCTGGAATGCCTAAGATATTACCTGGGATTTAACATTTTTTCCTATACTGAATGTCTATGATGTTACTTGGAATTTGACAGTTAGGCCTATATAGAATGCTTGGGATGTTACATGGGATTTGATGTTTATTTTTATTTGTAATGTCTAGGAGATTACCTAGGGTTCAGCGGTTAAGTCTAATATGATGTGGTGCTAAAGGTACTCCCTAGGATCTGGCCATTGAGCCTGATGACTATGGATGTACTAGTAGAAACTATGGATGTACTAGTAGAAAAAATAGTTTTGGCGTTGACATTTTAATGTAAGTTCTCTCAGAACGGACATTGAAACACACACGAGAATGATTTTAACATCAGTTTTTTGAAAACCGATGTTAAAATATTATCAGGCATAGTATTAAAATTGGTTTATTATAAATCGACGTTAAAAATCAACATTTAATATCGGTTCTTAAGAAAACAACATGAAAAACTTTTAATTTTTTTACTACACATCGACTCATGAGTTTTCCTCATTCGTTGACTTGAGATTTTCTAAAACCTTAGGTTGTGTGACTCCCAACTACCCTCTATATTCGTGGTTTGACCAATTTCCTTCTCATTTTTGCATCGTTTATCTGCTATCTTGCATATTTCACCCTAATTTAGTGCTGCTCCACCACCCTCAACCATTCCGCCCACCGTAGCTATCACTACCGGAATTTTACACTTTACCAATGGTTCCCCCAATCGTGGCCAAGTAAGCTGTGACAATAGGCCTATACCAACGGTTCTGTGAAAACCATTGGTATAGGTGTCAAAATAGAAGGTATACCAATGGTTTCTACAATCCGTTGGCATATGTGTGTTAAAGTATAACATATACCAACAGTTTGTGAAACCGTTGGTATATGTGTGTTACACTTATACCAATGGTTACAACTGTTAGTATAGAGGGGATATGGAAAGCCATAAGGCTATACCAAAAGTTATAACAAAACCATTGGTATAGTTATATTATAACATCTATACCAACGGTTTAAAACTGTTGGTATACATTTTCTCAACTCCACAACAGTAGCAGACCCCTCTCCCCTCTCCAGACTTGCAACAACATAGCTCCACAACAACACAACAACACACCTTCCCCTCTCCAAACCTGCAACAACACCAATACAAAATCCCCATCCAAAGTATTCAAAATTTAGAATTCATTCTAGAATTTAGAAATTTAGAAATTTAGAAATTTAGAAATTCAAATGCAATAACACCCATAAGAGAAAAAGCCTACATGTTATAGGAAATGCAATAACACCCATAAGAGTATTCCAAATTTAGAATTCATTCCTCACTCAAACCACAACACCAACACACATAAGAGTATTCAAAATTTAGAATTTATTCCTCACTCAAACCACAACACCAATACACACAAGAGAAAAAACCTACATGTTATAGGAAACACGTGGGATGTTTAGGCATGGTCTTGGGTTGAGTATCTTAAAACTAATAGAAAAACTTGGGTAGAGTGGACAAGGATCATGATACCCATGAGATAGACAATGGTAGTGGTCATGTGCTTAGACCTATGATGAGTTATAGGAAGCACATGTGATGTTTATATTTCTCTAATTATTATGTATCCATGTATAAATGGTTCCTGATGTGTTAGTGGGAAACATTGGCCAATCTTGACATATGAGATGAGTTACCGGAATATCCTACATGTTTTTCATAGACTTTTCAGTTAGAATAAGGGTTATGTGTCTAATTGTAAATTGATCTCCTGGGTGTGATGTGAGATGAATCTCTATCTTGGGTAGTGGGTATGAATATTCAATTAAGTCTTTGGTATTAGGTTCCCAAAGGGACTTTGGTTTGGTCCTAGAATCCACTGTTTGAGGATGGGATTGAGGTGATCCATGGGGCTATGGTGTCACCATATGTATTCCTCACCATTGGGGTATTTTTATGAGACTTTGAAACTTATTTTTCAAGAATCTATATGTATCCTTGTTGACCAATTTTTTATATGGTATGCTTGAGTGTTCATAGGTTTCATATGAAATCACTAAATGATATTTATTTGTTGTATGTTATTGTATAGAATGAACAATCTGTGATTGAGAATTATAACATGAGTGTTGGTGCATGTTCATGATGGGATGTCGAGACTCATTCCTAATATATGCAAAATATTAAAACTAAGTTAAGCCTTACCGATTTGGAGTGCATAACTAAAAAATTGATTGACTTCAGATGGATCTATAGGGAGGAAGGAGTTCCCAGCCTGGGTAAAGAGAGAGAGATCTAGTTTAGACCAAATCAAAACAGAAAATAAAAAAATAGATGAATAACATTAGGACTTACAGATTAGAACTAAATAATTGAGTGGCGGGTTGTCCGGGTGGTGCGTGGGGCTGTTTGGGGGGTGGGAGGGATGTCCGGGTGGTGCGGGGGGCTGTTCGGGGGGTGGGGGGGCTGTCCAGTGGTGAGTGGGGGGCTGTCCGGGGGGTGGGGGGCCGTCCGGGGTGGGGGGAGGGTGTTGTCCGGTTGGCGGGGGGGGGGGGGGGGGGGGGGCTGTCCGGGGGGTGCGGGGGGATATCCGGGGGTGAGGGGGGATATCCGGGGGTGAGGGGGCTGTCTGGGGGGGGGGGGGGGGGCTGTCCGGAGTGCGTTTTCGGCCACCGCGGTCACACAACACCTCCGATTGATGTGTCGTCTAGCCGACCATTTAATAATTAACCCACTCTTTATTGTCATCCGATTTCATGGTAATCCGAGGTCGTTCGGACGATTTTGACCACCCCACGCACGCTTTTCAAGCGCACCAAACACCTAAAAACACATATTCTACCATTCCGTGAAAACCGCGCATCCTAATGACATGTCGTCTTTTAGTACACCTCACTAATAATAATTAGGGTATTTTCGTGTGATTTCAAGTCATTCTGATATCGTTCGGTATGTATTTGACCGTAAAACGCATGTTTTGGTCATTTACGACACGCGAAATGTGTTTTCAGCCACCGTGGTCACACGACACCTCCAATTGATGTGATGTCTGCCCAAACATTTCAAAATTCTCCCACCCTTTGTTGTCGTCCGATTTCATAGCATTCTGAGGTCGTTCGGCCGGTTTTGACAACCCCACGCACGCTTTTCAAGCGCACCAAACAGCTAAAAAACACATATTCAGCCGTGTTGCGCAAACTACGTGCCTGAATGACGTGTTTTCTCCTCATACACCTCAAGAATAATAATTAGGGTGTTTTTGTGTGATTTCAAATCATTTCGATGTCGTTCGGTATGCATTTGACCGTTAAACGCATGTTTTGGCCATTTACGACACGTGGAGTGCGTTTTCAGCCACCGCAGTCACACGACCCCTCCGATTGACATGTCGTATGGAAAAACATTTCAAAATTCACCCACCCTTTCTTTTTGTCTGATTTCATGACATTCTGAGGTTGTTCAGCCGGTTTTGACCACCCAACACACACTTTTCAAGCGCGCCAAACACCTAAAAAACACATATTCAGTCGTGCCACGCAAACCGCGTGTCCGAATGATGTGTCGTCTCCTCTTACACCTCAAAAATAAAAATTAGGGTGTTTTTGTGTGATTTCAAGTCATTTAGATGTCGTTTGGTATGAATTTGACCGTTAAACGCATGTTTTGGCCATTTACGACACGCGGAGTGCGTTTTCAGCCACCGCGGTCACACGACACCTTTGATTGACATGTCGTCTGGCCGACCATTTAACAGTTCACCCACCCTTAGTTTTCGTCCGATTTCATGGCATTCTAAGGTCGTTCGACAGGTTTTGACCACCTCACGCACGCTTTTCAAGCGCGCCAAACACCTAAAAAACACATATTCAGTCGTGTCGTGCAAACCGCGCATCCGAATGATGTGTCGTCTTTTCGTACACCTCACGAATAATAATTAGGGTGTTTTTGTGTGATTTTAAATCATTCCGATGTCATTGGGTATGTGTTTGACCGTAGAACACATGTTTTGGCCATTTACGACACATAAAGTGCGTTTTCGGCCACCGCGGTCACACGACACCTCTGATTGACGTGTCGTCTGGCCGACTATTTCACAATTCACCCACCCTTTGTTGTCGTCTGATTTCATGGAATTATGAGGTCATTTGGCCGGTTTTGACCACCCCACGCACGCTTTTCAAGCACACCAAACACCTAAAAAACACATATTCAGTCGTGTCGCGTAAACCGCGAGTCCAAATGACGTGCCGTCTCCTCGCACACCTCACGAATAAAAATTAGGGTGTTTTTGTGTGATTTCAAGTCATTCTGATGTCGTTCAGAATTCATTTAACCATTAAACGCATGTTTTGGCCATTTACGACACGCAGAGTGCGTTTTCGGCCACTGCGGTCACACAAAACCTCCAATTGAAATGACATCTAGCCGAAGAATTCACAATTCACCCACCCTTTATTGTCATCCGATTTCATGGCATTCCGAGGTTGTTTGACCAGTTTTGACCACCCCACACACACTTTTCAAGCACACCAAACACCTAAAAAACACATATTCAGCTGTGCTGCACAAACCACACGTCCGAATGATGTGTCATCTCCTCGTACACCTCACAAATGACCCATGGATCTTTGTATTAAAGTATCAATACAATCCGAATACGTTTGGTCGGTTTTCCGTATGCCAGTTGTTTTTACTTAAAATGGTGTCCATTTTAAACAAAAGAGAGACATTTAGAGTGATACCGGCCACACCATGCCTTGGATTGAGGCGGGGTTGTCTTGTACACATCTCAAATGACCATTGGATCATTTTATGAAATTATCAACACAATCCAAATACGTTTGGTCTATTTTTCATATGTTAGTTTTTGTTTTCACTTAAAATGTTGTCCATTTCAAATTAAAGTGAGACACTTTGAGTGATATCGGTCACACCGTGTCTCGGATTGAGGCGGAGTTGACTCGTACCCATCACAAATGACCAATGTATCGTTGTCCTAGAGTATCAACACAATCCGAATGCGTTTGTTTGGTTTTTCGTATGTCAATTGTTGTTTTCATTGTTTTATCCCACCTATAATGGGCTAGCTCAGGTAACAGGTATGGATGGCATTGGTTTCTTTGTTGCAATTTGGTATAAGAGGCCTTACTCAGCTAGAAGTGTGTCAACAATACCTATGTTGTTTTTATGTCTTGGTTAGATAGTATTAAGATTGTTGGAATTTGGATAGTAGGTGCGGAAGAGGGGCCTGAACATCTCACTCCCATTATTGAATCAGAGTTGCAATAGGTGACTGGAAAAATGATTACAGATTCCAAGATCGAGTTTTTAGGATATTTTGAATAAATCATATGGGGGGTTTAATTTAATTGACCTATCTAGAATGTCTGAGGACTTGGTTTGTGTAAGGCTAGTTGAATAAACTTAGTGGGGAGTTTATTTAGATGGTCTTCTTCCAATTAATGGGTATTTCTCTTTAATTGTAGAATTCATGACTGCTTTAAATTATTTTTGTTTTAAATAATTGTTTAGAATTTTTTTTGAGTTTGATTGTTTTGGAATTATCTCGTAGCTGATTGGTTTCTTTCTTGTGTTTAGAAGAAAATTCCTACATGATGAGATCTTTGAAATATAAGATGGTTAAACACAATGTGGGTCCCGCAGGAAGATCCTCCAACAGACCCATCTTTGGATGAGGTAAAGATCCATATCATTCAGACTCTAGGGTCATTTGTCCCAATAATCCTAGGATGGAAAGTGGGTCATGGATTGGAATTTACCAAGTAGCATCCACGTGTATTCTATATTGATAGTGGACAACACGATTCTATGGTGTGGCTTGAATTGATTGAGAGGGTCTTCAAATTTTTTGAAGAGCCCTAAGTATTATCATGTGGGTTTTTCCATGTATATTCTCGAGGGACCAGAATGAATATGTTGGGATTCTATAGTGTATGATAAGTTTAACAAAGGTCTTACCTGAGTTTCATTCAATAAGATATTTAACCAGCTTTTTATCATGAAACTTTACTCATGTAAAATACTTTGGAGTTTCTGAAGTTGGAGAAAGTGAAGCGTACTCTTCTAGAGTTCTCCAACCACTTTTTGAGTTGGTGAATCTTGCACTAGATCTTTTCAAAAATGATTACACAAAAGCTTGTAGGTTTGAGATGGGACTAAGGGACGATGTTTGGTTGATGCTAGTTCTTTTTAGCCTTCCAACCTTCCTGGAGGTATTGGATAATGTTTATTTTTCTAAAGAAGACATATTTGGAAGGATAGACTTGGGAGGAGCTTTAGTGGATGCAATAACTATTCAAAGTTCTTATTTTGGTTATAAAAGGAAGTACAAAAGTGTCCAGTGTTCTACAAGACCTATTCCAGGGGCTTCTATAAAGAACCAACATGTTATTTTCTAATCGTGAGGCATAGTGTTTTTCTAACCGTGAGGCATAGTGTTTTTCTACGCAGACTGGGGTTTCGAGCTCCGAACAAGCCCCGGAAGCCCCATAAACCATTAAAACATCATTAGGCTTCCATATTTGGTCAAAAATAAAGAGTTATATTGAATTAAAAAATATCCATACCAGAGTGAAAAACTAGGTTAAAAAATAAAGAGTTATACAGAATTCAAAATTGTAATGGATCAATCTGCCCCTGATCACCATCACCATCACCACTATCATCATCAGCCTCATCCTTTCCGCCATCTCTGTCCTCGTTGTCGTCCTCGTCATCATTCCCATGCTCATCCTCGGCCCCATCCTCGCCCTCGGCCCCATCCTCACCCTCATCCCCATCCTCGCCCTCGCCCTCATCCTCATCCTCGCCCTCGTCCTCATCCTCATCCTCGCCCTCATTCTCTTCAGCATCCTCTTCATCACCAGGAACATCATCATATCGACTGCCACTAGAACTACCGCCTGATGCATTGGATAATGCACCCATCGATGAAATATATGTTTGAAAAGCTGCGCTAGCCTCTGGTGGAAGTGATGAAGATAAAGCTTTGACCAGTTTCATAAATTCTTTCTCCCTCGTTTGAACCTGTTCTTCCAACTCTGTGACCCTTTTATCAGGCTGTCTTGCATTCTCCTTGACCTGTTCCAACTTGGTGGTACTATAATGGATACCCAGAGAGGACCAATACCTCATCGAGACTATATTCTTACCAGGTCGGCAGCGTACTCGACCAGAGTGATCATCTCCCAAAACCTGATATAAATGATCGTGTGGCCCTAAATTGTCAGGCTCTTGGGCATCAAGGGCCTCTAAAGTAGCCTGTTAAAAATATTAATAGATTATTAAATTTCAAAATAGATATTAAACTTTGAAATAAAAAAATTAAAACTTACAATATTTTCTTCTGTCGGTTCATTAACCGCAGTTCCATCTTTTTTCCTTCTACTTGAGCAAAACAATTTTGCTCGAGGGATATGTCCTTCAATATTCAATTTGTGCTTCTATAATGACATTGAAACAATATAAAGTGCAACTATAATCATATATTCAATATTCAATAAATCACATAATTTAAGTAGGAAACAATAAAAAGGGAAAGTCCTAAAGAAAAATTATAAACAATTATATCGTACTAGCTGCCTCTCATGATCTGACATAGTAGTGCGCCCCAAAGTGTGGAGGTATTGCTTTGAATCAATGTTTTTTGTTTTTTTTTTCAGAAGATTCCTAAATAATGTTTAATAATAAATAAGATAATATTAATGCAAAATATGAAAACTGTCATTTAAATACCTCAAATGGGATTAATACCTTAAATTTGGCAGTCGCCCAATGGGTAATCATTTAGAGATATTGATCTATCGGGAAGTCATCCACGATAGGTAATGTATCCAACTCCGTGCCCACTCTATCACACCAGCCAACATACAACTCATGCTTATAAGCTCTCTAAAGCTCTCCTAGCTCCTTTAAACGTGCTGGTCGTGCACCTTCACCATCAGGGAAGTTAAACCAAAGCTGACACCCAATAGATTAATTCATATAAATACAAAAAATACTACATTATATCCAATAGATTTTTACCCATATTTGTGCCCATGCATTATACTTGACTTCGTGTGGCAGATGTCTCCAAGAGAGAGGGATGACCGGAATGATGTCGAAGTATTTGGCTAGCGTCGCCAAACCCCCCCGACATTCCTGCCCAGATTTATCAATCATTTGTCCATCATCATTGTATTCAACCATAAACTATGTCTGGAGGTTCCATACCGCACGCAAGCGAGTATGCCCCCTCCCCCGCCTCCTATTAGTAGATGAATCTGTTATTAAAGAAAAAAAATCAGTACAAGTTATAATAAAAATAAATTTTGGTATAAAAATTTGTTAGAGTTATATAAATATACCTATGGTAGTCAGATCAATGGGCGTCACTGGATGTGTAGAAGCTGAAGGAATATCTTGTACAGGTGGAGTGTCCCTCAGTGTACGCTCCTCAGCCACATACTGTGTCAGAGCAGGAGTCGAAGAAGGTGGAATATAATAGCTCAGAGATAATGAACCAGAAGCAAAAGATGATGACACATACGTCTGACCAATTGGTAGTGTAAAAATCGGAGGCCTAAATATCCCGTGTGTCCCTAAAGACACACCAGGATCAAAATGGGGCGTAGAAGATACGTCTGTGGTAGGGGCATAGTCCAATCAGGTACGACCAGTGGATTGTCTAACTCTCGCACCACGAGCCCTCGTACCACCAGACTCAGTACCGGGACCACCAGATGTAACATCCCAAGTAAGTAATGAATAATAGATATTCTTATCTATGCCTATTTATGAATTAGATAGTGTTTTAGAGGCTTAAAATGAGAATAAATCCAATCTTAAGCATGAAATACTCTAATATTTTTAAAAGATTGTTTTACCGCCTTTTAATGGCGAACTGTTTTTAAATCTAACTTTTGACAATTTTATAAGCTATATTTTTCAAAATAAACTTATTATTTATGATTGGGACATTGATATTTACTTTGGATAAATTTATGGTATTTTTCTGATAATGTTCATTTTTAATGAATAGTGAAAGTGTTGTATTTTAATTCAAAACCTCTTTTTAATCTAATTTATCTATATAGTTAGATTATCTTTTTAATTGGTTTTAAAGTGAAATCAGAATATATTTTTACCATTTAATCTAATGGTGGTCATTGGAATTAATATCACTTTGAGATTGGACACAAACGAGTGTCAATCTTTTGATAGATATTGTTTCTAAAAAACACGCTATTTGATTTGACATCGGGATTTAATTATAAAATTAATTAATGCAACTTCTATGTTATGAATTTGGTAAAATAGACATCATTTTTGAATTCGGAATATCAAATATAGCTTAGGGTGAATTTTTGGTATTTTTCTGAAAAACCTTAATTTTTGATGAATAGTGAAACCACAAAGTGGTAGTTACAAAAACTGATTTTTCGTTTAAATGGAACTTTACCACTTCTGTGATTTGAATTTCAAAAATCAAATATAAATGATTTTCATTATTAAGTAAAATGTGGTTCAATGGGATAAAAATAATTTTTGATGAAAAGTAACTTTTAAGTTTTATTAATCGCGATTAAAGGGCAATTAGTATGATTTAAGGTAAAAATGATATTATAATAAAATGAAAATATCTAGACACTTGTCCTAACCCTATTGGATGAGTCATGGCCGACCAAGACAACCCATGGGTCGATTTTTGGGACCCCATGGAGCCACTTGGGTAAGATAATGACATTAATGCCTTTTATTTAAAGTAAAAGTAAAAATGACACAAACATGTATTGTTTTACTAAAAAACATTTTACATGAGGTTATAAAAGTCAGATTTTTAACTATAAATAGTCATTGGAAAGCTAAAAAGATTTCCTACATCATATTATTTTTTTTATAATTTTTAGACATTAAATAAATTAAATTATTTATGACATCATGATGATGCAGCGATTACCTCATCATTTAACGATTTGAATAAAATGGAAAGATAATGTAAAATATAAGACCTACACATGTCAAAAACCTATTGGATGGGTGGATTTTGAACCCTTATCACCTTATCCTCGAAACACATCAATGTGGGACCATTAAAATCCGAAACTCATTTGAAAATAAAGTAACATTTTATACCTTTCCAAGAGTGCCCCTTCTCTCCTCTTATAAAAGGCCCCCACCTCTACCACCTTACCCACACCTCTCAATCCTTTGGCTCGGCCAATATCTGATCATTTTGTCTCTCCACATCCCTCTCCTCATCTTAGAATCCTTACCTTAAGCAGGAAGCTCTTCAAGAAACCCTTTTGGTTCAAACCAAAGGGAGTTACCTGATTTTAAGGTAATGTCTTCACTTGTGTTCTTTTGTTTTATTTTGCTTCTCCAACCCCCTAAACTATTTTTATTCCTTTATTTTGTAACAAAACCCGTATCTTCAATATACTAGGATGTTGTTATGATAAGGATTAGAGGAACACTTACACACACCTACATCTAATGGTTAAAGAACATACTGTTTCCGTGGATGGCGAATTTCTGCCTCACGAAATGATGATTGTTCAATACTCTTATAACACATTCAAAGGTGGACATTAAGATGTCACTATATTTATATATGATATATAATATGTTTATGTTTTCCTTAAGCTTCTGTATTTTTCATTTACGACATACCTTTATGGTTTCCATTATGGGTAAACGCGATTTCTTTATTTTAGGAAGTGTGGACTACCGCCCCCTCAAAGTGATTTGATTCGTTAATACCATATGTGGTACATATAAAGGATAGATTTAATGATATTATATATGATACCATTCTGTAATTATAATATTATTATGTATCATTATGTTCTAATTCCATTAAATATGAAATATAAATGGAAGTAGCGTTCATGCGTACGTACGGCTTACTGTCTCCATGAACGGTGCATTTCATTTCTTACCTCTAAATGTTATGTAATATTATAAATGAATATATATAATGGATATATATGATATATATGATATCTACATAATGAATATAATTTTGGATATAATGGATATTTTACCCCATGAACAAACTTGTAATTATAAAGAGTTTATTTTTGACTCAAGTACCAATGATCTTTAAAACAACCATTATTAACTTAAATAATTACATAGTGTTCATGACATGGTAATAAGTGATATAAAAGGAATAATGAACTTGAAAAAGGTTCTTAATCAAGTATAAATTAACTCAAGTTTATTATTTAGGAGATTAAAGAACGATCGAGTCAAGTCGGACCCGAGGTAAGGGACTTCGTCTCAATCTCCTTTCATTGAGGCATATTTTGTTCTAATACAAGGATTTCTTTTATACGGTGTATAAACCCCTTTGAATTTTAATTTTATACAAAAGGAATCTTTTTCTACGATGCGTTTTACAAAACGACAAAAAGGAATGTTTCTTTTTATGTACGCGGTGACAATGACCTTTTCCGCCGCTGTGAGTATTATTTGGTCTTTGGCTTCCTCAACAAGCCGTACTGTTTTTAAAATGAAATAAATAACATATACTCTTTTGTGTATTTTGGTATTGAAAATGGTTTTTTATAATGTATTTGTTATGCCAATATATATTTAGTGATATATTGTGATCAAAGTGTGGAAATTTTTTCTTTCCATTATATTTGTTTTATGTCTTATGATTTTATAATGGTACTTGGACATTTGACGGGTGGTTACGTGATAAATCATATGACGGGTGGTGCCGTGAATACCAGGACGGGTGGTTATGTTATAACCTTCAATGCATTGGGTATGGAAGTCGGCCGTATGGCTATTCCATTAAGTGATATGTGTGGAAGTCGACCGTATGGTTATTCCATTTAAGTATGTTTATGTCCCAAGTTACCTTTATATGTTATGTATTCTTTAAATGGGTTTTATGGTAATCTTTTGGTTACAAAAGGGTAAATAATGATATTTTATTCAGTGAGGAGTATTTAATACTCCATAAAGGTGAAAAGTATTACTTTGATAAAGTATTCATGGTTTACTTGTTGTTTTGAAAAAACTAACAGTTTTCCTTTTTTGTGTATCCCTTACTGAGCTTTTTATGCTCACCCTAAGTTTTTTTTGAAATGTTTTTCGCAGGACTTAATGTGGAATAGGGCCAAGGATGTGATCAAGGAAAAGTCATGCTATCTAAAACATGGAACTAGACATGTTTCTTTTTAAGAGTTTTTATTTTATGGAAACTTAGTAGAAGTGTCTACTTTGTAATCTTTTGAGATGTAATAGTTATGTCCTAATTCTCTAAAACTCTAAAATTGAAAAGATCCTCAATGTGAATTATTCATTTAATTCAATATTAAGTAAGGTTTAAGGCCGGGGCCATATAGTTGGTATCAAAGGTCGATTTAGACAACCTTAGGAGTTAGAAAATTGTTAAATTATATATTAATTTATGGTATGATTGAAATGATATAGCATTTAAAGATTACCATGTTGCTTCGCCTAAGATATTTCTGTGTTCAGAATTGTTTTTTGCAGAGGAAACAAAGCAGCTATGTTGGGACGAAATTAGGAGGAAGACAACCTTCCAAATCAGCAACCCGAGATGGTCGGAATCGGAACTGAAGAGTTTTTTGCAGTGATGACACAGTTGACTCAGGCTATAAATGGTGGTGGTATCCATGAACGAGATCAGCCAGATCAACCACAGAGGAACATGTCAGTGGTGGAACATTTCATGAGGCAACATCCCCCATCATTCAGAGGATCATCTGACCCTGTGCTAGCTGAAGGGTGGATTAAAGCACTGGAGAAGATTTTTGATGTCATGGGGTGTTCAGAACATCAAAAGGTTAGTCTTGCTATTTACCATTTTGAAGGTGAAGTTGATCAGTGGTGGTCGATGGTGAAAAATATCAGGGATAGTGATGAGATTGATTATCTTCACTGGGACGAATTCAAAGGTATGTTTCTTGAGAAATATTTTCCTAAGGTGGTTCGTCTTAGGATGGAAAAACAATTCCTAGAATTGAGGCAGGAAGATGACTCAGTGGCAGCTTATGAAGAAAAGTTCACTCGACTGTAAAGGTGTGCTCCAAATTTCATACGAGATCTTGATAGTAAAATCAACCGTTTTTACTCAGGGTTAAAGCCAAAGTATCGAAGGGATTTAGCTTCTCGTGAGTTCAAAAGTTATGAAAAACTTGTTCGATGTGCGGAGAAGGTGGAAATGGAGTTTGTCGATGATCAGGTGTTCTTTGACAAACAACAGAATAAGAGGTCCAGTTGGCAGGAAAAAGGGAAGAATTCATCAAAGAAGCAAGGAGGTAAGAAAACCAAATATCCATCCTGTGAGAAGTGTGGTAAAATGCATCCTGGAGAATGTTTATCTAAGTCTGGAAAGTGCTTTCGGTGTGGTAAGTCTGGTCATATTGCTCGTAACTGTAAGGAAGATGAACAAGCAGGCAATGAAAAGCCAGCGGTAAGATGTTTTAAGTGTAATGAAATGGGTCATTATGCAAATGAGTGTCTAACGAAGAACTCAACTGAGGGAAAGCAGCCAGACTACAAGCATAAAGGGGTGGTGAAATCCTTTGCAACTACTTCAGCAGATGTTGGGCCATCGAATAAAGTAGTATCAGGTACACTGTTTGTTTGTTCAGATTATGCCAATGTGTTGTTTGATTCAGGGTCTACATATTCTTTCATTTCTGAGAAGTTTTCTAGTAAATTGGAAATTCCATCTCAAGATATGGATCCTGAACTTATGGTAAAAACACTCGGAGGGAACGTTGAGACAAAAAGAAATTATAAGAACCTTCCTATCCTTGTGTGCGGAAAGAATCTACCAACAAACCTTATTGTTTTTCCTCTAGTAGAGTTTGATGTTATTTTGGGCATGAATTGGATTTCTGTTTATCATGCTAAGATTGACTGTAGAGCTAAAATGGTTTCTTTTCAGAAAGATTTTCAGTTTGTGTACAAGAATGAACCCTTGATTTTGATAATATATCAGGAAGTTGAGAAACTAGTAAAAGATGGAAATGAATGCTACCTTTCACATATTGTTGAAAATAAAGGAACTATTCAGATTAATGATGTACCAGTGGTAAATGAGTATCTTGATGTTTTTCCTGATGAGTTGCCTGGTATTATTCATGATCGGGAAGTTGAATTTACAGTTGACTTAGTTCCTGATTCTAAACCAATTTCAAAACCCCCTTACTGAATGGCTCAAGTTGAACTTTTAGAGTTAAAGAAGCAATTGCAGGAGTTATTAGATAAAGGTTTCATTCGACCTAGCACAACACCATGAGGTGATCCTGTCTTTTTTGTTAAAAAGAAAGATGGTTCAATGAGACTTTGCATTGATTATAGAGCCTTGAATAATATCACTGTTAAGAACAAGTATCCTTTGCCTCATATCGATGATTTGTTTTATCATCTCCAGGGAGCTCAGTATTTTTCGAAGATTGACTTGAAGTCGGGGTACCATCAGTTGAAAGTAAAAGAAGCAGAAGTTCTGAAGACTGTGTTTCGTACTAGATATGGCCATTATGAATTTGTAGTTATGCCTTTTGGGTTAACCAATGCACCTTCTGTATTCATGGACCTTATGAATAGAATTTCCATGAGTTCTTGGATAAGTTTGTGGTTGTTTTCATTGATGATATTTTGGTGTTTTCTAAAAGTAAAGAGGAGCATGAAAGTTATTTAAGGGTTATCTTGAAAACCTTAAAATAAAAGAAACTGTATGGAAAATTCAGCAAGTGTGAGTTTTGGTTACAACAAATTTCTTTCCTTGGTCACATTGTTTCAAAAAATGGCATAACTGTTGATCCTGCTAAAACAAAAGTTGTTGAATAATGGCCAAGACCCACATATGTAACCGAGATCCATAGTTTCCTTGGTTTGGAAGGTTACTACCGAAGGTTTGTTGAAAATTTTTCACGGTTATCTATTCCAATGACTAAGCTAACTCGGAAGGGTATTAAGTTTATCTGGACAAAAGAATGTGATGATTGTTTTCAGGAGTTGAAAAGAAGATTGGTGAATGCTCCATTTTTGGCACTTCCAAGAATGGTGAGTTTGTTATCTACAACGATGCTTCATTGAAAGGACTTGGTTGCGTCCTAATGCAGAATGATCAGGTAATTGCTTATGCTTCACGTTAGTTGAAAACTCATGAGTTAAATTACCCTACACATGATTTGGAATTAGCTACTGTTTTTTTTGCTTTATAAATTTGGAGGCAATATTTGTATGGAGTAAAGTGTGAAATATATACCGATCACAAAAGTTTAAAGTATATATTCACTCAGAAAGAATTGAAAATGAGACAGAGGATATGGATAAAATTAATCAAGGATTATGATTGTACAATTCATTACCATCCGGGAAAAGCAAATAAAGTGGATAATGCTTTGAGTCGAAAAAGTAATACTTAATTAACCATGGTACGTTTGGAACGGGATCCTTTGGTTTTTGATTTGATGAACTTTGGCATAGAAGTTGTTGGTGCAGGAAGTTCTTCTGTTTTGTTTCAGGTATCAGTGAGATCATCCCTATCAGGCAGAATTAAGCAAGCGCAGAAGAAAGACAGTGGGTTGCAGAAAAAGGTAGAACTGGTTCAGAAGGGTAAGTTGCCTGAATTTAACATTGATAATGATTGTTTTTTGAGGTTTGGGAAGAGATTATGTGTGCCTGGTGATTCACAGTTGAAGAATGAGTTGTTATGTGAGGCTCATTGTTCCCCGTTTTCAGTTCATCCAGGCAGTACTAAGATGTACAGAGATCTGCGGGAGTATTACTGGTGGGATGGAATGAAAAGAGATATTGATGATTTTACTGTGAAGTGTTTGACTTGTCAGCAGGTTAAAGCAGAGCGGTAGTTACCGAAAGGTATGCTTCAGCCTTTACCAGTGCCAGAGTGGAAATGAGAAAATATATCCATGGACTTTGTTATGGAATTACCGAAGACAGCTCGAGGTAATAATGTAATCTGGGTTATTGTTGATCGCTTGACTAAATTTTCTCATTTCCTTCATATTCGAGATACTTTCTCTCTAGATCAACTTTCTCGATTGTATCTTAAAGAGATAATCAGGTTGCATGGAGTTCCCCTCTCCATTGTATCTGATCGTGATCCCAGGTTCACTTCTAACTTTTGGAAAGTCCTTCAGAAGTTGTTGGGTACTGAATTAAATTTTAGGACAGCTTTTAATCCTCAATCAGATGGGCAGTAAGAACAAACAATTCAGACTTTGGAGGATATGCTACGTGCTTGCTCTATGGATTATCAGGGAAGTTGGGACCAACATCTTTCTTTGGTTGAATTTTCATATAATAACTGTTTTCATTCCAGTATATAGATGGCTCCGTTTGAAGCATTATATGGTAAACGGTGTCGAACTCCAGCTTTTTGGGATGAAGTAGGTGAAAGGAAACTGATGGGACCAGAATTGGTAGAAGTGATGGCAGAAAAAGTTCAGTTGATTCAGAAACACATGAGAACAGCTCAGAGCAGACAGAAAAGTTATGCAGACAACAGGAGGAAGGATCTCTCTTTTGAGGTAGGTGATCATGTTTTTCTCAAAGTCTCACTGTGGAAAAGTGTGATGCGATTTGATAAGAAAGGAAAGCTGAGTCCAAGGTTCATTGGACCATATGAAATTCTGGAAAAAGTTGGATCAGTTGCTTACCGAGTGGCTTTACCTCCGAGTTTATCTCAGGTACACAATGTTTTTCTTGTTTCGATGTTGAGAAAGTATATGCCAGATCCATCTCATGTTTTGAGCTCAGAGGTAGTTCAGTTGGAAGAGAATCTCTCTTATGAAGAACAACCAGTTAAGATTCTTGACCGGAGAGATCAAGTGTTGCGAAATAAGGTAATTCACCAGGTAAAGGTTTTGTGGAAAAACCATATGGTTGAAGAGGCAACGTGAGAATCTGAAAATTCTATGAGGGATAAATACCCCCACTTATTCGATAAGTAAATAAATTGCGAGGACGAAATTTTCTAAAGGGGGAAGGATGTAACATCCCAAGTAAGTAATGAATAATAGATATTCTTATCTATGCTTATTTATGAATTAGATAGTGTTTTAGAGGCTTAAAATGAGAATAAATCTAATCTTAAGCATGAAATACTCTAATATTTTTAAAAGATTGTTTTACCGCCTTTTGATGGAGAACCATTTTTAAATATAACTTTTGACAATTTTATAAGCTATATTTGTCAAAATAAACTTATTCTTTATGATTGGGATATTGAAATTTACTTTGGATAAATTTCTGTTATTTTTCTGATAATGTTCATTTTTAATGAATAGTGAAAAGTGTTGTATTTTAATTCAAAACCTCTTTTTAATCTAATTTACTTATATAGTTAGATTATCATTTTAATTGGTTTTAAAGTAAAATTAGAATATATTTTTACCATTTAATCCAATGGTGTTCATTGGAATTAATATCACTTTGAGATTGGACATAAACGGGTGTCAATCTTTTGATAGGTATTGTTTCTTAAAAACATGCTATTTGATTTGACAGCGGGATTTAATTATAAAATTAATTAATGAAACTTCTATATTATGAATTTGGTAAAATAGACATCATTTTTGAATTCATAATATCAAATATAGCTTAGGGTGAATTTTTGGTATTTTTCTGAAACACCTTAATTTTTGATGAATAGTGAAACCACAAAGTGGTAGTTACAAAAACTGATTTTTCGTTTAAATGGAACTTTACCACTTCTGTGATTTGAATTTCAAAAATCCAATATAAATGATTTTCATTATTAAGTAAAATTTGGTTCAATGGGATAAAAATAATTTTTGATGAAAAGTAACTTTTAAGTTTTATTAATCGCGATTAAAGGGCAATTAGTGTGATTTAAGGTAAAAATGATATTATAATAAAATGAAAATATCTAGACACTTGTCCTAACCCTATTGGACGAGTCATGGCCGACCAAGACAACCCATGGGTCGATTTTTGGGACCCCATGGAGCCACTTGGGTAAGATAATGACATTAATGCCTTTTATTTAAAGTAAAAGTAAAAATGACACAAACATGTATTGTTTTACTAAAACAATTTTTACATGGGTTTATACATGTCAGATTTTTAACTATAAATAGTAATTTTAAATCTAAAAATATTTCCTACATTATAGTATTTTTTTTAAAATTTTTAGAAATTAAATAAATTAAATTATTTATGACATCATGATGATGCAGCGATTACCTCATTATTTAACGATTTAAATAAAATGGAAAGATAATGTAAAATCTAAGAACTACACATGTCAAAAACCTATTGGATGGGTGGATTTCTAACCCTTATCCCCTTATCCTCGACACACATCAATGTGGGACCATTAAAATCTGAAACTCATTTGAAAATAAAGTAACATTTTATACCTTTCCAAGAGTGCCCCTCCTCTCCTCTTATAAAAGGCCCTCACCTCTACCACCTTACCCACACCTCTCAAGCCTTTGCCTCAGCCAATCTATGATCATTTTGTATCTCCACATCTCTCTCCTCATCTTACAAGCCTTACCTTAGGTAGCAAGCTCTTCAAGAAACCCTTTTGGTTCAAACCAAATGGATTTACCCGATTTTAAGGTAATGTCTTCACTTGTGTTCTTTTGTTTTATTTTGCTTATCCAACCCCCTAAACTCTTTTTATTCCTTTCTTTTGTAACAAAACTAGTATCTTCAATATACTAGTATGTTGTTATGATAATTATTAGAGCTACACTTACACACACCTACATCTAATGGTTAAAGAACATACTATTTCCGTGGATGGCGAATTTTTGCCTCACGAAACGATGATTGTTCAATACTCTTATAACACCTTCAAAGGTGGCCATTAAGATGTCACTATATTTATATATGATATATAATATGTTTATGTTTTCCTTAATCTTATGTATTTTTCATTTACGACATACCTTTATGGTTTCAATTATGGGTAAACGCGATATCTTCATTTTAGGAAGTGCGGACTACCGCCCCCTCAAAGTGATTTGATTCGTTAATACCATATGTGGTACGTATAAAGGATATATTTAATGATATTATATATGATACCATACTGGAATTATAATACTATTATGTATCATTATGTTCTAATTCCATTAAATATGAAATAGAAATGGAAGTAGCGTTCATGCGTACGTACGACTTATCGTCTCCATGAACGGTGCATTTCATTTATTACCTCTAAATGTTATGTAATATTATAAATGAATGTATATAATGGATATATATGATATATATGATATCTACATAATGAATATAATTCTAGATATAATGGATATTTTACCCCATGAACAAACTTGTAATTATAAAGAGTTTATTTTTGACTCAAGTACCAATGATCTTTAAAACGACCGTTGTTAACTTAAATAATTACATAGTGTTCATGACATGGTAATAAGTGATATAAAAGGAATAATGAACTTGAAAAAGGTTCTTAAGCAAGTATAAATTAACTCAAGTTTATTATTCAGGAGATTAAAGAATGATCGAGTCAAGTCGGACCCGAGGTAAGGGACTTCGTCTCAATCTCCTTTCATTGAGGCATATTTTGTTCTAATAAAAGGCTTTCTTTTATACGGTGTATAAACCCCTTTGAATTTTAATTTTATACAAAATGAATCTTTTTCTACGATGCTTTTTACAAAATGACAAAAAGGAATGTTTCTTTTTACTTACGCGGTGACAACGACCTTTTCTGCCACCGCGAGTATTATTTGGTCTTTGGCTTCCTCTACAAGCCGTGATGTTTTTAAAATGAAATAAATACCATATACTCTTTTATATATTTTGGTATTGAATATGGTTTTTTATAATGGATTTGTTATGTCAATATATTTTAGTGATATATTGTGATCAAGGTGTGGAAATGTTTTCTTTCCATTATATTTTTTTTATGTCTTATGATTTTATATTGGTACTTAGACATTTGGCGAGTGGTTACGTGATAAACCATATGACGGGTGGTGTTGTGAATACCAGGATGGGTGGTTACGTTATAACCTCCAATGCATTGGGTATGGAAGTCGGCCATATGACTATTCCATTAAGTGATATGTGTGGAAGTTGACCGTATGGTTATTCCATTTAAGTATGTTTATGTCCCAAGTTACCTTTATATGTTATGTGTTCTTTAAATGGGTTTTATGGTAATCTTTTGGTTATAAAAGGGTAAGTAATGATATTTTATTCTGTGAGGAGTATTTACTACTCCATAAAGGTGAAAAGTATTACCTTGATAAAGTATTCATGGTTTACTTATTGTTTTGAAAAAACTAATAGTTTTCCTTCTTTGTGTATCCCTTACTGAGCTTTTTATGCTCACCCCAAGTTTTTTTTTGAAATGTTTTTCACAGGAATTAATGTGGAATAGTGTCAAGGATGGGATCAAGGAAAAGTCATGCTATCTAAAACATGGAACTAGACATGTTTCTTTTTAAGAGTTTTTATTTTATGGAAACTTAGTAGAAGTGTCTACTTTGTAATCTTTTGAGATGTAATAGTTATGTCCTAATTCTCTAAAACTCTAAACCTGAAAAGATCCTCAATGTGAATTATTTATTTAATTCAATATTAAGTAAGGTTTAAGGCCGGATCCTTATACCAGATGATCGCCTAACTCTAACACCCCCTCCTACCACCAACCTCTGTACTAGGAGCAATATCAGGCTCCTCGTCGGATATCTCTTGTCTAGGGGGTGGATCCTGAAAAAAAGTTTAACACAAAAGTAAACACATGATATTATAAGTTATTGAAATATATATATTTGAAATAAAATACTCACAACAGGGATGAGCGGAGGAACTCCCATCTATGTCATGCGACGATTATTTTCTGTCATCTTTTTCTACCGCATCTCTTCAATGGGTGTCATTTCCTGCAATGGAAATAAATATGGAAGTAATTAGAAACAGATAACTAATGTGTAACCCAAAAAAATATATTGAAAAACCATTCTGATAAAAAAAAATAAAGAAACAGAAGATTTATGGTGGTTTGAAGGTAAGTACTAGGATACACACTCTAAATGATGTAGGTGAAACATGTAGGTGAGAACACGACTGTATGATTCTATATATTTCCCACCACAACTTCGGGTTCACAATCAACTCTGACAATTGATCTATTAGAGTCATCATAAGTAATAAACGGATTGCTTCCAATTGCAGTAGGGATAGTGTCAACTTCATCATCACCATCATCAAAAAAATGTCTGGGATTTACTTCAATAATTATACCGAATTTAGGATGACGATGATCTTTGACATAAAAAACTTTTTTCACCATTGATGCCAATACATATGGTTCATCGGTGGCAAGAGTGCGAGTCATGTCAATAACTTGAAATCCACAATCATCAATAAAGGTGCCTTACCTCGTTATTGAATCAAACCATTGACATTTCATCATCGTGACTCGACCATGCGAGTAATAATCCAGAATTATTATTTTCTCCATGACTCCATAATAAACTACATTTTCAGAACGAGGTCTATTATCTGATGAACTGGAATAACATTATGTTGTGGTAGTTAGCACAACACCATCATGCTGTGTTCTCATGTTTCTTGCTTATTCAGTGATAATAAATTTGTATCCATTGATCATAAGTGATTTACAAGCACGAAACGTGGTATTAGGACCAAAATCCAATGCTCTTATTTCCTCAGAAATAGAGTCTGTAGGAAAACTTGATACCTGAAATATAAACAAATAGTAAACTTAATTAAATATTATTTTTATTTAGTTATTACAGAAATATTTTTACCTTCAATTTTAACCAAGTAGAAAACCTTTTGCTATGAAAAGTCTCTTTCCTTCTCAAAGATAAAGAATGATGCTTTCTATATATCAATTCTTTATGTTCCCTGTAGATAAAAATAATAATAGTTTAACAAATATTTAAAATTACAAGAGATAAGATAAGAGATACATGTACAATTTACTTGATATACTCATCAAACAAATCATAATTGAACAACACTGTGCGATGTGCCATCTATCGCTCTTCAAGGCTTAATGTCGTCAATGTATATGATCCTGGAATTCCTCCTGTCTGAGGAAGTGATGGAAAAATGGGTTCAATTTGCTCATACTGTTCTTCTTCATTTCTCATTGGTCTGTTTATTCTCGTAGTAAGATCAGACAAATACATTGAGCAGAAATACATACATTCTTGATCCAAGTAACCATTCACAATAGAACCTTCGGGATAATTCTTATTCCGAACATATGATTTCAATGTGTACATTTTTTTTTAGTTGGATACATCCAACAGAAAGCAACGAGTCCTCCAAGAAGTATTTTGGTCGGAAGATGGATAGTCAGATGCAACATGCATGTAAAAAATGATGGAGGGAATATTTTCTCTAACTCACACAAAATTAATGGTGTCTCTACCAACAATTTTTTCAAGAAGGATTTGGACAACTTCTTAGCACAAAGATCTCTAAACAAATAGCACAACCGAATAACTAAGACTCTTACATTATTGGACAAGAGATGATAGATTGCTATTGTAATCAACTCATGCAAAAGGACGTGATAATCATGTGTCTTCAAAGATTTTAGCTTCAACTCTTTTCTGTTGACCCGTTTTGATATATTTCTTGAATAGCCATTAAGAACTTTAATAGTCTCTAGAACTTCCAGAAATTTATTTTTTTTCAGCAGGTGTCATCACATAAGAAGCACATGGAACTTGCCATTTATTTTCACTGATACAGACAGGATGCAATTCTGGTCTGATCCCCCAATCTACCAAGTCACGCCGAGATCGTAAATCACCTTTTGTCTTCCCCTTGACATTTAGAAGAATCAAAAGCAACATTTCACATATATTCTTTTCAATGTGCATTACGTCTAAGAAATGACGTAACAAGTTGGTTGACCAATACGACAACTCAAAGAATATACTCTTCTTCTTCCAATTGTAACAGGTATCATTGGAAACATTTTCCCTCTTTCTAGATTTCATTACAACCTTCCCAAATGAATAACTGAAATATTTCAATTCATTAAGTACATCAGTTCCAGACATACGCTGATGTGGATCGTCAGTCTCCATGGTATTGTCAAATCTTCGACGATTGTTTCTATATGGATGGTTCATTAGAAAGAATCGTCGATGTCCCATAAAATTAAAACTATGATGATATTTCAGTCTTCTCGGTCAAGTATTCTTCATACAAACAGGACATGACAATTTTCCTTTTGTGCTCCATCCAGACATCATTGTATAAGTAGGAAAATCATTGATTGTCCACATAATCACAACACGCATCTGAAATATGTCTTTTGAACATGCATCGTATGTAGGAACACCCACATCCCAAAGAAGTTTCAACTCTTTTATTAAAGGTTTCATGTATACATCTATATCATTGCTGGGATCAGAAGGGCCAGATATCAGTATACTCAAGAAAGTGTAAGGCTTTTTCATACACAACCATGGGGGAAGGTTATAAATGTGTATGAAAACCATCCATGTGCTGTGCGAAGTAAGCATATGTCCAAATGGATTAAAACCATCACATGAAAGACCCAGTCTCATATTACGCATGTCGGCTACAAATTCGGGATATCGAGCATCTAATCTCTGCCATGAAAATCCATCTGCAGGGTGAACCAACTCTTTATTATTCTTTTTCCTCTCGGTGTCATGCCATCACATTTTTATTGATATTTCATCAGACATGAAAAGGTTCTGTAATATGGGGATCAATGGAAAGTGCCACATTACTTTTTGTGGCACACAAGATGGTGTTCCATCATCTTTTGGCTTCCATCAGGAGGTTCCCCATTTGATACAATCATTTCTTTCAGCAGTTTCCTCCCAAAATAAGCTGCAATCATTTGGGAAAGCATGATTTTTTTGAGAATCCAAGTTCATCAACTAACTTCAATTCCATATAGTGGTTTGAGGGAATATCTACATCATCTGGAAGTAATTCCTTCAAGAAGGTAAGAATGTAATCGATTGCAGTATTTGAAATCCCATACATAGTTTTCCCATGAAACAATCAGATTAAAAAATCCAACTTTTTCATTTTACCACATTGTCGATATACTGGAGTCGTCGCAGCATTATTCAATTTTTTCACCCTATCAACATCATCATTTTCATTGGATGCATCATGTGTGCTTGTATCTAAATCTTGTTGGTTGGGAATCCTTTTCTTCTCATGATGCCAAATAAATGGAAACCGATCATATATCAAACTCTCCAATTCAGTCCCGTCATTTGGATCATCAACATTTTGAGATTTTATTTTCTCTCCATTATGATACCACACATAATAGTTTGTTTGGAAACCATATTTTGTTATATGATAGCTAACTGCTTCATGACTCAACCAAGGTCTTCCAACACAATTAGAACATGGGCAGTGTATGCGACCACTATCTGAAGCCTTGTCAAATGCAAAATCTAAAAAGCTATTCAAATTATTTTGAAAATCATTTGAAATCCGAGCAGTTTCGTACATCCAACTTCTATCCATTCTGTAAAAAAATTGCAATAAGTCATTTCAAAGCAATTCAATAATATTGAAGTTCAATAAAAAAATATTTAGGTAAATGACAATTGTTTACTTTATATAAAAGCATAACTGACACATTACTCTATATGAGAATCATATTAAGAAACACAACAAAATACAATGTATATAAGAAAATAAGATACAAAATTACTAATTCCTATATTCAATGATTGTCCAGTAAGATATTGGAAGTGGATCAAGGAATACATAATCCTTAAGGGTCTTGTTGGGAGTACATGAGTTTTATACTTTAACTTCTTTAGGGAGATCAGGATGAGGAGTAGGATGAGGATCACATCAAAAGTAGTTATGGCCTCATCAAGTTTCACCTTAACCATGGATTAAAGGATCCTAGGTTTGGGGCTATAGATCATAGGTTGGTAGGGTGTATTCATTGAATCATGTCCCAATTGATTTTGGAGAGGGACCTTCAATAGTTATAGGTATGGATTTGATTAGAAACACCTATAAAAAGGATATCCAGGAATTGTGACGTCCCAAACCAAGATTCCACTCATTAGTGACCCGAACCCAGATGGCCACATGGCCTCAAGCACATCTACCAAAATTCCAAATGTTATTGACTAATAGTGAGAGCCTTTGCTGTGTCTGGGGGAGACTATTCCCTCATTACCTAAGTTGCACAATTTTAATATTATCAGTTAAAAAGTGAAAGAAAGATAACAATGGGAAAATATTGGAAATGGATGAAAATAACCAAATCAGTAATACCAACTAATAACAGAATCATAAACCGAATGATGGTAATGTATGTCATGTATCAAGAAGAAAAACATATTTACAACTAGTAGGAAGTAGTACTATACAAGAGGCTCAATAAATTCTAAAATATGACCTAGCTTCTTGAGCTACAAATCAATCATCTACTACATGCTCCATCCTATGTCATGTGAGTAGTCATGCATCTGTAAAATGGTGATTCCCCTTATCTAAACATACAATCATGTAGTTTATCCGGGTACCCAATGGAATCTCGAACAATGTGTGAGATAAAATTCATGTAGGTGACCACCGAGAGGTCTATAACTATCCAGTCTATTTATATAACATTTTAATATAATGATATGATAAATTAAAGTGACAACTAAAAAATCTAAAAGGGTTTTCAATGGTTCCAGAGAAAAAATATAAAAGGGTTTTCTAGGTTAAATCAAAACAGAAGAAAATAGATACACATCGAAATCAAAACTTAAAACTGAAATATTAGATAGATAACAATAAAAATAAGGTATCTCTTAATAAAATACCTAATTTGGGATGGTTCGGATGAAGATTCAGCAGCTTGGATGGGGGAAGCTGAGATTCCAACCGTTCGTATGGAGGAATCAAGATGAACCCGAGAGAGGTGATGTTCGAATGGGGGAGAGGTGCTCTGATCGTGGGGGAGAGGTGCCATCCGAATGGGGGAGAGGTGTTGGATCGCAGGGGAGAGGTGAATTAGGGTTCTGTCCAAATGGGGGAGAGGAGAAGGGCCACGCGGGGATATTGGGGAAAACCTTTACCAATGGTTTTCAAGAACCGTCGGTAAAGGGGGGGAATTTAGCCAATTTTACCAATGATTTAAGCAAACCGTTGGTAAAACTCTTATATACCAACGGTTTAAGCAAACCGTTGGTATATAAGTGTTGAAAAAAACCCCTATTTTAGTAGTGTATGTTCCAATCATCTTGTTTGACTTACGTAATCCCTAACTTTAACTATTTATTTTCAGTCAAACTTTTGGTTCATTGGTTACAATGTGAAGTTCATCAATTAATATTTTGGGTCTCATAGTCATGAATCTTCTCTCAGAATATCCATATTTTGTAAGTTAGAATTTATTTTGTACTTTCAAAAGATTTATTAATTCATTGTTAATTTTAAATTGTATCCATTCATTTATTTTGTATATGTATTTCTTTGTCAGTTATAAATTTTTATGGTTGTAATTAATTTATAGTTATAATTTATTTATGAATACAATTTTTTTATGTTCATAGATTGATGTTAAAATTTGTTTCTAGTTCTAATTGTTTGTATTTGTATTTGTTTGTGCTTACAAACTGATTGTGGTTAAAATTGTTTGTGGTTATAAATTGTTTGTCAATTATAATTTGTTTGTTATAGTTTGTTTATGTTTTTAAATTATATCCATTTTTTGTGGTGATAATTTGTTTTTGAGTCACATCATTACAAACCATAAATTTTATCTATGTTAAATTTTTATTTGTTTATTTGTTTAGAATATTTATATTAACAACTTTATATGTTTACATATAGATTTTTTATTTTCTCATATATAATTTGAATCTATATGTTTTAAATTTAAGCATTTTATATATTTATATGGTTATATGTTTTAAATGTATCTGTTTATACATATGTTTAAATATTTAAATGATTTAATATATTCATCTATTATATTATGAATTTAGATAACCAATGGATCATAATTAGATAAATAAACAAATAACTAATGATGAATATGAGAAAGGGGTTGACCACTTCATGAAATTTTCTAAATAAAATCTTGAAAACAAAGATTTGATTTTTTGTCCATGCATGAAGTGTTTTAATATGATAAAATTAGAATATAAAGAAATCAAATACCATCTAATTTGCTATGATTTTAATCATAATTATACATATTGGATCTAGCATGGTTAAGTAACAACCAAGTAAATATCTAATAATGATTGATATGTTTAGAATGAGACTAATGATTGTCTTAAATAATTAATTCATGACATAAGTATTGAAACCATGAAAAAAACAACAAGTGTTAAACGATTATACATAGATGCTGAGAAACCACTACTCCCAAGTTGCACTAAATTTATAGTGTTATTAGCAGTGTAAAGATTATTTAACTTGTTTTCAAGAATAATTGGAGTGATTAAAGTTTCACTAAATTTCTTGAATTATTAAAAGTGTTACTTCCATAAGGCAAAGAGTTTCTAAATTCCAATTATGAGGAAAAAAATATTATGCCTAATGGGATTGGGGTATAAAAAGATACATGCTTTCCCCCAATGATTGTGTACTATATAAGAAGGAATACGAAAGTTTATTAAAATGTCCTAAATGTGGGACATCATGATATTAAATAGATGAAAAATCCAACTGTGAATCATTCTCAAGAATATCTACTAAACCTCCCACTAAATCAATATGATATCTTCTAATAATTCCTTGTTTGAAGCATCTATTTATAAATTAAAACAGAACAAAGAGGAAAAGATGACATCCAAATGAGCTCATATCTTATGGAAACCTACGTCACCTTACTGATTCACTACAATGGAAGAGATTTAATAAAAAATTCCTAATTTTGGAAATGAAGTTAGAAATATCAAAATTAGACTGTGCACAGATGTAATGAATCCATATCAAAGCCTTAATAGACAACATAGTATGCAACCTGTTATATTGATAGTTTATAACTTATCCCTATAGATATATATAATGAGAAAATATATTCTGATGAGATTGATTATTTCTAGGCCAAATTAGCCTAGAAATGGCATTGATTTTTATCTATCACTATTGATTGATAATTTGAAATTTATATGGGATACAAGTGTTATAGTTTTTGATGAATACAAAAAAGAGTATTTTCTTTTGTGTGTTATGAAAATTTTCACTATAAATTACTTTCCTGCATATGGAAACTTATATGGATACAGTGTTAAGGGACATAAATCTTGTCAAATTTATAAAGAAAAAACTTCATATCATCAATTGAAGAATGGAATAAATACAATGTATATGGGGAATCCAATATTTTTATGAAGTGATCATCCAATTATAAAAGATAATATGAGTTTTATAGTCTTTCCCCTGATAGTGATTTATAAATTATAACTTGATTCATACCATTATCTATTTTCCACTACTAAGTAGTTATTTTTATAGAATATAGTTTATTTATTGGGGGGAATGTAATACCCTAGGTTCTTGGGTCATAGTTTATTATTGTTATAGCATTGATCTCCCAATAGTTAATTCATGACCTGAATGATCCATCTTTCTTCTTAATAAAAAGAAACAGGGATCCCTGTGGAGAAAAACCAGGGGGAATAAATCCTTCATCACTCAATTCCTCTAGTCAATTATTCTATTCCACTAATTTGAAAGTGGCCATTATATAAGTATTTATTGATATAGGCACTAAATAAGGAATTAAGTTTCGAGATGATCCTAATTCTAATGAAAAATATTTACGAGGTTAAATAAACTATCTAAAATAGTTACAATGATTAGAAAAGTTGGAAGAATATAATGGAGATAGTGGTTTTTGAATCTATCACTGGATATCTTGTAATGATATACTTAAAATGATTATAATAGATTCAAATTAGTGGAGAATATAGCAAAAGTACTAGACAAATTATACACTACGAAATCAAAGTTCCCATACCTGCACCTGAAATCGGTCTTCGGGATATCACTGTCTTTCACCCTTAATTGGTGATACCCAGACCACAGATTGATCTTAGAGAACCAACCTACTCCCCTCAGCTGGTCAAAGAGATCTTCTATCCTCGGGAGAGGGTAATGGTTCTTGACCATTACTTGATTCAGTCTCTGGTAGTCTATGCACATCCTTAGAACACCATCTTCCTTCCACGGGGGTGGGCGCTGTCCACGAGGGTGGGGGATATCCACGGGGGTGGGTGGGCTGTCCATGGGAGTGGGGGGGATGTCCACGGGGGGAGGGGCTGTCAAGGGGGTGGACGACCTATCTACGGGGGTGGCCAATGAATTTTTTCCAAAGAATATTGACAAGTCGTCAAAACCAAGTGAAGATATTTTTCACAGTAAATTTATAATCAATTTAAATAGATTATAATAAAGAATACCTTAGTATTGAGATCTTTCTTCAACGATGTTATTGATCATACAAAACCCTTTTTGTTTTACCATCATTACACTTGTAGGATATAAGTGCAGAATCCCTCTAGTGGTGATCCACACACGTTCCTTTAATCTCTAAATAATGCCAATGGATTGATGAGTGTTAGTGCTACATATTGATTATCTTGTGGTGTTAGTTTAGATCTCTATGAAAATTCCTTCGAGCTTGTAGAATCTTCCTTGCAATCTCATTATTAAGAGGATTAAGGAGGGAGGATAATCTCTATATCATTATTCGGTCTTGAGAGATAGATCTATATTTCATTGTGCACAATGGTTCTCCAAAATGATCAATATCAATTAACCTTTACATAATATACATAATCCTCTATTTATATAGACAATGTAATGGTATGTGCCTATTGGATTGGTGTTGCCCGATCCGGTTGGGCCGAATGCTTGTGGCCCGCAACTGTCGCGGGTCGAGCTCCGTGGTGAGCTCGTTGGGGGTTGTAGGGGGCAACGCGCCCCTGCTCCGGGGGTTCGGGGGCCGAAGGCACTATAGCAATGCTGACCGACCTACACCGACATGCACTATAGCACTTTTGACTTCCAACCGGCAGACACTGTAGCACTTTTGACAAAGTGAGCCGCCGATCACTGTTGCAACGCAGACTACTATTCGGAACAGTGGACCGTCTTCTTCATATGTAGCCCATTTCGGGCTAGGGTTTTATGATATTGAAATCCTCTGTAATTTTGTGCTCCCGAATCATAGTGAAATTCTGCCTCTCCCGTGGACGTAGGTATTTTTACCGAACCACGTAAATCGTCATGTCCTGTGTTTTATTTCTTTTCGTTTTTCCTTGTTTCTGTCGTTATTTCTCCCGGCGATTCCGCAATAGTGCCTTCTCATCCCATTACTTTTCCAGTTTTGGGTGTTTAAGGTGTTCATGGGAGGTTCAAAGTGTTTTTGATGGAGGTTGGAGGTACAACAGAGCTTCTACAGGAAATACACATCCTGTATAGTTTACACAATGTGAACAAGTGTTTCATGGCTAGTACAACCAGTGAGTTCATGTCTTTTAAATAGGCTAATGGGGAATCCATAAAATGTATTACACATCATGTAATTGGAATTCATGATGTGTAATAAATAAAGGCTGATGTGACGTGTTTTTCGGAAAAAGATGGAATATTAGGAAACCTGAGGATTACACACCGTGTAATGGTTACACAATGTGAAACTGATAGGGTCTGGGTTATTTAATAACCCTTTTGGCCGAATTACCTTTCATTTGGCCAATACAACCCTCTTTCATTTTGGAAAAACCCTATGCACCCCAAGGAGGATTTTCAACCCTCTTCCTCCTACTTTAATCCATTAGTTCTAGGGGATGCTCATTGGTGATCTGTGGAGAGTTATCCTCCCTTCCCCATGGTTTTATTTCATTTTCTCTTAGGGATTCACTGCTGAGATGTTTCTTTGGTTTTTTAGGAGTTATGGGATATGTTTTTTCAACACTTTGACGTGGTATAGGTTGATCCATGAGTTTTTGAGCACTTTTAGTTTGTGGGCAGTTTCTTCTCCGCCCAGCGGCACACAACGAGATCAAAAAGCTTCTTTGAGTTAAGGGATCCTCATTATCACCCTTTTTACATGATAAGTGTGGGATATTCATGATTTTTGTTACCTTTAGGTGGATATTAAGGGTCTTCATAATCATATAATTAATAGGCATGTCTAAAATTGATGGGTGTGGAGAGTTATTGCATGATTTATTACTTTGATATATGTTGTTGATGTTATTAGGCATGTCTGTTGCTAATTATGAAAATAATTGGGAGCCTCTTTTTCATTGTAGTTGTTATGCTATGATGACCCTTTCTATGTTTTTGTGTTAGCGCACCCTAAATAAAAGACTAAGGAACATATATTTGGCTAATAATTGGTTTCCTCAGGATTCTAGTTTGTGTGATAATACCCATGCTAAGATAAAGAAGTGATGTGATAAAGCCACTGAATAAATGTGAAGTTGAGATGTGTCAATGTTTTGTGTGGTTGTGCTTATTATGATGCTTTGTGTGGTTTGAGTTTTTGGGCGGTGATGTTAGTGAATGACTGGGTTGTGCAGTATGCGAGGTAGTGGCATGGTGGTTGGTTGGCATGGATGTGATGTGGGCAGTTGTGTGATGTAGTGCGATGAGTTTATGGTGTGATGAGGTTATGACATAGTGGTTGTGGCATAATGGTTGTGGTGTGTAGTGGTTGTGGTTGTGTAATGGGTGAGATGTGTGGTTTTTTTGGTGATATGGCTTGGGCAATGTGACACGACGATGATGGTGGATGTGTGGTGTCGTGATAGTGGTTATATGAGTTGGGATTATTGTTGTGTGGCATGGTTGAGTTAGTTGTCTAGTTATCCATGGATTAAATGATTATGCTAAATTCATAAATGAATGGGTTAATAATTGAATATAATTTAATGGAAGTTGATGTGTAGTAAATGGTTCAATGAACAAACATGGTGAAATTGGTAAGATAAAAGTGGAAAATGTTGTGTGTCTTGTGTGGCGGTTGTGTGGTGTGTTGCATATAGTGGTGGAAATAGTCGTGATAGTTGATTTATGGTATGTGGTTGTGATGTGGTGTGTGATAATGTTGTTTATGTGAACCATTATGTTGGGTATTGTGTGATATCTCCATATCATGTATATTTATGTTATTTTATATATTCCCCACATGAGTTGGATAACCCTTCCAACGCTCAGAGGTGCAGAGTTCCAGATGTTTTCCCCAACATCCAGAATGGTTGTGATTGTCATGACCCATCCCAATGGGGCCCATGTCATGACTCCCTAATCCCACATCCAATAGGCCAGGGGCTGGTAACTAGCACCAAGTAGGCATATCACTAATATGGGAGACATTGACTATGTACCTGTATGTACACACACATCTCCAACCCCACAACATGATAAAATGTAAAAACCACTAAGTAAACAATGCATGCACACCACTATATCCCACAACCAGAGTATGATGAAAAGTAATGTAAAGTAAATAGGTCTAGAATACAAGCCCACCAAGAAGAGTCTGTAACCACAAGTCCAACCTATAATAAAAAGGTATCGGGACTGCTATCTATAGTCGTAGGAACACACCTCAGTTTGTCCGATATCACAAAGCGTTGTCTGGCCCTGGTATGCCTAGGACTTTGTCAAAAAGTCGATCATCTTCACAAGACATGACATGTGTGGGCAAAGACTGTGCAGGTGTGAGTATAAAAATACTCAGTAGAACACCCCAAAACCACAAAGCAATACAACAAAGGAAAGACATAGTCATCTATACACAAGTATATGTCTACAACACATATAACAAGAATATCCAGATATACTCAACCAAGATACACAGTCTAGAGGTAAGTCTCAACCACTGTATACCAACCCTATGAATTCATCATGAAGATTCCATGAAGCACTCATTAGGAATAATACACTCTTGAGTTCAATAACACTGATGACGTTCATCTGAGAGGTAATACTCGTTGGGTCTCACCACGAGATAGATTTACTGATAGATCTAAAGAGAGATACAATACAACATATGAGGATCACAACTAGGGCCATGGGGTGATATCAACAACTCAATTTGGATTAACCCGCCAAGTAGAGGATCAACGCCCACGTAGTGTTTGCACGTCGATACCAATAACTCCACCTAGGGCATGAAGAATGAATTGAAGATCCTGTTCTAGGCCTCTTGGGGGATTCCAAAAACTATATCTAGGAAGTCATTCTGAAGGGATATTCATCCTAGGAGTAGGAAACGATTCGTACCAACCTTTAGGGAAATGATAAAGGGAAAAAATCCTAATAAAACTTATCTAAGATACAGAGGAAAAGAGAGTAAAGCTATGTAGAAAGGTTTACATGGCATGTAGTAGGGTCACATACAATGTCCCTTGACCCTAGGTACTACCTGTGTATAATGGATCGTGTCATTCCAAACCGTGTCATCTAGAAGATGGGTACACGGTGTGTAGGAGGAATCACACATTGTGTCCTTCCATTCAGGGTATGCCTGTGTACTCTGGTCATGTGCCAGTACACAGTGTCAACCCATGTAACGTTTCCCATGTGCTGGTACATGGGGTAATCCATGTAACTAGTTCAGGCCATGTCGTGTGGGGGAGCACACATCGTGTAGACACCCAGTGTACTTCACCCCATGTTCATCTACTTCCCATATACATGCCAAGTGGTCCAATAATGAACACACAACATGTAGTCGGAACTAAACATCATGTGTATTGGGTTTTTCTAGAACCCATTTTTTTCCTCCTGCCCAGCTTGGCCAATCCCCCAGGTTCTACTTTGGTGTTCGGTTTTCCTTAAAACTCAAGATCAAAGGTCATTCGGTCACTCTAGAAACGAATCAATAGGTTTCGAACCCTAAAATGTCTCAGAAAACATGATCGTAGGCATTATTCGTTGTTGTTGAATATGGCATCCCGCCTTTTTAATACATAACTTTTCATTACATTTTACAAACAGAGGATCTTTAAAGTCTAGTGTCTTGGAAACCAGGAACAATAAAACTTGAATACAATATAAAAAATTCTTATAAACCACTTGTAGGGATTCGTCATAGGTTAACCCTACGTAAAAATACTGCATCTCATATCCTGGAGACATACATCAAAGGAAAGGGTGAGTAGAATGCCTAGTAATTCTAAACGATGGAATCGGTGTACTTGTGATATCAATAAGAACTTGAATAACAACATAAAGACATGAGCAATAGAAGTATATGCATATCATAATGAAAAGAACTTGGAACATAACTTGAATATGTGGCTTAAACATTTCATTTATACATTCATGAACATATCACCAAGGTCCATCCCCAAGGTGTCATAAAAATTACTAAGGTTATTCACCAAGGTATCGTGAAACTTGTCATCTCTAGAGATTAATTCTTTACCCAATGCATTGGAGAGCTATCAGGGCGCACCCTTAATATGTCTTTACTTACATGTGATCCACATAGATCATAATCAAACATTTCATAGATAACCCATAGAGAATAAAAGAAATGGGTTTCATTTCAAAATCATGACGTTTTAAAGAGTACTTGAAAATGAGATTGTTATGCCTTTTATAACCCAAGGAAGGGATTGAGGGTTACATATATGTCAATTACAAAATAAAATATATCATTTTTGTGAAACTATGAACACCCATAGAAACGAAATAGGTCTGGGTATTCACATATATAGAACAAGAGAATTTATTGAGAGAAAGAGATAGAATTTTGAGACAAAATTTCTACAGCATAATGGCTACATATCATGGTTTTAGAAAACATTGAAAAGAGAGAGGACAAGGGTCACCCAATCATAAATAATTCATAATACAATATGAGTACCGAATAAGATCACGATATGGATATTTGAATGACATACCACATGAAAAGGAAACATGATAGAAAAGAGTAGATGCAATTTCTTTTCCGAGAAATTTGGCATCCTAACGACATCACTTAAAAATTCAGAAAACCAATTGATGAGATAAGAAAGGTTCTCTAATCATTTGGACATAAAATGGAAAGTAAAAAGAACATATAAGAATATACCCTCAACATAAATAGATGGAAGATATAAGACACAACATAAAGGAAGTCATGACTTAAAAGAGGACGGTGAAAGAATCCCTTACCTTGAAGAGTAACTTCAAAAGCTTGATGTTCGGGACCTTGGGAGGCTTGAGGGAACCTTGGGAGGACTCATTGGGAGGTAAAGATACCAGAACTTTGTTGATGAGGATTTTGGAATGAAATGGAAAAGGGAATGACTTGGTATTTATAGGGGAAGTGAGGGAACAAAGCATTAATGGCCAAGGGACACCTCATCAGTGGTATTGGCAAAACCATGGGATTGCCCATGGTATTGGCCACTTAGGACACCTAATACCTTATCTTACTATTCATAAGTCGAATAGAATGATTACATAATTATTACACCCTTAATGATGTCATTAAACACCTGAAACTAAAAACTATATTTTCACTATTCACTGAAAATTCATTTTTTTCAGAAAATCCCCAAAAATTACCTTAACCTAATATCGATGATTGAAATTCAAAATTGAACTCCATTTTATAAAAATAATTTTCTAAATATTTTTAATTTAATTTTTAATTAAAAAACACCATTCACCCGAAAAAAACTAATAGTTGACCAATAATTTCTGAAACAGTTATTTACCTATTTTATTGAATCACATTACTTAATCAAGGTGTCTAAATTACATTAATACTTTCTTAAGTGAGGTTACTTAATCCATTTGATCACATTACTAATCCTAAGCGTAAAAGTACTATTCATACTTTACTATTCACCAAAAATTAAGTTGATCTTATTAGACTCTAGATTTCTTACTGAACACATTTGCAGAAGACCATTTTTTGAAAATCATTACACATCATTAATTATTTAAGTTTTACATAAATATTTTAAAATGTCTTTTTTTTTCAAAATTTATCAATATACATCCTATATTTATTCAAACATCCGAAAAATCACAAACTTCACTATAGGAAGAAATCAAAATTTTATTTATCTCAAAGGATTACAAAAAGTAGCTACAGTCTCGTTACATAGCCCCTTATAACCCCAACATAGGACCTAAGTGTAAGGTGTGCTAAGGTGAGAGAATCCGAGGGTGGCTCGACCAACATTTCTCCATTAGTGATTTCTATAATCTTGAACTTCTCTCGAAGGCGATTTCGTTCCAGCTTCACACAATGAAGTTCGGATTGGGTTTGGTTCAAAGCAAAGCCCAGTGGTGCTACCTCCTTCCCAAGTTCCATCAGATGGGCTTCGATCGGCCCGAGACTACTGGATGAGGCCATCGAATCACCTTTCTGTATTAATTAACCAAGATCACTTGTATCTAGTGACAACAATTAGAACATTTTAGTTTCCAATGGTCATATTGACCAATGATGATATAACAGTCGAAACCCAATGGTCTCATTTTAATTATACTCACTTCGTTAATTAAAGAATATAGTTTTGTTGAGTATAAACTAAAATAACACACAAAAATTCGGAAACAAAAATTCATTCAAAATTTCGGGTCGTTACATTCTTCCCCCATTAATAAATTTCGTCCCCAAAATTTTAACTCGTACCCTCATAAAAGAAAATGTGTGGGTTCTTATACCTTATAGAATCCTCTAGTTCCCACGTGGCTTCTTCATATTTGTGGTTCCTCCACAACACCTTAACATGGTGGGTAGTCTTGTTGCGTAGAACCTTGTCTCTATGATCCAAGATCTCCACCGACTACTTCTCATAAGAGAGGTCATGTTCCAATTGTACCACCTCTGGGTTTAGTACATGTGAAGGGTCGGGTATGTACTTCCTCAAGAGGGATACATGGAAGACATCATGAACTTGTGCTAGATTTGGAGGATGTGCAAGCCGATAGGCCACTGCTCCCACACGATCAAGGATTTCATAGGGGCCAATGTACCTAGGCCTGAGCTTCCCTTTCTTCCCAAACCTCATGACTCTCTTCCAAGGTGAAATTAGAAGAAAGACCTTGTCACCGACACCAAACTCCAAGTCCCTTCAACGGTTGTCGGCATAGCTCTTTTACTGACTCTGAGCATCCTTAATGTGTTGTTGGATGACATGAAATTTTTCTATCATCTCTTTCACAAGATCAGGACCAAGAAGCTTTCTCTCACCAGCTTCATCCCAACAAGTAGGAGTTCTACATCGCTTCTCATATAGAGCTTCATAGGGTTCCATTTGAATGCTCGAGTGGAAGTTGTTGTTGTAAGAGAAATCAACTAAAGGGATATGTTGATCCCATCCACCTTTAAATTCCATTGAGCATGTTCCCAGCATGTCCTCAAGTGTTTGAATAGTCCTTTCAGATTGGCCATTAGTTTGTGGATGATAGGACGTACTAAAATTCAATTCATTGCTCAGAGCATGTTGAAGACTTCTCTATAATTTTGATGTGAACCTTGGATCACGATCAGATATGATTGAAAGTGGAACTCCATGTAGCCTTACCACTTCCTTCATGTAAATCTTGGCAAGTTGATCAAGAGAGAAATCTTCCCGGATAGAGATAAAATGGCCAGTCTTGGTGAGATGGTCCACAATAACCCATATCACATTGTTTTCTTTAGAAGTTCTCGGAAGACCAGTGACAAAGTGCATAGTGATATTGTCCCACTTCCATGCTGGTATGAGTAGTGGTTACAATACCCCTTTAGGAATTTGTCGCTCTGCCTTCACTTGCTGATATACTAGGCACCTTGTAGTGTAGTTAGCAATCTCTCTTTTCATATTATCCCACAAAAAATGATCACAAAAGCCCCTATACATTTTTGTGCTTCCAGGATGTATAGAGAAAGTATAACTATGAGATTTATCCATCAGATCCTTCTTTATTTCTGGAATAGATGGAACACATAGTCTTGTATGAAATTTCAGTACACCTTCTTGATCAATATTGAACTCAGGAAAATTCCCATCCTTTATAGCCTCAAAATTTTTCTGCAACAAAGGATCTTCTTTCTGTGATTTCTTGATCTTCTCTAGTAATGATGGTTGAGAAATTATTTGGGTTAGGGTTGATGATGTCCCTTCCCTTATAATTCCTATGTCCAACTTTACTAGGTCATTGATCAATGGATCTCTTTGAATCCGCATCATGGAAAGAACAACTGGGTCTTTCCTGCTCAATGCATCATCAACTTTGTTTGCTCTTCCAAGATGATAATGAATTGAACAATCATAGTCTTTAAGAATTTCCAACCATCTCCTTTGTCTCATGTTCAATTCCTTTTGTGTGAAAATATAATTCAAACTTTGATGGTCTGTGTATATATTACATTTCTCCCCATAAAGATAGTGCCTCCATATATTCAGAGAAAAACGACTGCAGGCAGCTCCATATCATGCGTAGGATAATTCTACTCATGAATATTCAACTGTCGAGATGCATAAGCAATGACCTTGTCATTTTGTATGAGGACACACCCAATCCCTTTTAGATATGTATCACTAAAAATAACAAATCCTTCTCCACATGAGGGTAGAGTTAACACGGCTGCAGTAACCAATCTCTTCTTCAGCTCTTGGAAACTTTCCTCACACTCCTTTTTCCAGATGAACTTGACCCATTTTCGAGTTAACTTGGTTAATGGATTAGAAATTCGTGAAAAGTTTTTCACAAACCTCCTATAATATCTTGCTAATCCAAGAAAACCATTAATCTCAGTTATTGTTGTAGGTTGAGGCCACTCCTCTACAACTTTTGTCTTTGTAGGGTCAATTGTGATTACTTCATTGGTTACAATGTTCCCCAATAAAGAAACTTGTTGTAACCAAAATTCACATTTTCTGAACTTCCCAAAAGCCTCTCCTTCCACAGGGTTTGCAAAATATCCCTTAGATGATCTTCATTCTCCTCGTGACTTTTGGAACATATCAGAATATCATCAATAAAAACTACCACAAAGTTATCAAGGTAGTCCTTAAAGACTCTATTCATCAGATCCATAAAAATAGAAGGTGCATTAGTCAGCCCGAAGGGCATAACAAAAAACTCATAATGCCTATATCTTGATCGGAAGGCAGTTTTTGGAATATCTTCTTTCTTCACCTTCAATTGATGATAACCAGATCGAAGATCAATATTAGAGAAGAATTGAGCCCCACAAAGTTGGTCAAATAAGCCATCAATTCTTGGAAGAGGGTATTTTTTCTTTACTGTGATCCCGTTCAGTTCTCTATAATCAATGCATAGCCGCATCGATCCATCATTCTTCTTCACAAAGAGAATAGGTGCTCCCTAAGGAGACACACTTGGTCGGATAAACCCCTTCTTCAAAAGATCTTGGAGTTGTTTCTTTAATTCCTCCAGCTCTACATTTTCCATCCCATACAGGGTCTTTAATATCGGATGAGATCCAGGTACGAGTTCAATGGATAAGTCTACCTCCCTTTCTGGGGGAGGTCTAGGCAACTCCTTCAGAAATACATCAACGCATTCCTAGATGATGGGGACATTTTCTATCATCAAACTCTCATCTCCTTCTTCTTCTTCACCGATCAACTCCATAAAGAAGGATATAGGGGGTTCTTTTAGACAAAAATGAGGTTGAGATATCTCTCCTTAGAAGATAACTGTAGGTTTTCCATTCAAGACTAATGATATTTTCTTGCTTCTGTAATTGATCTTAGCATTATACTTTGAGAGCCATTCTATCGCTAGTATAATGTCGAATTCCAGCATGAGAATGACTACTAGATTTGCGATAATATTGTGCTCACTAAAGTAAATACTAGAGTTTCTAAACACTGACAATGCTTGGATAGTACCACCAGGAGTCTTGACAGATAACTCTACTTTTATAAAATCGGGGGTTGATTCTAAATTCTATACAAACTTGGAGGAGATAAAGGAATGCGTAGAACCAGAATAAAACAAAGTACTTGCTATCATTGAGAGGAAAATAAGAGTACCTACTACCACATCATTCAGAGCTTCAATTTCAGCTGTCATGATAGCAAAAGCACGACCTTGATCCCTTGGCCTTTGCTGAGGCTGATGGCAGTTCCCCTCCACTGCCCTCGGATTTGGACAGTGATTGGAAAAGTGCCCACATTGTCCACACTTGAAGCACTGGACATCAGGTAGGGCCTGCACCATCTTCCCCTTATCATTTTTGTTTGGAAGTTGAGGTTTCACCTCACCATGAAAATTCTTCACAATGTGGCCATCTCTGCCACACTTGTAGCACTTCCCACTCCCGAGCAGGCAGTTCCCCGAATGCTTCTTCCCACATTTATTACATGTGGGAAGTTGCACTTACTTTCCTCCTCTTACCTAATCAAAATTCCTCCCTAAGTTGGGATCCATCGATCTCTTCTTGTCATTGGATTTATGAGACCACTGCGTCTCACCAAACTCTATCTCGACTTTCATCGCACTCAGCATGATCTCCTCGTAGCTATCATAGTCTCGGTTGGCCAGATTCTTCCACATATGAGGTCTCAGTCCACCGAAGAATCTATCAACCTTACCATTTGGATCCATGAAAAAGCTAGAGGTATATCGTGAAAGCCTTGTGAAGTTCATCTTGTAGCTTCCCACAGATTCATTCTTTTTCTACTTCAGCTCTAGAAACTCCTTCTCCATTCTTATTCTCAGGGAACGTGGGAAATACTTACTGAAAAAGATCCCTCTGAACTCTTCCCACTCCATAGCTTCAACTTCCACTCTTTTCCTCATGTTTTTGATCAGTTCCCACCACTGATCATCTTCTCCATCTAAGCAATAGACAGCCGAGGTGACCTTCTCTTTCTCTGAACAACGTAGCACAGAAAATATCTTCTCTATAGAGCTGATCCATTGTTTATCAATCAATGGGTCAGTCGATCCACTGAAGGTTGGTGGTCATTAGCGCATAAAGGACTCAACAGATGTACATAGGGGTAAAACCCGAAAATTTTCCTATATTTAAACTTTTCTATAGGGTTCTTCCTAAAGTTTTCATAGCCTAATTTACATAAATAACTAAACCTTCCTTTAATACCAACTATGGCATCCCGCCTTTTTAATACATAACTTTTCATTACATTTTACAAACAGAGGATCTTTAAAGTCTAGTGTCTTGGAAATCAGGAATAATAAAACTTGAATACAACATAAAACATTATTCTAAACCACTTTTAGGGATTTATCATAGGTTCATCCTACGTACAACTACTGCATCTCATATCCTAGAGACATACATCAAAGGAAAGGGTGAGCAGAAGGCCCAGTAAGGGTAAACAAGGGAATCAATGTACTTGTGATATCAATAAGAACTTGAATAACAACATAAAGACATGAGCAATATAAGTATAGACATATCATAATGAAAAGAACTTGGAACATAATTTGAATATGTGGCTTCAACATTTCATTTAGACATTCATGAACATATCACCAAGGTCCATCCCAAAGGTGTCATAAAAACCACCAAGGTTATTCACCAAGGTATCGTGAAACTTGTCATATCTAGAGATTAATTCTTTACCCAATGCATTGGAGCGCTATCAAGGAGCACCCTTAATATGTATTTACTTACATTTGAGCCACATAGATCATAATTAAACATTTCATAAATAACCCATAGAGAATAAAATAAATGAGTTTCATTTCAAAATCATGACATTTTAAAGAGTACTTGAAAATGAGATTGTTATATCTTTTATAACCCAGGGAAGGGAGTGAGGGTTACATGTATGTCAATTCCAGAATCAAATATATCATTTTTTTGAAACTATGAACACCCATAGAAACGAAATAGGTCTGAGTATTCACATATATAGAACAAGAGAATTTCTTGAGAGAAAGAGAGAGGAATTTTGAGACGGAATTTCTCTAGCATAACGGCTACATATCATGGTTTTAGAAAACATTGAAAAGAGAGGGGAAAAGGGTCACCCACTCATAAATAATTCATAATACAGTATGGGTACTGAATAAGATCATGATATGGATATTTTAATGACATACCACACAAAAAAGAAACATAAAATAAAAGAGTAGATGTGATTTCTTTTACGAGAAATTCGACAGCCTAACGACGTCACTTAAAAATTCAGAAAACCAATTGATGACAGAAGAAAGGGTCTCTCATCATTTGGACATAAAATGGATATTAAAAAAAACATATAATAACATACCCTCAACATAAATATATGGAAAATATAAGACACAACATAAAGGAAGTCATGACTTAAAAGAGGAGGGTGAAAGAATCCCTTACCTTGAAGAGTAACTTCTAAAGCTTGATGTTTGAGACCTTGGGAGGATTAAGGGAACCTTGTAAGGACTCATTGGGAGGTAAAGATACCAGAAATTAGTTTATTAGGATTTTGGAATAAAATGGATGAGGGAATGGCTTGGTATTTATAGGGGAAGTGAGGGAACAAAGAATTAATGGCCAAGGGACACCTCATCGGTGGTATTGGCAAAACCATGGGCTTGCCCATGGTATTTTCCCATGGTATTAGCCACTTGGGACACCTCATACCTTATATTACTATTAATAATTCTACTAGAATGATTACATAATTATTACATCCTTAATGATGTCATTAAACACCCGACACTAAAAACTGTATTTTCACTATTCACCAAAAATTCATTTTTTTCAGAAAAATCCCCCAAAACCACCTTAACCTAATATCGATGATCTGAATTCAAAAATGAACTCCATTTTATAAAAATAATTTTCTAAGTATTTTTAATTTATTTTTTAATTAAAAAACACTATTCACCCGAAAAAAACTAATACTTGACTAATAATTTCTGAAATAGTTATTTACCTATTTTATTGAATCACATTACTTAATCAAGGTGTCTAAATTATATTAATACTTTCTTAAGTGAGGTTACTTAATCCATTTGATCACATTACTAATCCTAAGCATAAAATTACTATTCATAATTTACTATTCACCAAAAATTAAGTTGATCTTATTAGACTCTAAATTTCTTACTGAACACATTTGAAGAAGACCATTTTTTGAAAATCATTACACATCATTAATTATTTAAGGTTTACATAAATATTTTAAAATATCCTTTTTTTTCAAAATTCATAAATATATATCCTATATTTATTAGAATATCTGAAAAATCACAAACTTCACCATAGGAAGAAATCACAATTTTATTTATCTCAAAGGATTACACAAAGTAGCTATGGTCTCATTACATAGCCCCTTATAACCCCAGCATAGGACCTAAGTGTAAGGTGTGCTAAGGTGAGAGAATTCGAGGGTGGCTCGACCAACATTGCCCGAGTAGTGATTTATATAAGCTTGAACTTATCCCGATGGCGATTCCGTTCCAGCTTCTCACGATGAAGTTCAGCTTGGGTTTGGTCCAGAGCAAAGCCCAGTGGTGCTACCTCCTTCCCAAGTTCCGTCAGATGGGCTTCGATCGGCCCGATACTACTAGATGAGGCCATTAAATCTTCTTTCTGTATTAATTAACCAAGATCACTTGTATTTAGAGACAACAATCGCAACATTTTAGTTTCCAACGGTCATATTGACCAATGGTCATATAACAGTCGAAACCCAACGGTCTCATTTTAATTATACTCACTTCGTTAATTAAAGAATATAGTTTTTTTGAGTATAAACTAAAACAACACACAAAAATTAGGAAACAAAAATTCATTCAAAATTTCTGGTCGTTACATTGAAGAATGCAGATTCGACACCCACCATCGTTTAATCCACCATTGTTCCCACCACTGCACCTTTGTCGAGTCATCCCGATGCCATATCTCTAGTTTTAGATTGTTGTGCTAAGAATCTAAGGCACAATGATCAATTATTCAAAGTTTGGGGGAATAATGAAGAACACATGTCAAGAATGCTAGAAATCGGGGGAGAAAATTGCACAAGGAACAATACTTAGGAATTAACCTTGGCTTTTGTTCATTCTGACCTCAATTTGTTCCTGTGAGAATGATAAACGAATCAAGTAATAAATCTCTAGGAGAAAATCCCGATAAACCCGCAAATATCATCCTATCTCGCATATACAATCGATCCATAGGATAATCTATTTGTGGATTAGTCCACGTTCATCATAAGAATCAAGAATAGGAAAGAAGAATCGAAATAACGCATCCTACCTGGATTTTTGGATCGCCCGCTGACAAAAATCGGTCGTCGCGTCATCGTCATTGGTGAGATCCGTCAAGAACGGTGTTTGTCGATCTTTGATCCAAGGTTTTGTTATCACCTGCTCAAGATGATTCTCTAAAGGTTCCTCCTAGAATCTCTAGAGAATTCCAGGGTTATGAAACTAACCCCGAATCTCTTCCAAATGGATTATTTAAAAGCAACCCTGTCGCTACGTCATTGCGTTGATGAAATAAATTTAAATAAATTTCCTCAAATTTATTTTATTCATTTAATATGCCTATGAAAAATTTCCACAATTGATCCGTACTGACCAATGTTCGGTTGTTCTTAGGGTAAATCCACTGTTATAAATGCAACAGTGTCCTTGGATTTATGATCCGAAAACCCATTTAGAAGTTATTTCACTTTTTTAGAAAAACTGCGCATGCGTGCTATTTAATATTTTAATATTTTCCAAAAAATTGTTCTGGGCACACCAGGCCTCAGAATCACATACCTTCTTAGTAAATGGTCTAAAATTTAATTCATATAATATTTAAAAATAATACACAAAAAATACAGAAAATTACATTCTCTCCACCTTGGGGCTTTGCGTCCCCGAAAATCCAAAACAAAAGTTACTAAAAAATATGTGAATAATGAGCTTGAATCTGAGCCTCCCACTCCCAAGTGATCTCCTAGAGATTCTCATGCTTCCACCAAACACACACTAAAGGAATCGATCACCCATAAAAGATCCTCTCCAGCTGATCCTTGATCTCTACTGGGTACTCAGCAAAAGTTTCCCCATCCTCGATGTCCAGCTCTCCCTAGTAGATGATGTGTGATGGGTCATGCACATACCTCCTTAGCTGCAACATGTGGAAGACGTCGTGTACCTGGTCTAACTGTGGGAGAAGAGCTAAGTGGTATGCTACCTCTCTAACTCTACATAGTATCTTAAAAGGGACAATAAACCTCAGAGACAACTTTCCACCCTGTCTAAATCTTTGTTATCCACATCGAGGTGAAACCCAAAGGAACAAATAGTCTCATTTATTGAAATCCAAAGGCCATTGTTGCCTATAAAAATAATAATTATGATGGATCTTTACATTCCTCATCTAATCCTAGATGACCTGTACCTTCTTGATAGTAGCTCGCACCAACTCCAAGCCCGTGATTGCTGACTCTCCTGGGTCAGTCCAGTAAAATGGTGACCGGCAGGGTCACCCGTACAAAGCCTCTAATAATTTCATACCAATGGTGGAATGGTAGTTGTATACAAACTCCACTAGTGGTAGGTGATCCTCCCAACTATGGTCTATGTCTAACACGCAAGCTTGCAACATGTCCTCTAGAACTTGAATGATCTGCTTTGTCAGACCATCTGTTTGTGGGTGAAACGCTGTGCTCAAGCATAACTGGGTCCTAAACACCGTATGCAATTCCTTTCACAACTGGGATGTAAAGTGAGCATCAAAATCTAAAACAATCATTGATGGAACTCCATGGAGTCAAATGATCTCCTACAAATAGATGCATCCCAATATCTGTATTGAACTCTGATCTTGGATATCTAATAAGTGTGCTAACTTGGTGAGTCATTCAACGATCGCCCAAATGGAATCGTGTCCCCTGGATGTATGTGGTAAACCCATCATGAAGTCCATAGATATCCCATCCCACTTACATTACTACATCTCAAGGGGTTGAACTAACCCTAATGGAACCTGGTGCTCATCCTTCACTTATTGACAAGTAAGGAAATGAAAAAAAACTCTGCCACTCTCTTCTTCATCATTGGCCACCAAAACTAACGTTGGAGGACCTGGTACATTTTCAACACATCTAGATGTACCGCCAAAGGGGACGTATGGAACTCCATCAAAAAATCCTCTGACAACATCACTAAAACTACTATTTGTCCTCTAAAAAGAATGTTGTGCTTCCCACCTTTTGAATATCCATCAGGAGAATTCCCTATGGATATCTGAGCACGTAGAGTCTCGCAGTTAATATCTCCAAGCTATACCTCCATGACTCACTGTAAGAGTGGAGGGGTAACAATAATTGATTGGAGGTAAGGTGATCCATCTCTATCCACTAAAGATAACTAAAATGAGGCCAACTGCTCTAATGTCTCATTTAAAAACTGTGAACTAGATATCATGCTGAGAGAATCTACAACCATGTTCCCCTTCCTAGGAGTATAGACAACCTCAAAGTCATAGTTCTGTAGGAACTCTATCCATCGCATATGTCTCAAGTTTATATCCTTCTGAGATAAGATATACTTGATACTCTTGTGATCAGAGTATAAGATAAACCACTTACCCATCAAGTAGTGTCGCCACATATTCAATGTGAAGACTACCGCTGCTAAATCAAGATCATGGGTCATGTAGTTATGCTCATGTGGCCTCAACTAGCGTGAACCATAGGCAATCACCACTCACCTCTACATCAGGACACAACCAAGCCCAGTTCCTGATCTATTGCATAACACTACGTTATTGACACCCTCCTCCAGCAATCTCAATATTGGAGTGCTCATCAAACTTTGCCTCAGCTACTAAAAATCCTGCTGGCACTTCTCTGTCCACACGAAAGGCTTACCCTTTCAAGTCAAAGATGTCATAGGTGTTGATATCCTGGAGAAATCAGGTATGAATCTCCAATAATAGTCTGCTAACTGAAGGAAGATCCGCACCTCTGTCATGCTCTTGGGTGGCTCCCATGCTAACACTGCCTCGACCTTAGCTGAGTCCACTTCCACTCCATCTGATGAGATAATATGTCCCAAAAAGTGGACCGCCTGAATCTAGAACTGACACTTTGATAGTTTCCCATAAATCTGGTGCTCTTGGAGTACGTCAAGAACTATCCTTAAGTGTCTCACATGTTCCTCCTCAGACACCGAGTACACAAGGATATCATCGATGGAGACTTCCACGAACCAGTATAAGTAAGGTTGAATGATCTGGTTCACGAGTCCCATGAACACTACTGGGGTGTTCATCATTCCAAATGGAATCACCATGTACTCATAATGATCGTAATGAAATCTAAAGTTCGTATTCGGTATATCCTCATCCTGTACTCGCAGCTAGTGATAGTCTGATCTGAGGCCAGCTTTCGAGAACTATCACACCCCTTTCAACTAATCAAAGAGGTCATCAATTCTCAGTAGTGGATACTTTTTCCCCATGGTCAACTATTTCAATCACCTATAGTCAAAACACAACCTCAATCTCCCATTTTCCTTTTTGGAAAACAAAACTGGGGATACCCAGGGTGAAACACTGGGTCTCACGAAGCTCTTCCTCTGCAAGTACTCCAACTGCACCCTCAACTTGCGAAGCTCTACGAGATCCATCCAATACACTGGTGCAGATATCGGTGCCATATCAGGATGTAAATCAATGTATAAGTCTATCTCTTGGTAGGGAGGTAATCCTGTAACATCTTTAGGAAATGCGTCCTTGTACTCTGCCACTACTTCAGGAAACTGTAAACTCATAAATTTGGCTGCACCGAGGGTCAGGCTAGCCGACTGATGAGTAATCAGCTACAACCTCCTATGCATGAGTCTATTATACACTTTCTGTGTTTCCTTTTCATTGAAAAAGTTAAACCTCATTCCATCACTATGGATACACCACACCCTTTTCCTAAAACAATCAACATGGGCATGAACTATAGATAACCAATCCATACCAAGAATGATGTCGTAAGGGCTCAACGCTGCCAACAAGAGGTTCCAAATGAAAATCATGCCTCTAAGGTCCAGTTCACATTATTGGCACAAGTGTGTGATCACTAAGTCTCCTATAGTAGGTGTCTCCAAGCGTAAGGGTCGAGTCAACAATTCAATCAGAATCTCTAGGTCTCAAATAAGATATGTGGTGAGAAAGGAATGACTAACACATGTGTCTATCAGTACTACAACTAAAGTAAAAAAGATGAAGATCATACCTAGAATCATTCCTAGATCCCTCGGGTCATAAGCCTCAACCGCATGCAGCTATCCCCTCCCCTATCCTCCAGCTCCCTGAGCTTGGCGTGGATCACCTGGGGGTAGGGGTGGTAAAAAGTTGAAACATCGGCCAACTCCTACTACTCTCCTAGATCCTATGCCATGTTTTCCACCCTATGGATCTGCCTGCTCATGTCGTTGTCTCTACCTTAGTGGTCCATCCACAATCTCCTTGTTATCATTATAGTGGGTTGGACAATCTCGAGCGAGATGTCCCCTACCGTCACACGAATAACACCACCTCTCTCTAGGATGATTGGACACACCATGTGAGCACTGAACTACATATCCTCTATCATGGTACCTCCTCTTGAAACATCTCCCATGTCCAAGTCCTTGGGACTGACGTTGGACCCCTACTGTAGAGGTCTCTGCTCTTTCTCATCCACTACTGACTATCACTGGTTGTATCTGCTTATCCAAGAAGCTTTCAACCACCAAAACCCGCTCAAGCACCCAAAACATGTCAGAATGCACAGAGGGATAATTCTATCTCAGATGTCTATACATAGACCTTGCTTGAAGGTCTGAGCCCTGAATTACTAATCTTTAACCATATCCATCGAGTACCTAGAAAGGTTGGTAAACCTTGATGAATAATTAGCCATTGTCATGCTACCCTGCTAGAGATGAAGAATCTCTTGTATACACAAAAATCTCAGCATAACTGGTAAGAACTTCTCTCTGAAGAGGCTCTTGAACTCTGTCTATGAAAGAGTCGCCTCATCATGGGTCTGAATATCTAGACTCCACCATTGTCCTGCTGAGCTATGTAGAAAGCTTTCCGCCAGGATCACCATCTAATCTGTTGGTGTCCTGACTAGATGGAAAACTCAGGTCACCGCCTCAAGTTAGTCTTTAGATACCTATGGGTTGGGCTCACCTCGGAACCTGAGGGGTCTCTATCGCTGGAACTTGTGAGGCATGCTCAGCTTGCGCTTCTCATCCGCTAGTACTGTGGGTACTATGTTCTTCTCTACAAGTGACAATATAGATGGTGCACCACTTGGAGGTAACATTTGAGGAACTGGTTCCTATATTAAAGCCTCATCACTAAGGGGGTCATCCTCATGATAGAGCTACTAAATCATAGATGGTATGCATTGAAGAGGAATCCTAAAATAAAACAAGATGTACCATAGTCAATGAGTATATCTAGAGAGATAACTCAATAAGGACATGGAAACCACAACCCATTCCTATATGATGCATGTACTATTTTTCCCCTGTAACCAGTGTTTTCATGTACTGAGTTGAAAAATAGGTTATAAGAGTCCTAATGTATGGATATGTCAATCATTTCACCAACAATGGAGTCCCTAGCCTGAAATCCAAACTTGGAACACTTAACATTGTTGCCCTAAACCAATCTCAAAGACTCTCAGTCCTAAGGTAGAACCAACCACCATCTGATACCACTCTATCATGACCCATCCTAGTGGGTCTTGTGCCACGACTCCCTAAGCCTGCCTACAATAGGTCATGGGCTAGTGACTAGCACCGTGTAGGCATATCACTAACACGAGAGTCATTTTCTATGTACCTGTATGCACGCACACATCTCCAAGCTCACAAAATGCTGAAATGTAAAAACCACTAAGTAAACAATGCATGCACACCACTATATCCCACAACCAGAGTACGGTGAAAAATAAAGTAAAGTAAACAGGTACAGAATACAAGATCACTAAGAAGTTTCTATAACCACAAGTCCAACCTATAATAAAAAGGTACCAGGACTTCTGTTTACAGCCGCAGGAACACACCTCGGTCTGTCTGGTCTTACAAAGCACCATCTGGTCCTATTCTTCTTAGGAATCCGTCAAAAGGTTGATCATTTACACAAGACACGACATGTGAAAGCAAATCCTGTGTAGGGGTGATTATAATGATACTCAGTAGGACACCCCAAAACCATAAAGAAATACAACGAAGTAAAGATACAGTGAACTCTATACAAGAATAATTCTACAACACATATAACAAGAATATCCAGATATACTCAACCAATACACACAGTCTGAGATAAGTCACAACCACTACATACCAACCCTAGGAATTCAGCTCGAAGATTCCACGAAACACTCATTTGGGAGAACACACTCCTAGATCCAATAGCACTGATAAAATCTGTCTGAGAGGTACTGCTCGTTGGGTCTCTCCATGAGAGAGATACGCTGATAGATTTGAAGAGAGATGCAATACAATAGATGAGGATCACATCCAAGGCCATGATATGATACCAACAACTCAATCTAAATTAACCTGCTAATTATAGGATCAATGTTCATGTAGTGTTGGTCACGTTGATACCGATATCTCCATATAGGGAACGAATAATGAATAGAGGATCCTACTCCGAGACTCTCAGGGGATTCCAAAAACTCTATCTAGGAAGTCTTGCAAAAGGTATTTCTTTCCTTGGAGTAGGAAACGATTCATACCGAGCTTTAGGAAAACAATAATGTGAACGAACCCTAACAAAACTTGTCTAAGATATGGAGGACAAGAGAATAAAGCAATGTAGAAAGGGGTACACAGTGTGTAGTAGGGTCACACGTCGTGTACCTTGATACCAGGTACTGCCTGTGTACAATGGACCATGTCATTACAAACCGTGTCATGTAGAAGATGGGTACACGACGTGTAGGATTAATCACATGTCGTGTCCTTCTATCTGGAGTCCGCCCATGTACTCTGGTCGTGTTCTAGTACACAGTTTCAACCCATGTAACCTTTCCCATGTGCCAGTACACGTGGTAATTCGTGTAACTGGTTTAGGCCATGCTATGTGGGGGAGTACATTCCATGTAGGCAACCTATGTACTCCGCCCCATGTCTGTGTACTTCCCATGTACACGCTGAGTAGTCCAACGATGAACACACATCATGTAGATGGAACTACATGTTGTGTGTATCAGGTTTTTACAGAACCTATCTTCTTCCCCCCACTCACCTCGTCTGATCACCTGGGTTTTACTTTGGTGCTTGGTTTACCTCGAAACTCAAGATCAAAGGTTTCCCGATCACTCTAACACCAAATTGACGAAATTCAGGCCCTCAAATGTCTCAAAAAACTTGATTGTAGGAATTATTCATCATTTATAAAGAATGAAGATTCAATACCCATTTTCATTCGATCCACCTCCATTCCCACCGTCGCACCTCTATCGAGTCATCCCAATGTCGGATCTCCAATTTCAGATCATTGTTCCAAGAATCAAAGGTGCAATGATTGATTATTAAAAGTTTGAGGGAATAACAAAGAACACATTTCAAGAATGCCAAAAATCAGGGGAGAAAAATGCACAAGGAACAATCCCAAGGAACAAACCTCAACTATTGTTCATTCCAGCCTCGATCCGTTCTCGTGAGAATGATAAAGGAATCAAGCAATCAATCTCTAAGAACAAATCCTGATAAACCCCACAAATATCATCCCATCCTGCATATACGATTGATCTGTAGGCTAATCTATTCATGTATTAGTCCATGTTCATCATAGGAATCAAGAATGGGAAAAAATAATCGAAATAATGCATCCTACCTATATTTTTAGATCACTCACTGAAAAAATCAGTTGTCGCGTCGTCGTCATTGGAAAGATCCACCGAGAATGGCATTCGTCGATTTTTGATCTAAGGTTTTGTCATTGCCTTCTTGAGAGGATTCTATAGAGGTTCCTCATAGCGTCTCTAGAGAATTCCAGGGTTATGAAACTAACCCTGGATCTCTTCCAAAGGGATTATTTAAAAGCAACCCTATCGTTGCGTCATTGCGTCGATGAAATAAATTAAAATAAATTTCCTCTAATTTATTTTATTCATTTAAAAATCCCATGATGAATTTCCACAATCGACCCACACTGACCAATGTTAGGTCATTCTTAGGATAAAGCCATTGTTTTGAATGCAACTATGTCCTCAAATTTTGGATTCGGGCACCCGTTAAGAAGTTATTAATTTTTTTTAGGAAAACTGAATGCATTTTCTATTTAATATTTTCCAAACAATTGTTCCAGGAACACCGGGTCTCAGAACCGCATACCGTCTCAGTGAATGGTCTCGAATTTAATCTATATAATATTTAAAAATAATACATAGAAAAGGAAATTACAGTGATATAGATGGATGACTACCCCCTCTCCCCCACTCTTCCTTAAATAGTGATGTATATCTTAGATGTCTTCCGCCGAGATGTGATGTGTTGGCCCAGGTGTTTGTGGGTGAGACGTGATGTGGTGTGATTAGATATATGGTGGGGTCATGCATGGTAGGATAAGGGAACAAGGTTGATGTCCTTCATGTTCATGATACCCTACTGCTGTAGTTCTAGTTGTGACGTCATGTGTGGCCCATGTGTCTGCGGGTCGGATGTGTCATGATGTGATGTGATATGATATGTGTGGAAGGGATGAGAGCATAATACATTCAAAGTTGGGGCATGAGAGCATAAAATCAGTGGGGAAGAGGCATCAAGGTGCCTTACTTTGTTATAATCTTGATGTTATATTATTATATTGGATGTATGGTTTTATGAGTGAGCCATGGTGAGTTTGGGTTTTGTTAGATGACCCACATAAGTGTTAATGGGGTTCTATTATTTTTTCACTATCTTATTAACATGATCTTTTTATATATTCACTTTAGGCCTTCGTTATGTCCCTACTAAGTATACCTATTATGCTCACCCTTTGTATATAAACTATTTTTAGGTTTCTAGGAGGACTTTGGGGACTGATCTGGGCATTACTAGCTGGGTTGGAGTTATTGTTGAGTTACTTCCATAGAATTTTCTTTTTGGTATTTACTTTGGAGAATTTGATATGTGTCAGTTTTATTTATTCATGCATTTTGAGATGGTTTTTGGTTTACCTTTATATTTTCCAATAGAGTTTTTTGGTGATTATTTATCCTATCTTTTGATCCTATATTATTTATAGAGGGTAATGCCTCCCATATTGTGAGATTTTTACACCTTTGATGCTAGTCACCTACCTGGGGCCTACTGGAGGCAGGACTCAGAGGTTATTATCTCTCTCTATTCATTGCAACATTTTTGGTGGGAGGGACGTGATAGAGTGGTATCAAAGGTGATGGTTGAGAGATATGATGAAATTTTTGAGTTAGGTATCATGAGGATTGCATGAGTTGGTATGAAAACAATATTAATTGACCTTGGTGCATGACATATGCTAGGGAGACTAGATACACATGAGATTTTAGGCCCCCCTGTGATCTAGCGACTTTGAGATTATTTAATAACCAAGCGAGGTGTACCTATTTGTAGAGTAGAGACCTAGAAGGGATAAATTCATCATAATGACTTGTGTTCATGTTTGAATTGCGGTTTTTTAGGAGAATAAAATGAATAAATTAAATAATATTTGATAAAATTCAATGCTACCAAGCATAGGATGTTCTCCTTGTTTTCAGTAATGACTCTTGTTCTTCATCCATGAGTTTCTCAAGTAGTTGAGTTCTAGTAGGATGATTCAATTGATCATCATAGGGTTGAACCGATAGAGGAGGATGAGACATGATAGTGGGTTTTGAGTGCCTTTTAGTGACAGAGGTTGGGTAAGTACGAGGGGAGTGTCTCAGATTTGGAGACAGAGTGCTCGATAGAGGATCTCAATATTGCTTTTAGTTTGATATGAGAATGATCTGAGTTTTGGGTATCGTTGGCAGTTAGTTAGATGCAGGGAGCTACACGTTTGTTATGGATGTTATTTCTTAGTGATCATTAGGAGGAAGATGTGTTGTGTCCCGAATTTCATAGGGAGTTTTGAGAAGATTTTTTGTTGTTGATTATGAGAGAAACCAAGAGGAAAGAGTTTCTCTCCTTTTAGTAGGGGAGTTTGAGCATGAAGAAGCTTGGGATCAGCTTCAAGGACCTCCTACACATTGCTCCAGATGTTTTCCCAGGTGAGGAGTCTAGAGCACAATGTCTAGAGGAGGCTTTGCATCTAGTGATGATGTATATGGTCACTCCATTTACACTCCTAACATATCTAGAGGTATAGAAAAAGGTTGAGGTTATCATATATATGATTTCCTTGGGAGTTGAGCCTCATCAGGGCGGCTAACAGGGTTTTTCAAGGAGTAGAGCTCCGGGTAGTGGGTCGTGGGTGTTTAGGCAATTAGGAATATGTTCAGTGGGGAACCAACCACAACAGTTTCTTTCCCAACATTCAGGTATAGGTGGTTTTTGAGTACCTTTATTGGGTTTCTATTTTCCTTCCATATCTTCAGGAGATATGGGAACTTCCAGTCTTAGTGTCCAACTACTTAGGGAGGTTAGTTTTAGAATGGTGGTTAGGTCCCTTTTCAGTAGTAGGAATTTCCTCTGAGACAATTCCAGTGACAGGGATTGTAGGTTGTTGTTCAGCAGTCAAGAGTAGGTAGAGTTGGTAGAGGGAAGACTTATGATGGTATCTATCCATAGAGACCCAGGCCAAAGCACATCCTTAGAGGCTGATAATAGATAAGTAGAGGATATGGGCATGGTCAGATGCATGCATTAGAGGCAACAATGCTAGAAGAGGCAGGAGTTGTTCGAGGTTTGATCATTTTATTATCTACCCTTGTGTGTGATTTTTTTGATTCAGGATCTGCACACTCATTTATTACTCCTAATTTGGTTTGTATAATGGGACTGGATGTGGATAGGATTCTAGTTCCCTTGGTGTTATCTATGCCAGTTAGAGGCCAGGCTTCCTTGTTTGATGTGTTTCGGGAATGGAGACTAGTTATGGGGCAACACTAGTTAGTGGGGGACTTATTATTGTTTCAAAAAAAAAAATGATGTTATCCTTGGAATGGATCGACTTCATTCCATGCATGCAATCATCGACTACTTTTAGAGAAGATTCTTGTTTTCTGATGTGGAGGTCCAACGAGTGGTGTTTGTTGGTGAGCGAGGTTATCAGTTTGGTGGTAGGAAAGTGGAGACTCTTTTTTCATAGTTGGAAAATATATCAGTAAAAGATTAGGTTGTGGACGTTCCTAGGGTTTTAGAGGAGTTCCTGGATATTTTTCCAAAGTAGGTAATGACACCACCTCCTCGAAGCGACGTCGAGTTCGAGATAGAGTTGAAACCAGGTTTGTCTCCAATTTAGATAGATACCTATCGGATAGTGCCCATGAAGTTGCATGAGTTATGGATGTAGGTTCATGATCTAATGCATAAGGGTTTCATCTGACCCAATGTATCACCATGAGGTTCTCCAGTGTTGTTTTCCAAGAATAAAGATGATATTCTGAGATTGTGTATAGACTACTAGAGGTTGAATCTGGTAACAATCAATAATTGTTACCCTCTTCTGAGGATCAATGATCCATTTTACCAGTCGAGAGGAGCTAGTTGGTTCTCAAAGATCGATCTGTAGTCTAGATTTCACTGGTTGAGAGTGAAATATGAGGATATTTAGAAGACTACCTTTAGATGCAGGTATGTGAACTTTGAGTTTGTGGTCATGTTATTCAGTGTTACAAATGCACCAACTATGTTCATGGGACTAACGAACTCCATGTTCCACGAGTTCTTAGACCAGTTCATCATTGTATTCATCGATGATATCTTGGTCTACTCGAAGTCATAGGAGAAGCATGTCGAGCATCTCAAAGTTGTTTTGTAGGTCCTTCTACACCACTAGTTTTATGGTAATTTGTCAAAGTGTGAGTTCTATAAATGAGAGTTGTATTTCCTTGGACATGTGGTGTCTTGGCAGGGTGTGACAGTGGAACCTTCGAAGGTTTATGCAATTGTTTCTTAGAAATACCAAAAATGTGGCAGAGGTTCAAAGTTTTCTTGGTCTCACGGGCTATTATCAGAAGTTTGTACCCAATTTCTCTCGAGTTTCATCCCAATTGATAGTGTTAAACAAAAATGACCTGGATTTTATGTGGATATACCATTGTTATAAAAATTTTGGTTACCTGAAGGAGAAGTTGGTTAGTTCTCCAATGCTTCAGTTTCCTGAGGAGTGTGTGTTGTTTGAGGTTTTCTACGATGCGCTCCATCTATGATTGGGATGTGTGTTTTTGTATAAGAGGTTGGTGGTCTCTTATAGGTCCAGGTAGTTACATCCCTACAAGCGTAACTATGTCACCCATGATCTGGAGTTAGCGAAAGTTATGTTCACACTAAAGTTATGGTGACATTACCTCATCAGAGAGTGTTTTGTGGTTTTCACAGACCACAAGATCATGAGATATATTTTCTCTCAATGTGATCTGAATCTATTCCAGTGAAGGTGGATGATGTTTATTCAGGATTATAATTTTGAGATCTCTTGCACCCTAGGTAAGGGTAATGTAGTTTCTGATGCATTGAGTCGGAATTCCTAAGAAGATGTAGCTCAGGAGTCTATGGATTCTTGGAAAGGAATGGAGGATCTTGCAGTGATGCATCTTGACGTTAGAGAGAGAAGTTTTTGAGGTTGTCTCTATCATATGATCATGGAGTCATCTTTGATGAATCAGGTGGAGGATTATCAGTGAGAAGACTCAGATGTAGAGTTGATGCATAATTGTGTTGGCCATGGTGACACTCCTAAGGGATGGTCAGAGGATGGTTGGAACCAGGTGTTATTCCAGGAGAGGATATTTGTCCCATAAGTGATACATGGGGGAGTTCTCCATGAGTTTTCATAAATCACCTTTAGTGGTAAATCTAGGTGTGAAAAAGATATGTCGTGGATTGAGGTGATAAATTCAGTGGTCAAGGATGAAATATTTAGTAGTGGAGTTTGTGGTAAGATGTTTGGTTTGTCAGCAAGTGAAAGCAGAGCATCATGTTCTGGGAGGATTGTTGTAGTCCTTGGATATTCCCAAGTGGAAATGGGAGGAAATATCGATGGATATCATCATAAGGTTACCCTGTTCTTAGGGAGGCTGTGATGAGATTTGGGTGATAGTGTATTGACTGATGAAATCATCTCACTTTATGGTGATCTATGAGTCGAGTGTCATGGATGTTTTGGAAAGGAAGCACATGGATGACGTGGTTAGGTTTCATGGGGTACCAAGGAACATCATATCTGATCAAGATCCTCATTTTATCTCATGAGTCTAGAGGGGATTATAGCATGATTTTGGCTCCTAGTTACACCTTATCACTGCTTTACACCCTCAGATAGATGGGAAGACAGAGAAAACCATCCATATGCTAAAGGATATGTTGCAGGCATGCGTCTTGGAAGTTGGTGGATCTTGGGTATGACACCTACCATTGTCTGAGTTTGTGTACAATAATAACTATCACTTTTCCATTGATATGACTACATTTGAGGCATTGTACGACTATTCATGTCATTTTCAATTGTGCTGGATAGAGTTTGGAGAGTCGGAAGTTCTTGGTCTTGATGTGGTGCATAAAATGACTGAGAAGATCCAATTGGTTAATGAGTGGATGAGGGAAGCACAAAACCGTCAAAAGGCCTATGCTGATCATTGGTGGAGGCTCCTGGAGTTCGAGGTTAGAGACCATGTGTTCTTGATAGTCTTATCTTATCATGTGCAGTGAAGGTTTGATAGGGTGAGTAAGCTTTATCCTAGGTCTGTTAGGCCCTTTGAGGTGTTCGGGAAAGTTGGTGTGTAAGACCCCGATTTTTGGAAAGGTATGTTTTTGTTGTATTTTGGGTTGAATCCTTTTTTTGGGCTTAAAAATGTTTCCTAAAAGTGTGAGAGGCCTTGAGGGTGTTCCGGAGGCACGGGGCACAGAAGAAAGGAAATCTGGGCAAGACAGGCCAGGGCACACGACCTGCGCACGACCAGGTAAACCGTGCGGCCTACCCAGGCTAAACCGTGTGACCCCTCCTCCTCCGGACAGAAGTATGAGCACAGTTTACGCAAGGTTTTCCAAACCCTGTGGCTAAATCGTGCGACCCCTCCTCCTCCAGGCAGTGTCATGCACACGGTTTGCGCACGGTTTGCCAAACCGTGCGGACAAACTGTGCGACCACTTAAAGTTGGGAAAAATTACAAGTTTTCCACTCCGGGCTTTTAAACCCCACTCGATATTTCCTCTAATTTCCTCCCTCTCCACCCTAGGCATGAACCAAATCACCCAAAGGCTCCAAGAGACCGAACTCCTTCGATTCTAAGGTGTTTTTGGTGCCGTTGGTTGCGGATCGAAGCTCCGGGTAAGGCTAATCCCATCCTTGCTTCTGTTTTTGGTTTAGGGTTTTTATCTTCTATCCCCTCGTTCCGAAGCTCTAAAACCCTAAATTTTGGGTGAGTTTTAGGTTGATGCTCCAAAGGTTGTTTGGATCGAGGTCTAAGGACTCGATTGAGAGTGTGTTCAACCACTGTTTCGAGGTAGGTGGTCTACAAGTGATATCCCATAGTTTTTTTGGGTGTTTGTGCATGTTTAGTTATGTTATTACTTTCCTTTGGTTATGTTTGAATAACCTCAGCATGTTGGTAATAACGATGCTTAAAATGGTAAATGGGAACCCTCACGATCCCCATGGGACGTGTTGGGATAGACTTGACCTAATTGGGGCCATCCATGGGATGTGCCGGCTTTTCCCGGATTTAGGGATTGATATTAAACAAGTGATCTTATTGTAATGAATTGTAGAGCCCCTGATAAATATGTTGACATGATTGGTTGAACTTGGAATAGAAGTTAGGTGATGCACCTAGACTTGGCACTAAACTAAGGGTTAAAGTGGAATGGGTTAAATAGTTGATTCATGGGAATGATGAATGGGTTAAAATGGGTTAATGTGTAAACTGATTAAGGACCATAATGGGATAGATTTTGGGTTTAATGTTGAATGATTAGTGAGATAGGAATAATACATGGGAATTGGGTGAATGGTTAAATAATGTGAAATGGTAATGTGTTAATGGGTTAAGGCATGACGTGGATTCCCATGTGGGTTGTTGTGAATAGTATTTTCCGAAGGGCAATGGTTCAGATGGTTGATGGTTACTTATATATAAGCATGTGCACATGGCTTCGTAGAGTGGGGTATGACATGAGGATCTACGCCCATGGGTCGAGTGAAGACTGAGGTTCTAAACTCCACCCTAAATGCATGGGTTAGTAAAGGGGACTGAGGGTCTATTCTTCTAATGGTTGCATCCACCCAGACTGAGGCTTCGAGGTGAGGTTATGGTTTCTATGAGGGGTTAGTCCTAGTGAGATAGGATAATGACATGTTTACCCTCTTGCATGTGATTGTTGTCCTTAGATCCATGTAACATAATGTATGTGATTGACCCATGTAAATGTGATGAAATGGTAAATGGTGATAATGGGTGTGTAATGAATGGTAATGGAAGTGGCAATGGATTGGCTCTAAATTGGTTAATGTTACCTTGAATAATTGTTGGCAATTACCATTCATATTTATTTTTCATACACTACCTGTTTATACTGGCTATTTTGTAGACACCGTTGGTGGTGGCCTACTGAGTTGTACTCACACCTTACTCGGGCCGCCGTTGGGTACCTGAGCGGACTTCATGTTTGCAAGTCAGGAAAAGGGAAAAGGTCCTTGCTAGATAGTTAGTGGACATGGGTAGCACTTGGTGGAGGATCTAGACTTGGATTCGGGACCATTTTGGAGATTTTTGGCTGTTGTCCTTATTTTGGAGTTTTGTCCACATTTGCACTTGTAGTATGACATGGCATATTTATTGTTACTTGGAATTGGTTGTTTTACATGTTCCTTGTGGTTGGTTATTGTTTCCGCTATTTGGTTATCCTGTTGTGGCTTAATATGATAAAAAGGGGGTATAGTCTCCCCACTTGACTACAGAGACCCCCGCTGCTATTCGGCAGCCTTTGGCGTACGGGGAGGCGCGCCTAAGGTCATGTAACCACCCGGATCAGAGTACTGGTTTAGTGGCTTCCGGGTCAGGGATGTTACAAAGTGGTATTAGAGGAGGTCTTTCTTCTCCCTCTGAGGTCTTGTTATCTGGGATTGGTAGCTAAGGATTAAGACGTGTCAGGCCTTGTTAATGAGCTCGTTCTTGGGAGTAGCTAACCCCTGTATGAGGGAAAACCCAAGTCACCCTAGGTGGGAAAATGTTGTTCTTGGTTGTGTGTTGTTACAGTTGATGATATTTCACCATTGGGTGATGCACATATGGTTTGATGTGACTGTTTTATGATATTTGGCCCGTGGCCTTAATGTCATGAGGATTTCCATTCATGCATCATTATAGGCACCTAGGGAGATAGGTGACATACATTGTATTAGACACACGCATGAGGTGGGTGTGTGAGGCAGAAAATTAGGATGCATCATGCATTTCATAAAACCAAGAAATAATGAGAAGAATGAAATAAAACAAGTGGGTAAGTGATGTTTAATGGAGTAATAGGGTTTGAAACAAATTTGGAAAATGTTGTTGGGTTAGTGTATGAAAAGTGGGTTGATGTTGCTAGTAAATAGATTTTGATAAAGTCGTGAAAGTTTTGTGGTATGCGTTCTAAACTCTCATGCTTGGAATTGTAGAGAAATGCCACCACGACGTCGATTATCCGTTGGGAAAAGAGAGGATGTTGCTGAGAACACTCCTCCAGTAGAGGAGCAAGAAAATGTGGAGATCAATGAAGATAAAAAAGACTTGTTTCGAGAGAACGTGGCTCGCCTTATGCAGATGATGGATTGGGACTCAGGGCGGGTTGCATCGAGTATGTTTGATCTGACCAGGGAGTTCCAGCTACAGCACCCTCCGACCATCACCAGAGAGGGTGGGCCAGAGGCAGTGGAGTTCTGGTTAGAGTCTGTCCAGACAATACTGGATCATCTAGAGACCCCTGTCGAAAAGCGGGTGAAGCTGGCCGCTTATATGTTGCGAGGCCAGGAAAGGCGTTGGTGGGACATTCAGGCTCAAATCGAGCAGGCTGAGGGAATTTCATGGAAGGTTTTTCAGGAAAATTTTCTAGATCATTTCTACCCAGAGACCTTGAGACAGGAGTGGGCTGTAGAGTTTATGAGCCTGACTCAGGGATCGCTATCGGTGATGGACTATGCTAGTCGTTTCACTGATTTGAGACGCTTTGTCCCAGTGATAGTCGGGGATGAGGCAGCATTAACAAGACATTTACAGGATGGGCTGAGACATGAGATCAGGTCTCAAGTAAACATCTTCCTCCTGAAGAGGTTCGCAGAGGTAGTAGATCAGGCACTGATCTCGGAAGGAAACCTGAAGGGAGCTTCGGGTAGTGGGCTTGTGGTGTTAGTGGGACAAATGAGCGGTGCATCTATCGAAGGTCGAAAGCGACGCCATGAGAGCTCACAACATGGTCGAAGTTTGCAAAGTGGCTGGAAGAGAGGTTCATCCCCTCAGAGTGGAAATCAGGTGTTCTGCTATCAGTGCGGTAGGCCAGGGCATATGTGTGGTCAGTGTCCTCGACCTCCAGTTGAGTGTCGTTCATGCGGTAGGATGGGGCATGTGCAGAGGTTCTGCAGGAACCCTCGGCAGATGGGTGAGCATGATGGTGGGAGACAGGTACCTGATACGGGAAGGGGATCAGTTTCCCCGTATCAGGCAGGCAGTTGGAGCTCCACGGGCCGTACTGGCAAGGGCGGTGGACGTGGAACTCCAAGGAAAGATCGCTCACGCCAGTAGGGTAGTGCAACGCAGGGCGTTCAAGATGGAGCCCAGGGTAGAGGGGCAAGTCAGCTTTAGGCAGTTCAGTCTGCGCCTGGTGACAGCGAGGCTGGACCATCGACTGTTCGAGGTACGATCATTGTAGCTTCTACTTTTACTAGTGCGTTGTTTGACACAGGTTCCACACATTATTTTATCTCTGCTCAAATTGTGGTATCACTGGCTTTACCTGTGGAGAAGGTGGGTGGGGTTATGTCAATTGAAACTCCGTTGGGGGTGCGGGTTGAGGATATCAAGCAGTGTAAGGGATGTGCCTTGGAAGTTGGTGGGTATCATTTTATATGGGATTTGTTCATTCTCAAGATGTCAGGGTTTGACCTAATCTTGGGAATAGATTGGTTGGTGTTATATTGGGCACACATAGACTATTATCGTCACAGAGTATCGTTCATGTCACTTGATGGTGATGCTTATGTCCACCGTGGCGAATGGGATGTTCGAGCAGGGCGTGTAGGACCGATTGGTCAGTGGTAGAGTGGACTCACGGCTCAAGTGGCATGTCTCATGCTTGATGACAATGAAAGAGGGGGCAGTCTATTTTCTCTCCTATGGTGGATCAGTTTCAGGATGTGTTTCCTGAGGATTTCTCGGGGTTACCACCCGAGAGGGATGTCGAGTTCACGATCGAGTTGCTGCCGGGAGCGGAGCCAGTTTCTATTCTGCCATACCGAATGGCACTGGAAGAACTCCAGGAACTGAAGGTCTAGCTTGAGGAGTTGGAGCGTAAGGGGTTTATCTGTCCTAGTACGTATCCTTGGGGATCTCCCGTGTTTTTTTCAAAGAAGGCCGATGGGTCATTAAGGCTGTGTGTTTACTATCGAAAGTTGAATCAGATGATGGTGAAAAATAGGTACCCCCTTCCTAGAATTGATGACCTGTTTGATCAGTTGAGGGGTGAATCAGTGTTTTCTAAGATTGATCTGAGGTCGGGTTATCACCAGTTGAGGGCGAGGTCTTCTGACATACTGCAGACAGCTTTTCGGAGTCGGTACGGGTTGTTTGAGTTTGTGGTAATGCCTTTCAGCTTGACCAATGTACTGGTGGTGTTTATGGCTTTGATGAACCAGATCTTTAATCCCTATCTAGATCAGTTCGTGGTTGTCTTTGTTGACGATATCCTAGTGTACTTGAAAACTCACGACGATCATGCCCAACATCTTGACATCGTCTTGGGTACGCTAAGAGAGCATCGACTATACTCCAAGCTATCCAAGTGTCAATTCTGGATAGGTGAGGTACATTTTATGGGTCACATCATCTTGAAGGCAGTTGTGTCATTGGATCCAGAGAAAGTGCAGGCAGTTGTATCTTGGGAGCAGCCCAAGAGTGTTTCTTATGTTCTAAGTTTTCTGGGATTGGCCGGGTATTACCGAAGGTTCATTCAAGATTTCTCTCTCTTGGCAGCACCACTTTTGGGCTTGACCAAGAAAGGAATCAGGTTTGAATGGTCTGAGGCTTGTGAGAATGCCTTCCAAGAGTTGAAGAAGCGGCTGACGACCGTACCTATCTTGATCTTACCTGAGCCAGGTAAGAAGTACATCGTGTTTTGCGATGCATCCGAAATCGGACTTGGGGCTGTGTTGATGCAAGGTGAGCGGGTTGTGGCTTACGGGTCAAGGTAGTTGAGACCCCATGAGAAGAATTATCCCACCCATGAACTTGAGTTGGCTGCAGTAGTGTACGCCTTGAAGTGCTGGAGGCACTATATGTTGGGATAATAGTTTACCGTGTTTACCGATCATAAGAGTTTAAAGTACATATTATCACAGTGGGATCTAAATCTTCGGCAACAAATATGGGTTGAATATCTCCAGTCTTTTGACTTTGAGTTGGTGTACACACCGGGAAAGGGAAACAGTGTTGCTGATGCTCTGAGCAGGAAGGTTCAGAATCAGATGGTTCAGGAGTTCAGCACTGAGTGGAAGGTAATGGCTTTGTTTGCAGAAATGCACCTGGAAGTGCAGGAGGAGAGTGGTCAGGTCACTCTTGCTTCCTTAGCGACGAAGTCGACGCTTTTGAGTCAAGTAAAAGAAGGCCAACTTGATGATCCTGAGTGTTTGATCATGAAGGAAAAGCTTAAAGGTGGAGAGATACCTTCTGGCTGGGCCGTCAGTGTGGACGGTGTTGTTCGTGTTCGTGATCGTGTGGTTGTGCCAAAGTGTGTGCAGGAGGAGTTTATGCGTGAGTTCCATGCATCAAATTAGGCAGTGCATCCTGGTTTGACCAAGATGTACCATGATCTCTGAAGGCAGTTTTGGTGGCCTGGAATGAAGAAGGAAGTTGTGGGATTTGTGGCGCGGTATCTTACCTGTCAGTAGGTGAAGGACGAGCATCAACGCCCAGGTGGATTTTTGCATCCATTTCCCATTCCGAAATGGAAGTGGGAATATGTGACAATGTATTTTGTTGTGGGTCTTCCGAGGACGCCACAGAAGAATGATGCAATATGGGTGGTTGTGGATCAGTTAACTAAAGTGGCTCATTTCTTACCGATTCAGGAGTCCCATACAGTCGGCATGTTGGGTGAGCCGTATGTTTGGGAAATAGTGTGGTTGAATGGTGTTCTGCGGACCATAGTTTCAGACAGAGATCTGCGTTTCACTTCGTGTTTCTGGCATTGGTTGCAGAAGGCGCTTGGTACGCAGGTGTTTTTGAGTACGGCTTTCCACCCGCAGATGGATGGGCAGTCGGAACGTATGATCCAAGTGTTGGAAGACATGTTAAGAGCTTGTGTCTTGGACTTTGGTGGTTCTTGGGAGTGTCACCTATCGTTAGTTGAGTTTTCCTACAACAATATTTTTCAGGCTACGATTCAGATGGCACCATTTGGAGAACTTTACAGGAGTCCATGTAGATCTCCGTTGTGTTGGCTAGAGGCTGGTGAATCTGAGTTGTTGGGTCCAAGTCTCATGCAGGAGACTTCAGAGAGAGTTAAGTTGATTAGGAAGCGAATGGCTACGGCTCAGAGTAGGCAAAAGTCGTATGCAGATCGGCGGCGTAGACCTCTTGAGTTTGGGGTGGGTGATAAAGTTTTATTTCGGGTGTAACCAAGGTTGGGTCACCGTCGGATACAAAATTAGGGTAAGTTGGCGCCCAGGTATGTGGGACCTTTTGAGATTGTGGAGAGGATAAGACCAGTGGCTTACCGATTGGCTCTTACACAGTGGTATGGTGGGATGCATGATGTGTTTCATGTGTCACAGCTTTGACGGTATCACCCTGACCCATCTCACATGGTTGATGTTGAGGATGTGGAGCTTGAGGCTGATGCGTCCTTTGAGGAGCATCCGGTTCGTGTGTTGGATCATAGTGAAAAGGTCTTGCAAGGCAAGGTTGTGCCATTAGTGCAAGTACTATGGCAGCATGGGAAAGTTCAGGAAGAAAATTGGGAGCGGGAATCGAATATGTAGGCTCAGTGGCCCAAACTCTTCTCTTCGGTGGATCAACGAGGCCTGGAAACTTGGCTCAGGGATGAGCCGTTATAAGGCGGGGAGGTTATAAGACCCCGATTTTTGGAAAGGTATGATTTTGTTGTATCTTGGGTTGAAAACTTTGTTTTGGGGCTTAAAAATGTTTCTGAAAAGTGTGAGAGGCCTTGAGGGTGTTCCGAGGGCTCGGGGCATGGAATAAAGGAAATCTGGGCAAGACAGGCCAGGGCGCACGGCCTGCGCATGGCCAGGTAAACCGTGCGGCCTGCCCAGGCTAAACCGTGCGACCCCTCCTCCTCCGGACAGAAGCATGTACACGGTTTGCACACGGTTTTCCAAACCGTGCGGCTAAATCGTGTGACCCCTCCTCCTCCGGGCAGTTGCATGCACACGGTTTGCACACGGTTTTCCAAACCGTGCGAACAAACCGTGCAGACAAACTGTGCGGCCACTTAAAGTTGGAAAAAATTACAAGTTTTCCACTCCGGGCTTTTAAACCCCACTCAGGATTTCTTCTCATTTCCTCCATCTCCACCCTAGGCACGAACAAAATCGCCCAAAAGCTCCAAGAGAACGAACTCCTTTGATTTTAAGGCGTTTTTGGTGACATTGGTTGCAGATTGAAGCTCCGGGTAAGGCTAATCCCATCCTTACTTCTCTTTTTGGTTTAGGGTTTGTATCTTATCTCCCCCTCATTCCGAAGCTCTAAAACCCTAAATTTTGGGTGAGTTTTAGGTTGAAGCACTAAAGGTTGGTTGGATCGAGGTCTAAGGACTCGATTGAGAGTGCGTTCAACTGCAGTTTCGAGGCAGGTGGTCTATAAGTGATATACCATAGTTTTTTTTGGGTGTTTGTGCATTTTTAGTTGTGTTATTTATTTCCTTTGGTTATGTTTGAATAACCTCGGCATGTTGGTAATAACGATGCTTAAAATGGTAAATGGGAACCCTCACGATCCCCATGGGACGTGTTGGGATAGACTTGACCTAATTGGGGCCATCCATGGGATGTGCCGGCTTTTCCAAAATTTAGGGATTGATATTAAACAAGTGACCTTGTTGTAATGAATTGTAGAGCCCTTGATAAATATGTTGACATGATTGGTTGAACTTGGAATAGAAGTTAGGTGATGCACCTAGACTTGGCACTAACCTAAGGGTTAAAGTGGAATGGGTTAAATGGTTGATTCATGGGAATGATGATCGGGTTAAAATGGGTTAATGTGTAAACTGATTAAGGACCATAATGGGATAGATTATGGGTTTAATGTTTAATGCTTAGTGAGATAGGAATAACACATGGTAATTTGGTGAATGGTTAAATAATGTGAAATGGTAATGTGTTAATGGGTTAAGGAATAATGTGGATTCCCATGTGGGTTGTTGTGAATAGTGTTTTCCGAAGGGCAATGGTTTAGATGGTTGATGGTTACTTATATATAAGCATGTGCACATGGCTTCATAGAGTGAGGTATGACATGAGGATCTATTCCCACGGGTCGAGTGAAGACTGAGGTTCTAAACTCCACCCTAAATGCACGGGTTAGGAAAGGGGACTGAGGGTCTATTCTTCTAATGGTTGCGTCCACCCGGACTGAGGTTTCGAGGTGAGTTTATGGTTTTTATGAGGGGTTAGTCCTAGTGACATAGGATAACGATGTGTTTACCCTCTTGCATGTGATTGTTGGTCTTAGACCCATGTAATATAATGTATGTGATTGACCCATGGAAATGTGATGAAATGGTAAATGGTGATAATGGGTGTGTAATGAATGGTAATGGAAGTGGAAATGGCTTGGATCTAAATTGGTTAATGGTAACTTGAATAATTTTTGGAAATTACCATTCATATTTCTTTTTCATACACTACCTGTTTATACTGGATATTTTGTAGACATCGTTGGTGGTGGCCTACTGAGTTGTATTCACACCCTGCTCGGGCCGCCGTTGGGTACCCGAGCAGACTTCATGTTTGCAGGTCAGGAGAAGGGCAAAGGTCCTTGCTAGATAGTGATTGGACATGGGTAGCACTTGGTGGAGGATCCAGACTTGGAGTCTGGACCATTTTGAGGATTTTTGGCCGTTGTCCTTATTTTGGAGTTTTGTCCACATTTTCACTTGTAGTATGACATGGCGTATTTATTGTTACTTGGAATTGGTTGTTTTACATGTTCCTTGTGGTTGGTTATTTTTTCTGCTATTTGGTTATCCTGTTGTGGCTTACTCTGATAAAAATGGGGTATAGTCTCCCCACTTGACTACAGAGACCCCCGCTGCTAGTCGGCAGCCTTTGGCGTACGGGGAGGCGCGCGTAAGGTCATGTAACCACCCGGATCAGAGCACTGGTTTAGTGGCTTCCGGGTCAGGGACATTACATGGTGAGGTGGTGTATCAGTTGGAGTTTCCACTGCGATTGGAGAGGATCCCCAACGTCTTCCACATGTCCCAACTTTGTCAATATCTTCATGATGACTCCCATATTATTGACTGGGGAGAGTTAGATATTGAAGATGATGCGACGTTTGTGGAGAAACTTGTAGAGATCCTGTATTGTTGATAGAAGGTGATGCATGGGAGAACCATTCCCTCGGTTTGTGTGTTATGGAGGCATGGTGACTTGGAGGAGTATACTTGGGAGTGAGATATATAGATGCATGCCTAATGACCAGAGTTGTTTTGAGTTTTTCTTTGTTCTATTTTACTTATGATGTGATGTTTGAATCTTGTTATGTTATGAGATGTGATATTTCCATTAATGTGTGATGTGTAATAAAACCCCCAATATATGGAAAGGGGATGACCTAATTTCTAATCAATAAAAATTAACCGTGACAAAATTAAATCCATGTGGGTGAGTCAGTGCTTCCAAAAGTAGATAGTCTCTTGACATGAAGGATGGAATTCCCTGATTTTTACGTTCGGGGCAGCGCAATTTTTTGGTTGCGATGGTTTTTGGTTTGGGTTGTGTGGAGGTTGGATGGTTGTGCAGGTGGTTGTGTGGTGTGTGGTGGCTTGTGGTGGGTATTAAATATTGAGGTTATGTGGTTATGTAGTGATGAGGTTGTGCAAGATGTTTTGTGGCTGTTTTGTTTGGTGTGTTTGGTTGGTCGTAGTATCAAGGAGTAATGAGATCCTTGAGAGGTATCTTGCAGGGTGGTTGTTCGGACCCCTTTTGCTTTTGGGCTTGGTTTTGGATTCTCAAGGGTGAGAATCATTTGAGAGGTATCTAATGTAATGTTCAGTGCCTTCCTGGACCATTACTTTGTCAGTTTGAGGTGTTGGAGGTGTTCAGTGGAGGTTCCTGGAGTTTTTGGTGGAGGCTGGAGGTACAAAAAAGCTACTTTAGGAAATGCACACCATTTATAGTTTACATGACGTGAATGGGTGTTTCACAGCTTGTATAGCTGGTGAGTTTACAAATTGTAAATATACTAAGGGGGAAGTTGTGAAATGGATTACACGTGTGTAAGTGGAATTCACAATGTGTAATAAATAAAGGATGAGGTGATGCGTTTTTTAGTGAAAGCAGGAATTTTTGGAAACCTAAGGATTACACGCCATGTACTGGTTACAAGATGTGAAACTAGTGGGGTCCAGGTTATTTTATAACCCTTATGTCTAAATTTACTTTAATTTAGCTTCTCCCTCCCTCTCTCTCTTGTATAGGTAGAAACCTAGGTGAGTCGAGGAAGATTTCAAACCCTCTTCCTCCCACTTTGATCCATTGGTTTTGGTGGATGCCTGTTGGTGGTCTGTGGTGAGTTCTCCTACCTTCCCCATGGTTTTATTTCATTCTTATCTTGGGGATTCACTACAAAGATATTGCTTTGGTTCGTGAGGAGTCATGGGCAATGTTTTGACAACCCTTTGACGCGGTGTAAGTTGATCCATGGGTTTTGTGAGCAGTTTTGGTATGCGGTTCGTAGTAAGATATAAAAGCTTCTTTGAGGTAGGGAATCCTCTATAAGATCCTATATTTTTCTAGGTACATCTCTCTCTTAGTTTTTCTTTAAACTTATTTCGGTTTTATTTTTCCCCATATTTGAACTTTGTTGGTTGTGTTTCGTCATGGATGTTTGTTTGAATAAACGCAGGCTTGGTTTACGAGGAAACTTGAGAAAACCAGAGAGGATCCATGCGGGGAGAAGTTCGATGATTCTGTTTGAATTAATAGAGTTTGGGTATAAATGGTTCAAGTGTTACCAATTTTTCTTGTTAAGTTGAGAATACTTAAAGGGGTTTTAGGTTTTTATAAGGAAATTGGGCCAAAAACTATCTGTTGGAAATTTACACACCGTGTAAATGGGTTACATGACATGTAAAATCCACCAGACATGTTTTGAACTAATTCATGATGTGAAATGTTTATACATCATGAAACAATCACACAATTTGTAATGTTCAGACGAATTTAATATTTAGTTGAGGTGACAGGTTTTTCGGCGTATCCTTCAAAAAATAAATACACGGCGTGTAAATGAATTATATGTTGTGTAATCCCCCGAGTAGCAGTTTTAAAGTATGCATTGTGGCTGATTTCTTATTCTTCTCACATGCAGCCTTCTCTACTCAACCCTAGGGAAACTTCCAGGCAATTTTGGAGCACCTCTCTCCATTCCGAACGTCCCGCTTGTGTGATCGATCCCTGATAAGTGGTTTTGATTTTTTTTACTTTCTCTTCCCCTATTCCCTGACCATTATGGTGTAATATCTTAACCATGGTCATTGTTGGTTTTGATCCTGATCAGTTTTGATCTAGGTTCTCCTTGAGATCTTCTGAACCTTCGTCTTTATTGGTTTTTGCTGCTGGAAGCATTGCATTCTTCACCGGTTAAAGGTAGGGGGTATAAATCTTAACCCTATGGCCTAATTTTCAATTAAAAAGTAAACTAAATATCACAATTGCATAAGAAAAATATGTGAAATAATTAAATAATTAAATATAATGATGATAATACTATATTGGATTCTTCATTGGATCCCTTTGGATTCAATTGATGATGTGACCTATTTTATGGCTACTCATTGGGTGAAATAAACTTTGAAAATAATGAAGTGGAAATGGATTACATATTATTTTAGAATGACATGTAATTTAGGTGATTTCTTGATATATATTCACCATGGAAAATTGCTTAATTCATTAATTGAAATAATGGGTAAATTGAAAGACAAAAGGTAATTAACAGAATTAACCATTTGGTTTTATGTGGTCATATTATGGTATGCTTACTCTTGTGATATTCCATCACACATGCTGAGATTCTTATATACTGGGCTATTCCCTGGCACATGATAAGATTCTTATATACCGGGCTATGCCATGACACATGCTGAGATGCTTATATATTAGGCTATACTGTAAGGACCTGACCCCGGTTGCCCAAAGTTGGTGCCTTATTTCATTACATTGTCATGACTACAAGAAATTCATACCCCGAAGGAATGAATAGTTTAGTAGTTTTGGAAAACATGATACATACATAAGTTCAACATTACAACTTGAAATGAAATAAAATATGGAAATTCCTTTGAAAACATTCATAACTCCTAGGTTATACCTACAAGTCATTTATAATGCACGTCTTCAAAATTTGGGGAAAATAAAACATGTGAAAGGGGTGAGCTCAGATGATCAGTAAGGGTAAATAATACAATGGAAGAAAATATAAACATAAACACTAGGAATGATGAATAACTAAAAATGTATGCCTTTAAAAATATACTTGAGCATAACATGGCATGAATAAAAACTGATCAAATAATGCCATAAAACATTACCATGGATATTCTAATAGTCAAATAATCACATGGACTATCAATATATAGTTTCATAATAAAGGAATGAATGATGCTGTACATTCTGAAATATACCATCAAGGCCTTGGACAAGACATCTGAAAATGATTAAGGCCTCAGCCAAAACCATATTTGAAAATGGGCAAGGCCTTAGCCAAGTCCATATCTATTTTGTCTCATGAGACCTACCGATACATCGAGGGCTATAGAGGGACCCAAACATCATGTAATAATTCTAATTCATTTTTCATATTAATGGGGATAAACATAAACACTAAGTACATTCATATTAAAACTAACATATGAAATGTAAATAACTTTCCCCAATCATTAAACATAAACACTAACCATTCAGAGTAATATGAAGAATAGTATCAAGATATTACATACAATGTATATATAATCATAAAACATTAAATTAAATATGGTGAATGATATCATAAAACATTAACCCCATTTTATCATAATAATCAATAAGAGTGTTGAAATAGGTGAAAATACTCTTATAAAATCACCGAGTAATTTTTGAGATGAATACTATTTTACATTGAAAAGAAGAGTCCTTTTGGAAAAATCATTGCATAAAAATAGAAGTGAGTTAAATTAATTTTTTCATAATAAAATGATATATTTTTTAAAAATAAATATTTCTAAAAATTTATTATAGAGTTCCCTTGAAAATATGTAAAAATTCGAGAAATTCCCTTGAAACAGGCTTATTTATCAAGAAGGGTTTTTTTGGAAAACTCATTTTAAAATATGTAAATACCCATAAAATAAACAAGGATTCTGATTGATACACATATATATAACATTAAAATAGAATTTACAAGTATTACAAAAGAATAAATAGTAATTTCATTGAGGTAAGTAGAGAATAAGAGTAACCCGAATGAAAATGGAGGTTTGGGTTGAAAATCCTTACCACTTTGTAATCAATTGAATCATATGTCCCAAAATTAATAATAGTAAAATGATAAATTGAATACCATTAAAATAAATAGATTCATTATATGATACACCAATGGGAATTATACATACACTATACTCTACTAATAGTATTGAATAAGGAATATCTCACAAAAATGGAAATGAGATGAGGAAAAACCCTACCTTATGTCCGAATATGTTTCACTCTTGAACTTAAGGTCCTGAAATATGAAATTAGACTTATTAGTAACTTAATTAAGAACATATTAGACATGTATTTTATTTATTAAAATTTTATTAAGTTTATTTATGGTCATTTTTATGGGTTAAGAGATTCAGTATCATAGTTTGTGAATGCTCATTTCATTAGTTTTCATGATCGGTTTGTTTGTATGGAAGTTAATGTAAGATGAGAATTGAATTCCAGAATTGATGTTATATGTTATTAATGTTAATACATAATGTTAAATTATTATATAAGTAATTTGGGTACTTTTGGCGAGGATGAATCATCAGATAAAATTTTAATGATAAACGCTTGGATTAATTTGGTGGTTTTTCGATCACCACGAACTCATTTTATTTTACAAATTAATACCATGTGTACAAAAATGATTCCAAAACATTAAATAGGATACATTACATATATTATGATCTGTTTCAACCATAAAAATGGTTTCATGACTGTAATTGAAGACGGTAATAGAATTTGAAAAACCCATCGTCCTTGAATGTGATAAATTAACACATTTTAGATGGTGTTTTCATTTCTTGTATAAAAGGAGGGGAAAAGAGAGATGGTGATGAATAATTCCATTATCATAAAAAAATTTCAATAAATTTAAGGTAATGGAGTTATCATAACATTTTTATGAAATTAGGTGGGGAAAGAAAAAGAAAGAAAGGAACTTGAAAGAAAATAAAAGAAATGAAAAGAGGAATTTACCTCTTGAATTTATCTTCCCTGAGAGCCTCTTTAGGGAAGGGGATTTGGTATTTTGAAGATAACAAGGGATAATGGATGTGGGAATAATCTTGGGAGGTGATTTTATCAGAATTTAAACAAGTCACAAGTCTTGAGAGGAGTGAAGAGAAGAGGGAGTGATTGGTGGCTTTTATAGTGGAAGAGAGGAGAGTTTTTCCATTATTTTAATCATTGTTTTATTATTTTGGCTCTAGACTATGAATAGTATTTATTATTGTGAATAAAATAGTAATAAGTGCATGTGATTGTAAAAAATGGTCATTTACATCATCCATGGCTCAATCATGATGCCGGAATTCATTTATTTAGCATATTTCGTATTTTATCGAATTTCACTATTCACTAAAAATTCAAGTATTTCGGAAAAATACCAAAAGTTCACCCTAACCATTTTTTGACGTGAGAATTAAAAAATGAACTCCATTTTATGAAAAATAATTTTCTAAATAAGATAAATTTAATTTTTAAAAAAAATCATTATTTACTTGAAAAATAAATATTTTGAATTTAAAACTGATTTTATAATACTTTCAAAAATTAACCGAAGTCTCATAAAATTATCCGAAATTCATAGAAAAAAAATATTTATTGAGGAATACATTTTATGGAAATGAATTCTATTTTAAATAAATTTATTAATTTAAAATTGTAATTAAATATTTATTACTCACAAAAATATCAACACTTAATTATTAATTTTTTAAAATATTCACTCTCATTTATATGGTGCCTATATTTTATTTATAATCACATGGGTAAGGTTAATATTCAAAAGGGTACATTACTATTGATAAGGGTACATTACTATTTAGAAAAAAATTAAGTTGATCCCATCTGACTCTAAATATCTTACTGATCACAACCATATATGTTGGTCTTTTGAAATTCAAATCACAGAAGTAGCAAAATTATATCTAATGGTCAGGTTATAACTATCTACTATAAATATCAAAGTGTTTGTTTCTCATAGACTCAGTGTTTAATTTATTCTATAATAAATTTATTTGTAAAACCTTGGGGTGTTACATTCTTCCCCCCTTATAAAATTTTCATCCTCGAAATTACCAGAATGTTACCTCATAAAAAGATTTGGTTAGGTCTTAATCATAAGTTCCTCAGGATCCCACATTGCCTCTTCAATTTTATGATTTTTCCAAAGTATTTTTACCATTCGAGTCATCCAATTCCTCATCACCTATTCTTTAGTTTCCATAATCTGGATAGGCTCTTCATAGTAAGATAAGTCAGGTTCCAATTCTATACCTTCATAAGTGAGGACATGCATTGGGTCTGGAATGTACTTTCTCAACAATGAGACATGGAACACATTGTGTACTTTATACAGGCTAGGATAAATTTCCAAACGATAAGCCATAGCTCCAATTCTCTCTAGAATTTCAAAAGGGCCAATATATTTGGGGCTCAATTTCCCTTTCTTTCCAAATCTTATAACACCCTTCCATGGAGATACTTTTAAGAAAACATGATCACCAGCTTGAAATTCCAAATCATTCCTTCAATTATTAGTATAGATCTTTTTACTGCTTTGAGTTTCTTTGATATGGGTTTGAATATTCTTTACCTTTATTGTTGTTTCCTCCACAATCTCTGGACCCACAAGCTTCATTTCACTGACTTCATCCCAACATGTTGGTGTACGATATCTCTTTCCATACAATGCTTCATAAGGAGCTATTTGAATGCTAGAATGGAAAGTATTATTGTATACAAACTCCACCAAAGGTAAATACTGATCCCACATACCTTTAAAACAAAGTGAGAATGATCTCAACATGTCTTATAAAGTTTGGATCATCCTTTATGATTGCTCGTCAGTTTGTGGGTGATAAGTAGTACTCAAATGAAGCTTAGTATCCAAATATTTCTGAAAAATTGTACAGAATTTTGATCTAAATCATGGATCATAATCATATGTAATTGATAGAGGTTCTCCATAAAGTCTCACAACTTCATTGATATAGATTCTTACAAGGCGCTCCAGTGACAAATCATCCCTTATAGCAAGGAAATGTGCAGATTTCATAATTTGATCAACAATTACCCATATTGCATCATTCTTTCTTGTAGTTTTGGGTAATAAAATGAAGAAATACATGGTGATGTCATCCCATTTCCATGTAGGAATAGGTAAAGGTTGCATGAATCCTCTTGTATGTTTTCATTCGACCTTCACTTTTTGATAGACTAAACATCTTGATACATAATCTGAAATTCCCTTCTTCATGTTATCCCCCCAAAAATATTCCTTAAAATATCTATATATCTTAGTGCTACTAGGATGTATAGAGAAATTTGAACTATGTGCATCATACAATAACTCCCTTTTTAGTTCGAGTATAACAGGAACACAATTCCTCTTCCAAAACTTCAAAATTCCATCTTCATATATGAATTTTTCCAACTTCCCATCATTAACAACATTAATTTTCTTTTAGGTATTCTCATCATCAGGCTGATAACTTTTAATCCTTTATAATAAAGATGGCGGGGCATCCAATTGAAAAAGTAATGATGTTTCACCTTCTTTGATGATTCCCATATATATCCTCACTAGATCCATGTACATAGGATCCTTGTCAATTCTCATTTTATTTAGAACTCCATTATTCTTCCTACTCAATGCATTAGCTACCTTATTTTCCTTTCCTGGGTGGTAGTGTATGGAACAATCGTAATCCTTGAGTAGCTCGAGTCATTGCCTTTGCCTCATATTGAGTTCTTTTTGTGATAAGATGTATTTCAAGATCTTGTGATCAATATATATCTCACATCTTTCATCATAGAGATAATTTATCGATATCTTCAGAGAAAATATTATAGCTGCTAACTCAAGATCATGAGTTGGATAGTTTTATTCATTAATTTTTAACTGCCTTGATGTATAGTAAATAACTCTATCATTCTACATAAGGACACATCCAAGTCCTTTCTTTGATGCATCACTATAGATCACAAACCCATAATTTCCTAATGGTAGAGTTAGGATCAGATCATTCACTAATATCTTCTTTAATTCTTCGAAACATTCCTCACATTCTTTTTCCATATGAACTTAATTCCTTTACGAGTAATCTTGGTTAACAGGTTGGCTAATCGGCAAAGTTTTAAACGAAACACCGATAATAACCTGCTAAACCAATAAAACTACATACCTCGGTTATGTTTGTTGGTATAGGCCATTCCTGAACAACCTTTATCTTCACATGATCAATAGATATTCCATCCTTAGAGACAATATGACCAAGAAAATAAACCGACTAAAGCCAAAAATTCACACTTTCTAAACTTCCCATATAATTAATTTCTTCTAAGAGTCTTTAGAATAATGCACACGTGATTTTCATAATCTTTATAGCTTTTGAATTATACCATGATATCATCAATAAATACCACAACAAATTCATCAATATATTCCTTGAAAACCATATTCATTAGATCCATTAAAATAGAGGGTTCATTAGTCAGTCCAAAAGGCATTACTATAAACTTGTAATGCCCATACCTGGTTCGAAATGTTGTCTTTGGAATATCTTTATTTCTCACATGAAACTGATGATATCCAGATCGAATGTCAAACTTTGAAAAATATTGGGCTCTATGAAGTTGATCAAATAAATCATCAATGCGAGGTAGGAGATACTTGTTCCTTATTTTTATAGCATTGATCTCTCTGTAGTCAATTCACAACCTCATAGATCCATATTTCTTTTTAACGAAAAGAACAAGGGCTCCCCATGGAGAAACACTAGGGTGAATAAATCTTTTATTACTCAATTCCTCTAGTTGTTTCTTCAGTTATTCTAATTCCACAATGAATATTCTATAAGGAGTCTTTGATATAGGTCTTGAACCAGTAATTAAATCAATTAAAAACTCAACTTCGCGCTCCGTAGGATGTCCAGGTAAATCTTATGAAAAAACATCAATATATTCTTGCACAATAGGTACATCCTTGATTTTAAAATTTATTTCCTCACTCATAAATATCGAGTTCTCATCCTCCCTAAGAATTGAATTCAATAGAGCTACTGGGGGTGAATCTAGATGAGAATCAGATGGTGATGTTTCTGCCCTAAAGATAAGGGATTCTACATCATCATCAAAAATCATAACTTCCTTATTATTGCAATATATTTCAGCATCATAATTTGAAATCCAATCCATACCGATGATTATATCAAATTCAATCATGGGTATGATGATAAAATTGTCAGATAAAGCATGTTCATATGCCATAATGGGACTACCTGACACATCTTTGTTGTAATGATATTTTCCTAAAGAGTTTTTACTGACAAATCCTTTATTAAATAAAATTGTAAATATCTAATTTTCTTGGAAAAATGGAAAGATATAAAATAATGCGATGATCCAAAATCAAATAAAGCATTTTCTAAGTTTGAGGAAACAATTAAAGTACCTACCACCATATCATTAGGAACTTCAACCTCAATAGTTGTGATAGAATAAGCTTGGCCTTGCTCCCTTTGCATTTTCTGAGGCTTGTTTCATTGACACTTTGGACAATAATTAGCATATTTCCCTATATCCCTACAATTATAGAATTCAATATTAGTAGATTCTTTTTTCCCTTGTAATCACCAGCATGATGGCCTTTCTATCCACACTTATAGAACACGCCTTTTCCTTTTAAGTAGGTACTAGGGTGTTTCCTTCCACAAGTATCGCATGTTGGAAAATTCACCTTTTTATTATTCCCTTTGTCCATTCTATCCTCCACTACCCTATTCTTCTATTTTTTCCCCTTAAAGTCATAAGACTTAGAGAATTATTTCTCTATCTTGATAGCACTTGAGATAATGTTTTTGTATGATGAGAAACTTTGGGAGACTAGTTCCCTTCAGAGGAATGGGTTTAAACCTCAAAGAATCGATCAATCATACTCCTTGGATTATGTATATAGTCTACAACATTCTATACTAACCTTATAAACTTGGCTTCATATTTTGAAACATTTTTATCCTATTTTTGTCTGAGACTCAAGAATTTCCTCTCCATATCCACTCATTGTTCATGAGGAAAATATTTTTCTAGGAAAATTTCCTTGAAATCCCTCAGTTCCATTTCTTCTATTTCTTCCTCCTCCTTTGTGTTTTGAATTAACGACCACCACTGATCCACATATCTTGATAAATGATAAACCACCATGACAACCTTCTCTCTTTCATTACATCCCAAAGTGAGAAATATCTTCTCTAAAGAACTTATCCACTGCTTCGCTATGAATGGTTTTTTAGTCCCATTGAATGATGAAGGCTGTTGTTGCATAAAGTGGTCTAACATTTCTCCTCCATATTGTGGATCAAGATTCTCCATACGGGTAAGGTTATTGTTCATAACCTGACTCAGTTGTCTCAGTATAGTTATAAGTTGCTCAAAACCAGTCATAGCTCTATAGATAGAATCATTATCTTTCATAGGAGGGAAATCCATATATGGGATATGTGTGTTAATGTAGTTTCCATTCCTTCTACTAGGATCCATTTATAAACAATGGCATACACTAGATAAGGTTATGAATCATAATGTATAATATCAATTTAGAAAAATACTTATCATAAATTGAAATCCTATTTATAGCCAATCTCATAATCATGATTTCTTTCTTCATAATGGTTTGTAAAGAAAATGTGAATTATCCTAAGCATATCCCCCGAGAGTGTCAAACCGAGTATGTAGTAAGACCCATTTTTGTGTACTAGGATACCCCGGGTCAAGACTAAAACTCATTGTCAGATTTGTTACTCCTAGGTACATCTGTTCTAGAACGAAGTCCACTTATAGTATCTATAAAGGGATGTATTTTCTAGAAATATCCACATAATCTATTCCTTACCAAAATTCTAGGATGTTATTATATGTTTATACTCAAAAACTATATTAGAATTTTGTTCCCTAATCTACGTTTTCTAAATCTAGTTTTCAAGTTTTCTATTAAAATTAATATCATACCAACTGTAAGGACCTGACCTTGGTTTCCCAGAGCCGGTGCCTTATTTCATTACATTGGCATGAATACATGAAATTCGTATCCCGAAGGAACAAACAGTTTAGTAGTTTTGGAAAACCAGATACATACATAAGTTTAACATTACAACTTTGAATGAAATATAATATGGAAATTTATTTGAAAACATCCATAACTCCTAGGTTATCCCTACAATTCATTCATAATATACTTCTTTACAACCCGATGAAAATGAAACATATGAAAGGGGCGAGTTCAGATGCTCAGTAAGGGTAAATAATACAACATAAGAAAATATAAACATAAACACTAGGCCTAATGAATAACTAAAAATGCACACCTTTAAAAATATACTTTAGAATAATATGGAAGGAATAAAAACTGATCAAATAATTCCATAAAACATAACCATGTATATTCCACTAGTCAAATAATCACATGGAATATCAATATTTAGTTTCATAATGAGGGAATTCATAATTCCAAACATTCTAAAATATACTGTCTAGGCCTCAGCCAAGTCATATGAAAATGATTAAGGCCTCAACCAAAACCATCTCTGAAAATGGGAAAGGCCTCGACCAAGTCCATATATGTTTTGTCTCATGAGACCTACTGATGTATAGAGGGGATATAACAGGCCCCAACCATCACATAATAAGTCCAATTCATTCCTCATATGAATGGGGATAAACATAAACAACATGTACATTCATATTGAAACTAACATATGAAATGTAAATAACTTTCCCTAATCATTAAACATAAACACTAACCATTCAGAGTAATATGGTGAATGGTATCAAGATATTACATCCACTGTCAATCTAATCATAAACCATTCAATAAAATATGGTGGATGATATCATAAAACATTAACCCGATTTATTATAATAATAAACAAGAGTGTTGAAATATGTGAAAACACTCTTATAAAATCATTGAGTAATTCTTGATATGAATACTCTTTTACTTTGAAAGGAAGAGTTATTTTTGGAAAAATCATTGCATAAAACCAAAAATGATTTAAATTAGTTTTTTAATAATAAAATGAGAGATTTTATAAAAATAATTTTTTTAAAATAGATTATAGAGTTCCCTTGAAAATAGGTAAGAATTTGAGAAATTCCCTTGAAACAGGCTTGTTTATCAGGAAGGATTTTTTGGAAAGATCCTTGTAAAACATGTAAATACCCATAAAATAAAGAAGGATAATTATTGGTACACATATATATAAAATTAAAATAGAATTTATGAGGAGTACATAAGAATAAATAATAATTTTATTGAGGTACGTAGAGAATAAGAGTAACCCAAATGAAAATGGAGGTTCGGGTAGAAAATATTTACCACTTTGTAATCAATCGAATCATATGCCAAAAAATTAATAATAATAAAATGATACATTGAATACCATGAAAATAAATAGATTAATGATATGACACATCAATGGGAAGTATAAATACACCATACTCAACTAATAGTAGTGAATAAGGAATATCTCACAAAAATGTAAGTGAGATGAGGAAAACCCTTACCTTATGTCCGAATATGTTCTAATCTTGAAATTAAGGTCCTGGAATATAAAATTAGACTTATTAAAAACTCAATTCAGAACATATTATACATGTATTTTATTTATTATAATTTTATTAAGTTCATTTATGGTTGTTTTTATGGGTTAAGAGATTCAATATCATCGTTTGTGAGTGCTCATTTCATTAGTTTTCATGATCGTTTCATTTGTATGGAAGTTAATGTAAAATGTGAATTGAATTCTAGAATTGATGTTATATGTTATTATTGTTTATAAATAAGGTTAAATTATCATACAATTCATTTGGTTACTTTGGGTGAGTACGAATCATTAGATAAAATTTTAATGATAAACGCTTGGATTAATTTGGTGGTTTTTCGATCACCACAAACTCATATTATTTTACAAATTAATAACATGTGTAAAAAAATAATTCTAGAACATTAAATAGGATATATTACATATAATATTATTTTTTTCAACCATAAAAATGGTTTAATTACCATAATTGAAGATGGTAATAGAAGTTGAAAAACCCATCATCCTTGAATGTAATAAATTAACACATCTCAGATGGTGTTTTCATTTCTAGTATAAAAGGAGGGTAAAGGAGATATGATGATGAATTATTACATTATTATAAAAAAATTACAGTATATGTAAGGTATTGGAGTTATCATAATATTTTTAGGAAAGTAGGTGGGGAAATAAAAATAAATAAAGGAACTTGAAAGAAAATAAAAGAAATGAAAAGAGGAATTTACCTCTTGAATTTATTTTCATTGAGAGCCTCTTTAGGGGAGAGGATTTGGTATTTTGAAGATAAAAAGGGATGATGGATGTGGGGAAGATATTGAGAGGATATTTTATCATAATTTAGACAAGGCACAAGGCTTGAGAGGAGTGAAGATAAGAGAGAGTGATGGGTGGATTTTATAGTGGAGGATAGGAGGAGTTTTCCATTATTTTAATCATTATTTTATTATTTTGGATCAAGACTATGAATATTATTGATTCTTGTAAATCAAACAGTAATAAGTGCATGTGAGTTCTAAAAAATGTTCATTTACATCATCCATGACTCAATCATGATGCATAAATTCATTTATTTACCATATTTCTTAAATTATCGAATTTCACTATTCCCCAAAATTTTTAGTATTTCAGAAAAATATCAAAAATTTACCCTAACCATTTTTAGATGTGTAGAATTTAAAAATGAACTTAATTTTATCAAAATAATTTTCTAAATAATAGAAATTTAATTTTTAAATAAAATCATTATTTACTTGAAAAATAAATATTTTAAATTTAAAACTAATTTTATAATACTTTTAAAAATTAAATGAGGCATCATAAAATTATCCTAAATTAATATGAAAAAAACATTTATTTAATAATACATTTTATGGAAATTAATTTTATTTGAAATAAATTTACTAATTTAAAATTGCAATTAAATATTTATTACTCACAAAAATATCAACACTTAATTATTAATTTTTTAAAATATTCTCTCTCATTTATATGGTTCCTAGATTTTATTTATACTAACATGGGTGAGTTTACTATTTGAAAGGGTACATTACTATTCATAATGGTAGGATATTATTCATAAGGGTAAGTTACTATTCACTAAAAATTTAAGTTGATCCTATCAAACTCTAAATATCTTACTGATCACAACCATGGATATAAGTTTTTCGAAATTCAAATCACAAAAGTAGAAAAATTATATCTGACGGTCAGGTTATAACTATCTCATATAAATATGAAAGTGTTTGTTTCACATAGACTCAGTGTTGAATGCATTATATAATAAATTTATTTGTAAAGCCTTGGGGTGTTACATATGCCCTGATAAATGCTAAGATGCTTATATATTGGGCTCTGCCCCTACACATGTTAAGATTATTATATACTGAGCTATGTCTTGACACATTCTAAGATTCTTATATACTGGGATATGTACCGACACATGCTGAGATGCTTATATACCAAGCTATTCCCTAGCACATGCTGAGATGCTTATATACCGGGATAGACTCTGACACATGTTACAGTGCTTATATAGTGGGCTTGGCCCAGCGATTTATTATACCATGGGTATATAGTTGTGGTTGGCATGGTTGTGAGACATGCTTAGAGACATTCTAGCATTGCACCAAGACAAGTTATGATTTACCATGGTTATATGGTTATGGTTGGCATTGACGTGAGACATGCTCAGAGATATTCTGGCATAGTGTCGAAGAAGGTTGTTGTTGTATTTTATTAATTTTTGAATTAATTAATACACATGTTTATCACATTATTACATGAAATTATTATCAGAATGGTTTGTTTAGACATGGTGGTGTCAACCTACTGAGTTTTACTCACACCCTATTCGGGCTGTAGTTCGGTACCCAATCAAATTTCATGGATGCTATTTTGGATAAGGAAAAGAGACCTTGTTGTTGACTTGTTGCTTATCGGATGGGATATAGTTAGGAGATGGGTCTGACATAGGGTTCAGGACTAGAGTCTTTTGGGTTTATCTTGTGTTAGACGACTCTTTTATTTTCAATCTTTTTAGTTTTACATTTAGATACATATAAGCCTATCATTACATGATACCTCATTTTTGGTATGGTTTCTCCTTTATTTTACAAGTTCTTTTATTTGGTTTCTAATATATCTATTACTTTGATTTCTTTTTTTATGGAATATTTCCACTGGTATGACACTTCATACTAGGAGGTATAGTCTCCCCACTACACATATCAAAACCCTACTACTAGTCGGCAGCCTTTGGCATATGGGGAGGCATGCTTGAGGTCTCATAACAAACTCTTTTTAGCCACGTGAGAGAGCTCCAGATCGGGGGAAGTTACATCCTCATTCTCACCCTTTTTACATGCTATGTCTGGGATATTCATGCTTTTGATTACCTTTGGGTGGATAGTAAGGGTCAACATAATCATATAATTAATTGGTATATCTAGAATGGATGGGTATGGGGATTTATCGCATGCTTTACTGCTTTGATACATATTGTTGATGTTATTATGCATGCTTGTTGCCAGTTATGAAAATAATAGCTGTTGGGAGCCCCGTTTACACTATAGTTGTTATGCTGTGATGACCCTTGTTGTGTTGTTGTGTGATCACACCCTAAATAAAAGTCCAAGGAACATATATTTGGATAATAATTAGTTTACCCTGTATTCTAGTTTGTGTGATAATACCCATGCTAATATAAAGAAGTAATGTGATAAATCCCTTGAATAAATGTGAAGTCATGATGTGTCACTTTTGTGTGTGGTTGTGCTTGTTGTGATGCTTTTCATGGTTTGATTTGTTGTGAGGTGATGTTAGTGGCTGACTAGGTTGTGTAGTCTGTGGTGCAGTGGAATGGTGGTTGGTTGGCATGGATGTGATGTGGGTAGTTGTGTGATGTAGTGCGATGAGGTTGTGGTGAGATGATGTTGCGGAATAGTGGTTGTGGCATAGTGGAAGTTGTGGTTGTGCGATGCGTGATGTGTGTGGTTGTTATGGTGAGATGGCTCGGGAAATGTGACACGACGATGATGGTGGATGTGTGGTTCTATGAAGGTGGTTGTGTTAGTTGGGACCGTTATTGCATGGAATGGTTGAGTTAGTTTCCTGATTAGCCATGGAATAAATTATTATGCTAAATTAATAAATGAATGGGTTGGTAATTGAATATAATGGGATGGATGTTGAGGTGTGGTAAATGGATTAATGAATAAACATGGGGAAAATTGTAAGCTAAAAGCGGAAAATATTGTGTGGCTTATGTGGCAGTTGTGTTGTGTGTTTCATGTAGTGGTGGTGGCAGTTGTGGTGATTGATATATGGTACATGGTGGTGATGTGGTGTGAACTAGTGTTGTTGACGTGAACCCTTAGTTTGAGTATTGTGTACTATCTCTATATCATGTATGTTTATGTTATTTTATATATTCCCCACCTGAGTTGGATTACCTTACCGATGCTCAGAGGTGATGACTTCAAGGTTTTCCGCCTAAAATCTAGAATTTTAGTGATATAGATGGCTAGATACCCCCTCTCTCTCACTCTTTCTTCAGCAGTGATGTGTGGATCAAGTGTCTTCAGGCGAGATGTGATGTGTTGGCCCAGGTGTCTTCAGGCGAGATGTGATGTGTGGGCCCAGGTGTCTCCAGGTGAGATGTGATGTGTTGGACCAAGTGTCTATGGGTTTGAAATGATGTGGTTTGATGTGATATATGATTAGGGTCATGCATGGTAGGAGGAGGGAACAAGGTTGATGTCATTCACGTTCATGATACTATACTACTCTGGTTCTTGTTGTAATGTGATGTGTAGCCCATGTGTCTGCAGTCAGTATGTGATGTGATGTGATGTGTGTGGAAGGGATGAGAGCATAAGACATTTGAAATTGGGGTGTGAGAGTGGAAAATCAGTGGGGAAGAGGTAGCAAGTCACCTTGCTTTGTTATAATCTCGATACTATATTATTATATTGGATTCATGATTTGGTGAGTGAGTCATGGTGAGGTTTGGTTTGGTTAGATAACCTGTATAGGCACTTGTTGGATTCTTATATTTGTTCATTCATGCATTGACATGATATTTTCAAATGTTCACTTAAGTCCATGGTTATATCCCTACCGAGTATACCTATTATTCTCACCCTATGTATATAAACTATTTTTAGGTTTCTAAGTGGAATTTGGGGGCTGAGCTAGACATTACTAGCTAAGTTGGAGTTTATGCTAAGTTGCTGCCATAAACTTGTCTTTTTGGTATTTACTTTAGAGACTTTTATATGTATCCCTTTTATTTATTCATGCATTGTGAGATGGTTTTTGGTTTAACTTTATATTATCTCCTAGAGTTGTTTGGTGTTTTTTATCCTATCTCCCAATACTGTTTTATTTATAGAGGTTAATGCATCCCATATTGTGATGTTTTTACACCCTCGGTTCTATTCTCCAACCTAGGGCCTACTAAAGGCGAGACTCATGGGTCATTATCTCTCTCCCTTCATTGTGTCATCTTTGGCAGGAGGGGGTCGTGATAGATAGGGTTAGGGTTAAAATATTATTTAATTGCATAATGACCCTTAAATAATATATTAAATCTTATGTGACCTTATTCCATGAAATATTATTATTATTATTACTTTTATGGTGTACGCAAACAGTGCAATGATAAATATTATTTTAGCAATTTGTAAATTAATATTTATCACCAGACACAATCTTGGTCTGTTTGTCCTCCTCAACATTTATCAAATACCCAAATAAATATTTATTCATAAAATAAATATTCTATTGACAGTCTAGCGAATAATTTTTTATTAAATATTAAATAAATAAAATAAATATTTTATTCATAGTCAAGTGAGTAAATATTTATTAAATATTAATACAATTAAATAAATTATTTACTAATAAATAAAAAAATATTTATTTCCTTGAAAACAATGATTTTCAATTGATAAATTCTAAATAAAATTATTCCTTGGTATTGAGAACAATATTTATTCCAATAAATAAATTCAAATATAATTTAATTGTGATCAATAGAAATACTTAGTACATAACCCTATAGGATTTTTCTCATTGGCATCAGGTGGTCTTGCCTAAAGTCCAAGATTACTATATATCAATGGGTCAAGAAATCCAATAGAAATAAGTTAATTCCGCAATGAAAATAACCACATACAACTACACACTATGTAATATAATCCCTTTGTCTCAATATCTCATAAAGCATGTTGCACACTCATGCCATAAACCTATATGCTTGATATATTTTCTTTGACTATTTGAAATAAACTCATCGTTACATCATAACCATGGAATTTAATGAGATAATTCAATTTCAATCAAAAGATTGAGATATCAACTTCTATAAATATGGAAGGAAAAAATACTTCCTCGAATTATTGATTAATAACATGTCATTCGTAATGCACCCAATATACCAAACTTTTCCATGAACTGTTATCACCATGATTTATGAAAATACATCTAAGTGCATGAGTCATGATATTAATTAATAATAATATTAAAGTATAATAACCATTACACATGATCGTGGATAGGAATATCCGATGACACATAAATATGTAGAATTCCTATAGGCGGGTTAGTTATCATAATCTCCTATCTTAGATATTACTAAGTGTGAACTTCATGAGAATAAGTTTCATCTTCTTATGAGTACCTTCACTTGACATTCAACATATTATATGCCCCATCATATAATTTTACCTAACCATAGAACCAATACTTAAGAGATATCATCATAGAATCTCAAGGTTCTAATCATAGTTGGAATTGATAAGACCTATTTTAATAAAAACAAATACCCTAGGAAATTATCACATTAATGTTATATTGAAGAAAAATAAATATGTGATAAAGTTTTATATTAATATTCACTTCTTTAAATATACATATAATCTAAATTACAAATTAGTTGATTCTAGGGAACCAACTCCAACAGTCTCCCACTTGCACTAGAGCCAACTACTAACAACTGGTTAGTTCTCACATGTTAAACATGATTCTCCTAAGTATGGATATAGCTTCTAGGACTATCATTTTTTCATGACTAGGGTTGGTAAATCCACATGCCTATGTGGTGAGTTTTCTTACCACAACATTACTACGTTGGGAAAATACCTCAAGTAGTGATATAATCAAGTATCCACCTTTTGTTCTCATGTTAGAGTCTGGATATCCCGTCTAAGTCCATAGTCAAATCTTATCATAATAATGATAAAATTATTTCTTTTGGTACAACCCAAAATCAGAGTATGATTTTTCTAAACTACTCCATAAGATACATCAAAACCCACAACATACATGGATATTGTAGATATGACAACCAATAGATACAATAAGTTTTCCTTGAATATTAATTTATTTTTTTCTGTGATACTAGATCTAATTAAACTAAGTGAAGGAAAGTGTTCAATTCCCTTGATCACTAGTATTCCCACTTCTTCAGACACCAGGAAATCATCCAATTATACTTTTCTAAGTCCTTTTAAATATTTCTAACTCCAAGTTGATGCTGTTATGTTGTATATTTTTGATATTCACTTATTATGCATTAAACGAAAGTAATATCAAATGTTAGTACATATCATATAATATGATATAAATTCCTTTCACTTAATCTTGTGAAATTATTTTAATCTCAATAAATTCTCCCTATTCCCATGCATGTATAATTGTAAGGATTATATGACAAATATTTTTTTATCTTGAATTATTTCAACTTATATTTTTCAATACTTTGTTAATATATGAACTATGACTAGATTTAATAAACCCATGGATATATTTTATAGATCTTGTCCCCTAAAACATAGTTGCTACTTTATGTCATACTTGGATAAGTTTCATTCCATTTCCTTAACAAAATGGTAAGACATGAAATTTGTTTTCCATATGTTATCAACATATCTATCTTGAAAACTAATAGTTCTCCCACTAATTAGTTAGAGAAATATGTCACTCATTCATTTCCAAATGAATATTATATGATCACTATGCATTATTTATTCATTAATGAATTTATGTAATCTTTATATCTTATTGGTATTTATTGATGTCATTGATCCTTTCTAGTTATAACTTATAGACATATACTAGAGGGTATCCTTTTTTGTCATGTCATATAGACATATTCTATAAGTATCCCTTCAAATGAGATGGCCTTGACTATCAATAAGATAATATGGTGATCATATAATTATGAATTGATAAGTAAAATTTAAAAGGATTTTATTCATGATGATTTGTATATAGTTTTTTTCATAAAAATTTCAATAATAAATCATGATTTATTAATACCATCTTATACCATCCATGTTTAGTTTATCTTGAATACTCACTATAACTATCAAGTCTTTGAACTATTCAAAATCTAGAGTCCTAAAATCTTGATACACAATGTCCATTACTTGAATTTATACATACTTGTTAGAATTTTCATGTTTTCATTTACTGCTTATTTATAGGAATCATTATTCTGAAAGAATAATATATGTATCACCCACCAAAATTAACATAAAACACCTCTTTTTTGTGACTTACTATGCAGTATGTGTCTCTGGAACTACTCTTCCCACTAATCTTAGTGTAGTTCAGCATTACTATGCCAACTCTTATGAATCTAGAGCCTTAACCCATATAATTTTAGTCTAATCCCAAAATATTTAAGGAGATATGATTCCTTTATAGAAATATAGTTGGTCTTAACTAGATGTTAGAATCCTTCATGGTGATAGGATTATTAGCTCAGATGCACCTTAGTGTTTGATGATCATTTATAGATAAATTTAGGTTTTAACAGAAGGTTTTTAATAAACACTTGTGGTAGTGTACTAATAGATTATTATCAAATCATAATTGATATAATATCCATTAGATAATATATTTGGCATATGGTTAGTTGTTTCACTTCTATTTTCAAAATATTTCATGGAAGAAATAATGGAAGATTTTCAATATATATAAGACCCATCATTGATCTTACTTTTTCTACCATCATGAATTTGATGTATATAAGGAAATGTAAGTTTTTATTACCATTACTCTACATGTATAATCAATTATTACATGGATAAAATGTTCTCTAACAAGATATCTCAGAGATTCCTCAATCTTTAATAAGTGCACTAAATTACTCCACTGGTCATTTCTAAAATTTCTTAAAGTAATCTCCTAAAGTATATGAAGTTAACTTTATATTTAGAGTATTTTATGTGGCTATGTTTAACAAACTCTAAAATATTTGTGACATACCTTTATTTATAAAGGTATATTTTTCTAAAACATGATAAGTAGTTTGTTTGTATATTCAGTATCTTAGCTCAATTGAGACTAAAACACTTTTATGGATATAAACAAGTCAACCAATTTAAATTTTATTTAACAAAGAATTATCTTTACACAATCATGTAAGAGTATTATATTTTATATTCATCATTTATCATAATGGGTATCTATGATTTAAAAATTAATAAACCATTAGTTTAGTATTGAAGTACCATAACAACATTTATTTCAAATGTGAAATAATGTCTCATTATGTCTAGTTGGACATTAAGATAAATGTTTTCTTTACACTCAAACATGAATCAATCCATTTTGGCAATGAGAAGTATTGATATCCCCTTGGATGAAATAGGAATATTCCTTATCTCCTTCTGAGTTAACTTTATAACATTTCTATTCTTGTTCATTACCTATATTTAAATACATATATGTTGTAAGCATATTTTATTTAATAAAAAAGTTGTTAATAGAAACTTTATGAATGTACATAAAGTGGATGCATCTTATTTCTTCTTTAATTCATTTCAATTTCTTTTATAGTGTCCATTTTTTCTACATAAGAAGCAAATAGACTCATGTACATTCTTCCGCCTTTGAATATTTTGTCTCTTTAAAGGACATTGTAAAGGATCTTTTGGATTTAGATTAATCATGGGATCTTTATCATTGTCTTTCAAACTTTTCACTATAAGGGTTGGAGAAACATGTTCCAAACAATCTTTATCTACTTGGTGAAGTATATGGTCAAAATGTTCCTGAGTGAATTATCAATTTTGTTTATCCAAGATTAGATGGATAAGGTTAACCTTAGTGGTAAGGATAATAAGACAATATTAATGGATAATTTATTATCCAATTGGAAGCCCAATTTCTCCAACAGATCAATATACCCAAACATTTTGAAACCATGATCGGTAGATTGATTCCCTTATTCTAGTGTACATTGATTTAGTGCATTGACAATTTTATTTATTTCAACACTTTCCTTCTCTTTCTCAAGAAAAAGAATATGTGTTATTGTGGTGTAAGCATCCATGTCCTTATGTGGTATCATCAACTCTATAGACATAGTTGATAATATAATACAAAGAGAATAAGAAGCATCCTCAATATATCTCCAGTAGGCATCCTTTTCACCTTTTCTCACCTGTTGGAATGGAAGAAAAAGAATAGGGTATTCCAATACATAACACAAATTTTATGATTTTAATGCATTGCATAAATTATTGAACCATATCCAAAAAATAATTTTCTAGGACATACCCTGAGTTAAGGATTGGTTGCAATGTTTTCATGGTTTTTATTTCCATTTTTATACAATGATTAAAATAGATTATTAAAACTTTAATTGATTAAAATGTATACAAGATGTGATAATATTTAAGTTTATTAAGTCCCTCAATATTTTATAAAGTCTCAATAACCCTCACCATTGAACTTGGAATGTCTAGTTTCATGGAAATTATAGTATAAAGGATCCATTACCTTATTATAATCTAGATAGAGTACATAAAAAGTATAAGATAATATTTAGGTAGGCGGTCTTGCCAACTGTAAACTGGAATCTCCTTGATCTATTTAGTGGACTCCCCAATCTAGAAATCCTGACTCACATTTCTTCAAAGATTGCCTCCAAATTTGTATTGGATAGATGAAGGAAATTAAACCCAATATATATTCAATTAAGTCTACTCACAAACCTAGTTAAGACTTATTGATAATTAAAAGTACCCATTTATGGAGGCTGAACTGACACTTTAATTATGGGCTCATTTAATTTAGATGATGGAACATTTAATGGATTAATATTACCTTGAGAGATTTTTTTATGAGTAAATTTTATTATATTATTTTAAAATGTTTTTAATATAAAGTAGATTTTTATTTAGTTATTAACCATGTTATGATAAAAAATTTATGAAAAACCCATTTATTTTAATTCTATCTTTGCATAATAGTTCATTTATTTATGTGATTGTGGTATTGCATCCATAAAATAAATCATTCATATGACAAAAATAAAATAATAAATAAATGAAATAATCACGATAATATCTAATGGTTGATTTATTGAGCATACAATAAATCAACCTATAACCCTATGGATAAAATCCTTGTACCAGTCTTGGCACAATTTCCAACATCCCACCTATACACCTATATATATCCCTTGTTGGATTAATCTCAATTCCATCTTGAACCGCCTTTTCCTCAACTCTATCTTGAATCAACTCCACGCACATTTTAATACACATTTTATTTCATATCTTTTATAGCTCAAACATAGGCGAGGAAAACCAAAGGATTGTTTAAGGTGAATTACACAAAAAACCTTAGACATATAGGAACTACATAATAAAAGAGGGGGGGGGGATGAATTGTAGTCCATTTAATAATAAATAACTATGAAGCCTTGTAATAAAATTAAATAAAATAAAACCAACACATACATAGGCCTAGTCAAATATCATGATCAGTCATACACATGCAATGATTAAGAATTTAAAATAACTAGATAACATTCATTTCTATTTGTTATTTAATAAGATAAAATACATGATAATTAATTTGACTAATTATATTATTAATCAATTAATTCATTTTATGTTATTTCATTAAATTATCATAAAATTAATATCCATAGTAATTTTAAATAAAACAGATTATTTTATTTTATTTAAAACTCAATAAAATAGTGCACAATTTTTTTACTTAGAAGCAACTTGATGAGTACCTGTCCGAACTATTAAGTATGGTTTTAATTGTAAACAATGCACTCATACGACATATTATTTACATGGAATGTGATTTAATTTTATGGAATGTACTTTCAATTTAATTCCACATGGAACAAATGAAAATTACATATCATATACAATTTAATGCATTGAGTTTTTAATATAAAATAACCATACGTGATTCATAGTTTCGAATATTACACAGAATTAATTAAGCACTTAATAAAATATAAACCTAACGATCGACGTGTACTATCAACTTAATGACCCAAAAAACTCATATTGATGAAGTTTAATAGAGTAATTAATTAAAATTAATATTTACAAAATAAACATGTAAAGTACATGGTGTGTGCAAGCCATCAACATGACACATACTTCTCTTCACTGGATATCTATAGTACATGCTTAGGGACTCGAAGTGTACTTATCGAAGACATTTATAAAGAAAAAAATGTGTTGAAAAAATAAATTACATATAATTCAAGTTACATGGATGTCATTCTGTACATAACATGTATTAAATACACATGGTGCATTAATTACATGATGTGATTTTACCCTATGTTTTCCACCTTGAAAACAGATGGACTGCATGACATGTAGTCAATCTAAATAGTGTACTTCAAAAAATCTATGTGCCACCCTGAATGGTCAACACATGGTACATTTATTTCATTTAGTGTGTATTAATTAAATGAAGACCTGGAATCTATGTAGGCATCCTTGTGTAATGGAAAAAGGATACATGATGTGTAATAAAAGAGTACACACCGTGTAGTCTTACATTATCCATCCAGAATTACTGGTACTTCCAGATGGGTTCTTTAGATGTGATTTTAATTAATTATTAACCAATATTAATAATATGAGTGAGAAACAAAGTAGAGGAAGAATATATTTTGATGAATAATCAAGAACAAATTAAAAATTGTAATGAATTTTAAATTTTAAATTCACAATGATCAACAACCAAATAAATAATTATTAATTTGAATGTGATCACTCTAATACTACTTGAAGGTTTTGGGAATAGTATAAGTGCTTATCAACACCAATCCCGACTTATCAAATGTTAGATTTTATGGATCATTCATACATTTTACAAGATGTTAACTTCACGACTAATAAATTTTTTCCAAAGAATATTGACAAGGTAGGTCACCAGAACCAAGAGAATATCTTTTTCACATTAAATTTATAATTAATTTAAATAGATCAGAAGAAAGAATAACTAGGTCTTGGGATCTTTCTTTGATGATGTTTTTGATTATCTGAAACCTTTTTTGGTTTACTATCATTGTGCTTGTTGGATCCAAGTGTATAATCCCTCTTGTAGCGATCCACACGTGCTCCTTTGATCTTGGAACACCACCGATGGATCGATGGGCGCTAGCATGAAAAATCAATCAGTTTACGGTCTTTGTCGGGATCACTGCACCAATTCCTTCGGGCTTGAAGAATCATCCTTACACTCTCATTCTTGAGAGGATGGAGGAGGGAGTAGAATCTATTGAGTGTTCTTTAGTCTCAAGAGAAAGATATAATTTTCATTGTGTACAACGATTATCCAAAATGACCAATCTCGATCAACCTCTACAAAATAGACATAATCTTATATTTATAGAGATAGAGTTAGGGTTAAAATATTATTTAATTTTACAATGAACCTTAAATAATATATTAAACCTCATCTAACCCCATTCTATTTAATGATAATAATAATATTATTTTTATGTGTGTGAAAGATGTCATAATGATAAATATTATTTTACCAGTTTACAAATTAATATTTGTCACCAGACACAATCTTAGTCCAATCATCCTCCTCAGAATTTATCGAATACCTGAATAGATATTTAATTAAATATTTATTCATAAAATAAATATTTTATTCATAGTCCGATGAATAATTTTTTATTAAACATTCAATAAATAAAATAAACATTTTATTCACAATCTAGTGAATAAATATTTACTAAATACTCATGTAATTAAATAAATTATTTATTAATGAATAAATAATTATTTATTACATTGTGAATAAATATTTGTGATCGATAAATCCTTAATAAAATTATTCTTATGTTCTGAAAATAATATTTATTCCAATAATTAAATTCAAATATAATTTTATCGAGATCAACAGAAACACATAGTGCATGACCCTCTAGGCTTCTTTCTCATTGGCATTAGATGGTCTTGATTAAAGTACAATATTATTGTCTAGTGGTGGTTCAAGACACCCATGATAAATAAGTTAATGATATAATTATAATAACCACATACGAACACTCATTATGTAATATAATACCTCTGTCTCAATATCTTATCAAGCAGGTTACACACTCATGTCATCAACTTATATGCTTGATGTGTCTTTAATTGACTATCTAAAATAAACTCATCATTACACCATGTCCATGGATTTTAATGAGACGATTTAATTTCAATCAAATGTCCAAGATATCAACTTCTATAAATATATAAGGGATAAATCCTTCCATGACTTATTTATTAATAACATGTCATTTGTGATGCTTCCAATGTACTCAACTTCACCATGAACTGTTATCACCATAGTTTATAAAAATACATCTAAGTGAACAAGTTATGACATGCATTAATAATAATTTTAAAGTATAAGGACCATTACAAACACTCATAGATATGAATATTTTTTGACTAATAAACATGCGGAATTCCTACAGGTGGGTCAGTTCTCTTAATCTCCCATCTTGGAGATTACTCAGTGTGAACTTCATGAGAAGAAATATCATCTGCTTACAAGTACTCACACCTGATAGTAAACATACTATGTTCCCCATCATATAATGTTATATGAACATAGAACTAATATTTAAGATATTTCATTATAGCATCTCAAGGTTCTCATCATAGTTGGGAACTACTATGACCTATTTTGATGAGACATATACCCTAGGACCTTATCACATCAATGTTATTCAGAAGAAAAATCAATATGTGATAAGGTATTTATATTAATATTCACTTCTTTGAATATACATGTAATCTAAAGTAAAAATTAGTTGGTTCTAGGGAACCAACTCCAATAGTTGGCCCATTGAATAATCAATGGTCTGTCATTTTTCAAGGGGAAAAATTTCATTTGGGTGATGAGAATTTTGATGATGTTAAGTATTTATGTGATATTTCTTTATCTATTACATGATTATCTAAGGATAATAATGACCATGATGTTGGCGTAGTCCATGCAATATGAAATGGTCACATAGATGGGATATGAACAAAACACTCTATTACTCTCTTATTATTCAAGTAAACATCTATTATCTATTTTTTGTGAAACTTATACATGTAAAAAATCTATATTGGATATTCAAACCTATAAATATTAATCATTTCTAACATTTTTTATTAAATTTTATATATTTATCAGTTGTAGTTAAACATTTTTTGGTTAAAAAAAACTAACATCATTAATTTTTTAATGAAACTTACACTTGTAAAAACACTTTTTCATTGAACTTGAATATTTAAATCTATATATATTGATCATTTCTATCATTTTTGAATTATTTTTTATACTCATCAGTTTTTATTACACATTTTTTGGTTAAAAATCCCGATATCATTAATTTTTTTTATAAAACTTACACATGTAATGACATTATTTTTTAACTTGTTTATTTATACTTATAAATGTTTATCATTTTTGTGATTTTTATATTCATAAATTTTAGTTAAACATTTTATGGATGGAGAAGCCTAACTTCATTATTTTTCTATCGCTATTTCTTTATATTTATCATTTTTAGATATTCATTTTTTTCCATCTATATTAGTCAACATAATAGATATAATTTTATTTCTATTATTAAAAATCACTTTTTTTACTTTTAAAAGTCATTTAATTATAATAAATTACTAGTATATAAAATTTCATTAAATTCATCTATTTAAATGATGGACAGAGAGGTAGATGGACATTTACTATGGTATGTGTACATTTTTTCATATTCAAATGTTTGTAACAATTAAATTTTTTAATGAGATTACTTTTTTTTTGTAAAAATTATTTGTAGTACTACTAGTGAGCCTTCTATTGCATAGTTTTATTCTTCTTCAGAGAATACGATACCTGTAGTTGGTGGACATGATATTACATGCTTACTAAAACTTTCACTTTATCTTGTGGAGGAGAGGTTGAAAATTGAATTTGATAATATTAATAATACAATATGCCTAAATTCAAAAAACTTTAAGAGTTATATGGCCAGTAATATCTATTATAGGATTAATATTTTATATTCTGATTGCAAGAGAATTGATAATAGTGTGAAAGATCAACTATGGGAGTTAGGAATGGTAAAATTTCTCATCTTCTTTATTATTTCCCAATTATTCAAATATTATATAGTTTAGGACTAGAATTTAATATATTCAATTAGAGATGAAATTTAAATTTTGTGATACTAAAGAAATTAAAACAAGGATGCTATATTTTGTGTCACTTAGATAGAGATATTTTAAAACAAAATTAATTTCACATTATATTTTTAGGAAACACATGAATGAAAACCCATGACTCAAATATAAGTCCATAGATGCAGTGACCTGGGATAACTTTGTTGCTGATAGGTAAGATTAAGCCTTTATGGTATTATAATTATTGATTATAAAATAAATTTATAAAATTATTTGTTAATTAACTAAAAAATTATTCATTTATTCTTATATAACATGCCTCTAGTAGATCTCAATAAGAGATCCAGATGTAGAATGTATACCCTCATAATTTATCATGTGGAGGGTATCAGTTACTGGAGGAGGAAATGATTGCTAAAAAGTTTGATGAATTAAGTTCTAAATCTAGTAACGACTCAAAAGAGGATCAATTCGGCCTTCAATCCTAACTTCCATGACAAATATAAAAGGGTGAGGATGAAAAAAGGAAGTTTATTATAGACCCATCAAGATAAGTAGTTGATAAGATTGCACATAAATAATTATTATTTTCTTAAATATTATTGTTTTTTAAATTCATCACAGTAATATAAATTTTTAATTTATTAATTCAGGATTCCATTTTGGAGAAATCGACACAGGGGATCTTTATCCCTGAGGGAAGGATAAACATTTTGTCTAATGATTTTGGAAAACAAGAATACCTAGGTCATATAATAGGCTATGAGGTGAGTGTTAGTATTAAAGAAGTTTTTGTCCAACCTAGTATGATATCAAGGGAGGTAGAATATAGTGAAGAAATAACTTCCATGAAGGATGAGATGTAAGAGATGAATTGGTCGATAGAAGATCGAATTAAATCTTCTTTATAGGATATGTTTGCAGAAATGGTGAAACAAACATAGACTCTTGATTATCCACTTAATGAGGATAATATTAATTATTAATATATATAACATTCATGTTATTTATTATTCATAAATACAATTTTAGTGCATTTTACACTTTGAACATCATTTTACATTATGATTGTAATTCCCACTTAATATGCACTATTACATGGTACAATTTTGAACACCTCATAAAATAAAAAATGGCCTTGATTTTATTTTCATATTTTATTTTAAGGTCTCTAATGATACAAGTAACAATTCATAATTTTTAAGTATCTTAATATTCACATTGGAAGACCATGAAAATTAGCTTTCATGGCAACACATTATGGGAAAAGTAAACTGGACAATAGCCCAATAAAAAGACTGTAGAGGCCACAATCCAAGATCAATAATTATGAAAATTGAACTGAAGATATATAAAATCAAGGGTAACATTTCATTAAATAGTTTCCAAAGATAATTCTGATTTTTGAATGGAGTTTCAAGCGGCCCAAGTTAGAGATGAATTTCTGGGCCAGATTCTGCGGCCCAGAAAAACATCCCACCATTTTACACATATCTTGTGAACCATAAACTCTTTTGGGATGAAAATTTATATAAGTTTAGGGTAAATATAGATATAAATTATTTTCTTCTATGTCCCACTCCAATTAGTCCATATAGAAGGTCATCTAGGCACCTCTATTCAGTGGATGCAAGATGGCTGTAACTTCGGGTTAAGGGTGGAAAAGTCTTCTCTCCCTTACTTTCCACCACCCTAGGCCAACCTCCATTAATTGAGGAGACTTGAAAAGATGGGGGATAGAACCAAGGCTCCAAAAATTCCTATTTAAGGCAGTGGTTTTGGATTATTTAATCATATTTTGTGCTTGGTTTCATTGTAGTGTTACGCTGCTGCTTTGTGTTTGTAATCACATTTATTTCTCATGTAAGTTGTTCAATTAACCTTAATTTCTTAAAAAAAGTTCCTTCTTTCCTCATATTATATTATTATCCATTTAACGTTGATATATTTTCCTCAATGTGTTAATTTATTCACACCATACCTTGTGAAATTTATCACACAGCGGTGGAGTGATCGTTATTTCATTGTTTTCTTTTTTACTTCTCCATTTCCTCCCTCATGAGTCTACTTACCACTTCCATTGAAACCATAGAATCAATGTAGGGATAACCCTACCATGGGTTGATCCAAGGAAGTATAAAGAGGCTGGATTGGATGTTATTTATAACCCCATTAATGTCTAATCACTTCTTTTAATTGATATTTTTATTTGATGATTTTAAAACTTATTCGTCCATGTTGAATTTTAAGGCCACTTACTTCAAGTGCTAATATGAACCTTTAACTTGGAGTGCTCATGAATTTTATCCTCCAAGTGTATAGGTGATTAGTATTAGGGTTTTTATGAATTAAACCAGTAACTAATGATGTTTTTTGATCTCCTTAAATGAACTCATCTCAAATATAAGAAATTTAAATAATTGAAAAAGGAATGCATCCAATCCACCCCAAGTGATAACCTAGGATCAACTCATTATTTTAAATTGAATTCACTTAATAATCTTAGTTTTCAATTCAAACTATATAAAATTAACCAAAATTTGTCCACTTCATAGCAAAAAATAGTCCATATAATGTACGTGTCTATAGGTTTCTTCTTAGGTCTCTGAGGATTCGAAAACCCAAGCTAAACTACAAGCGACTACTTAACCCTAAAACTTGGGTAAATTTGGGTGAGACCAAATTTTGGAATTGTTTCCAGGGACCCAATTAAGTCATCTCAACACCCATTCTATTCTCCCCCATTTCTTCATTTCTCACCCAAATTCTCTTATCTTTTCCCTTTCTCATTTTGTTTCCTTTTGGAACATGTTTTCCTACACCCGTGACCAATCAAACCGTCTAGTTAGGGTGGATAGTCCTAGGGTTGGGGAGTAAATTACACCAAGGAAACTATTTCCATTTGATCCTAATCTTCCTAATACTTCAGAGTCAAAAATTGATCCCATTTCAATGGAAGGTCTTCAAAGAAACCAACTCATAAACCCAAGTGGGGACCAAAATGGAAATCTAAATGAGGCAGCCCCAACATTGGGGAATGTAGTCGATCAAACCATAAAATGACTACCTCAGATATACCTAGAACAATGCCCCCTCATGCATTAGACACAATTCCCTAGGATATTCCAACTACGTCTTTAAACCCCATTTCCTAATCCACCTTCCCACATTCAATGGAATGAAGTCTGAGATGCCCTACCTTCACGTCAAGGAGTTCAATGACATTGTAGAAACCATGTGTCCCCCACATCAACTAGAATCGGCTAAGATGAGGCTAGTTCCTTTTTCTATAAAGTATTGAGCTAAAAATTGGCTAAATAATTTGAGACCATCATCCATCAACTCTTGGGACTAATTACAAAGAGAATTATACAAAAAATACTTTCCCCACCACAAAACAATTGTACTTAAAAAGAGCATCCAACACTTTTTTGAAAAAGAGGGAGAGTAATTCTATGAAACATGGGAGAGGTTCAATGATACCCTAAACATGGTTCCACACCATGGTTTTTCTATTCCTGAATAAGTGAGAATTTTCTATGAAGGTTTGGGTCCAGGAAACAAAAAATTCATTGACATGATTTGTAATGGAACCTTTAAAAACAAAGCCCCAAATGATGCTTACGAGTATCTAGAAGGATTGGCTGAACAAAACCAAACATGGGGGACATCACCTTAATATGATAAGCCACCCAAATCTAGTGAAATTCACACACTTAGGGAGGAGGAAAGCCTTAGGGTGAAACTTTCTGCACTCACTAGGAAGGTTGAGGAGATCGATCTTAGGAAGGTCTATGAAATTCAAACTGTTGACCCTGTTTTCACAATTTGTGACAAACATGACCACAAGACTGAAAACTTTCCAACCATCCCATATATTAAAGATGTTATTATATGAGTACCGCCTGCTGAAGTGAATTCCCTAAACTTCCAAAATCCCCAATACCAAAACACATTCAACCCAAGGTATAATGACCACCCAGGCATCCGCTGGAAATATAACCAACATCCTAGCCAACCACAAGAACCAAACCCCTACCCTACACAAAATTTCCAAAACCATAACCAATTCTAACCAAAACCATCCCAATACCAATATCATTCTTTCCAATAATAATAACCCATCTAGCAACCCATGCAACAACCAATCCAAAAACCAAAGTATTATCCTGGAATAAACCAACCAACACAAGCCCCTACTCAATCTTTCCCTCTTCCAATACTTGAGAAGTTGTGTAAAAAAATGGAGAAAATGAGATCAGAAGTCTCATCCCTTAAACATGAACTACAAACCATTAAAACCGGGAAGGCACCCATGCCTACTCAGGTGGTACCATCCTCAAATTTAAGAGGAGAATCCAGTTACACACAAAACTCTCATGAACAACTCAAAGCAGTAACTATTTGAAGAAGTGGAAAATCCATTGAGAAACCTGAACAATCCATTCTAGAACCATTAAAAGATTCAAAAAACGCATGAAAATTATGAATAAACACCCATAGATTCTAAAAAACCCAATGAGAATGTGAAGGAACTACAACCACACCAAACAATCAAACAACCCGGTCCTTTCCCTCAATACATAAGAGGAAAATATAAACCAGAACTGAATGAAACTTTGAGGGAAATATTCTCTCAGGTTAAGTTGAACATCCCCCTTATAGATGCAATCCAAACCATTCCTGCCTACTCAAAGTACCTTAAGGACTTGTTCACTTTTAAAAAGAAATTTTCACATAAAAACCAAGTCCTTTTGGATGCTAATGTGAGTACAACCATTCAAGGGACCATTCCTCCAAATTTTAAAGATCCAGGATGTCCATATATCAATTTTGAGATAGAAGAGAACAAAGTTGTCAAATCCCTTTGTGATATGGGAGTTAGTGTGAATATCATTCCTTATGCCATGTATTTTCAGTTAGGGATCGAAGAACTCCAACCCACATCTGTCACTCTTCAACTTGCTAATCATAGTGTTCGAGTTCCTAAGGGGATATTAAAGGATGTTTTGGTGAAATTTGAAAATTTCATTTACCCAGATAATTTCATTGTCCTTGACAATAACACAAGCTTAGGTCCTTGGGAGAAAACCCCCATCATCCTTGGTCTTCCCTTCTTAGTAACAATCAACTCAGTCATCCGAGTCCAAAATGGGAGCATGACAATAACCTTCGAGAACATGTGTCTATACTTGAACATCTACAACGAAAACTATCAAATTGGTGATGATGAAGAGATCCATGAGGTTAATTGGATTGGTAGTGTTGATAGTGAACTCGAGGAACATCAAGGAATTACTGAAGGATGTTTAAGTCAAGAAGAGATTGATTTTCTTTGTTCACATGAGGGAAATTTTTCTCCTTGGATTGAATCTCTTTTAGATAGCTCTATTGATAATTTTATGGAATCACCAATCAATGATACCATGGGTGAAATAAATAACATTGAGTCCATACCCATTCATGACACTACTTTGGCTAATTTAATGGATGAAAATTCTATTCACAAGGAACCAATTATGTCAAGAAATCTGAACAAAGAAACTGAGTTCAATACAAAGTCTCATCCTTTCTTAGAAAGTGATAAACAATCTGATCTCGAATTTAAGGTCTTACCTTCATCACTCAAGTATGCATTCTTAGGGGACAATCGAGCCTTTCCTGTTGTCATTTCTTCCTCTCTTGAAGCCAATCAATAGATGATGCTTCTATATTTCCTAAGAAATCATAAGAAATCAATTGGATATAACCTTTTTGATATTTTTGGGATTATCCCACTCATTGGAAATCATAATATTGTTCTTGAATATAAATCCAAACCATGTTGTCAACCTCAGAGGAGACTCAATCCAAATCTTATGGATGTGGTAAGGAAATAACCTCTTAAGTTATTGAAAGTGGGTATCATCTACCCCATAGCTAAGAGTGAGAGGGAAAGCCCAATTCAAGTTTTCCCAAAGAAATATGGAATTACTGTGATCACCAATGAGGATGGTGACCTTCTCCCCATAAGGGTCAGTAGTGGATGGAGAGTCTGTATTGACTATAGGAAGCTCAACTCTTGTACCAAGAAAGAGCATTTCCCCTTGCCCTTTATTGACCAAGTCATCAAGCGAGTGGCGAGTCATCAATTCTATTGCTTCCTAGATGGATTCTCAGGGTATAATCAAATCGAGGTCTCCTTAGAGGATCAAGGAAAAACAACCCTCACTTGTACATTTGGAACTTTTACCTTCAAGTGCATGCCCTTTGGGTTATGTAATGCTCCTGGTACCTTCCAGTGGTGTATGATGGGAATATTCTCAGACATGGTGGGGGATTATTTTGAGGTCTTCATGGACGAATTCTCCATATTTGGGGATACTTTTTAGGGATTCCTTCTAAATGTTGAAAGGGTATTTTCAAGATATGAGGATAAGAATCTCATCCTAAATTGGGAAAAATTCCATTTCATGGTAAAGGAAGGACTTGTTCTAGGTCATCTGGTTTATGGTAGAGGGATTGAAGTTGATAAATCTATGGTCGAAATCATTCGTCACCTTCCCTCTCCTAAAACTGTTAAGGAAGTGAGGTCCTTATTAGGACATGTTGGTTTCTATAGAAGGTTCATTAGAAATTTCAGCTCAATTTCTTGACCACTTTGTGCTCTATTGGTGAAATATGATATATTTTTATGGACATAAAGCTACTAGGAATCATTCTCTACACTCAAGTCATCTATTATCTCTCCAACTATCATGAAATATTCAAATTGGAAACTTCCTTTTGATCTCATGTGTGATGAGGGTGACTTCGTTTTAGGAGCAGTCTTAGGACAACAATGTGAGAAAACTCCATGTGTCATTTCATATGCAAGAAAATATTTAAATGATGCACAAATCAACTACACCACCACTGAGAAAGATTTGCTTGCTTTTGTCTTTGCCTTAGAGAAATTCAGGTCTTATCTCTTAGGATCACCCATTATTGTCTTCACTGACCATTCAACCCTAAAATACCTTTTCCAAAAGCAAGATGCCAAGGATAGATTGATTAGGTGGTTCCTTCTTCTTCAAGAGTTTGATTTAACCATTAAGAATAAAAAGGGTGTTGAAAATGTTTTAGCTGATCACCTCTCTAGGATGAAATTAAAAGACAACTCACACCACCTTTCTATGTCGGATTCATTTCCCGATGAGCACCTCTATTCAGTGAGTGATTTCCCATGGTATGCTGACATAGCAAACCATTTGGTGACAGGTGACATTCCAAAATTCCCAGGGACCCAAGCTAAGAGTAAATTTATTTTTGATGTCGAACACTATGTGTTTGATGATCCTTACCTCTTCATGTTTTGTCCTGATCAAATCATTAGGAGATGTGTTCTTGAGTCCGAGTAAGAGTCCATTATAAAATTTTGTCACGGAGAGGCATGTGGAGGCCACTTTTCTACAAATAAAACCACTTCAAATGTCCTCCAAAGTGGTTTCTAATGGCCTAACCTCACTAAGTATTCCTTCCAATTCTGCAAAAGTTGTCCTTAGTGTCAGTAATTAGGATCCATTACCAAAAGGAATCAAATTCCCCTCACTCCCATTCTAGTTGTTGAAATCTTTGATTGTTGGGGAATTGATTTCATAGGACCCTTCCCAAACTCTAGGGCATACCTTTACATCCTCTTAGCTATTTATTATCTCTAAAAATGGGTTGAGTCCATTCCCACTAATTCCTATGACTATCATGTTGTGATCCAATTTCTGAAAGAGCACATGTTTTCTCAATTTGGAATTCCTAGGGCTATAGTAAGTGATTGAGGAACCCATTTATGCAACCGTCCATTCTCTTCACTCATGTCTAAGTATGTGATTTCCCATAAAGTTTACATTGTATACCATCCTCAAACCAATGGTCAAGATGATTTAGCAAATAGAGATATTAAGAAAATTCTTGACAAAACTGTCAATCCCACTAGGAAAGATTAGTCCGAGAAACTCTTAGATGCTCTTTGGGGATATCGTACAACATTCAAAACCATCCTAGGTATGTCACCATATAGGTTGGTTTATAGAAAATCATGAAATTTAACTATTTAAATTGAGCATAAGGCATTTTGGGTAATCAAAAAAATGAATTTTGACATTTCTTTGGCTGAAGAAAAGAGGAAATTAGATCTTAATGAACTTGAGGAACTTATGATAGAGGCTTATGAAAATTCAAGGATAAATAAAGCTAGAGTTCAAGCCTACCAATCTAGGAATATCAAAGTTAAACACTTTTAAATGGGAAAATTCTTGATCTTGTATAGTTCGAAACTTCATTTACACCTGGGAAAGTTAAGGTCTAGATGGTCAGGTCCATTCATAGTGCATCATGTGTACCCCCATGGGTCCGTTGAGATTCAAGATCCCACAAGTGGTCACATTTTAAAGGTCAATGGTCATTGGTTAAAACCATTCATTGACTAATTAAATAAACCGAAAATAGAGGTTGAGTTAACTGAGCCAACCTATGAACCAAGAAAAAAATTGATAGATTTAGGATCCATGTTGATCGTACCACGATTCACTGTTTTATTTCACCCTTATACCAATGTATTAAACTGATTTTGTATTGAAAATTACATGTATAATAATAAATTTCAATCCATTTTTGATTCAATTATTTTGTGTATAACACTGTTAAAAAGAGAAATGTTACTTGTTTTTATAATTATATTGTAGGTGGAGGTGATTTGGAGGACCTATGATGAAGTCCATGAAAAATTGTCTATTCTGCAAAAGATCCAAGAACAATAGTAGAATAAAAAGCATGCTACTACTAATAAATGCTTTTAAATGGGATGAAAATTTGTGGGATGGTCCTAAATTTAATGATATCAATTTCATATGAAGGAACCAAAGCCCAATTAGTCCATTAAGAGGCCCATAAAAGCTGATCTGTCCAATAAAGTGGATCTGCATGGGGTCAAAACATTGCCTCTATATTTTGGAAATATATCTTATTATATTCCATATATGGCCTCCAAATTTCACATGGAGGTAGAAAAGGTGTCGTTAAACAACTATTTAGTTTTTTCCAAAGTGAGTTAAGGCTTTATGACCATCCAAAACCATGGACCAAGAGGATTTGTGAAATCAGGGTGCCCAAATCCACTTCTCACTTTGCCTATAAATTGGCACCTTGGGCACCCCATTTTGGAGTTCGGACAAGAGGCATGGTTCTGCCATTTTGGAGTCCCCAAGGAGTCTTATAACCATCCCAAGAAGCTATAGAGGCTATGGGAAGTTCTACTTCACCATCTTCTTCTTCTTCCCCTCCCATGGGTTTCTAAACCCCTTGTGATCACTCGGGGAGGAATGTGATGTAATACCGAGCTTCATACTTGTATTATTTTGAATGATCTTTTTAATTCCAGGTTGTATGTTGTTTTTATTCATCATATATTTTTATTTAATTTAGTTATATACTGTTATTTTATACTCAAACTCAAACGATCATGTTTGGGGGTACCCTTTCATGTGATGTTTCACACACCGTTCATCCCTTTTTCTTCCCTCATTCAATTGCAGTGTTTGTGTGGTTCATATTGGTCAATTGAACTCACATAAGCACTGTCAAGGTCATGAAAATTTCTGTCATGGTATAAAAAATAAGTAACATACAAACCTGGACAGCACATCTAGTTCTTCATGTGTTTCCTTGGTGAGTTTCGGTTATGATGTCGAACACAAATCACTCAATCATCGGCGGTGTCCGGTGAATCATTGTGTGTTTTTGACTGAACCCTAGTAGGTATCCTTGCATAAAATCATTAAAATTATGTTAATACGTGTTACAAACCAAGTATTAAAATATCATAATCCTAACTCTTGAAGCGATGAAGGATGAGCATCATGAGACTTCCCCGGGTTGATCACGCTTAATTAATTCTGTTAATTTCTACATTGTTTTATCGCTTTTATTTTCTATTTTTATCTTTAATCATCAAACACCCAAGTTTTAAAAAATATCATTCCCCTTATAATTTCATAATAAAAACCCTATTTTTAAATTAATGATCTAAGGCTCCGTCGAGAGATGACCTAGGGTTGCTACTATACTGTATAAATTCTAGTCAAAATTAAACAACTAATTTAACGCGCTCGACAACATGATCAAATTTTGGCGCCGTTTATGGGGATCCAATATCATTTATTTTCATTATTTCCTTTTATTTATTTATTTTACTTCTTAATTAGTACTCCTTTCAATACCCCACCCCCATTTGATTGTTTTTTTTGGGTTTTTGTCTTTATTTTTGGTTATTTTTGGTGTGTTGTCTCTCTCTCTCTCTCTATCTTATTCTCCATACCTCTCTCTATAATTATGTATTATAACATTATATTCTATTTTCACCCTTATTATGTGATTTTATCCATATTAAAAAAACAAACTTCACAACTTATTTGCATGACCCAATCTGGTAAAAAAACACTACTTGAATTTGACCCTAAAATTGAAAAGTCACTTCACACACAAATCAAGACTTCTAGAGAAGGTCAATCAAGTAAAATTGAGGAACCAATTTTGGAACCTCAAGTTGTCCTAAACCAATCAGAATTTTAACCTAATAAAATACAAGAAAACATGGCTGCAAATAATCGATCTTTAAAAGAACTGACCACCCCTGATGTGGAGTACCAACCTGCGTACATCCAATATCCTGAGGAAGCAACCAACTTTGAGCTGAGATCAGGTCTTATCCCCCTTCTTCCTAAATTCCATGGTCTTCCCGGTGAGGACCCTCATAAACACCTTAAGGAGTTTCACATAGTGTGCTCCACCATGAAACCCCAAAATGTGTCTGAGGAATTAATTAAGTTTAGGGCCTTCCCTTTCTCCCTTGATGGTATAACCAAAGACTGGATATACTATCTGCCTACCACAATTGGGGGCTGGAATGACCTTAAATGACTCTTTCTAGAGAGTTTCTTCCCTACCTCCCGAACTACATCAATTAAGAAAGAAATCTGTGGAATCAGGAAATCACAAGGAGAGACCCTTTATGAATACTGGGAGAGATTCAAGAGACTTTTCTCAAGCTTCCCCCACCACCAAATTAGTGAACAACTGTTAATCCAATACTTCTATGAGGTACTTGTCCCCATGGATCGTGGAATGATAGATGCTACAGCTGGTGGTGCCCTAGTTGATAAAACTCTTTCTGTTGCTCGCGACTTAATAGCCAACATGGCTCAAAATGTACAAAAATTTGGTACACGAGCAATTGCACCAACCTGAGGAGTTCATGAGGTAAGTCATTCAGCCCTAGAACAAAAGGTAGATAATAAACTTGATGAGATGAATAACCTTCTATGGAAATTAGCTCAAGCACAAGGTAATTCACAATCTCCTCCTGTTCCATTACATTGTGGTATTTGTTCTAAAAATACTCATTTTTCTGACCAGTGCCCACAACTTCAAGATTCACCTGAGTCTTGTGTAGTTGTGTTCCCAGGGCATCCATTCTAACAATCACCTCCCTTCAAGAAGGAACAATTGTGGCCAAATCCAAACCATGGGTGGCAAGCACAACCCCAGTACCGACAAAGAGGAAACTCAAGCTACCCCAAGCAGAATTGGTATCCAAAAGGACAAGGTATGAAAACTTATTATCCTTAAACTTCTCAAAACAATCATCATCCTCATCCCAAATCTGAACCAAGCCTGAAGGATATGGTAAAAAAAATGGCAACCCAGATCCTCCAATTCCAACAGACCAAAAAATTGGCAATTCAAGACCTATGAACTCAAGTGGGACAATTGGCGAACACCATCGATGAGCTTAATATGCAAGGTTCTGGACAACTACCATCCCAACCCATTGCCAATCCGAAGGACAAAGGTAATTTATGTGCAATTACACTTAGTAGTAGTAAAGAAGTTTCCCCTTCTACTGATTCTACAGAACATGTATGTCCCCCTCTTGAAAACACTCTTTCCCAACCCTCAAAAATTTCAAGTAAAGAAAAAATAAATAAAAAGGGCAATCAAATTATCATTGATGATTCAAATGAAAAATCCATTCCTCTTCCTTTCCCCCAAAGACTCTCTAAATCCAATAAAATTTTTGATAATGATATTGATAATGAAATAATGGATACATTTAAAAAGGTTCAAGTTAATATTCCTTTATTGGATGCAGTCAAGAAAATTCCCCATTATGCCAAATTTCTTAAAGAACTTTGCACCCATAGACGAAGGATGAAGGGGAATGAGAGAGTCAACTTGGGGAGGAATGTCTCGGCCTTGATTAAACCAGCAATGCCAACAAAATGCAAGGATCCAAGCACATTCACGATACCGTGTACCATAGGGGAGAACTTATTTTCTGATGCTATGCTAGATTTAGGTGCTTCCATTAATGTAATTCCTCACTCTATGTATACTGCTCTGTAGGTTGGAGAGCTTCAACCAATAGGCATTGTTGTGAAACTTTCCAACCAGAGTACAACACATCCAACCAGAGTGATTGAGGATGTCCTTGTAAGAGTGAAGAATCTCATCTTCCCTACCGATTTCTACATTCTTGAGATGGAAGATACTCAAACCCAAGGACATGCCCCTCTCATACTTGGGAGGCCCTTCCTCAAAACAAAAAAGACGATCATCAACGTTCACAATGGTATGATTTCCATGGAGTTAGGTGGATAAAAAGGTAAGTTTTAACATCCTTGAGGCTATGAAACACCCTGTTGAAGAGCACTCCACTCTTCTTATCTATTCGATGGAAGTGCTCTGAAATGATGCACACACACACAATTCTCTACTCAACTCATACTCTGATTCATTTTCCTCTTCTTCACCCTTGGATGATTTGAGTTTTGAGTCATGTTTTAAGTGTTGTGTGGGTTGTGAAAAGTGTAAATTTTGTACTTTAATTTATGAGTGTGTTCATTATGAGGTACCCATGAATGTCGATGATTCTACACATCTCATTTCAATAGATTCTCTATCTTTAGAGAATAAACATGAGAAGATAGACAGTTTGATGGACCTCACTCCCCCTAAATCCCCTCCCTTAGTCCAAAACCCCCAGTGTTGGAATTAAAACCACTTATATCTAATTTAAAATATGCCTATCTTGAGGGTATTGACCAATTTCCCATAATTATTGCCAATAACCTCTCTCAACAGCAGGAATCAAAACTACTTGATCTTCTGAGAGAGTGTAATAAGGAAATAGAATGGAAATTGGCTGATATTCTTGAGATTAGCCCATCTATTTGTATGCGCCATATACTTTTGGGTGATGAGGCTAAGCCCATAAGACAATCTCAATGCCGGTTGAATCCCACTCTCCTTATAGTGGTAAAATTGGAAGTTAGTAAATTACTTGCTGCAGGGATCATTTATCCTATATCTGATAGTAAATGGGTTAGCCCAGTGAAAATTGTGCCTAAAAAATAGGAATAAAATTTGTATCAAATTAAAGGAATGAATTGGTTCCAACACATGTGAAAAACAGTTGGCGAGTCTATATTGACTACCATCGACTGAATCAAGCAACACGGAAGGACCACTTTCCTCTACCTTTCATTGACCAAATGTTAGAATGATTGGCTGGTAAGTCCCATTATTTTTTACTTGATGGCTATTCAGGTTATCTCCAAATCCATATATCCCCTAAGGATCAAGAAAAGAAAACATTTACCAGTCCATTTAGCACATTTTCATATAGAAGGATGCCTTTTAGTCTTTGTAATGCTCCTGGTACTTTTCAACGTTGTATGATGAGTATATTTTTAGAGTACCTAGAAAATAGCATGGAAGTTTTTATGGATGATTTCACAGTTTATGGAACTTCCTTTGATGATTGTTTGGCTCACCTAGGTTCTATCCTCCATCATTGCATAGAAAAAGATCTTGTATTAAATTACGAGAAATTCCATTTCATGGTTGAACGAGGGATAGTTCTTGATCATGTTATTTAAAAAGAGGGAATTCAAGTGGATAAATCAAAAATTGAATTAATTTCAACCCTTCCCTATCCAAAATGTGTTCGTGAGGTGAAATCTTTTTTGGGTCATGCTGGTTTTTACTGCCAATTAATTAAAGACTTCAGTAAGATCACACTTCCCTTGTCCCAGTTATTACAAAATGATTCTGAGTTTTTGTTTGATAAAAATTGTGAGGATGAATTCAATTCACTAAAAAAAAGTCTCACATCACCTCCGATAATCCAACCTCCAAGGTGGGATCTCCCCTTTGAACTTATGTGTGATGCCTGTAACTTTGAAGTTGGGGAAGTTTTATCACAAATGGTTGAGAAGGCTCCTCATGTCATTGTGTATGCCTCACGTACCCTTGAACATGCCCAGGAAAACTACACGACCACTGAAAAAGAAACTATTTCTATTCTTTTTTCCTTGGAAAAATTCTGTTCATATCTTATCTGGTCAAAAATCATTGTCTTTTCTGATCATGCTGCCCTTCATTTCCTCCTAAAGAAACCTGAAGCTAAGCCCCGCCTCATTCGGTGGATGCTCCTCCTCCAGAAGTTTGACCTTGAGATAAGAGATAATAGAGGAGTGGAAAATGTGGTAGCTAACCACATTAGTAGGATTTCCCCACCATTGGACCATCATGTTGACTCACCCCTCCCCATTGGAGAATTCCTCCCTCATGAGACCCTTTATGATGTTGTGGACCTTACCCCTGGTATGCAGACATTGTGAATTTTCTAGCAACATCCATGGTCCCCACTGATTTTAGCACTTCAAAATTCCAGAGACTTAAGCATGATTCTCAGTGGAACATTTGGGATGACCCATATTTTTGGAGAATTTGTGGTGACCAAGTACTTCATCGGTGTGTCCCTGACCATGAGTTCACCTCTTTTTTGACCTTCTGCCACACTTTGGCCTGTGGGGGCCACTTGGCTCTCAACGTACAACTCGAAAGGTCCTTGACTTAGGAATTTATTGGCCAACTTTGTATGGGGATGCCCATGGATTTTTTAAGTCATGTAGTCATTGTCAATTCACAGGGAATATCTCTAAGAGGAATGAAATGCCCCAACATCCCATGTTATTTTGTGAGATCTTCAATGCATGGGGCATTGAATTTATGGGGCCTTTTCCAAATTCATTTGGATTTGTGTACATCTTATTGGATGTTGAATATATATCTAAATGGGTGGAAGCAAAGGCCACCAGGACCGATGGCTCTCGAGTGGTTGTTGATTTTGTGAGGTCCCAAATTTTCAGTAGGTTTGGTTTACCAAGATTCATCATTAGTGATCAGGGTTCACATTTTTACAATCACAACATGAAAAATTTGCTTCGTAAGTATGGGGTTGTTCATAAAGTCTCTACAGCATATCACCCCCAAACTAACGGACATGTAGAAATCTCAAATTGGAAAGTTAAGAGAATCTTGGAAAAAACGGTACAACCCAATAGAAAATATTGGAGTTTGTGCTTGGATAATGATCTTTGGGCATACCGTACAACTTTTAAAACCCCAATCGGAATGTCACCATATAGAATTGTGTTTGGAAAAGCTTTTCACCTCCCAGTGGAGGTAGAACACTGTGCATATTGGGCTATTAAACAATGTAATATGAATATTTCAGATACAGGTGAGCATAGGAAGCTACAGATTCAAGAGTTGGAAGAAACTCGACGTGATGCATATGATAACTCTCGAATATATAAAGATAAGACAAAGGCTATCCATGATAACATGATACATTAGTGGAAGTTTCATATTGATGAGAAGGTTCTCACGTATAATTCCAGGCTAAAGCTCCACCCAGGTAAGCTTCATTCCCAATGGCTCGGTCCTTATATTGTTACTGATGTTTACCCTTTCGATGCTATACAGGTTTTTCATGAGAATAATGGACAAAGTATTACTATCAATGGTAAGAGGCTCAAACACTTCTATGAGAATTTTCCAAAGCATCTCATGGAGGAAATCCAACTGATAGATGCCACATATGACACCATTTAGCAGGCTATCCCTTCTCCCTTCCTTTATTTACTTGCCTATTTATTTAAAATACTTTAAATGAGGACAATTTAACTTTTAGGTGTGGGGGAGGGTGACATGTCATAGTTAGGATTAATAAATTAAAGAAAAAAAAATGTGTTTTCATTTTTGATTTCTTTTTCCTTATTTTGTGTTTTAGATAAAAATTGATCTTAAAAAGAATATCCAAAATCATTTTTCATGCTTGAGTAGATTGTGTGGAAAATTCCATTGTTTTTGGAAAAATGTTTTTCAAATGAATGTTGATATGGAATCTTTTTCTATAATTTTTATTTTCAAATCATTCTTAGGTGTTTAATGGATTTTTGAAACCCATGCCTCATTAGAACTAACCAATATTTTAATCCCTTACCCAAGAGATATTCTACACCATTTATTGCATATTCTTCCTTCTAATCACTTTCCTGAGAGTCTCGGGTCATGTAGAGAAACTAGAACTTTCCTTGATTCTATTTGAATCCATAATATTCAAGTATGATACATTAATGATAGAGGCAATCGTTCATTGAAAAGCCTATTTTTACAATTATCCTATATTTTTCGGCCACCTTTACATTTTATCCTTATTAAGCCTTAGAGACCATGAAATTTCTATTATATAGCCACATTACAATCTAATTTATCCCTACCTACCCATCTCTTGTGTATATTCTCGTTTTATTTTCAGCAAGTGTGGGAGAGAGTGTGTTTCCATGGGAATTCTGGGGATAGAATCATTGTTATGGGTTGATATAAAGGGTGCCTACATTTTCCATGGGCAATGGGTTCACAAGACATATTACATCATTGTTTTACACATATTTCCCTCTTTATCTTAAAAAAAATACTATGTAAAAAAATAGGTCTGTACATTGAAAAAAAACAGAACAAAAGGAAAAAATGGAGAAAAGAGGATGTTTACTCATTATTATTCACTATTTGGTTGCGACCCACAAAAATGGATAATGAGGAGAGTGAGTTGAAGGTGATAAACTTTGTGAGGGGTTGAGTGTGTATATTAATTGTGAACACTTGATAAATTTTGATATGTTTTGTACATAAGAGATTAAACACTCCTCTTTCGCCTCAGACTTTTAAACATTAAATCCTAACAACCCTTGAACCTCAAAACAACCTGTTGGAAGTCCTCTTGAGTAGCACACTAGTTTCTGCCGGTAGAGAAATGAGAATCTTGGAAAGAATATGGTAAGATCACATGAACTCTGGGAAAAGATCATAAATCCACTTTCATATGTTACTTGAGTGGAGGGAAAATTTTAAGGTGAGTTAGGTTGAGACATGTTGCATGGGTGAACAAATGAAGTTCAACAAATTTGAATGTGAGAAAATAAAAATGATAGGAAAATTGATTCCATAGAAGAGACATGATGAATTTAATTTCAAAAGAATCTTGGATATTTTCACACATTTTATTTAGTAATGGGACATGATTAGGATATTATACTTCTCCCATGAGTTCAAATGTTTATGTGTGGGGGTGTGATCGTACCACGATTCACTGTTTTATTTCACCCTTATACCAATGTATTAAACCGATTTTGTATTAAAAATTACATGTATAATAATATATTTCACTCCATGTTTGATTCAATTATTTTGTGTTTAAAACTATTAAAAAGGGAAATGATACTTGTTTTGATAATTATATTGTAGGTGGAGGGGATTTGGAGGACCTATGATGAAGTCCATGAAAAATGAGCCATTCTGCACAAGATCCAAGAACACCAGTAGACTAAAACGCATGCTTCTACTAATCTGTGCATCCAAATGAGGTGAAACTTTTTGGGATGGTCCTAAATTTAATGATATCCATTTAATATGAAGTAACTGAAGCCCAATTCATTTATTAAGAGGACCATACAAGCTGATCTGTCCAATAAAGTGGATCTACACGGGGTCAAAACATTGCCTCTTTATTTTGGAAACATCTCTTATTATATTCTATATCTTGCCATAAAATTTGACATGGAGTTATAAAAGGTGTCTAAAAAAAAACTCTTTAGTTTTTTCCAAAGTGATTTAAGGCTTTATGACTGGCCAAAACCATAGACCAATCGGATTCATGAAATCAGGGTGCCCAAATCCACTTCTCACTTTGCCTATAAATTGGCACCTTGGGCACCCCATTTTGGAGTTTGGATAGGAGGAAAGTTGTTTCCATTTTGGAGTCCGAAATGAGTCTTCTAATCATCCCAAGAAGTTCTAGAGGCTATGGGAAATCCTACTTCAACATCTTCTTCTTCTTCCCCACCCATGGGTTTTTAAACCCCTTGTGATCACCCGGGGAGGAATGTGATGTAATCCCGAGCTTCATACTTGTATGATTTTGAATGATCTTTTTAATTATAGGTTGTATGTTGTTTTTATTCATCCCCTATTTTTATTTAATTGAGTTATATACTGGTATGTTATACTCAAACTCAAATGATCATGTTTGGGGGTACCCTTTCATGTGATGTTTCACACACCGTTCATCCCTTTTTCTTCCCTCATTCAATTGCGGTGTTTGTGTGGTTCATATTGGTCAATTGAACTCATATAAGCACTGTCAAGTTAATTAAAATTTATTTCATGGTATCACAAAGAAGTAACATACAAACGTATACATCACATCGAGTTCTTCATGTGTTGCCTTGGTGAGTTTCAGTTATGATGTCGAACACAAATCACTCAATCATCGGCGGTGTTTGGTGAATTATTGTGTGTTTTTGACTGAACCCTAGGAGGTATCCTCACATAAAATCAGTAACATTATGTTAATATGTGTTACAAAAAAGATATTAAAAGATCATAACCCTAATAATTGAAGTGATGAATGATGAGCATTATGAGACTTCCCCGGGTTGATCACGCTTAATCAATTCTGTTAATTTCTACATTGTTTTATCACTTTCATTTTCTATTTTCATCTTTAATCATCAAACCCCCAAGTTTTAAAAAATCTCATTCCCCTTATACTTTCATAATCAAAACCCTCTTTTTAAATTAATGATATAAGGCTCCGTCGAGAGATGACCTATGGTTGCTGCTATACTGCAGAAATTATAGTCAAAATTAAACAACTAATTTGACACACTCGACAACGCGATCACATGTCACGCTAACGACGTTAAACAAAAGCACTGCACGGGAGGCAACCCATGGTTTTCATGTTTCTAATCATTGTGAATCATTTTTTTTAAATATTATTAATGAATCATTTTTATATTTTTTGAAAAAATATAGACTATTGACCTTTTCTTCTATTATGAGTATGGATGGGTATGAAAGGGGAGCACCATATTCATCCTTGTCACATGGTGTGATCCTTGAGTAATACCTTTTCTAGAAATTTAAAAATAAGACAATGTATCATCAGTTTATTTTTATTTTTATGTGTTTGTAGATTATATATATATATAATAATAATAATAATAATAATAATAATAATAATAATTAAAATGACACGTTATAGGTCGTGGGGAAAACCCCGTCACAACCGACGAAGTTGAGGGGACTCAAATACGGGACCGAAGAGAGACAGGGGCGTGCGCTTTCCACTGACCTACGACTTATAATGCTTCCTTATTCTATACTTTTTTATATATACTTATATTTGAATTATATATATATATATATATATATATATATATATATATATATTATGTGATACTAGTATTGTTCTTTGGTATGCTAAAATAAATAGGTATGTTTTTTTGTCTTTGTCTGTTTTTTTTAAGGGAACCTCTCGGGGTTTCTATGGTTTCTAATTTAGTTTGTGAGTGAGAAGCAGATGCTATTGAGGTCAAATAATTTTATAGGGAAATCAAATATATCCATAACTTCCACAATTTTCTACCATATTCCACTAGGAGTCCATGAGTAGCATAGAGATTAAAGGAATAATCAGGAGTGTTATGAACTTCAACTTAAAAAACCAGGTGACTTTGTTCCATGTTTATTTATTAAAATTCCTTTTAGAAATCCTCTCTTCTACCTCTACCCCCTTCTAAATTTTATTTTCTTCAAACACTAGGTACAATGTTATTTTAAGTTTGGGAGGAGATGAAATAAAAAAATTGCTTTTGTGTGAAAAAAATGACGATTTGAAAAAAAGTGTGCCTTAATGGAAGGAAAAGTTCCTTTAACCTTGAACATGATAATACACATTGCAGACTTTGAAATTTATTATCAAATAATTTAGCATGCCCTAATTCTTATTTTAATCCATATATATTTCATGAGCATATATTTTGGAAAATGTGACTGTCTAATGTGATATTTCATTGTTTATATTTTCATCCAAATATAAAAAAGAATAACAATGCACGTCCTTTGGATATTGGGGTATTAGTTTGAGTTCATGGGGTCTCCCAAATAAATATCATAGGTTTGGTGATCATTTTATTTTTAATACGAGTATTAAAAAAAAATCAAAAAAATAAAAATAAAAATATAAAAAAAACAATAAATGTGCACATAGAGCAATGAAATGACCTAATTCTTGGATTTCAACACTTGGGGATCATGAATCCATAGTTGTATGACCTAGAGTTAGTAATTTTATCTCTATTTTTGGTAATTTGAATTTGTTTTTGACTAAGTTAACTCAATATGATGCCTGAGTATGTGGGCTTTACTTGGTTCCCTAAGGTCTTTGAGCCTGGGAGTCATTGACAAAGTCTTGCTACATGGGTTAACTCGATTGAGTTCAATTTAAATTAATATGTAAAAATTGAATATATATATATATATAATAAAAAAATTAATACTCATATAATTATTGAAATGTGATTCCACCTAGCGCTTCCATCATTTCCCCCTTGAATAAAAATGAACCCCCCATGTCTATTGTGATACACAACACATCTTCATGCTTAATTGATATTGGATGAAATATAGAGATGAATTTGAACAAAGGAATGGGCTTGGTCATGGGATATTCTTATGAAAATATCTTGTATTAAAATATTTTGATTAGTTTCATGATTTTTTGGTATAAGGGTTCTTGGTGATCAATGGGTATTAAAAAGTTTTTGGAAAAGGGAATTCAAATTTCATATTGTTGATATATATTTTTATTGGGACTAGCAAAACTCAAGTTGGGGGGTGTGATTAGACACTGAATTAGGCTAATAATAATTTTTAATATATATAATATTCATGTTCTTTATTATTCATAAACACCATTTTAGTGCATTTTACACTTTGAACATCATTTCACATTATGATTGTAATTCCCACTTAAAATTCACTATTACATGGTACAATTTTGAACACCTCCTAAAACACAAAATGGCCTTGATTTTATTTTCATATTTTATTTTCAGGTCTCTCATGATACAAGGAACAATTCATACTTTTTATGTATCTGAAGATTCACATTGGAAGACCACCAAAATGAGCTTTCATGGAAACACATTCTGGGAAAAGTAAACTGGACAACAACCCAATAAAGAGACTGTAGAGGCCACGATACAAGCCAAATAATTATGAAAATTGAAATTAAGATAGAGGAAATCAATGGGAATATTTCATTCAAAATTGTCTAAAGATAATTCTGATGTTTGAATGGTGTTCCAAGCGGCCCAAGTTGGAGGTAAATTTTTGAGCTAGATTCTGCAGCCCAGAAAAATATCCCACCATTTTAAACATATCTCGTTAAAAATACATGATTTTGGCTTAAAATTTATAGAATATTAGGGAACATACGTATATATATTTTTTATTCTATGGAACACTCCAATTATACCATCTAGATGGTCATATAGGCGCCTCTGTTCAGTGGATGCAAGCTGGCTGCAACTTCGGGTCAAGGGTAGAAAAGTCTCCTCTCCCTTACTTTCCACCACCCTAGGCCTACCACCATTAATTGAGGAGACTTGTATAGATGGGGGATCTACCCAAGGCTCCCAAAATTCCTATTTAAGGTAGTGGTTTTTGAGGATTTAATCATCTTTTGTGTTTGGTTTCATTATAGTGTTATGTTGCCGCTTTGTGTTTGTAATCGCATTTCTTTCTCATGTAAGTTGTTAAATTCACCTTAGTTTCTTAATAAATGTTCCTTATTTCCTCCTATTCTATTATTATTTATATCACGTTGATACCTTTACCTCAATGTGTGAATCTATTCACACCATACCTTGTGAAATTTATCACACAACGGTGGAGTGATCGTTATTTCATTGTTTTCCTTTTACTTCTTCATTTCCTCCCTCGTGAGTCTAATTCCCACTTTCATTGAAGCCATAACATCAATGGAGGGCTAAAACTATCATGGGTTGATCCAAGGGAGTAGAAAGGGGCTGTATTGTATGTTATTTATCACCCCATTAATGTCTAATCACTTATTTTAATTGAGATTTTTATTTGATGATTTTAAAACTTATTTGTCCTTGTTGAATTTTAAGGCCACATACTTCAAGTACTAATATGAACATTTACCTTGGAGTGATCATGAATTTGATACTCCAAGTGTATAGGTGATTAGTATTAGGGTGTGTAGGAATTAAACCAGTAAGTTATGATATTGTTTTATCTTCTTAAATGAACCCATCTCAAATATAATAAATTGAAATAATTGAAAAAGGAATGCATCCAATCCACCCCAAGTGACAACCTAGGATCAACTCATGATTTTAAATTTAATTCACTTAATACTCTTAGTGTTCACTTCAACCTATATAAAATCAACCCAAAGTTGGAAAATTTATAGCTAAAAACATTCCATAGAATGTACATGTCTATAGATTTCTTCTTAGGTTTATGAGGATTCAACAACCCAAGATAAACTACAAGCGACAACTTAACCATAAAACTTGGGTAAATTTGGGCTAGAACACCTCTAAAACTACCCCACATATCCCCCCATACTACCCATCCTACCTATCCAGATTCTCCACCTCCTCATTTAGACTCGATTGTGTACTATGAGTTGCTAGCTATATATCCCCATTCACATATTGCAATATAAAAATCATACATAATATGGGGGATTACATACATCACCACTTTATGTAGTCAGATCAAGTAAGAGTAGTAGTAAAAGGAATTATTGATCTAACTGCTCTAATGTCATTACTTATCGAGGAGGTGGCTATAAATGGATAGAGCATGTGTCATTTTTTACTCTATCCATATAGTCCTTATCATTAGTTAACTTATGAGGCATGTGTTGTTTCATTAATTTTCATTTACTTTTAATTTTAAATTACTTTTATTTTTTCTTACATTAACCACATATAAGAGGATATGAAATATAAGGATTCATCATAAAATAAACAAAATTTTCAAGTACCCTCATCTTCAGATACTTCTGATATTTCTCAAATTTTTTAAAAAATAACAATGAATTATTTTTTTTCTAGAGATTTATTAAGAGTTTCCGATGAATTATGAAATATGAGGGAGAAACCATGCATTAAGAATATTTAAAAAAGACACTATGGATGTTTTTATTGCTAGTGAGATCTCCATACCCATGGTTTTATTGTTTCCTATATAAGTAAATTTTAATTTTAATTTTTATTTCTTTAAATAAATTAGACTTATAGTTATTTAATTTATAAAAATTTATAATTCGGTATATATACACTCTTTGCATACAAGATGAGATTACTTCCGTTTATGGATTTATGGATCCAAAATTTATTTCAATGGTTATGAAACAGATAATGAATAATTTTAGAGTGAAATATATAATATAAAAATTGGAAAACACATACTGAGATGTTTTGGGAATAACCCATTTATTGAAAAACAAAGAAAGTACATAAAGAAGATAGATGGGGTCATATAAGCATCATTCCATCATGGTAAGAGATAACAAATTAAATAAAATATCATAATCAAACTGATATGAATCATCATAATCACCATACCATTTAGAATCAGATTCTAAGGGACCATGAGACCTTATATCCATAGTTGTATTTAGATAGGAATAATCTTTCCTATGTCTCGATTTTCTGGGAGGAACAGGTTGAAAACCATCATCATCCACAATAACATTTTTCCTTTTGGACAATACGTGACTATAGGATGATTTTTTTGGGGAACCATCCTCGATATCATCCCACCATCCATGGATTCCCTAGGTATCCATTAATTTATTAATTTCCTCTCTAATCTATGAAATATTCCCTTCAACACTTGGATTTTTCTGCCCCTCTTCCAAAGTCACACCTGGTATAAGGACATCCTCATCTATTTGATCCCTCACTCTATCCCCTAACCCGTGAATCTCCAGTGGTGATCCCTTAGTAAAATGTGATGAATCAACTCTAGCCTGCATATCACCTTTGTCAAAAGCAGGTTGCCTATCACCAAGCGGGTCCACATTGTTTTGTTGCATCCTCACTTTCTTCCTACAAGAGACTTCGTGATGCCCATTTGAATTACAAAAATAGAAAACCAAATTCTTGTGAAGGGTAAGAATACTTGTATAATAATGAACTACTATTCATTATAATATCATTAATATTGAACTTTTTATGGTTTAGTGGGAATTGGATTTTATGAATATTCATCCCACATAAATACACAACGTATTGGTTATACTATTTACTAGGAGACCCTCATGATAGTTTTCAAGAGTTATTTAATTCATAAGTTTTACCCTATTTTTAGTTCATTAATATAATACTTTTCATGTTACATATGTTTTAGTAATTAATATATGAAAATAAAACAATTCATGGAAAGTATTTAACAAAAATAAATTATCGATAAAGATCAAAAAAAAAATTACATGCAAGTGCAGGTAGATAACATTTTATAGTATAGTTATTACCTTTTTTATCTTATATATATTGTATGTTTTATTTTTGAAGTGTTATTTCATAAATACAGTGTCATTGTTAAAAAGGATATGTTGAATGTGGATATTATGTTTTATGATTCTTTTTTAAGACTATTATGAATTGAATAGTGAATTTTTTTGACAAGGTTAGTTCCATTAAAACTCTTATGATTTAAACAAATATGTTGTGTTGTAAATTTTATAAAATTTATCATTTTGTTGGTTTTTGATGATGGTTCATCTTATTTAAATAAATACTTAAACTAACTTTGATATTTATTTTAAAAATATTTTATAGGCTTGATTAATTAATAGATTTACATTTAAAAGTTTCATTTATGTGTATTATCTTAAAAAATTGTTGTACAAAAGGTTTCATTGTGTTTTATTTGTTTTCTGCTACTGTTTCTGGTTTTTTATTTCATGATGTATGCTATTGTACTACTAGTTTCTATTGATAGGGATTTGGTATTGTATTTATATGATATTTTAAAAAATATATCTAGGTTTCAATGTTGGTTATTTTGAAAACCGATATCAAAAGAGACTTTCAACATTGGTTCTTTCCTAAAACCTACAAGGACATACCCTTTCGATGTCATTTTTTTTTCAGAATTTTGACGTTAATTTTACTTATAACCATTGTTCAAAGTTACAGTAAAAGATTATGATTTTTTAATTTTTTTTATAAATAAAAAATGATTTTGAAATAATCTTTCAATGTTAGTTTTTTATAATCAACATTGAAACATTGCTTTTAATATAGGATGAAAAAACATCACCTTTTAACTGAAGTTGAAATAAAAAATAACTAACATTAAAAGGTATTTTTTGTAGTGATTCATAGTACACCTTGGATCTAGTTTTATACCCAATAACTATGTATTCCTAGTACACTTAGGATTTGACTTTATGATTGATAACTATGAATGAATAGTGTGCTTAAGATCAAACTTTTATTATTGATGGCTATAGATTTCTAGTACACCTAGGATCTAACTTTTTATACCTGGTGACTATGGATTCCTAGTATGCCTATGATATAGATTTTACACTTGATGATTATGGATTCCTAGTGTACCTAGGATTCAATATGTATTCTCAATGACTATGGATTCCTAGGTCAACCCTAGGATCATATGATGAGCATAATGACATAGATGCTTAGTTTTCCCCTAGGATCTCATGATGATCTTGATTACTTGGATACTTAGGATACTCCCTAGGATCTAATTTTTATGCCTCCTACTGTTTTGGGATACCTAGGATGTTCCCTAGGATCTAGTTTTTATGCCTAATATTATATGGAATAGTGTTCCACATGCTCAGAGACATCCGACATTGGGCGATGTAGGTATAGTCAATCCTGGTTGTCACCTTAAAACCTTAAGATCGATGGTAGTCATTCTATCTATGATTCTGCATTAATTTTATTTATTATAAGCATAGAAATTTTTAATACACTATATTTACTAGTCATGTTAGGGACTATAATGACTCAGAAATTTATATATGGAATTTTCCCTCTGAATAAATTATGTGTTTCATATTTAGTAAAAACCATTAACACTTTTAATTTGAAACATTACATTTCCATAATATGATCATTGGGAATTATAGTCATTGGATAAGTATCCATTATAATGTTACTATTAGAATTAATTTATAATAAGGGTAATGATGAGTGCTAATTGATACATAAGGGAGAAACAATGACCTCAACTATTAGGATTATTCCTTTTCAAATCCATTCATCTAATATTATGTGAGGCACCCATACCCGCACTCCTAGATTCAGTGATAAAAATAACATACTTTACACAAAGTCTTTTATACACATCCTTAATTATAATATATTTCACAAATAATGTAACATTTACATTCCAAGACATTTTTTAGGTTTAGAGTTTTAGAGAGTTAGAAAAAGTATTTTACTAATAGAAATTATATTCTTTGTATCAAATGGAAATTTTCCCATTAATTAATATATAATAAGTTTTCGACGTATCCAATAAATTATCTATATAAGATACTCTTATAGACACATGTTATGTATTATTTTTCTTCATAACATAGGGAAATGGAAACATAAGAAGGGGTGAGCTCAAACGCCCAATAAGGGTAAAAATAACTGATAATAATCAATGATCATAAGTGGGAATAATAAGAGAATATGAGTATAATCAAGATAAGTAAGAAAATCATTCCCAATAAAAATCAGATTATAAAACATGGTGTAATTAATTTCATAACATAATACATGAATAAAAATAGTGTGAAAACATGATCCACAAGAGTATAACATAGTAATTATAATAATCATAATACTCCAAGAAGGACCACATTTTAGTTTGTGAGCATATCCAAGAAGGATCACCCTTTAGTTTGTGAGTATATCCAAGAAGGATCTCCCTTTAGTTCATGAGAATATCAAATAAGTCTCACCCTTTAATCTATGAGAATATCTAAGAAGGATTATGCTATAATATCCCATGAGATACAAAACATTAACAAATGCACTAGAGGGCGATATAAGACCCCACTTGTTATCATCCATACATATGAGTTCTACTTAAAATAAATTCATTCATCATACCAAAAAGAACCCATGGAAAGAAAATTGGTTTCATATCATTTTAAAAATGGATCCAAATAGTGGGATATTAATAAATCCATCAATAATCATAGCATGATAAACCCATAAAAAATAAATGGGTATCCAATGACATCAAGTAACAATCTAGGTAAATACCATTCAATAAAGATAAATCATACAATATTTACACCATATAGATAAAGAGTATACATTTAAATAAACAATTTAACCAATAAATTGATGTATGATATCTAGATGAACACCCTTTATTTGAGGGAATAAAAAATATATTACTCACAAAGGGAAGACATTGGATGAAAAATTAGGTTTATAAACCTTCAATGAATAAATAATAAAAAGGAAATGAGGGATCATTTCCATGATAGAAAATAATATTTCATAAGACATAAAAATAAATAAGTTGGATGGTATCATTTGAAGAATATCATTGATCAAGAATAAGATATATCAAAGTAAAATGACTTAGACGAAAAATAATTTTTAGATGTTATAGAAAAACCACTTTGGAAATAATAAATATTATTGATCTTTTGAAATAATTTTAAAAGAAATATTTTATAAAATTATGAGAAAAATATTTATTTTATAGATCATGAAGATATGTATAGAAATATTATTATAAAATTAAAATGTTGGAAAAATAATGTGTACACACATAAATGTTTATAAAAGATAATCTTTTCACTTTTTTATGCAAATGACCAATACAAAAAATGTTAAAAATTTCTTAATTTTTTTTAAAAAGGTAAATTAGTAGAAAATTAACTTAATTAATTATTAAATCATATATAAGGAAACATTTAAAACCATACAATTAATACAGATATGAAAAATTGGTGGTTCTTGTTCGAGAAGGAGAGATGAGTTCAATTTCATTACATGAATCACTTTAGGTAAGATATGCAGTAAGAGGAAATAAATTTTTTTGGAGATATATAAAACCCCATGAATATCCAAATAAAATAATGACGGGTTTTATAATGAATAAAAATTCCCTATATAGATTATCTTTCTGAAAAAATCTTGATTTGAAAATAAGATTGGCAATTGAAAACCATACAGTTTGAGTAACATTTTAATCAAAACCCCTTTTAGCTTTGGTATCTTTTGAATAAAATTAAATTTAAATAAGTAAATGATATGTATATTTAAACTCCATGAGTTATATGAATATGTTAAAAGATTTTTATTAGTCATGAATCACACTATATTAAAGATATCATGGTGCATAATATGAAATATGTCTCATGAAATTAAATTTGTGAAAAGGAATCCCTTACCTTGTATTATCGCTTAGCCGAATGCACTCTAACATCATTTATAAAAAACATAAATCACTTAATAAATTATTTTATAACCTTATTCATATAAACAACCCATTATAATCTTCATTTATAACCATTATCTACATGTATATCAGTTAGTTATTGTCTATTTTCAATATCGAGTGTGAGTAATCTAGATCATTTTGAACTAGTTTTGTAGAAGCGATGTGGTTATTTATTCTTCTACCAAAGTTAATCATTACCATATCATAAAATTTACTAAAATTTATGATTTATAATTATTTATAATGTTATAATTTCATTCAATGGTTGTTTTGGTTACAATACTTAATGCCGAATTCAGTGATGATCATGTTTTGATGATTCTTAGTGAACGAAGGGTGTTTTATTAAATAGTGATTTATTTTTTTTATATTACCATTACAGAAAAAAACTCAATATTTAATTATTTATATCATATATTACAAAAAATTAAATTCCCATAGTAATCCATGATACAAATTCATAACATTGTTCAAGTAGATGATTAATCAAACCCAAAGAAGAACATCCCATAATTAATGAATGATTATAAAGTGATTTTATTGTAATATAATTTTAAAATAAGCATAAGGACATTAATTAGTGTTTATTAATATGGTATATCATAATTTAAAATAATTATAAGAATAATATATCCTATGTGAAGTTATTACATAGTATGGAGAACTCATTTTTTCTCTTAGTACACTTTTTTGGATGGTTGAATTTACAACGGTTAGTTATTGATAATATTGTTAAAAGGTTGTCCAATTACACTCAACATAACCTTAATAATTTAATAAACACCATATTTATCCATTAAAACCAATCTTATAACCATCCATGAGTGGCGGTAATAAAATACAGGATACACTGTTCCTTGGGGGCGGTAGTCCACATGTACATATGGATGATGATTTCATTACCCATAGAATGGGAGAAAATAGTTGTATGTTTTATTATTTTAGATTCAAAAAAATGTAATAAATATAATTATTATATATTAAATTCTATATTAGGACTAGTGTTTTAAGTTAGTGAAGTAAAATGTAACATGTTGCATCGTGGAGGAGGTAGTCCGCACACATGAACGGTTGAGGTTTTCGCTTATCTTAAGGGAAGAGGAAAAAATGGTTGATAATGTATATCCAAAAAACATAACAATATTTTATTTTATAAATAATAATTATTTTATAATTTTACAACGGGTGATATAAGTTTAAAGGAAAAATATAGAGAATGAAGAAGATTATAGAGTGATAAGTACTTTGAGATTTTGAACTTTCTTTTAAAGTACTTATTTGAAATGGAAGACTTCAGCCAATATATTGTGACAAAAAGCTTAATAGGGTGAAATAGGATATTTTTCAGAGTGGAAAAATAAAGAAGGGGGTGAATTAAGTTTCCAATAAAATTTCTATTAAAAATATTTAAAAACTCAAACCCCATAATTTATTAAAAATTCCTAGTTAACTAGAAGTGTAGAATTGTATAATTTGATCTTCTAAAAAGAGTCACAAAAGATCAATCATAGACGAGTTAAAATAAATTCAAAACAAATTTAAAATTTTAAACTAATATACTAGTATAAAACACAATACATAACATACAAATTAAAGTTAACTATCAATGTATGGTTTTGAAAATAGATACTGGTTTGTTTAAAACAACAGTAAAAAAAATAGAAAACACACGGTGGGATTTAAATAAGGGGTTCAATATCAAGCCAATACTTAATCCTATCCACTTGGAAATCACCCATTTCCAAGTAGTTTATTATATAATAAACTTGATCCACAACCTAGATCGAGTTTTACACAACATCACATAAGGCTCTCCCGGCACATAGCCTCTTCCACAGTTACACATGGGATAAAACAAGTACATGTCACAAACAAACTCTTCCACAATTGTATGTGGGAATTTAAATGAAAATAACTGAGAGAGAGAATGTGTCAAGAAATCTATATTTTAGTGAAATATACTATGTTTTATAGATAAATAGAGTAAAATAAAGACACAACTCAACAGTATTCTAAGACATAAAGAGTGAGTAATAAGAGATGTGAAGATGTGGTATAGCTCAATCCAAATATATTCGGTATCTTAGATGTCTTTGAATGTCTCCTTATAAATATTCCACCAAGTTTCCATAAAAATAAAAAAAATATAGTGTCGTGGAATTCAAGAAAAATCATTATGTTTTCAGTTTATGTTTTTTGCAGACACACATATCTTAATTTATTTTTGTATCTACTAATAGTGAGAAAATATTCCACATGAAGTCCATAAATATATCACTCATGATGGGTATATTATGAATTTATATCTTTACTTTAAGTCCAATTATCCATTAATAATAATAATAGAATGAGATGGATCCTCATACTGAGAGACAGATCTAGAAAGGTATGATTTTGTATTTAAGTTATCCATAGAGTTATTTAAGAATAATCATTCTTAAATCTACATGCTTATGACTATATTAAATGACTTGAACTAGCCATTGGATAATTAATTTTGAAATTAATTATGGATTGTTATGGTACTAGATGTGGTGATAATATCCCCTGAAGGTAGTTTCTCATCAGTAGGTACATATGGAGATAACATCACTTAGTGAACTAGTGGTAGCTTCACTAGATGGTAGCATAACTTTAATGGTAGATTCTCTTAGCGACACTGGTAGCTTTGCCTTGGAGGTAGCTCTACTAAACAATAGAAACAATTGTCATTAACACCATTGAACCAGTAGTAGATCTGTCTAATGGTAGATCTTTGAACTAATGGTAGATTCGCTTAACAGTAGTTCCACCTGGTTTATCTCATTTCAATTAACTATATATGGTGATGGTAGTTCAATACTTAACCATTTTTCATAATTTTTACAGAAAAAAATTTACTACCATAAAACAAAAAACTTATTAGGAACATAATAAACAGGATTTGAGATCATTAAAATAATGAGGTGTTGGACTAAGCCAACAATCTACCCTTTTTGATGACAAAAAATCATGGCATTCATAACCATGCAAAAAAATATTTTATAGAAGAATTAATAGATGAATAAAACAAATACAATCTACTTAAAAATAAAAGTTCTTATGCAGTATAGTGTTTATCTATGTTCAAGTCATACATTCATGTCATATAATCTTATATCCCCCATTTTGGGATTATCAAAAAGTGAGAAGTAATATTAAAATATATAAGACACAAAATGAACTAAAAGTGATGATGGTCATTAAGCACAGAAAAATAAGTCAATACATCAAAAAAGGATAAAAAAATATAGGCCCTATCAAAGACTAATATGAGTTTGAAGAAGCATATTTCTCTCTGGAAGTGGTAGGATCCACCATATCTTTTTTTCAATAATAGGAGGAATATATAAGGAGGAAGGAGGTGCAAGAGGCCTAAATACTATAGATCCAAGATGTTTCATAGCCTCAACTGGTGAAAGTTTCAAAGGACTAACTACAATGGAGGTGGTTTGCAGGGGTGATGATAAAGGTATAAAGAGGAAGGCCATCATAGGAATAGCTGGAGGGGAAATGAAATCAGTCATGTCGGTGTACAAAAATGGTTCCATCAAATCCAAAAATAGATTAATAACTTGGACACCATGCTTCATAACCTTAAAAATTCAGCCTTATCTTCTATGAACAACTCGAATAGGGGATCCAAAGTCTTCAACTTTGACACTTGTTCCTTGAAGGCCCTGGTCACAGGTGAAATTTTCAAATTATCATCTAAGAACTTATAATGGGATTTAAGATCATGCTTGGTACACATTTGAGAAAGATAATATTTGAAATATTTAGTGATTGTTTCCCTATCACTTATAGATCAATTCAAGCACCCTCTTACCAACTTATAAATATACTCACCATGATATTTAATTTGGAAAATCTTATCCTGATGAGAAGTAGAGAAATTAATCATCACATCTCATATCTCTTCCCTAACTATGGATATGATAAAATCAATATAAAATAAAACAAGATCAGAGGGAGGTGGATCTTTGGAAGATGATAATCCAATAGAAGATAAGGAATCTAGATTCCCTAAAAGAGATAATTATCTTTGATGTGAACCAGCTCTCATTTTCTCCAAATAGTACTGAATGATAGTCATATATTCCATTATACTTTTGTTATCTATTTCTAGATCTTTTATCTTGATCAAAATTCTTGGTTGGATATGATCAATTACTAAAGAAACTATCATCTTAGTGTTAGCTTCACGGAGATTTATTTCTTAAACTAAGGAGGAACGAAACATCCCAATGAGATTTTTTAACAATCCTTCCTTGAAGGCATATAGATCAACTCTAGTTAGACAGTTGGAATGATGAGGATAAGATAAATGTGTAGGTAAAGTCCTCTCCTGACTATGCACTATAGCATTCTTATGTTCAATTTCCATACCCAGTGCATCCGAATGAAAAGCCTATAAAATATCTACCTAATAAATACTCCCCACTTGGGATACCTTAGGATATTTCTAGTCAATCAATATAGTAGGTCCACCATGCTCTTGTGGAATTCCATGATTATCATCATTATTGTTGGTCGGAGTGGATACTCAAGAGGGGGGGGGGGGGGGTGAATTGAGTTCCAATTAAAAATTTCTGTTAAAAACTTTAGGATTAAAATCCCCCAAATTACATATAAGTTAAACAATAGTGAATTTGTAAAGGTTATGAATTTTTAATTAGCTTCTCAAAGATTGATTAGTTCTCAGTCAATTTAATCTGAAGATTAATTTGACTTTTGAAAATAACTTACTGGTTTACAATAATTACAAAAACATGGTAATTTAACTATCAGAGTTACTTTAAAAAAGATTTGAATTTAAATTACATAGCAGCAGAATATAAAATATAGTTTGAAATAACACAGCAAGGTTAACCGAGAGGTTCAGTCTCAAGCTGAGACTTAGTCCTCTCAAACAGTTTATATAAACATTTGATCCACACCCTAGATTGGGGGTAAACACCAGTACACATACTTTCCAGGTCCTAAGACCTCTACCACAGTTCTTCGTGGAAAAAACAATAGCACGCATGCTATCCAGGTCACACTCAACCTCTACCACAATTCACAGTGGGGGTATGAAAGAGTTTAGAAAGTTTGAGTGAGTATTTATAAATCCTTCAGTTATGCTCAGGAGACTGTGTGTGTTTCAGATAAACAGAGACACACAAACAGTAATCAAAATGTAAGTAAATTAATCACAATAGAGTGAATAATATTTGAGATGAGTTTAGAATGCTATGTGTGATAGTAATGCAGCTCTGGACACCTTCTGGTTTGAGCAGATGAGGTTTTTGAGTCCTTTTGGGATTTGTTGAGAAAATAGAGTGTCATGGTTTCTCTTCCTGACTCCTTCGTGAATGAGGTTTGCTCGAGGTTACAGTAGAATATGCAGCTCAGCACTCTGCCTCGGCTTCCATCAAAAGTTCTTTTCTTTTTGGCTCGGGCGTACCTTTGTGTATCAGCCTTTTACCACTGTGTCTACACTTTTTCACCCACACTAATATGCGCTCCCTTTGTCTTTCTTATTATAGCACATCTGGTCCGACAAATAGGATGATTTAATTTGTAGGTATGAGGTACGATTCCCTGAAATTCATCAGATAACATTTAATTAATAGAAGATTCATTAAAAGCATAAATAAGACCGTTGTTAGATAAAACAAAGATAATTCGAGTTAAAGAAATGGTGACTGTTATTCATTAGTAGCTCATTGTATCAGTGTGCTTGCAACAGTGGACTTGTGTATGTAGGTCTGTTGTTGCATCGGTAGCTGTCACTCTGTGTAGCAGTAGTCTCTGTGTATCAGTAGAAGTTTTTGTGGTAGCTTCCTTATATCAGTAGCTTCATTGAATCAGCAGCTTCCCTGAATCAGTAGCTAGGATATGTCAGTAGCACTGTCTATTGGTAACTGGCTTGTACTGGTAGCTGTTTTATATCAGTGACTCGGTCTGTTTGTATCAGTAGGCTTGTAACAGTAGCTGTCTGTCAGTAGCTCTGTCTGTATCGGTAACTTGCTTGTACCGGTAGCTCTTGTTATAAAGAGAAGACTGTCTATATCGGTAGACTTAGTGTATCGGCATCTCTGTACCGGTGACCTTGTGTCATAGAACACTTACTCTAATGGTAACCTTTGTCTATCGGTAGCTATCTGTACCGGTGACCTTTTCATATCGGTGAGATTTGTAATGGTAGACCTGAAGACTTGGTCTATCAGTGACCTAATCACTTAACATTTATCTATTCTATGCAAGATATTTCCAGATTAAGTTAGAACAATTATAAACACAGATGAACATTGGAAAAACATATTCCAACGATTATTTTGATATTCTTATTAACTCAATATCATTATGAGATTATAATTAATATAAGAATAGATATTATTTGAGATTATAAAAACATATTAAATCATAATTGGGATTATCAAAACATATTAAATCATAATTGGGATTATCAAAATAGGTGAGGTCAACAATCTCCCCCTTTTTTATAATCACAAATTATGATATTATAATCCAAAACAATCAGTAAAGTATCATAGGTGATCCAAAATAATTATTAAGGTATCAGAGGAAAATCATAATAATTAGTGATATATCATAGGTAATGCACAAAAATAATTGATGATTAGAGGTAAAATATAATAGGTTCTCAGTATGAATAATGAGAGAGTCAAATGTATCAGAGAAAAAAATTAGCAGCTTTAGAAAATACAAGTATAAGAGGTAGACTATATATCATAGGTTTCTATCCCTTTGTATCCATATCATAATGAATATCATGATGATCATTATTACTCTCCCCCTTTGTGATTAGCAAGAATAAATAAACAATGTATTAGAGATAAATGTAAAACATAAAGTGATCAGAGGTAGAAAAGGGTATGTATTACTTGAGTCAAAAATTTACAAGAGATATACAAAAAAAGTTACAAAAGGATCCCTATCAAAAATCTAAGCCACAATCAATCCACATCCTCATCGGTTTCTTGTGATTTTTCTTTAGGATCAGAAGGTTCAGGTTCTGTAGAGGCAGGAGAAGGCATAGGGACTCCAGTGATAACCACATGTGCCTGAGCTACTGAAATTGTGCCTAGCTGGTAATTATTAGGTTTTTGAGGGATCATAGGTGAAAGGATCTGAATGGGTTGGACTGGAGTCATCTGAGGAACTGAAGCAGACTGAGTTGAAGCTGGTAAAGCAGGATGAACTATGACAGGTGTACTGTCCACATACAAGAAAGGTAGAAGAAAATTCCTGAAGTCTATAATGATTCCGCCTCCCCTCACCATAGCAGATATAAAATCATCTTTATTCTCCAAAAATTTATCCAAAGTAGGGGTCAATTCTCTCAGTTTGCTGACCTGCTCCCTGAATGCCTGAGTCACTGGAGGCAACTTCATATTCTCTATCAAAAGCTTGAAGTGGTTGGTCATTTGTTTCTTGGTATAGATCTTCTCAAAGTAAGAATCCACCTTATTCTTAATGGCTTCCTGAGTAGCAGTAGCTGCTCTCAAGTGTTCACGAACATAACTATTGACTTCCCTAGTGGTAGAAATTACCTGAGAATTAGAGGTTCCACTGGTACTGGCCTTAGAGAGATCTTCCTGGATCACTTTTATGATCTGGTCAAAGTTCATAGAGGTGCTAGATGATGGAAGGGGTTTGACCGAGAAAGCTACTGTCTCTTTGAAAGACTGAGTCAAATTACCAATCACCTTATGAACAAGTGTATCCTGACTATTCATATGTTCTTTGAATTATGTATTAAAATTCTAAAAAACTTCCACAAACTGCTTGACTACCTCTTTGATGTATCTAATCTTAGCATTCACTTGGTTTTGAGAAATGATCATGGAAGTCAATGAAGCAACTGATGGTCTCAGGGCAACTACAGCTCCAGTACAACTTTTAAATTGAGTATGGCACACTCTAATCTCATTCATCATTTCTTTCGCTGGACTAGACATATCACATCCTAGATATAGATCCAAGGATTGCTCCACACTCCTCAGCTCTTCAACAAGGCTATTCTTTAAATCTGCCACTGATTCTCTCAGTGCCTCTTTCATTTCAACCTTTAAGGACTCAAGGTCCACCTTGGTTTCCAAATTTTCAGCCACAACTACTGGAATTCTTTCAGGTAGGACACCAGAATCCCTGTGAGGTTGGTCTTCCTCATCAGAATCTCCATAATTGAGTCCAAGTACCATGTACCCTGGATCTGATGACCAATCCTATATATCATGCAGCACAGAAACTGAACCAAGGGAAGCAGGTTTCTCCCACTCAACTTGAGCTTCCTCTACTCCATCTTGATCTTCATCCATATTTTCTTCCTCAACATCAACTGATACTGCATCCATTGCCTCTTTCTCATCAACAGCTGCCACTTCAGTCACTTCATCTTCTGATGAATCATCAACAAATTCTTCCATATTAGTTGGAACTGTTTGGGGTATCTAAGAACTAACAACTGGTTTGTCTTTCTCAACCACTTCTTCTGGTTTGACTGGCTTAGTAATTTATTCAAGACTATCTTCCTCAACCCTTTCCACATGCCTATCTTCTTTTGGGATCTCCTCTTCTGGAATAACAGTATTCCTTACCAAGGGACTAAGGCTTGATGAAATGCTTTTGTTAGGACTTTCAAATCCCGATCCTCTACTTTCTGAATCCTCTTATGCTTCACTGCCTTGAGCTGTCTCTTCAGGGTTCAAATTGAGCTGGTCTTCCTCATCACCAGCAGTCTTTGCTTGAGAAACTGTTACAGCCTTAGTACTGGGAGGTAGGTCCGGATCTCCCCCATCTCCTACAGATCCATCCTCCTTATCTGAGTCATCAGACTCATCACTATACTCTGGCTCTTCCTCATTAGATCCTAGGCTTGGATCTCTCTTATCCCTTGGCCTACTTGGGTGATCCACTGGATTGAATTTATCATGGACTCTTCCATCACCTGACACCCACTGCTTTCTTCATGGGTTCCAGCTTATCTTCATGTACTTGAAAGTGGTGCTAGTAATGAAAAATTTGTCCTTAACCACTTCAGTCTCATCCTGAGACTCAGCTGTATCCTTTCCTTTTATCATGACCGAGATCAACTTAGCATAGAATAGTGCATTTGTCTTTGATTTTACCCTGGTCATATCTTCCATTTGGATCATAATCAGCCTACAAAAGTTGACCTTTACTCCATGCCTCAGCAGATGTAATAGGTAAATGTCCTGATACCTTAGGTTTGAAAAATCTCCCCTTCTTGGACTTATAACAAGTTGAAGAAATTTGAATAGTATCCTGTTCTCTCCATTCATTTCAGCAGTTACCACAAACCTTTACTTTCCACTGCCAGTCAGCTCTTCCAAATCAACATCATACTAAAAAAATCACTGGCAGGAGGAATGGTTTTGGATTAATAACTATAATCTCCCTCATGTGGGACTTTTAAGATCTCTGCCCACTCAGCCAAAGAAAAGGCTATCTCCTTGCCGTTCACTAAGGATATCATCCTGTTCTTCTCATCAGTTCTTTCATAACAAACATTGGCATAAAACTCATTCACTAACTTCAGGTAGTAAGGCCCGTTATTGTTCGAAAAACAATTTAACCATCCTTGCTCCTCCAGTACCTTTAGAACTAGCAACTTACTAGTCATCAGCCACTCTGCACATAGCTCTCTTTTGATGACTATTTCTCTATGTAACATATACGGGTTCACTGTGTCCTTCACAACTCTTGTTCTAACTCCACTGACGCTGGCTTCAGTGGTGGTCTTTTTCTTCTTAACCTTTGGCTCATCACTGGTATCTCTGACATTAGGAATCTTGGTTTTCGGCATTTCAGGATTAAAGGGTTAAGGGTTTTCGCGTGGGGATTCAAGGAGTCGAGTTTGAGAGAGGAAGATAAGTAGAGGGATCAGTGGATTGAGAGATGACTTAAATATCATTTTTATCATTTAGGAATCGCAAATCAACAAAACTAATATGTTTAAAATAATAAGAGTTTCAGCTTAGGCAATCAAAAATTAAAATAGCGTAAAGTCATAATGGTGAGCATTCTATCAGTGAGGTCTACCTATCAGCGAGGTCTATCTATCGGTAAGGTTACTCTACCGGTGAGGATTCCTAATAGTGAGGACTTATAATATTTAGGATTCCTAATGGTACAGTTTCTCTATCAGTGAGGTGTACCTAACGGTGATAAAATCTAACAGTGAGGTCTCTCTAACAGTAGGATCTGGCTAACGGTGAGGTCAGCTAACGGTGATGATTTCTAACAGTGAGTTCGGTTAACAATGAGGTTTGCCTTATTCACAGTTAATCACTCCAAGTTCATGCCTAATGAAGCTTAGCATTTCTGTATTCAAGGGTTTGGTGAAAATATCAGCCAACTGAAGTTCAGTGCCTATAAATTCAAGAGTAATATCACCTTTTTGGTAATGATCTCTTAAAAAGTGATGCCTGACATCAATGTGTTTGGTCCTAGAGTGAGATATAGGGTTCTTAGATATATTAATCGCACTAGTGTTGTCACAGTTGATAGATACATTTCTAAATTGATAACCATAGTCCAGTAATGTGTGTTTCATCCACAGAATTTGTGCACAGCAACTACCAATAGCAATGTATTCTGCTTCAGTAGTAGATAATGCAACAGAGTTCTGCTTTTTTACTACACCATGATACTAGGGACTTACCAAGAATGTGACATGTTCCAGAAGTGCTCTTTCTATCTAACTTGCATCCAGAAAAGTCAGCATCTGAATAACTTATTAATTCAAATGATTGTCCTTTTGGATAAAACAATACCAAATTCATAGTATGTTTAAGATACTTAAAAATTCTTTTAACAGCATGTAAGTGTGACTCTTTTGGATTATCTTAAAATCTAGCACACATGCATACACTAAACATAATGTCTGGTCAACCAGCAGTAAGATAGAGAAAACTCCCTATCATACCTCTGTAATTGGTTTGATCTACCGGTTTCCCAGTTTCATTAGCATCCAATTTACATGTGGTACTCATGGGTGTGTCATTACCCTTACTTCTATCTAAACCAAAAAGTTTTAAAATATCCTTTGTATACTTTCTTTGATTTAAGATAATACCATTTTTCTTTTTAAAAACTTGATATCCAAGAAATTATTTAAGTTCTCCCATTAAACTCATTTCAAATTCATTTTTCATACTTTTTTGAAAAATCAATACATAGGACATTTTTAGAAGATCCAAAAATAATATCATCTGCATAGATTTGCACTATCAAAACATCGTTTGAAATTATTTTGATAAATAAGGTTAGGTCTGCAATTCATTTTGTAAAACCTTTTGAAATAAGGAAACTACTAATTCTATCATACCAAGCTCGTGGAGCTTGTTTTAAACCATATAAAGCTTTAGAAAGTTTAAAAACTCTATTTGAAAAATGAGGATTTGTAAATCCAGTTGGTTGTTCAAAAAAAACATCTTCAACTATAAAACCATTTAGAAAATAACTTTTAACATCCATTTTATATAACTTGAAATTCAGATGAGCTGCATAGGCAAGTAGAATCCTAATAGCTTCTAGTCTAGCTACATGTGAAAAGGTTTACTCATAGTATATTCCTTCCTCTTGACTATATCCTTGTGCAACTATCCTAGCTTTGTTTCTAATGATGTTTCCAGATTCATCAACTTTGTTTCTAAAAATCCATTTAGTGCCTATGGTCAAAGTGTCCTTAGGTCTGTCAACTAATTCCCAGGCATTATTTCTTTCAAATTGATTTAATTCTTCTTGAATAGCCATTACCTAGAATTCATCATTGATTGCATCATTGATATTTTTAGGTTTAAGCTGTGAAAGAAAAGATTGATGTTCAACCTGATTTCATAGAGAAGCTCTAGTTTGGGTTCCTCTACCTAAATATCCTACAACATCATCCAAAGGATGGTTATTTAGAATCCTAGTTGGTCTGGTCAAGGTAGGACTAGAAAACTTAGGTTCTTCTGTGGGTTTGGTTCCAACAGAATCGGGTTCTTGAAATTGTCCAGAATTGCTTGGTTTCACAGCAGGTCCACTGTTTTTGTCATTAAGGTCCAAAACAGACAGGTCTTCTTCAAGATTTTCAAGAGAGGTTTTAGGCTCATGTGGATTAGTCTCATCAAACGGGATATGCACTGATTCTTCCACACATTTGGTCCTTTTATTAAAGACTCTATAAGATTTAATGGATATGGAATAACCTAGAAAGATTCCCTCATCACTTTTAGAAGCAAATTTATCAAGATTATCCTCTGTATTAAGAATAAAAACTTTGCAACTAAAAACTCTGAAGTAACTAACTTTAGGTTTCCTATTATTCCATAACTCATAAGGGGTATTTTTAAGAACAGGTCTAATTAAGACTCTATTAATAATGAAACAAGCTATATTTACAGCTTCTTCCCAGAAATAAATAGGTAGGTCATACTCATTTAGCATAGTTCTAGCAATTTCTTGAAGGGTTATATTTTTCCTTTCAACTACACCATTCTGTTGAGGTGTCCTAGGGGCAGAAAAGTTATGATTGTAGCCGTTATATGAGCAATAGCTTTCAAATCTTGATTCTCAAACTCAAGGCCATGATCACTTCTCGGGGTATTAATCTTAATTCCACTAAGGTTCTCTATAGACTTGGAGTATTTAATAAAGTAAAAACAAGATTCACTTTTGTGAGCAAGAAATTATACCCAAGTATATCTAGAAAAGTCATCTACCAAGACATAAACATAGTTCTTCCCATTCAAACTAGAAATCCTATATGGTCCAAAAAAATCCATGTGAACCAACTCTAGAGGTTGAGAAGTTGAAACTTCTTTATTTAATTTGAATGAAACTTTATGTTACTTTCCCTTTTGATAGGGAGTACAAAATTTGTCTGTTGGGAATTTTAGTTGAGGTAGGTCTCTAACTAAATTCTTCTTAGTCAATTTATTAAGAGAATGAACATTGCAGTGTCCTAATCTTATGTTCCAAAGGTAGGAATCTTTATTAAAATCATTTAAACAAGTAACATTTTCTTGGCTAAAGAATTCAAATCAATAGCATAAACATTTTAATTTCTTAAAGCAGAAAATACTAAAACATTTTTAGAGTTAAAAACATTACAAGAGTCATTTTAAAACTTAACATTAAAACCATCATCACATAACTGAGAAATACTTAACAGATTATATTTAATTCCTTCAACAAATAAAACTTTAGAAATTAAAACTGAATCAGTGTTACCAATCTGGCCTAGTCCGATGATATTTCCTTTAGAGTTATCACCAAAGGTGACATGGCCTCCATCAAACTTTATTAAGATTTTAAAGCATGATTAATCTCCAGAAATGTGCCTTGAACATCCACTTTACAAGTACCATGTTTTCCTACAGTAACTCTTTAAACATGTTTCCTACAAAACAGATTTAAAAAGAGAATGATTTTGGTACCCAGATTCTCTTGGGTCCAGAAAGGTTAGCAAGCAATGCTTTAGGTACCCAGATTTGTCTTATGGGTCTCATATAATCAATATATTCAACATATTTTGAAAGATAGACTCTATTTGATCTATAAATATGTGAGTAACTAGTTGAAGCATATGAATTTCCAGAACTGGAACTAGCATAATTTTGTCCAGATTTAGGAATAAATCTAGTTTTAGTGATCTGTCTCTTTCTTGGCTAATAGCCTAATCTAGTAGTATACTATGGTGAAACTTTCTTACTTAACATTTGAGTAAGTGTATCTTTTCCCTTTTTGAACTTTTCTAAGTCCTTTATCATTTTCTCATTAGAAATTTTCAGTTCAGTATTTTCTTTTAACAGTTGATCATTCTTTTCCTTTTCTATATCAAAGGCAGATTTAATATCGGCAGTGAGAGCATGCTATTTCTTCAATGACTTATATTTGTCTTTAAGTTCATTACATGTTTCTTCTAGAATGTTACAATATTAAAAAAGTTCCTCACTAGACATGTTTTCAGATTCAGAATCAGAATCAGAATCAACTCCAGAATAGTATGAATTTAAAGCAGGAGGGTCCAGTGTTACCTCATAGGTGTTTGTCATAAAACACATGTTAGAACAATTCTTTTCAGAGTCAGTAGCCTCTGATTCACTTGTGCTGTCTTCCAAAGCACTCTAGGTTGCTTTCATGTATTTCTTGTACTTCTTGTCCTTATAATCATATTTATTTTTTAATTTTAACTTCGGACAGTCGTCCTTGATGTGTCCTTTCCTCTTGCATTCATAGCAGACTATATCATCTTCCTTATCAGATTTATTCAAATCCTTCTTCCACTTAGCTTGTTGATCATACTTACCCTTGTAGTTTGGTTTTCTAAAAAACTTATTCTTCCAATAGAACTTCATAAATCTCCTGGCTATTTGAGCCATTTCTTCATCATTGTCTGAATCCGAATATTCACTAGTTGAACTTTCAGTAGGTACATGTATTTTCTCCTTGTCTTTTATCTTTGAAGCAGTAGACTTGAATGCCACAAATTTTCTCTTGGGTTCATCATCTTCTTCTTTGTTCACCTTCAGTTCTTCTTCATACATCATTAATTTACCAATAAACTCTTTAACAGGTAGCTTGCTGATGTCACATGACTCTTGGATAGACACATAAGTGCCTCTCCATCCGGCTGGCAAACATCTCAATATTCTCATGATCTTCTCCTTATCTGGAACAACTTTTCCCAGTGAACTTGTCACGACCCGTCCTCGGGGCCCGTGCCGTGACTACCCCAAGCCCGCCTTCCATTGGCCAGGGGATGGCGACTAGCACCAAAGGCGTAAATCCCAATAAAAAGGGAAGGAATTGCCTTTATAAAAGTAAACAACACAATAGAGTACAAGTGGAAGGTAACACTAAGTAAAGTAGTAAACAAGTGTGCTGGAAATACAAAGGGGCCGGAAATACAAGCCCAATAGAAAGGTACAACTATAACTGAAAGTAAAGTACAACTCAAAGGACAACAACTAAAAGGTGACAAGAAGCTCCTGGATCATCCACCACGGATCCTACCTGAAGGGTAGGTACAGATGTCCTACACAACACTCCGCGTTCGACCGTCCGTCCGTCCGTCTCCTCCGGGTACCGAATCGTCGTGAGATCCACCTCCGGCTACCGTCCAGCTCAACAAGCCTCAACTACAATCAGTGTTGTCCATCATCTGCAACCAACACAATGAGGTGTGGGCGTAGCCCATTCAGGGGTGAGTATAACGATACTCATTAGGGACCCCGAGACCCTCAAGGTCTCACTAAAATCCAACAAGGATAAACCACAAATAAAGATCTCAACAGATAACCTTTACTTAGGTGTATGCCCTTACACACACCTAAGTTATCAAGTAACCCATCTCAATCATGAGGAAACACAAAGGTTATGAAATCAACGGATAACCACTACTTAGGTATATTCCCATAAATATACCTAAGTTATCAAGTGACCCATCTCAATCATGAGGTAAACAAAAAAGTCATTGAATTAGCTCAAATCAGGATTTTAACATGATGTCGAAACCACAACTGCTGGATAACTTCTTCTCTGTCGAGCACAGTAGTCCTATCACAAATCCGAGGTGCTACTCACTAACCTTAGACTGCTGAAGTACTCCACCTGTCGAGTACTGTGGGATTGCTGCTACAACCAAGCGCTTCCCACCATGGGTCTTCCGCTACAACTAAGCGCACCCCCTCATAGCCTACAGAGGTACTCCTTCTGTCGAGTACCGTGGGTCTGTCTCTACAAACAAGAGCTCCTCCACCGTGGGTCTACTGCTACAACCAAGATCATTTCACTGGGCTATCCGAATCACTCCAAGACGATTGATCAACAGTCGTCAAGTCTCAGCCATCTACTAGGTCTCTGCACTCTGCTAGCTCGTCACCAGGAGGGTCCGCTCCACGAGCTACTGGTCGATACTCCAAGTATCACAAGGTTCTACGAAGAAGTACCCCAAAGGTTTGCCACATCTTAGGAAACTCAACATAAGAGATGGTGCGTCAATCGGATGCCCGGTCTGTGTGTTATTAGCCTTTTTGTCCCGGGGGCCCGGTTGGTTTCATGTACGAACCAACCCGACCATATCTCAACTCTACCCCGAACTCTCATAGTGTATACTCAAAGGGACCGTTTCTCAACGTGATCAACAACGCCACTAACGGTTCGTCAAATGGACGTCCGGTCTGAAAGTTATTGGCTTTTCCGTTCCAGGGGCCCGATTGGATTTTGGGTACAATCAAACCCGACCCTACTCCAACTGCGTCCAAAACTCAGGTGAAGTATGCCAAAAGAACCGTCTCATCAAGAGGAATCCAACAAAGTCGACGAAACGTCAATCAGATGTCTGATCCTTAAGTTATAAGCGTTTTCGCTCCAAGGGCCCGGTTGGTTTCAGGTTCGAACCAACCCAGCCATACTTCAAATGACACCGGTTAACCAAACCGGTCACACCATTGCGATCCATACAAAAAAACACACAAGATGGACTACCCATTGGTCCAAAACGGATAGCCGGTGAAAACGTTGCATTTCACCGCAACATACGCAAACCGGGCCTCGTGGGGCCCGCGCCTTGACCTCGACTTAAATATCCAAAATTGGTCTTGAAAAATCCATCTTAATTCCAGGGTCGCAACCTCACAGACGGTTCGACATTCCGACACCGTATGAGAGAGATATGTCCGATACAAGATCCCGTAATAATAATAATAATAATATTCGGTGTTTCGTGGGCACGAGCCACAAACCAGAATTTAGTATTCAACATTAGACTTGAATCGACCGTATTGATGTCAGGATTACATCGCCACTGACGGCAAGCCAATCGGACGTCACACACATGAGTTATGGCGGGTCAAAGATTTAATAATAATATTAAATCTATTATTTTCTGAGCGCTTCGGGTACCCAATACAAAAACCCAAAAAAGACATCCAATATTGGACTCATAAATTCCGTCTCGAAGTCAGGGTCACACTGCCGTAGATGGCTCTTGAAACCGAGGTCGCATGAAGAAGATACAGTCAAAACAGTGTTTTATCAACAAAATTAATAATAACAATATTTTATTATTATTATTAATTATTTACTTATTTATCTTTCTAACTCTAAAATCAATCACGATTTTGGACTTCTTGCGTGCGAATTCATCCCCAAAACCCCCATTTATCATTTATTTCTCTTTTGATTTTATCCCCACTATTATCTTATAAATCATCTCTCTCTCCAATCTCATTTACTCTTCCACGATTATGTTCTCCCAATTAGCGCCCCAATCACCCGACCTCCTTCCACACGGCCAGAACTGCCACCACCTTCGCCTGCCCGCTGCGCCGCCGCACCGTCCCCGGCTACCCGCACTGGCGCGCCTCAAACCAGCCACATCTCTTGGCCCCCCGTCCGCTCGCCGTGCCACCTCCCGTTACCATGCACCCGACCCCATACCGCCACACATCAAGAACTAGTTGGCGGTGGGTCTGGACTTGTTCGTAGTCCGTACCCACCACGTTAGTAGTTAGAATAAACACCCAACAGAATATTCTTCCATTCTCGAGGGAAAGAATCACGTAAACTTAAATAAACAAAAACCCCCTACCTCAAAATTGACGTCGTACGTCGTCGAGTCGCGGAAGATGGACGTCACGGTAGTCGGGCGTCACGGAAGAACGGTGTCATCCCGTCAACATTGGAAGAAGAGTTTTTGAAGTAACCGAAACTTTCCCGCGGTGGTGTCTCCTCTCTTAATGTGGAGGAAGAAGAAGGTTGGAGAAAGAAATGCTTCTGGTTCTTCGAGTCATGGAGCGTTCTTCGCGTTCTTCGTGGAAGAACTCTCCCTTTCAATATCTCCAACGTGCTCCCAACACCACAAGTTCCAAAACAAAATAATAGACTAAGCTATTATTTTATTCTCCCACGATATAACATTGCTATCAAATTCAAATTATTTCAAAAAGACTATTGAATTAATTATGGCATTTGAGTTGGCAACTTTAATGGAAGGGAGATGGAAAGGCTCCACATAATTAATGGGAGGTGTTGTCAAAATAAATAAAGGGAGTGTTAAAGGGGGGGGGGGGGGTTTAAGGATGGTGAAGAGTTAGGCCTCGTGTGGGTCCCACCTCACAAATATCCTCCCATGGGAGGTTATGTGGGGTGCGGGCCCCACCCCTAACTTCCTCTTAGAGGATATAACCACCCAAATAAATAAAATGGTGCACAACCATTTTTTTTGACAAATCCCCAAAAATTAACTTTCAACCCGCATAAAACGCAACTGCGGTAAAGGTCCCCTTAAGTGAATACCGGCACTGCGAGTTCTTCGGTGTCCTCAGATTTCAATTCAGAGCGCCGGTTCAAAAGTTATAAAATTCCGAACGTACGTTTACTGAACGTACCCGAAAAAAAGTTTGGAAAATTAATATCAGTCACCCTCGACCCACTGCGGTCATGGTTAGGCTCTACCTAGGTGAAACACGCCCCAATGAACCCAACGGTACTCTTGGATTTTCAATCCGAGTTACCATTTAGAAGTTATGAATTTTACAATAAAATAATTATCATTTAATTATTTTATTTGCGGCCAAAAACTAACTTTTTCTGGTGGCTCGCGCCGGACAAAGTTAGTATCTGCTTAAATAAAGCATGCCCTCACGAGTTCAGCAGTGATCTCAGATTTTTAATCCGAGCTACCGTTTGTGAGTTATAAGCATTTGAAAAATAAAATAATTTATTTAATTATTTTATTTACGGTTAAGCCATTTTTGGGATTTCTCATAGGAGGCCCATGCCGACTAAACTTAAGTCGCACCTAGGGTAATCCCGCCATCCTGAGCACAACGGTGCCCTCAGATTTCTGATCTGAGCAACCGTTCAAGAGTTATTCCACTTTTTCAGGAAAACTGCTTACACGCGTTAATTTAATCTTAACAAAACTTCGAAGGATCATTCCGGGCACTCCGGGCCTCAGAATCAGGATCCGTCAGAAACCATAGACTCATAAAATTCCAAAGTATTTAAGAAAAAAAATTCCTTGAAATTTCCGGGATTCTAAAGAACTCATGGTGTTGAAAATCTCATTAAACCCGAGGTACATGTCAAAAATGGATTCATCAGGTCTCATATTTAAATTATCATATTTAATAGTATAAGTATTTAATCTCATTTCATTCACATTGGTTGTTCCTTCATGAGAAAAAACCAAGGTGTCCCAGATTTCATGAGCTACTTTACATGCAAAAATTCAGTTAAATTCCTCATCTACTAAAAAGCTGTAAAAGGCATTCATAGCTTTACAGTTATTGTTATAGTCAGACGTTGTAGCATCATCCCAAGTAGATCTAGCAGTTTTGGGGATCTCATATTCTGATTCTATAGCATACCAACTATCAAAACCAATACTTTCCAAATGAATTTTCATTTTAATTTTCCATTGAGCATAATTCACATCATTAAAGAAGGGTGGCCTGTTAGTAGCAACACTTTCTAATATATTGTCCATAACTAGATTTTAGAAAATATATTAAAGAGATAAAATTTATAACTAACCGAAATTTAAGATATTTAAGATAAAACTAAAATCACATTTTGAAAAATAGAGGGTTTGAAAATTTTTTATAAATAAAAAAAATACTCTGATACAAAATGTTGGTCAGAGTGGATACTCAAGAGGGGGGGGGGGGGGGGGGTGAATTTAGTTCCAATTAAAAATTTCTGTTAAAAAATTTAGGATTAAAATCCCCCAAATTACATATAAGTTAAACAGTAGTGAATTTGTAATGGTTATGAATTTTTAATTAGCTTCTCAAAGATTGATTAGTTCTCAGTCAATTTAATCTGAAGATTAATTTGACTTTTGAAACTAACTTACTGGCTTACAAAAATTACAAACACTTGCTAATTTAACTATCAGAGTTACTTTAAAACAGATTTTAATTTAAAGTACTTAGCAGCGGAATATAAAATATAGTTTGAAATAACACAGCAAGGTTAACCGAGAGGTTAAGTCTCAAGATGAGACTTATTCCTCTCAAACAATTTATATAAACTTTTGATCCACCCCCTAGATTGGGGGTAAACACCAGTACACAGACTATCCAAGTCATAAGACCTCTACCATAGTTCTTCGTGGAAAAAAATATAGCACGCAGGCTATCCAGGTCACACTCGACCTCTACCACAATTCATAGTAGGGGTATGAGTATTTAGAAATCCTTCAGTTATGCTCAGGAGACTGTGTGTGTTTCAGATAAACAGATACACACACATAATACTCAAAATTTAACTAAATGAATCACAATAGAGTGAATAATATTTGAGATGAGTTTAGAATGCTCTGTGTGATAGTAATGCAGCTCTAGACTCCTTCTGGTTTGAGCAGATGAGGTTTTTGAGTCCTTCTGGGATTTATTGAGAAAACAGAGTGTCATGGTTTCTCTTCCAGACTCCTTTGTGAATGAGGTTTGCTCAAGGTTGCAGTAGAATATACATCTCATCACTCTTCCTGAGATTCCAGAAAATGTTCTTTTCTTTTTGGCTCAGGCGTACCTTTGTGTATCAGCCTTTCACCACTTTGTCTCCACTTTTTCACCCACACTAATATGTGCTCCCTTTGTATTTCTTCTTATAGAACATGTGGTCCGACAAAGAGGATGATTTCCTCTGTAGGTACGAGGTATGGTTCCCTGACATTCAGCAGACAACATTTAATTAATAGCAGATTCATTAAAAGCATAAATAGGACTGTTGTTAGATAAAACAAAGATAAGTAGAGTTAAAGAAATGATGACTGTTATTCATCAGTATCTCATTGTATCAGTGTGCTTGAAATAGTGGACTTGTGTCTGTAGGTCTGTTGTTGCATCGGTAGCTGTCACTATGTGTAGCAGTAGTCTCTATGTATCAGTAGAAGTTGTTGTGGTAGCTTCCTTGTATCAGTAGCTTCATTGAATCAGCAGATTCCTTGAATCAGTAGAAAGGATGTGTCAGTAGCACTGTCCATTGGTAACTGGCTTGTACTGGTAGCTGTTTTATATCGGTGACTCGGTCTGTTTGTATCAGTAGGATTGTAACAGTAGCTTTATGTCAGTAGATCTATCTGTATCGGTAACTTACTTGTACCGGTAGCTCTTGTTAAAAAGAGCAGAATGTGTATATCGGTAGACTTAGTGTATTGGTAGCTCTGTACCGGTGACCTTGTGTCACAGAACACTTACTCTAACGGTAACCTTTGTCTATTGGTAGCTATATGTATCGGTGACCTTTTCATATCGGGGATCTTTGTAACAGTAGACCTGAATACTTGGTCTATCAGTGACCTAATCACTTAACATTTATTTGTTCTATGCAAGATATTTCCAGATTAAGTTAGAATAGTTATAAACACAAATGAACATTGGAAAAACACATTCCAATGATTATTTTGATATTCTTATTAACTCAATATCATTATGAGACTATAATTAATAGAATAATAGATATTATTTGAGATTATAAAAACATATTAAATCATAATTGGGATTATCAAAACATATTAAAGGATAATTGGGTTTATCAAAACAGGTGAGGTCAATAATTATCTAGTTCAAAATCAGAATAGGCAAGTCCTAATATAACTGGTCATAGAGATTTCTCCCCCCTAAATTGATACAGCATAAACTCCTTTCACTTAAGAATTTGGAGATTCTTATACTTCTTGACTATAAAAATATCTAGACTTAGAGTCAATATGAGAGGATTTTGATTCATCATCTCCATATTTGTCATTACCATCATGCTTAGAGTAATCATAAATCTCAACAATATCCTCTGGAGTTTCTAAATTAGATCTCTCAAACCAAGCACCAATTGAGACTTCAATCTATTTTTTATCCTATTATTCTAAAAAAATCTCTCTAGTAGGAATTTAAATAGGTGTAATAGGAGATCCATAAGAAAAATTTAGACTCTTAACAACATCAAGATCACTCCCCTCTTCCACTGAAATAGGCACAAACTCTTCAGCTTTATCTGAAACCACTTCCTTTTCAACTTCTTCACTAGAAATAACCTCATCTTCTTCATTTGAATAATTCTTTACAACTTCATATGTATCTAAGATAGGGTTAACCATATCTCTTATTATGGTAGTATCAACTAGATTGAACTTCTCATACAACTTATCATTATCAACTACCCATATTTTCATCCAAGGGTTCTAGTTCAGTTTCATTTTCTTACAAGTGAACTGAATAAGGAAAAATCCATCACACTTAGTTATTTGTTATTATCCTTTAGGAATAATACCTGTAGATTCCAATATAGTATAGATCATCTTAGGGTATATAGGATAATTTTATTTCAATAAGGCTTACATAATTCCATCTTATACACCATTAAATATCAACACAGATTAATCTTATCTCCACTTTTCATAAGAAGTACGAATAAAATGTCTTGATACCTCATTATTATAAATTCCCCTTTCCTGGAACATATAATATGTTGGATAAACTTGAACAATAAGTGACTCTCACCATCCAACTCTACTACAGTAGGTCTTCAAACTATTTCATTTCCAGTGAGATCCAAAAGATCACACTCTATCCTACAATTCTCATGATTTAAGAGAAAAAAACCTTGATGTTCCTTTTATATTCATTTATAAGGATCTCCCAGATACCTATCCCATTGCTTTGAATATAAAACAAGTTATTTTCCATCCACCATCATTTTTACAACATCATTTTTCTCTTTAAAATCATACCCAACAAACAAATAGAAATTGTGAATCAACCTAGGGTAGAATGTTCTATCATTCCTTGAAAACCATTCATCCCATCCTTGCTCCTAAATCACATTCCACACAAGAAACTTTCTTGATTCTAACCATGAAACATCAATTTCCTTCTCGGTGATAATAATGTGAGATGCAAGATTCAAATTCTTTGACCATAAAGGCCAAATCGATTCTTGTCTAGATTTATTCAAAGAATGTGGATTATTTGGTGATATAGTAGGATGATTAACTTGCATCATTTTTGAATATGTTCAAAGGTTGAAGGTGGAATACAGAGGGTTGAGACAGAAATAGAGGTTTCAAAGGAGGAGCATACGAGAAACAATTATTCAGACTCATGTATTTAGGTAGATTTATCATTTAGGGATATGAAATTTAAAAGTATATTTTAAATAAATATAATATTTATAATAAAATTTGAGAGAAATAACAATTTTCAAAAAGTTAGAAATGGTAGGAATTAGAATGGTAGCATGCGAGTGATAAATCCTATAATAGATCATCCTAATAGTAGCATACCATAGTAGTAACTGAATGGTGGATTATCCATGGTAGATCATCCGTGGTAGATTATACATGGTAGGTCATCCGTAGTAGATAATATATGGTAGATCATATATGGTAGATAAGCTATGGTAAATCACATAATGGTAGATCATTCAGTGTTAGATTCCAATAGTAGTATACAATGGTAGTACTAGACTTGTGATTTTTCTTTACCAAAAACAAATAAAACCAAATAAATAAAGACTTAAATATAATTTACCATTCCAAGTTCATGTTTGATATAACTTATTCTCTCAAAATTCAAAGGCTTTGTGAATATGTCAACAAGCTGATGTTCAGTACCAATGAGCTCAGGAGTTATATTAACCTTTTGAAAATAATCTCTCAAAAATGATGTATTATATCAATATGTTTATTTTTAGAGTGATACACATGATTCTTGGAAATATTTATAGCACTTATATTATCATAATTTATAGGGACATGTCGAAATTGATACCCATAGTCTTGTAAGGTGTGTTTCATCTACAGAATCTATGCACAACAACTGTATGCAACTATGTAGTCAGTTTTAGTAGTAGATAATGCAACATAATTTTGTTTCTTATGACACCATAAAACTACAGACTTTCCCAAAAGGTTAAATGTTCCATAGGTTCTATTTCTATCTAACTTACAACCACCAAAATCTTCATCTAAATAACTTACTAAATCAAATGATTATCCTTTGTAGAAAAAAAAATCTTAATTTACTTATACTTTTGAGGAATTTAAATTTTTTTCACAAAAAGTAAATGTAACTCTTTTGGGTTTTCTTGTGAATGGGAACACATACACACACTGAATATTATATCCGGCTGACTAGTAGTTAAGTATAATAGACTCCCAATCATACCTCTGTAAGTGGTTTGATCAACTGGTTTTCTAGTTTAATCATGATCCAATTTATAGGTAGTAATCAATGGAGTGTCACTTACTTTTGTACCATTTAAGCCAAAACATTTTAAAATATCTTTGGAGTACTTAATTTAGTTTAAAATAATTCTATCTTTATTTTGAAAAATATGAAAACAAAAAAAATATTTTTAGTTCACCCATAAAACTCATTTTAAATTCATTTTGCATCATTTTTGAAAATCCAGTACATAAATAATTTCTTGAAGATCTAGAGATAATATCATAAATATATATTTAAACTATTAAAACATATTTTTAAATTATTTTAATAAATAAATAAAGGATATCTATTCATTTAGTAAAACCTTTTGAAATAAAAAACGAGATGATCCTATTATACCAAGCTCTAGGATATTTTTTTAAACCATATAAATATATTTTTTAATTTAAATACATGATTAGGAAAGTGAGATTTTTTAAATCTAGGGGTTTGTTACACAAAAACAACCTCAACTATATAACCATTTAAGAATTCACTCTTGACATTCATTTGATATAATTTGAAATCCAAATGTGTTTCATAGGAAAGAAACATTCTGATGGCTTCATGTATAACTACTGGTGTAAAGGTTTCTTCATAGTAAATACATTATTTTAATATCCCATGATTTTTTAAAATAAGAGTATACTCAATTTCATACCAAATATGAAACAATGAGCGTAAAAAAACCATGAAATATTATTATTTAAATGTGACTATAGCATCCTGAAATTTGTTGAGAGATGGTTTATCTTTGGGGTTTTTACTTTTTTGAGTCCAAGGCACTCTATTGATTTCTCCTTCTCAAAAATTCCTGACTGATATGGTAACTTATACGTGTAGAAAATTTCTTCTCCTTAATATGCTATTCTAATGATACTAGCAGCCATTTTGAAGGAAAAGGGAATAGTTTTTCCCTTAACTTTTGAATGAAAACTTGTCTCTTACACCTTTATTAAAAAAACTTACTATCTTGTAGAACTTAATGAGTAATTGTGGGTAAACCGGATCCTGAGTTTTTGGTTTGGCTATGCAAATAATCTCTTATCCATTCAGCTTAATATTTTGTGTAATGAGAGAATTATAATTTTTAAATAACCTCGTATCTACTAACCTTTCTCTGTAAATTTTCCATTTTGATATTTCCTTGACTGAAGACATTTTCTTCTGAGGAGAGGCTTCCAAAGTCATCCCTAATATAAGAAAACTCAAAAATTTGGAACGAACCTTTTGAAGAGAGGAAGAGCTTCAATTCAAAAAGTCTTGACAACCGATGTGGGGAAAATAATAAGGGGGATTTATATAGGCATTGAAGCGATGGTTCAAATTCCCAAATTGATCCAATGGTTGAAACAAGCACGGTCTGATATGACGGTTGAGATGAAAGCCGAAGAAGGATTTGGTAGGTTCTGATCTTTTTAGGTTTTAAGGTAAAAATTTGGATTTAAGGAAAGTGAATCTAGAAAAAAAAGTGCTTAAAACAAGATAAAAATACAAACCAGAAAAAATTCAATTATGAAAATTTATGTAAGGAAATATACCTTCTGGATTTCTAGGAAAATTTTCAGTAAAGAAGAAAATTATTCTTAAAGAACTTTAGGTTCTGGAAAAATTTATTAAGAAAAGGAAATTTTTGAAACCAAAAAATTTTTAAGTAAAGGAAAACTTGAGTTCCAAAATTTGAGTGCCAGAAAATTTTTATTATGGAAAAAAAATTTCGTTACAGGAAAATGTACTGCCCCTATGAAAAGGATTTTCTCAATGTAAGGAGATAGGTTTGAAAAAAAATACAATATGGAATATTAACTTATAGTTATCATTAATAACTTTTGTTTAATGTATTAAAATATATTAGAGGGTAAATATTTTGTAAAAATATCAGCAAGTTGATCTTGCATTACGATAAATTGAATAATGATATCTCTTTTCAGTGTGTGATCCCTAAGAAAGTGATGCCTAATATCTATGTGTTTTTCATGAGATTGACGTGCAGGGTTTTTGATAAGGGAAATGGAACTAGTATTATCACACAATACCTGTGTTTTGGTAAAACTTATGGCATGGTTTGTGAGTGTGTGTTGCATCCACAACACTTGGGCATAACAACTTCCAACTGCTACATATTCAGCTTCAGTAGTGGAAAGTGCTACTGAGTGTTTATTTTTTCATGACCAAGAAAATAATGAATCTCCTAAGAAATGAAAAGTTCTAGATGTACTTTTCCTATCCATTATACACCCACCAAACTTAGCATCTGAAAAAAATTTTAAAACAAAATCATTTCCAGAAGTATAGAAAAGTCTTAAATCCATGGTTCCCTTTAAATAGTGAGAAATTATTTTCACTGATTTTAAATGAGATTCCTTTGGATTAGATTAATATCTCGCACATAATCATACTGAAAACATTAAGTATGGATGACTAGCTATCAAGTATAGTAAAATTCCTATCATACCTCTAAATGATGTTTGATCTTATGGTTTCCCAGCTTCATTAAGATCAAGATAATTTGAGGTACCGATTGGAGTACTTATACTTTTAGTGTTTTCATTTCTATACTTTTTAAGAAGATCTTTAATATACTTATGTTGTGATATATAAGTTCCTTTTGGTTTTTGAGAAATTTGAAAACCTAGGAAAAATGTGAACTCACCCATCATACTCATTTAAAATTTATATTTCATTAGATTCGCAAATGAATCATTTAAAGATTGTTGAGTTGAACCAAATATAATGTCATCAAAATAAAATTTAACAATCAAAACATTTTTATTATCCTTATTTATTAAAAGAGTTGGATCAATAATTCCCTTAACATAATTGTTTTGTAACAAAAATCATGTAAGTCTATCATACCAGGCTCTAGGGGATTGTTTAAGTCCATATAAATCTTTAGTAAGTTTGAAAACATGTTCAAAATGTTTTGTGTCTTCAAAACCAGGAGGTTGTTCAATATAAACTTCCTACTGAACATATCCGTTAAGAAAATCACACTTTACATCCATTTGAAATTGTTTGAAATTAAATAATTCTGTAAATGAAAGTAAAATGAAAATAGATTCAAATATATCTATGGGAGGATAGGTTTCTTCATAGTCTATTCCTTCTTTTTGATTATAGCCTTGAGCAACTAATCTAGATTTATTTTTTACTATGATTCCATTTTCATCACACTTATTTCTGAAGACCCATTTTTCTCCAATTATAGAAGTTTCCTTAGGTCTTTCAATCAAGGTCTAGACTTTGTTCCTTTTGAATTCATTTAGCTCATATTACATATCTTTAATCCATTCATTATCACTTAAAGCTTCATCAATTATTTTTGGTTATAATTAGGAAAGGAATGATAGAGGTTATACTTCATTCCTTAAGGATCCTTTAGTCCTTACAGGTTTATTTACATCACCAATGATACTATCACAGGGATGATTCTTAAGAAACAACTAATTTGGGTTTTGTAAAGCCTATTCATCAACATATGGTAGGAAATATTCTGTGGTAAATGCTTCAGAAATACTTTATTGAGAATTTTCTTTATTAGAAGTATCTTCTATTAAGGGTTGATAATCAGTTTTTGAAAACACATATGAAGATGTAGGTTGAGGTTGTTTGAAAACAAAAGGATCAGTTTCATCAAATTTAACATGCACTGTTTCTTCAACAGTACAAGTATTTTTATTAAAAACTCTATAAGGATTAAAAGTTGTGGAGTAGCCTAGGAAAATTCCTTTATCAGATTTAGGATCAAATTTATGTAAGTTATCTTTATTATTTAGGATGAATACTTTGCAACCAAATAATTTGAAGTAATCTAGGTTTTCTACCAGCCCACAATTCATAAGGTGTTTTATTAAGAAAAGGTCTGACTAAAACTCGATTTATAGTATAATAAGAAGTACTAATAGCTTCGACCCAAAAGATTTTAGTAGTAGAATATTCACTCAACATGGTTCTAGTTATCTCTTGAAGAATTCAATTTCTTCTTTCAACAACACCATTTTATTGAGGAGTTCTTAGAACTGAAAAGTTATGAGTAATGCCTTTCTCACTATAAAAAGTTTCAGAATCTGAGTTTTGAAATTCTCCTCCATAATCACTACAAATAGTTATCAATGGAAGGATTTTCTCATTTTTAACTTTCGCTCTAAAAGTTTTGAAATAAGAAAAATCTTTAGATTTATTTTCTAGAAAATAGACCCACGTAAATCTAGTGTAATCATCAAATAAAACAAATACATAATATTTGCCTCCAATAAATCCTATTTTTATTGGACAAAAAATATCTATATGCACTAACTGTAATGTATAAGAAGTTGAGACTTTACCAGTTGATTTAAAACTTGATTTATGTTGCTTTCCATATTGACAAGATCAAAAAATTTTGAAGAATCAAATCTAAGCTTCGGTAGATCCTTAACAAGTATTTTCTTTGAGATTTTTCATAGGTTCCTAAGGTTACAATGTCCTAAAATTCTATGCCATAACCAATATTGATCTTCCATTGCACTAAGGAAAGGTAGATATTGGCTCCTAAGGTCTTCTAAGTTTAGTGTGTATACATTCTCTTGCCTATGGGTAGAAAGAATAAAATCTTCCTTGGAATTATGTACTAGGCATTTATCATTCCTAAATTTCACAAGGTAACCTTCATCATAGAATTGGATTATGCTAATGAGGTTGTTCTTAAGATCCTTAATAAATAAACCATTTGAAATCAAAGTTTTTCCAAGAAGAACAATGTTACCTATGCTGAAAATTTCTCCCTGAGCATTATCTCCTAAATTTATTTTTCCTCCTTTCATCTTGATAATATTTTCAAAGAAGTTTTTGTTACCATTAATATACTGGGAACAAACTATTGGATTGAATATGTAGATGTATATGTATATTAGATGGAACAATACAAGAGGGGGGTGAATTGTAGTTTTAAAAACTTTGAGTTTAAACACTTATAGATCAGTTTAAAATATCTTAAACTAATACAATTCAAAAAACCACAATTGTATTGAATATAAAGGTATGAAGTAATGTAATACTATTAGAAAAGTAAAGTAATTGTATTCAAGATGAATACAATAATCAGAGTAATACAAGTGTGATAGATTCTACCTCAAAGCGTATAGAATCTATTAATACAATATGTAATAGAATAATTGTAATTGAAACAATTACAATTGAAAGTGTAATGAAGAAAGGAAAAAATACAAATTCCTTTCTAATACAAACAGTAGCAGAAATGAAAAAGTATTACAATTCTTTTTAAACCAAAGATAAGGGTTATCGTTTCACCTAGGATAAGAGGTCTGTCTTACCACCACCTTGGTAAGCCCTCGATACGATGATCGGTTCGTCTGTCTGCCTATCCCCGGCAGCCCTCGATACGATGATTAGAACGTCTGTCTGCCTATCCCCGGTAGCCCTCGATACGATGATTGGAACGTCTGTCTGCCTATCCCTAGTAGCGCTCGATACGATGATCGGTTCGTCTATCTTCCTATCCCCAATAGCCCTCGATACGATGATCAGAACGTCTGTCTGCCTATCCCCATCAGCCCTCGATACGATGATCGGACTCACAAAGCACAAAGCATGAGAGAAGTCACAACGTCTCTCTCTAGAACTTGATAGAAGCAAAGTATCATAGTTATATCACCATCGTCACCACCCACTCTCGGCTTCAAATGACCTCCTATTTATAGACATCAGGTTCCAACAGTCACATTTCCTCCAACAGTAATATTTCTCCGAAAAACTCAAAGGGACTTGGACACCTAGCATTATAACGGTCATATTGAAACAGAAAGCACAACATCTTTTTGATTAGTTTGTAACTAACTCAACGACATTGTATTGGTTAAAAAAAAAGATATATGAAGATGATAAACAAGAGTATGATTAATATGAAACAAGTGTTTTTGAATAAGTACAAAAATAAGTAAGTAATGAAAGTAAGAGTATTATAAGTATTAATAAATGTAATGTATTGATATGATACAAAGTAAGATACACAAAAGTGAGTAGGATTGAAAGAGTTAGTACGATACGATTGACAGAGTCAGTACGATGCAATTGACAGAGTTAGTATGATATGATTGACAGAGTCAGTATGATACGATTGACAGAGTCAGTACGATACGATTGATAGAGTCAGTACGATACGATTGACAGAGTCAGTATGATACGATTGACAGAGTCAGTAAGATATGATTGACAGAGTCATTACGATACTAGATAAAAGAAATTTGGTATTTCTAAAACATGATATAGAAGTCAAAGGAAAACTTTTGACTCAACAATCTCCCCCTTTTTGGAAAGCACAACACACAAAGTAAAGACAACAAGAAATACTTATCTCCCCCTGAGTTATTGGAAACTATTCTGAATATGATTTTGAATACAACTAACTTCCCCTTAGGTGTATACTTTCCTAAGGATTGTATTCACATATTTTCCTTGGTTTCGAAGTATTTTATTAAATCATTCTCCCTTTGTAAAACATTCTCCCCATTTATAAAACATTCTCCCCCTTTTTGAAACATTCTCCCCCTTTGTGAAACCTTCTCCCCCTTTGTGATTTATAAAAAGAATGGGGTAACCTTGGGTTGCCTGAAAAAGTTAGATAAAATAAATTCAGGACAAAAGAAAGAGCAACAAAAATGTCACTACAAAACAAATATAGGTTCCAATAGAAAAGAAAAACAAATACAACAGTCATTTGTTTTCTCTTTCCTTCTCCTTATTTATTAGCTCATGAAGAACATCTTTTATCTTTTTGATTTCTTTCTTGTCTTCAGAAATTGAATCGCCCTGAGATCTGAGAAGATCTTGTTGGTCAGCAAAAAGTTGATCTTGATTTCTGATAGTCTCCTCCTGGACTCTGATTACTTCCTCAAGGGTATTAATTCTGTCTTGAAAATTCTTGTTATCTTTGGATAACACAGAATTTTGTTTCTTTAACAAAACCATTTCATCTTTGAAAGATGAAACCTTTGAGAATTCAGACTGAAAAGCATTCATTCTCTCTTGAAAGTATTTTACTGAAGGAATATCGGCTCCATGAGTTACCTGATTCATCCTTTCAACAGTTTCTTTGTCAAGCTTGTTAAAGGAAATATCAAGATCATTTGACAACCTCTTTATATATTCAAGTGCTATCTCATGGTCATTCACCGAGCTTTCTGTTTTATATGACCACTTGGTCATCCTGTTGCAAGATTTCTTATGAGCAGCTGAAGTTTCAGATAGAACATTAAAATCAAATTCAATTGACAAAACTTTCTTTCTCAATTCTCTTACAGAACCAAACTTCTTTTTCCGATTGTCAGTAATAAAATCAATTTTCCCTTCCAGCCTGGGAAAGTAGGGAATAGTCTTTTCAACCCTCCTTAAAACATGAACAATGTAATCACTTCTCTTGAGAGAAATTTTTTGTTCTGAATCAGTGTCTTCATCATACGAAAGTAGTTCATTTGACTGGCTTGAGTCAACAGCTGTCTGTTTTCCTTTTGCCTTTTCTTTCTCCCTTATTTCTTCTTCTAATTTGTCACTGATGACAATAATTTTTTAAGTATGAGAGGATTGAGCACCTTGCTTTTCTTGAGGGGGTGATTTATCTGGATTTTTAGAAGTTTCAATAGGTTCTTGATCGATATGAGGAACTTGTTGAGTACCTTCACTCTGCTTTTGAACCGATTTTTCTCTACTCTTTTTCGAACTCTGAAGGAATTCTAAAAGAAAATCTCCTTCCTCTTCTTCAACTTCTTCTATTTATTGAAACATTTTCTTTCCTTTTTCTTTCTTTGGAAGACTCTGTATGATTGGTTCTTGATATACTTATGTGGTTAGTTGAGAACTATCATCCTCAACTACTTTCAAGAGATTTGAAACATAAAATTCATGTGCTTTTCTTTTCAAAAGAACCTTCTTCTTCTTTTCAGCCTGAAGGGTATCCTTAACCCTTAATCTCTCAGCAAAGTCTTCAGCTGGATCAAGTCCAAACTTTGGATCACCTTCCTTTCTCTGTTCCTTATCCTTTCTCCATTTAGCTATAACCTCCTTACTGTACTTTGGATTCTTCTTTGGCTTTGAGCTGGTTTGTGGATCAGACTTTTGAGGAACACCAATAGAAGGATTGTCTTTTACTACCATAGGTGATGATTTATTTTGAGCCGATTCGGCTTATACATCTCTTATAAAAAGTTTTGAATTTGGATAAAAAAAAACATTCAACTTCTTCAAAGTACTTTTCATAATCCAGGAGGGCTTCAAATCTATCAGATTTCCTTTCAAAGGAATATTAAAAAACTTCATACTCTCGAGAATGAATTTTGTAAGAATAGATATATACATAATCATTTGGGACTTAATTCCTCATGACTTAACATTCTTGACAGTTTCAAAAACATATCCCATGAGATTAACTTTTCTCATATTTACAAGATAGTCAAGCATAAATACATCAGAAACTTTCAGAGTTTCTCTATCTCCTTTCTTAGGGATAAGAAAACCTTGCATCCAAAGAGTCACAAACCTATTTTCCGGAGAAAGATGAGATACTTTCCTCTTTTATTCATTTATAACAAACAAAGCCTTCTCGGCACTTTCTATATTAAACGTACCGACCTCCTCTGTTAGTTTATGAGATGGACAGAAAGAATCACCTTCTATTGGGACATTCAGAAAATGAGCCACTTGTTTCACAGACATAGACAACTTTCTATCATACACAGAAAAATTGATAGTCATGTCTTTGTCGAAAGATACGGTTTTATAGAAATGACTAACTTCATAAAAGAGAACCGGATCTTGAGAAATAGGTTTTTCAACACATAGATGCTCCCATCCTTGAAACAAAATGATTCTTCAGATTGTAGAATCGTACGAATCAAAAAAAGTCCCGAGAAAATAACATTTCTCTGAAAAAGTCTTTCTCTGTAAAAGTATTTGAAGACATTTCGGTGGGAGTATTAGCAGAGGACTAAGACATATAGGTGAAGCCACTTGAAAGATCATACGATGCCTTAAATTGGTGGAACAGAGCTTCACCACAAAATCTGAAAAACCAATGTGGGTTTGGGGAGGAGGGGCTATTTATAGGCAGCAAAAAAGGTGACCGTTGATCTTATATGGTTGAGATTAGAAGAAATAAGATCAATGGATAGGATTAAAACAAAAAAAATTTAAAAAAATGAAGAAAGTATGTACCTGCCGAAGATCGTAAGGTAATTGTTGGTTTTAGATAGTATTAAAGGAAAACACAAGCGTACAAAGTAAAAGAATACTATCAATCATCATAACAATGAAAAAGAAAGTCGTTACCATTAACTAACGAGACGATGGAAAACAATCTTGTTACCATGAACTGACAAGCTGATGGAAAACAAATTCGTTACCATTAACTGACAAGCCGATGGAAAACAAACTTGTTACCATTAACTAACAAGCCGATGGAAAACAATCTTGTTACCATGAACTGAAAAGCCAATGGAAAACAAATTCATTACCATGAACAGAAGATACTATGGAAAAGAAATTCATTACCATGATCTAACGATACGATGGAAAAGAAATTCATTACCATGATCTGACGATATGATGGAAAAGAAATTCATTACCATGATCTGAAGATACGATGGAAAATAAATTCATTACCATGATCTGACGATACGATGGAAAAGAAATTCATTACCATGATCTGACGATAGGATGGAAAAGAAATTCATTACCATGATCGGTCGATACGATAAAACTATCAATACGATAAACAGAAAAGTAAATGATACGATAAAACTGTCAATACAATAAACAGAAAAACAAAAACACATACTAGGAGAGTAAATAATTAAAGATCATAAGATAAAAAGAAACATCTTAAAAAACATAGTAAGAAATTTTCTCCCCCTTTCTAGAGGAGTTGTTTTATGTGAGGAGAAATGTAAAACATGAAGTGGATATGAATGATTATTTTAATGTAATCATTCCTAGATTTTTTTTATAAACTCAAATCTATCGGAAGGTAATGGTTTTGTGAAAATGACAGCAAGTTGTTCTTGCATTCCGATAAATTGTAAAATAATATCTCCTTTTTGTGTGTGATTCATAAGAAAGTGATGCCTAACATCTATGTGCTTTTCACGAGAGTGATGTGATGGGTTCTTACTAAGAGCTATGGTACTAGTATTATCACATAGAATTTGGGTTTTTGAAAAACTCAAACCATAGTCAGTGAGTGTGTGTTGCATCCACAACACTTGGGAACAACAACTTCCAGCTGCTACATATTCAGCTTCAGCAGTGGAAAGTGTTACCGAGTGTTGTTTCATGTAGGACCAAGAAACCAGAGAATCTCCTAAGAAATGACATGTTCCAGATGTACTTTTTCTATCCATTTTACAACCACCAAAGTCAGCATTTGAATTTTTTTTAAAACAAAATCATTTCCAGAAGAGTAAAAAAGTCCTAAATCCATAGTGCCTTTCAAATAATGAAAGATTCTCTTTACGACTTTCAAATGAGACTCTTTTGGATTAGATTGATATCTTTCACATAAGCATACAGAAAACATTAAGTCTGGTTGACTAGCTGTCAATTATAGAAAGCTTCCTATCATACCTCTAAAGATTTTTTGATCTACTGGTTACCCAGTTTCATCAAGATCAAGTGTATTTGAGGTACCAATTGGAGTACTAATACTTTTAGTTTTTTCATATCCATACTTTTTGAGTAAGTCCTTAATATACTTATGTTGAGAAATATATGTACCTTCTAGTTTTTGAGAAATTTGAAAACCTAAAAAGAATGTTAACTCACCCATCATACTCATTTCAAACTCAGATTTCATTAAATTAGAAAAAGAATCGGTTAAAGATTTCTGAGTTGATCCAAATATGATTTCATCAACATAAATTTGAACAATTAAAACATTTTTATTTTCCATTTTTATAAAAAGGGTTGGATCTACTGTACCTTTTGTATAATTTTTTTGTAAAATAAATCCTATAAGTCTATCATACCATGCTCTAGGGGCTTGTTTAAGACCATATAGAGCTTTGGTAAGTTTAAAAACATGATTAGGATGTTTTGGGTCTTGAAAACCAGGAGGTTGTTCGACAAAAACTTCTTCTTGAACAAAACCATTTAGAAAAGCACATTTAACATCCATTTGAAATATTTTGAAGTTAAAGCATGCTGCAAAGGCTAATAGAATTTGAATAGATTCAAGTCTAGCTACCAGATCATATGTTTCTTCATAGTCTATTCCTTCTTATTGATTATAGCCCTTAGCAACAAGTCTTGATTTATTTTGTAAAATAATTCCATTTTCATCGCATTTGTTTCTGAAAACCCATTTTACTCTAATTACAGTTGTTTCTTTAGGTCTTTCAACTAAAGTGCAGACTTGATTCCTCTCGAATTCATTTAGTTCATCTTGCATTGGTTTGATCCAATCTTCATCACCTAAGGCCTCACTTGGACTTTTAGGTTCAAATTGGGAAAGAAAAGCCAGATGTTCTATTTCATTTCTTAAGGAATTTCTGGTCCTTACAGGTTGATTTACATCACTAATGATATTATCAATAGAATGATTCTTACGAAACAATTGATTTGGATTTTGTAAAACCTGTTCATCAACATATGGTAGAAATTATTCTGTGGTAAATGTTTCAGAAGTATATTCTTGAACATTTTCTTTATCAGAAGGATCTTCTAGCAAAGGTTGATAATCAGTTTTTGAAAACACATACGAGGATGTAGGTTGGGATGATTTAAAAACAAAAGGGTCAGTTTCATCAAATTTTACATGTACTGTTTCCTCAACAATACAGGTGTTTTTATTGAAAACTCTATAAGCCTTAGAAGTTGTAGAATAACCTAGAAAGATTCCTTCATCAGATTTTGGTGCGAATTTGTGTAGATTATCTTTTGTATTCAGAATTAATACTTTGCACCCAAAGGCTTTGAAGTATGAAACTTTAGGTTTTCAGCTAGTCCATAACTCATAAGGTGTTTTATTAAGAAAAGGTCTGGTTAAAACATTATTTATAGTATAACATGCAGTACTAACAGCTTCAGCGCAAAAGTTCTTAGTAATTAAGTACTCACTCAACATGGTTCTAGTCATTTCCTGAAGAATACGATTTCTTCTTTCAACAACACCATTTTTCTGAGGAGTTCTTGGAGCTGAAAAATTATGAGTAATACCTTTCTTACTACAAAAAATTTCAAATTCAGAATTTTGAAATTCACCACCGTGATCACTATGAATAGTTATAAATGGTAGGTTTTTCTCATTTTTAACTTGGGCTCTAAAATTTTTGAAATAGGAAAAGGCTTGAGATTTATTTGTTAGAAAATAGACCCATGTGAATCTAGTAAAGTCATCAACTAAAATAAATACATAGTATTTGCCTCCAATGTTTCCAGTTTGTGAAGGACAAAAAAGATCCATGTGCACTAGCTGTAATGCATTAGAAGTTAAAACTTCATTAATTGATTTAAAGTTAGTTTTATGTTTCTTTCCAAATTGACAAGGATCACAGACTTTTGAAGAATCATATCTAAGATCCGGTAGTCCCTTTACAAGTCTTTTCTTTGAGAGTTTAGAAAGGTTTCTTAGATTTCAGAGTCCTAGTCTTCTATGCCATAGCGATGAATGGTCTTCTATTACACTTAAGCAGGGTAAATTTTGGCTTCTAAGGTCTTCTAAGTTAATAGTGTATACATTCTCTTGCCTATGGGAAGATAGAATGAACTCATCCTTGGAATTGTGAACTAGACACTTATCATTTCTAAAATTCACAAGGTAACCTTCATCACATAATTGACTTATGCTGATGAGATTGTGCCTAAGACCTTTAACAAACAAAACATTTGAGATAAGAACTTTTCCAAGAAAAACAATATTACCTATACCAATAATCTTTTCTTGAGCATTATCTCTGAATGTAACCTTTCCTTCTTTTGTTTTGATAATCTTTTCAAAGAGATCTTTGTTTCCGGTCATGTTTCGATACCAACCACTATCCATGTACCAAATATTTTTGTTGGTACACTTCTCATTTTCCTGAAAAAGAAACAATTAGTTTTTCGGAATCTAAACTTGTTTGGATCCAGATGGGTTAGATAAGAGAATTTTAGGAATCCACATTTGTTTTACAAAATGAGCTTTATGAAATCCTAAATATTGAGTTTTATTAAGAGAACACTCTCTTTTTCAGTGTCCACCACATTGACACTTAGAACAAAAAGGTGTTTTTTGTGGAACAAAGTTGTTATTAATAAAAACCGGGTTGGAATAAGTATAACCAAGTCCAAAATGATTCGTCAAAGGTCTAATTTGAGAATACATCTTTTCAAAGTTTTCCTTTCCATGAGTAAAGTTTGACAAACATTTCTTTAAAGAGAAAATTTCTAACTTTAGTTTTAAAACTATGTTTTTATCTTCCAAAACAGTTGATTTTAAACTAGAGTTAGGCTCTAAAACATTTTTCTTATAAATCACATTTTCTAGGTCCTTAGAAAGTTTATCCTTATCAAATTTGACTTTCTCAAGGGTTTTTAAAATACTTTCAAAATCAGAAGTTTTCATATCAAGATCTTTAGAAAGATCTGATACTTCTTTAGTTAAAACTGAAATCCTAGAATTTTCTTTATCAAGCTTTTTCTTAAGTTTAGAATTTTAATTTTCAAGTAATTTAGAAAATCTAGATACTTCTTCAAAATAAGGTAGTGTATCATCTTCTGATGATGAAGAATCATCAATTGAAGATTCATAATATTTATTATCAGTATAATTTTCATTTAAAGAGACATTTGTAATAGCTTCAGCATTATGTACCTTGACCATAATACAATGATCCTCAATTGGTAGTCTGGCTATAAGTCCAATATTTCTCTATCTCGAGGACTCATATTCTGAATATTTTTCTGAAGAATCACTACCACTTGCACTCCAAGTGTCATTTGCTTTCAAGAATTTCTTTGTCTTATAATACTTTGTCTTATTTCTTTCAGAATGTTTCTCCTTTCTTTATTTTAACTTCAGTAAAGGACAATCAGGCCTTATATGTCCTACTTTCTTACATTCATAACAAGTTACCTCAGAATCTTTCTTATCCTTCCTATTATTCTTTTTGAATCTGTATTGGAAGTCTTTCTTTCCCATAATCTTGTTCATCCTTCGATCAAGATTGGCTAGTTCATTATATGAAAGATCACAATCACTTGAATCAGATATAACAACTTTCTTGGCTTTGGATCTTGTTATCCTTTCAGGTGTTTTAGCTTTAGATGTAAAAGCTACACTATAATTTCCATTCTTCTTCTTGTTCAAATCAGCATCTCTTTTCATTCTTGTCTCATGTTGTAAAAGGGTTCCAAATAGTTTATCAAGATTAATCTGGGAAACTTTTCTATTTTTATCAATAGCTTTCCTTTTTGACTCCCATTCATTTGGCATTAATCTATAATATTATCTATAAGAGCTTCATCGTCAAGACCTTTTTCCCCCATAGATTGTAGACTGTTGACAATTGTCATAAATCTTTGTTGCACTTTACATACTGGATCTCCATAAGGAAAACCAAATCCATGATACTCAGCTCGAAGCATTGCTCTTCTTGTTTCTATAACCTTGGATGTACCAAAATGTGTGACTTCTAATTTCTTCCAAATACAGTTGGCTGCTTCACAAGAAGATATCTGGCTGTATATATTCATGGTCATAGAACATAATAAAGTATTGCGTACCTTGTAATTCAGTTGATATTCTTGCTTTTCTTGATTAGTGAAAGTACTGACTTCTTTGTCAGGAATTTTGTAACCTCTAGTAAGCATTATAAAATTGTCTACACCAGTATTGATCACAAACGTCTTCATTCGATCTCTCCAGTACTCATAATCATTCCCATCAATGATAGGTGGTTTAGAAGGATTTAGGTTGTCAATTGACCCAATATTCATTCCTTCCATCTAATGAAAAAAAATCTTTTCCACTCAACATGTTAGTGTAGTAAGTAGTTAAAATGAAAGTTTGAAAGAAATAGAGCAAGTAATACAAATCAGTGGAAACCTCCTCTGATACCAATTGTTGGATCGAATATGTAGATGTATATGTATATTATATGAAAAAATACAAGAGGGGGGGGGGGGTGAATTGTAGGTTTAAAAACTTTGAGTTTAAACACTTAGAGATCGGTCTAAAAGATCTTAAACTAATACAATTCAAACAACCACAATTGTATTGAATATAAAGGTATGAAGTAATGTAATACTATTAGAAAAGTAAATTAATTGTATTCAAGATGAATACAATAATCAGAGTAATAAAAGTGTGAGAGATTATACCTGAAAGCGTATAGAATCTATTAATACAATATGTAATAGAATAATTGTAATTGAAACAATTATAATTGAAAGTGTAATGAATAAAGGAAACAATACAAATTCCTTTCTAATACAAACAGCAGCGGAAATGAAAAAGTATTACAATTATTTTTAACCCAAAGAGAAGGGTTATCCTTTCACCTAGGATAAGAGGTTTGTCTTACCACCACCTTGGTAAGCCCTCGATACGATGACCAGTTCGTCTATTTGCCTATCTCCGGCAGCCCTCGATACGATGATCGGAACGTCTGTCTGCCTATCCTCGACAGCCCTCGATACGATGATCGGAACGTCTGTCTACCTATCCTCGGCAGCCCTCGATACGATGATCGGTTCGTCTGTCTGCCTATCCCCGACAGCCCTCGATACGATGATCAGAACGTCTGTCTACCTATCCCCGGCAGCCCTCGATATGATGATCAGACTCATAAAGCACAAAGCATGAGAGAAGTCACAACGTCTCTCTCTAGAACTTGATAGAATCAAAGTATCACAATTATATCACTGTCGTCACCACCCACTGTCGGCTTCAAATGACCTCCTATTTATAGACCTCAGGTTCCGATGGTCACATTTCCTCCAACGGTCATATTTCTCCGAAAAACTCAGAGGGACTTGGACACCTGACATTATAACGGTCATATTGAAATAGAAAGCACAACATCGTTTTGATTAGTTTGTAACTAACTCAATGAAATCATATTGATTAAAACAAAAGATATATGAAGATGATAAACAAGAGTACGATTAATATGAAACAAGTGTTTTTGACTAAGTAAAAAAATAATCAAGTAATGAAAGTAAGAGTATTATAAGTATTACTAAATGTAATGTATTGATATGATACAAAGTAAGATACACAAAAGTGAGTACGATTGACAGAGTTAGTACGATACGATTGACCGAGTCAGTATGATGCAATTGACAGAGTCAGTATGATTTGATTGATAGAGTCAGTATGATACGATTGACAGAGTCAGTACGATACGATTGACAGAGTCAGTACGATACGATTGACAAAGTTAGTACGAAATGATTGACAGAGTCGGTACGATACGATTGACAGAGTCAGTACAATACTAGATAAAAGACATTTGGGATTTACAAAACATGATATAGAAGTCAAAGGAAAACTTTTGACTCAACACATACACTATCCATATACCATGTATCACTATTAGTACTTTATTTATTTTAATAAAAAGAAAAGTTTTAGACTTTCAGAATCCAAACTTTCTTGGATCAATAAATTTTAGAAAGTAAGATTTTAGGAATCTGCATTTTCTTAGAAAAATAAGATTTATGAAAACCTAAATATTGAGTTTTGTTTAGATAAATTTTTTTCTCCCAATGTCCACCACAATAACATTTAGTAAAAAATGGAGCACTTTTAGGAACAAAATAATTATTACTAAAAATAGGTTTTGAATGAGTATAACCAAATCCAAAACGATTCCTTAAATGAAGAATTTGGGAATACATCTTGTCAAAGTTTTCCTTACCATAGGTAAAGTTTGACCGACATTTCCTTAAGGAAAAAATTTCTATCTTTAGTTTAATAACCAAGTTCTCGTTCTCAAGGTTATTAGATTTAGAACTAGAGTTAACCTCTAAAATATTTTTCTTGGAAATAGCATCTTCAAGATCCTTAGAATGTTTATCCTTCTCGGAATTAACTTCCTTAAGGTATTTTTATAACACTTTCAAAATAAAAAAATTTCTGATCAAGATCTTTAGAAATATATAATAATTATTTATTTAAAATAGAAATTCTGGAATTTTCCTTCTCAAGTTTTTTCTTGAGTTTAGAATTCTCATTTTCAAGAAGTTTGGCAAACCTAGACACTTTTTCATAAGAAGGTAAAGAGTTATCTTCATCAGAAGAATATTCTTCATTTAAAAACTTATAATATTTATCATTAGTATAATTTGAATTTAAAGATACATTGGTAATAGATTCAGCATTGTGTACCTTGGACATTAGAGAATAATTTTCCATGGGTAGTTTGGCTAGTAGACCAAGATTATTCTAATCAGAATATTCATACTCTGAAGATTCATCTGAAGAGTCACCACTACTGGAACTCCAGGTGTCATTTTCTTTCAAAACTTTCTTAGCCTTAGTCTTTTAATACTTCTTCCTATTTCTCTCAGAATGTTTTTCCTTCCTGTCTTTTCTCTTAAGCATGAGACAATCTATCCTGATGTGTTTGACTCTTTTACATTCATAACAAGTGACTTAAAAATCTTTCTTGTCCTTTATTTTTTTCTTTTTATATCTATACTGAAAGTATTTATTTCCCAATATCTTGTTCATCCTTCAAGAAAGATTAGCTAACTAATTTTCATAATGTTCACTTTCACTTGACTCATCTAGAATAGTTACTTTCTTAGACTTAGATCTTGTAACCCTTTCCGGAGTATTGGATTTAGTAGTAGTAAAGGATACACTTACATTTCTATTCTTCTTATTATTCATATAATAATCTATTTTTAGTATGGTTTTATACTGAAGAATAGTTCTAAATAGATCATCAAGAGTAATTTGAGAGACTTTCATTTTCTCATCAATAACCGTACTTTTTGATTCCCACTCATTTGGCATGATGTCAATTATCTTGTCCACAAGAGCTTCATCGTCAAGACCCTTCTCTCCCATAGATTGTAGACTACTGACAATGGTCATAAATATTTTTTGAAACTTGCAAACAATTTCTCCATAAGGAAATAGAAATCCATGAAATTTTGCTCTTAACATAGCTCTTATAGTTTCTATCACTTTTGAAGTTCCAAAGCATGTAACTTCAAGTTTCTTACAGATGCAGTTGGCAGCTTCAAAAGAAGATATTTGACTATATATATATTCTTGGTCATGGAACACAACAAAGTATTGCATAACTTATAATTTAGTTGATATTATGATTTTTATTGATTGGTAAAGGTTCTAACTTCCTTGTCTGGAATTTTGTAATCTCCAGTAAGCATGAAAAAATTGTCTACTCTAGTATTAATGAAAAAAGTATTCATTCTATCTCTCTATTACTCATAATCATTACCATAAAAAATAGGTGGTCTGGTTGGATTTAGATTATCAATAGAACCAATATTCATTCCTACCATTCTATAAGAAAATAGTTTTCCACAAAAACCTGTTAGTATAAAAAGTTTATAAACAAAGATAAAAATATTTAAGCAAAAATTGAACAAGAAAAGTTAAGCAAGAAGAACTTATAACTAACAAAAATTTGAGCAAGAAAAATTATATGTCAGTATAAGTATTTCAAATACCTACTCTGATACCAATTGTAGGATCGAAATAGTGTATATATATTCTCAATTACAAGAGGGTGGGGGGTGAATTGTAAGTTTAAAAACTTTTGTTTTTAACCTTAAGTAAAACTATGTTTAAAAAAGCTAAACAATGTAAATTCACAACCCCTAAAATAGTTCTATGAGACAAACTTTCTTAGGTTAAGAAAATATGGTTTCGGAAATGAAACTTAAGAAAATTTTATTAGAAAAATATTCTACCTTAAATCGTATAAAATTTTACTTACCAGAGTAAATAAAAGTATAAAAAAGTATAAGAAGGTTATACTTTCTTCCTTTACCAAAATACAGTGGAAATAAAACTTGAAACAAAAACAAGTGACAATTAGGAAATATTTTAACCCAAATATTAGGGTATCCAACAAACTTGGATAAAGGTAGCTTGATTTATACTTTCAAGAAATTCTGTCTTACCCACACTAGGGTAAGCCCTCAATAGGAATATCAAAATCTGTCTTGCTATCCCTGCAAGCCCTCGATCTTTAAGGCAGTCAACACCTCTATCTTTCTATCCCCAGAAGTCCTTGAAATTTAAGGTAGTCGGCAACTCAGTCTTCTAATCCCTAGAATCCATCAAACTTTAAGGTAGTCGGTAGCTCTGTCTTCCTATCACTGGAAGCCCTCAATTGTACTCAGCAACAATCGGAGTCACACGAAGCAATCTGAAAAAGGTGTTCAGAATGAATAAAGCATGATAGTCTCTCTCTCTAGAAATCACTTCATAGCATGTAATCTCTAGATTGATGGAACAATATTGATCTTGTTCAAATGAGATCTTATTTATAGGAAAAACTCCAATGATCGACTCCCTCCTCCAACGGCTATATTTTTCCTTAAATCTAAGAGAGATCGGTACACGTGTCACTCAACCAATAGTTAGTTAGAAACAGATTATGTGACATCATTTCATAATAATAACGTGTGTAAGGATAATGAAGTAGTTTAACCAAATCTGAATTTTCAGAGTCTAAGGAAAAATATAATTTGGAGTCTAATCATATAAACAATCAGAATCTATAAGACATGGGTATTCAGATTCTATTTTTCAACAAGTTCGGAATATGAACTCTAAAGATTTCAGAGTTTGAATTCCAATGAATCTGGAGTCTGAATTCTGAGGAATTTGGAGTCTGAATTATGAGGAATTTGGAGTTTTAATTATGAGGAATTTGGAGTTTGAATTATAAGGAATTCGGAATATGAATTCTGAGGAATTCAAAGTCTGAATTATAAGGAATTTGGAGTCTAAATTATAATGAATTTGGAATCTGAATTTCATAGAATTCAGATTCTGAATTTCAGAGAATTTAGAATCTGGATTTTAGATAATTCGAAATCTGAATTTTAGAGAATTCAGAGTCTCAATTTCAAAGAATTCGGAATTTGAATTTCAGAGAATTTATAATCTGAATTTCAAAGAATTCGGAGTTCGAATTTTAGATAATTCGGAATCTGAATTTCATGGAATTCAGAATCTGAATTTCAAAGAATTTGGAGTCTTAATTTTAGAGAATTCGGAGTCTAAAAATAGAATACTCTATATCCAAGGAATTATAAGATTCCGAAGTTTTAGATACAAATCCGATTTTTTGACTTAGAAATAAAATGAGTTTGATTTAAAGAGATTATAAAATGATACAATGAAAACAAAGTTAAGGATAAAATTTTCCTTAGAGAAGGGAAAATTTTATTAAGAAAATAATCCTTATAGAAATATGATTTTCCTTAAGATAAAGTGTTTATGATTTTCAAAACATAGAGGAATGGAGAAGTCATAAAGAAAACCTTATTGACTTAACAATAACCTAGCCGTTAAATTAGAAGGTATGAATAAGATTAACTAATTTTTTAAATATATATAAAGTTTCTAAAAATACAAATGTATTGATTAATATATAATAAATAATCACTCATTTTTTAGTAAAGTCATTTTATTCTTCAAAAATACATTGTCTTCAAAACTGATTTTTATTGCTTTTTATGAGAAAAAATAATACTTAATTTTTGAAACATTTATAAAATGTATTTGATAAAATGAACTTAATTTTTTAAATTATCATATCAAAATTATCTTGAGGTGAAAATTTTATGATTTTCTAAAATGATTGATTTTTTAATGAATAGTAAAAAATACTGATTTTTATTGAAAATTGTATTTTATTTTTGAATATTTACAAAGTCAATTTATATCTTGGATTAGTCATAAAATTTAATTAGTTTATTTTTATTTATAATAATCCATATATATTTTTTTAATTAAATTTATACTTGAATTTAGTATAAAAAAAATTTATACTTAAATTCAATATTTTTTCTGAAAAATTGTTTTCATCGTGTTTTTCTAGTTTAATTTTAAATTAAATTATGTCACTTATGTGATTTTAATTTTGAAAAATGGATTAAATATTTGGAATAATTGGGTATAAAATTTGATAAATCGGTCCCTTTTATTTTTAGTTAATATGAATAGTAACCATAGTAATTTTTGTTACCACGGTAAATGGTAAATTGAGTAATCAAGGGTTAAAAATAGAATGACAAGGACTATAAAATGACCCTAAAGCTTGAATTAATTTTATATTATAAGTAAATATCATCCATACTCAACATGAATAGGTTATATCGCCTTTTTTCTATTTGGGTGTGATTATGACCTTTATAATATTTTATGTAAAGAAAGGTAAAAAAAATCACTCTTATTTTTAATAACTATAATATTTTTAACATGGATATAAATAGAATTTATGTTTAGTTATAAATATTATTTTTAAATTTAAATGATATCTATTAATCATGATAATTTATTTTTTAATTGTTTTTTGAATAGATAATTACCTTAAATGCTTACACAATGTTCACACAATAATTATTAAATTAATGGAAAAACCAATTAAATGATAATAAAAATATTAAAATTAATATAATGTGATATAATTAATACGATACATGAATTTTATAGATTAATATAATATGTTAGGTATGTAATACTTTTTTTTGAGTTTCATTTTTTGTCTTGATGTTATTAAAGTCAATGTAATGAATAGTTTTAAAAATTGACATTAATGGTATTTTATAATAAATAACATTTTATTAAATGATATGAAATGTCTAAAAATATTAGATTATAAAAAGTTATTAGTATATAGTTTATATTATAAGCCATTTTCCATTTATGGGCTGTTTTTTCATTTATAGCAACTATCTTGACCCTCAAAATTAAAAATCCTTTTTGTCCCGATAAGTGTGAAAGAGGTTAATAAGGGGTTAAAACTAAAAGATAAAGGAAAAAATAGTCAAAACTTATATAATTTTTATATTATGAGCTTATTTATACCCATTATCATCTTATAATTTAAATAAATTAGTTTTGAGACATTTGGAAATGAAAATTAATTTAACATTTTGAGAATTTTCATGAGTGCCCCTCCCCTCTCTTATAAAAGGGAATATCTTCTTCTCATTACATCAAACTTAAAAAAACATTTGGTTCTATAAATATATAGAAAAATCAATTAATAACATACCTCCACATTTTCTAGTATATTTAGTTATGTCAAAATATGAACCTTAGTGGTATTAAGGTGTTAAGTAAAGGAGGTTTTCTAAAGAAGAGATATCGTTCTTAACTAAGAATTTTTATTTTATTTCTTATTCCAACTCCTTAAAATCTTACTTAACCATTATTATATAATAATATCAGTATATTAAATATACTGATATGTTATTATTTTAAGGTCATAATCTACATCCATCTCTAACCTCAATTAAATAGGAAAGGAATCCATCATTTATGTGTATGGCGGACTACTCCTCACGGACTAATGTAATTCATTTTCTATCCCCATCTATAAAAATTATAAAAAATGACAGAATTAATGTTTATATATGATATTATTAACATATTTATCATTCTTAAAATATAATATATCATTTATCTTTTTACATTTCCATTCACTGAAAAATTATAATGTCGTACGTACGTACGTGTAGACTACTACCTCCATGAAGCGATGTGATTCATTTTTTCATAAATACATCACATAGATGATAAATATAAGTATATTTAAAAAATTAATATGATATTTATGATATCATTATCATTATGAAAATATAAAGTAATACTTTATTTCCATAATGATCATTGAAAAATGGAAATGTTACTCATGCTTACGTACGACCTACCATCTCCATGATTGTAACATAGTTTATTTTTCATAAGAATATTTAATGGATGGATTTAAAATTATAATTTATATATAAAAATTATAATTGGTTTTTAGATGATTTAATAATAACCTATTTTATTATAGTCAACCTACCAAAGTTATTTTGGACTTATGAGTCGAATATCGCCAAAACGCCCGATGTGAACTTAATTGATTAAGTAATTCTATATAAAATGGTAATAAGTGAAATAAAAGGAATAATAAACTTTAAAATTTTTATAAATAAATAAAATAATTAACATAATTTTATTATTTATCAAGATAAATAACATACGTGATGCGTCAGACTAGAGGTAAGGGACACATTGCTTTAAAAACCTCATTTTAAATGTTTTCATGTTTTCTTTTTTAAACATTTCTCTTCTATATCCATATAATTATAAATATTTCATGAAAAATTCTGATTTATAAAGGGTTTATAAAGGTTAATTTTTTTACCATATTTAATTCTTTATAATGTTTTTAAAAGGAATAATCTTTTTAAGATTTAACGTAACATACTTTATTTTAAAAACCCTATTTTAAAGTTTCTCTTAAAATTCTCTTCTCTTCCATGTCCATATTTTAAAAAATATTTTATGGATGTTATTATATGGACATAAAATAATTTTAAAGGACATTTTATGTCACTTTTTACTTTTTTTCAAAGTTTTTCAAAAGGAATATTTTTACAGAATGTTTTGACTTTCTCTAAAAAAGATAAAAAGAATGTTTCATTTTAACATATACAACGACAACGACCTTTTATGCTGCTGTAACCATTATTTTATTTTCTAATTACTTTATAATATTTAATTTTTTATTTAAATAAAACCATCTTACCCTATATTTGGGTTATTTTCATAAATGGGTTTTAAAATGGAATAGAGATTTCAATATCTGAAAATGTTTTCTTATGGGTGCAAAGAACATTTTTATGATGCAAGATTTTATGTATTATATTATTTTTTTTGGGAATTGTTTATGATTATGGGTAATTGTTTTATATAATTAGTGTGGGTGAGCCTGATATAGATCTCCAATGTATTGGGTAAAGGGACAGAGTTAACATATTAGGTTTCTCCTAAGAGATTATGGGAATATACTGCGATGGTTATTCCAATTGTAACCTTGATGGTTATTTTATGTGTAACCATGATGATTATTCTATGTGTAACCACAAATTTTATCCTATAACACCCTAATATTTTATGAAATATATTTTTCAACTAAATTCAATTTCTTCGATAACTTGTGTTACACGCAACAACAAGTTTAAATGAACCACAATATACTATTAAAATATTATTATTTAAAGTGATAGTTATTGCCAAGCCATTGGATTGGAGGGTATGAATAATAATAAATAAATAATGAAAAATTTATGGTTATATATTTATAATATTAATTCACTGGTTATTAATTTATTATAAATGAAAATAAAAAACATTTGAAGGAAAAAGAAATATTTTTATGAAAAACCATTTTTGTGCGTATAATATATTTTATCTTAATAAATTAAATTAATTAATTTTTGTGAATGATTTTAATGAAATTTATATATTATATATTCAATAATTTTTTTAACATTCATTCAATACTTTTCTAAGCATGGGATAAAAATAAACCAAGTTTTATGCTTAAAAATGTATTTATCTAAAAAGCAGTTTTCTTCGGATTTTGTATACTTATTTTAAAATTAATTTCTACCACTAATATGTATTGAATTTGATAAAATGTATTTAATATTTGGGTTCAAGAGGTTCAAATTTTTTAAATATACCCCTTTTATTTTTGACCAATATGAATAATAACTGTGGTATAATTTATCACCTCAATAAACGGTAAATCAAGTTAATCTAGGTTAAAACTAAGTAATAAGACCAGAATTGTTTCATAAAAATTATTATTTGATTAATTTAATTATAAATTTATCATATTAGTCTCTAAAGTTAGTTGTTTAATGTACACATGTCCATGAAAATGACTTATATATTATTTAAATCAAAGAAAGTTAAAAAATGTCACTCTCTTAGTTTTAAATATCCATTATGTGTTCACATTGGGAGAAAGACTAGTTTTGAACAAATATTAAGGGTAATTTTTTGTATAATTAAATTATATTCATTATGGTAATTTGTTTCTAATTTTTAGGTATCATATAATTATCTTAAATGATCACACAATACCAAAACAATATTTATTCTATTAATGAAAAAAATGTATTAAATGATATTAAAAATATTAAAAGTGACAAATTGTATATAGGTTATAGTGTTACATGAATTTTATAGGTGAATATGGAAAATTAATGTTTAAAAAAAACATAATCTTATTCCAACTTTGTATTTATATATTTTAAGTAAAATTAAATAGATAGTGTCAAAATTGAAAATAATGATATTTTATGAAAATAATATTTTATTAAATTAATTAAAAATCATAAAAATATTAAAAGAGGATTATGGGATGATATATGGTCTAAAATTTAATCCATTCCCTATTTATATGCCATTTGGAACCTTTTAGCTTGAAAATGACTTTAATATACTTTAATCTTTTAAGAAATTCCTAGGGTGCCCCTCCCCTCAATTATAAAAGGGAACCCCTCTATTTTCTTCACACCACCTTGATCCTTATATATTGAAAAAAATCTACCAAGTTATCTTATTCAATCCCATATACACATTATATAGGTTCTATTATTCAAAAAATACCAACCATAGAGACCTAGATAGGAGAACTAAAGGTGTTATTTAAAAGAATAGGTAATCACCTTAATCAACCACTTTCATTTTAATTATTATTTTACCAAATCTAAATATATTATATTATTAATAAAATTAGAAATTTAGTATCCTAAATATAATTAAATGTTATTATGATTATGAAACCTCCTTTATTCACCCTCTTTCCATCAAATAAGAAGTGAAAATATCGCTCGTGCATACATACAACTTACAATCTCCACGCAACGATACAATTCATTTATCATCACCATATTTTATGTATGGGTATTATGATGGATTTAATGTTTATATATGGTAATTATGACAAAATTATACTTATATAATTATAATATCATATCTACCTTGTTACCATCCAAACCATTGGAAATCGATAACGTCGATCATGCATACATGTGGACTACCACCTCCACCAAGCAATGTAATTATTTTTTCATTTTTATTTTATTTAGATGGTAATAAGGATATATTTAATGAATATTTATGATGTAATAATGATTCCAGAATGTTGTTTAATTATTCACCTTTCTTTTTTTCCATTCTTTAAAAAATGGAAGCAACATTCATGCGTACGTACGACCTACCATCTTCATGAATGGTGTAATACATTTTTCTATCTCTATATTTTATGAATGAATATAAATATGTATATAATTAATTTACATTATATTTATATTATTGATAAAATTATGTAGATTATGTAACCGTGATCAAAATATATGGACCAAAACTACCAAACCAAAACATACATGAAAAATGAAGCAAATATCACCCAGAAAAATAATTTTATTAAAGTAGTGTAAAAAAATGGGTGATAACAGGTTATAAGTAAATAATATATGGTATGATATATATGATTATAATTCTATAATATATGTATAATAAATCTATATTGATTGTACATGAGATTCCAACACATATGAAGGAAGTTGGACCTAAGGTAAGGGATTTTCGTCTCACTTTTATTTTTGTGAGACACATGACATATTCACCACCTGTTTCTTTTATGTGATATATATAATACCCATGAATTTATTTTATTATTAATATTATAAAAGTTATGGGTATTTAAATATCCATCTAAGGTTTTTTTATTTCATGGGGATTATGATTCAAAATTTACCAAAGTTGTAAGGGTTTTATGTTATAATCTCATTATTTATAGGGATTGCTTATGATTAAGTCTCAGATAATGAAATCACATGATCTATATCTCAAGAAACCCATGAATTTTATTCCCATATATTTATTTCATAAGAATACACGCTTTCCTTTCATTTTTCTCAACTTAAGTACTCAAAATACTAAAAATATGTTTTTAAGGAAAATCAACTTTATTTCTCTCTTCGGTTGAATTTTTTTTCTTCTATATCCTTGTTTTCTAATTTTTTTTAAATAATGGTTTTACTATTATCCTATGATTGTTTAAAGTCATTTTTAGCCATTTTTTACCCTATAGAAAATCATTTTAAAAGTAACATTCTTTTCATTTTCCAAACAAGGTATTTTTTTGAATTTTTTAAAAAAGTATGAAAGGAATGTTTTTTAACTTATACGACATGAAAAAAATTTACCATCGTCATGACTGATAAATTCTTTAAAACTCACTTTACAAGTTTCCACGGTTATTTTCAATGAAATATTTTCCATAATATTTTCAATTTTTTTTGATTTTAAATGAGTGATTTCAAAATGGAAAGGATATTTTCCTCAAGAATGTTTTAATGATTTTTCATGGTATTTATATTCTTTAAAGACAATAACCCTTGATTTTACTTATGCTCCACTGAGGATATGATCCAAAGATACTAACCATATTATTTCTCTATATGGGTTTTTTATGATGAAAAGATGTTTTTGAAACTCGTTTCTTTTCTATATAATGAAATGATGAAATTTTTATTAAATCCATTCCTTTTCAATGGGTTATTATATGATAAAATGTGTAATAATCCATTTTTTTGCATAAGGTATGGATAATTTTAATTTCGGTTTCACTCTTTGTTCTTTACCTAATATGGATACCTAACGATATCATGGAAGTTTTGGGTGTATTTGTGGCATGTTTAGAACCTGAAGGCTTGATTTTTGGAAATGGTAGTTGGGCCGCATGGTTTGGTGAAACCATGAGAGGTGGTCTAGGAATTTGTCAAGAGGCACATGGTTTAAGGAAACCATACGGCTAGGGGTGCTTTCCCATGCAGTTGTTTTCCAGTTTTAAATAGATCTAACCAACACAGTTGGTACACAATTTCTTAAACCATGTGGCCTAACCTTGAGAGTGCCTTCATTTGATAGTGAATGGTGAAAAGTTGGCACATGGTTTGGAAAAATGTGCGGCCAAACTATGCGAACCCTTATTTTTGGTAAAATTACAAAATTCTACTTCAAATCTAATTAAAATCACTCTCTCTCATTTTTCTCTCATTTCTAGCATGTAGTGGGGATTCTTCTCCCATTGAGATCCCACCTTGGTTAAACCTAGGATCTTCAATATCTCTTACATCTGAAGCCTGATCAATTTTTTTGTCTCTTTGGATTCCTCAAGGTATGAAATTCAATCCTTTAGCTTGGTTTTTCATTTTTCTTTCCCTAGATGATTCTATCTTGATGGAGGCTCATATGCCCTATTTTTTGGGTGTTCGTTTGTTCTTCAATTTTATCTCGATATAGGCCAAACGAAGGGATGATAATGGATGAGGATAGTACTACAAGCTCAAGGTATGTGGTTTAGTATTTATCCCTTCAAGTCTCAGTGTTATATAATATGTGATTTGTGCCACATGTCGGTTTCATCGCATATTTCCCCTAAGTTTAATATGTATTAAATTGGTTGTCCTTCTTGGAACCTAATGACTTGTTAGAACCCAATTCATATTGATATTTTCCAACTTAGAGTGATACATCCCTTTGAGTGTGCCCTCCATATTCCTAATTGTCCTCCAAGGAGTTATAACCAAAACCCCTATTGGTGTGTTTGGATTTACTTGTAAATGATGGTATAATATTGACAGTGGATGAATGTAGTGTCATATCATGGTTAACACCCTTATAAATTATAATTAATTAAACTGTATATGAGTGGTACAAACATGTAACTTGATTAAATGGACAATGGTTAAGTCCTTGTTAGAATGACAGTCAATAGTCATAAATCCTTTTTGAATGATAATTAAATTGTGAATTATAATGGGCATGGCGAACCTTGTTAATTATGGATAATGGGAATGATAAACCTTGGGAATGTTATATATATTTTGGGAATGGATAATCTTATACTTTATATTATATGGTCATGATGACCCTTTTACCAATGTTATATATATATGGTCATGATGTCCCTTAATAAATGTGATATGAGAATGAATGACCTTTATAAATGTGACTAGGGAATGACATCCCATATTATATGATACTAGGAATGACATCCCCTATTCTATGATACTAGGAATTGAATCCCTTATTTTTGTGATATAGGGCATGAAATACCCTATTCTTGTGATACTGGGCATGGTGACCCTATTCTGTGATACTAGGAATGGCGTCCCCTACTCTTGTGATACTAGGCATGGAGACCCTATATTGTGATATTGGGAATGACACCCCTTACTACTGTGATATTGGGAATTTCATCCCTTGATACTTATTCCGAGATATTCCAGCACGATCCAAAAAAGGTAGTGTCAACCTAGTTCTCCTTCAAGAACCAAAACTGACCCATTCATAGTTATTATTACTTATCTTCATTATTATATCTACACAAATCCATGTTATACACATAGAAAAGATATTTATAAACATCGTTGGTGGTGGTCTACTGAGTATATCTCACACCCTATCCGGGCCACCGATGGTACCCGGGAAGACTATATGTTTGCATGTGTAGATAAGGGAAAGTGTCCTCTTACGGATGCATGAAATCTCACATGATGTAGGGTGAGAGATTGGTAGTAGATGACTGGGATGGAGCTCAGGATTTTTGGATAAACTTTTGGATTTTTTGTTCCTTTTGTATATCATGTACAACATTGACTGCCTGCTACCATGTACACATGTTATCCCTTTTGTGTATAGATATGATATATCATCCTCATTTGTATGTGATTTTGTTTACTACTTTTTTATTATTATTTAGTGCTTGGATGTTTGATTCATGCTTCCACTAAAGCAGGTTACTGGTCCAGTTGTTTATATGTGCTTCCATTGTCCTTTCCATTATTGATATGCTTCCACTATTTAGTTATCTTTTGATTATACCATTGTGATACTCTAACCAGAGGGCATAGTATCCCCATAAATACACCCTAGTCCCTCGCTTATAGTCAACAACCTCTATTTTATGAGGAGGCGTGCTTGAGCCATGTGGTCCACTAGTGTGGGGCACCATTTAAGTGACATCCGGGTCGGGATATCACAAAGTGGTATCAAAGATTTCCTTTCTTTCCTTAAAATTTGGAGACAATAGACAAGATATTAGAGATACTTTGGAAGTTGGTAATAATCCATGCTTGGGCATAGATAACCCATGTTTAGGGTAAATAACGAGTTTCCTAAAATAATAATTTTTGTTTTGTATTTTGCCTATTATGGTTGATATCCTTTCACTATTGTGTTGCACACATGATATGAGATAGTTATTATTGTTATCAGGATTAAGGATTTCATTTTATCCTTGGCCTGATGAGATGAGGGAAAGGAAGCATTCATCATGCATTATTTTAGGCACCTTGTAGGAAATTCACATGCCATTCATATTCCATACCATATAGAAGCATTGTATTATTTGCATTGGTTGTGATTTCCATGAGTGACTTGAATGTTATAAATAGAATTTTCATTGGATAATGATTCTTGAAATAAATTTAGAAACATAATTGGTACTTAGAGTGCCTACCATAACCTAAACAATTTTTTCTTATTTAGGCTATAGAAGACACCCTAAGCAGTCAATTATGGCATGTTGAGTCATGGAACATTGGTTGCATGGACTGAAATGTGTTATGGTATGGATTAAATGGGTTCCAAATTTCAGTTCATAAGGTGTATGAGCCCTTATATATTAGAAATGGTGAACCACTTGGTTTAACCATTTAATGACAATTGTGTTATAATTATAATTTTAAAATGAATTTAAAGCACAAACATAGAGCTTGACCTAGTCTCAGACTTAGTAGTGGGAAATAGTTAGCGTCTCTTGTGTTATATATAAATGCTTATATCACCCAAACCTGACTCTTTGAGTTGGAAGAGAGGAGTGACTATTACATAGGAAGGCTTTTACCTATCTTATTCGTGTAGCTGCGATCTTAATCATTGTTAAATTATATCTAAGGTGTGCATTTGGAATTTGTAGAGAAATGCCACCATGAAAATAAAAAACATTTTTTTTAATATTTTATTGATAATAAATGACATAATTTCTACACATTGTGTTAAATATGTTTATTTATAAAATAGTTGGGATTGGATCATTCATTTGAAAATTTGATGAAAATTATAGTTTTACCCTTTAAAATCCACTATAGCTTTTAGGACATAAATAATTTTATATGTATTATTTGAACTTAAAATTTGGTAAATATGTTCCTGAATTAATTTGATACAACCTTAATTCAGGACATTGGAGAAAAATCATGCATTTTATTGGAGTAAAAGGGCCATGAAGTCAAAGGTGGGATGAACTCACCAGATTGGACATCAGTTCTGTATTTGGGCCATATTTTCTTCATACGAGATTGTTTTTGACCCAAATTTTGGGAGGACCACAAAGATAAAATTTCTCACATTTCATCCTGCACAAAGGATAGCTGAATCACGCAATTTAGAGGTCAAAAAGTCAGTGTAAATTGGCTTAAAATATTTAGCCGAATTTCTCCATTCACACTTGAAACCACTTGTAACCAAGCCTCACCTCCACTCTATAAATATGTATTTTTCTCATTTGGATGTATTGGCATGTGAATTATAACATTTAATATATAGGAGAATTTGTTTTTCTCCATTTATCTAGGCATTTCAAGAGGGAGAGCTCTTGAAGCTTGGATCTCTTCATCGAAGCCTTATTCTTCTTCTTTTGTTAATGTTTTTATTATAGAAATAAACTTCTTAATTCCTCTTCTATTTATTTTGTTTCTTCTGTTTTATTAAATTTTATCCTTCCTTAATCTTTCTATTTGGGATGGAATTAAAATATTAGAAACTACTTTGAGTTATACCCTTTCTAAATCTTTGCAAATGCAATTCGTTTCTACAATGACTACACCGCCCATGGAAGAGTAGTTTTCTTAGTAATCAATCGACATATTACCTTATTCATTTATTTATTTTGAATAATTAATCTATTATAATTCAGAAAATATGATCCATGAATTTAGTTTTAAAATTATAAGAAACTAATAAAGAAATTGAACAATTGACACAAAAACACGTGAGGTCGATATTTGTTTAAATTGTGAGAGCGCAAACTTAATCGGTAAAACCAAACCAAACAGGATATATTTTTAGAGTTTAAATATAATACATAAAATAAATTCATAATTATTTAAAAAATGTATTTATACTCTAATTTATCCCTAACCATAAGCTAGTCTTAGAACGACAATCAAAGCAGGGTGCTTCAATTGCATGTTCTGAAGATAGCCTAGAGTTTAACTTTTTTCATCTTTGTGGTAATGGTAATTCTAGTAGGGTATTAAGATTAACAAATTAGGGGATCATAATTAAGTGGATGTTAATTTAAATGATAATGATAAATAAGTAAGTAAATAGGTATAGTTAGATCAATTACACCTTTTAAAATATTTTATAAAAAAACATCTTCTTGTTGTGTCTTTTTAATCAAACTTCATTTCAAAAACAAAAAATGCAATCTTATTCCAAAATACTTATTATAGTTCTATAAATGTTAAAAAACTCCCATAATTTCAAGTAGTGTGTTTAATTTAATTTATTTTATTTTCAAAATACCTTTAATATGTTGTCTTAAATTACTTCCTCCTTTGAGAGACGACTTTGGTTAGCCACTCTGCTGCACCTAAATAACTCGAAACCAAACATCATTTAAAATAACCCATGACAGTACCTTTCAAATTAGAGTATTTTCTAAGGTGGAAAGTAATTTATTCAACAAATTAGAAGTATTTTTTTTATTTTTTATTTTTATTATTTTCTTCTCCTCTTTATTTCATCTTTCCCCTTTCTCAAGTTTTCATTTTTTTCTCTTCTTTTTTTTGTCAGACCATCAAATAAAACTTCATATCATTTTATTATAGTACACTTTTATTCATTTATTTTCTATCTTTAATTTATTTATGAAGAGAACTAATCCCATGGATCTCTTAGATCTTGAACTTGAGATTGAACTCAACCTTAGGGATCAATTCATACATTCTCAGTATATGAGAAGTTTCAACATTCAAACAGTTGGAGAATTCCTCCATTCTAGTAACATTAAAATTGAAAGCAATTCAAATTCAAACATAAAACAAGAACCAATGGATATAACAATAACAATATACTTAATATAAGCATTCGAGAGTTGGCTTCACCAGATATTAACTATCAACCAAATTGTATTGTATACCCAAATCTCGAATCGGACTTTGAACTGAAATATGGATTAATTAAACTTCTTCCAAAAATTCATGGATTATCTAGTGAGGGTCTGAAAAAATATTTTATATAATTTAATGCGGTTTTCTCAACCCTTAAACCTAGAGATGTATCTGAAGATCAAATAAAACTAATAGCATTCCCATTTTCACTTGATGGAGCTGCAAATGATTGGATGTATTATTTTCAACCTGAAGATGTAACATGTTAGAAAAATTTGAAATGCCTTTTCTTGAAGATATTTTTCTAGCATCAAGGACTACTTCCATTAGTAATGAGATCTTGGGGATCAATCAAGCACAAAGGGAGTCAATGTATGAGTATTGAGAGTGATTCAAGAAGTTGTGCGCAAGATGTCCACATCACCAAATCAGTGAGATAATCCTTTTCCAATGCTTCTATGAAGTAAACACACCTATGAAGAATATCTTGGTGGATTCCTCAGCTAGAGAAGCATTTATGGACAAAACACCAGTATCCGCACATGCATTGATCGACAAGATGGCACAAAACTCCCAAAAATTTGGCGATCGAGGTACACCACATGTTAGGGGAGTACATCTGGTAAGTACTTCTCTTTAGATTCATTTAATTGATACCAAGTCGGAATAATTGACCACTATAGTGAGGAGGATTTCTTTGGATCAAAAGACATCCTAACCCACTCCTTCGAGGCCTTGTGACATTTGCACCGAAACAGACCACCCAACTTACTATTTCCCCCAATTAGAAGAGACAGAGGATTACCCTGCCATATTTCCTAGGATACCATATTAGCAGCAATAATAACCAAATCCTCGGAATAAGTATGATTCCTTTTCACCAATATAAAACCAAGGGTGAAAGGATCAATCAGACATGAGGTATAGCTCTTCACAACAACAAATACCCCTTTTTTAACAAAATTTCCAACAGCCTCCACCTTACCAATAGGGTTTCCAACAACCCAAAAAGTGATTTGAAGCCCAAGCATCAACAAGTAAACAAAAATAAAACTCTAAACCAAATGTAGATTCTAATACAGATGATATTTTGAAACAAATTGTTCTTAATCAACAGAATGATTTGAAGAGTCAAGGCTTGGAGTTGAGGGAATTGAAGACACAGATGAGACAGATTGCCACTACCCTCCATGAACTGGTAAGTAAGAAATCCAAAAATCTTCCATCCCAACCTACTCCAAATCCTAAGGGGAATGTTATTTCCATCACATTGAGAATTGGTAAGAAAACAACTGATATTTCTGCACCTACCATTCCACTGGGATTCACCTCATCTCCGGAGAAGCCCCATTCCTTACAAACTAACAAGCAACACAAGGAGAAAGATAAAGGTAAGAAAAATATTGATGATGTCCCTCCTAAAACCCTTAACTTTCCAAATAGAGTTGTTAAAACCAAAAATATGGATGAAGAGGCAATGCAAAAATAGGTTTTGGACACATTCAAGCATGTGGAGATCAACTTCCCTCTACTTGAATTCATTAAGAAAAATCCCAAGGTATTCCAAATTATTAAAAGCACTTTGTACCAATCGAAGAGGGAACAAGGGAAATGAGAGGATCGATCTTGGAAGGAATGTGCCGACACTCATTACACCAACTATAGAAATTCTAACAAAGTGAAAGGATCCCAGGACATTCACCATCCCATGAACCATTGGGGAGATACACTTTTCTGATTCTTTATGTGATTTAGGAGCTTCCATAAATGTGATCCATCACTCTGTATTCTATTCTTTATAGGTTGGTGAGTTGAAGCCGATGAGGGTACTGATGTAGTTAGAGAATAGAGATACAACATATCTAGTGGGAGTCCTTGAGGATGTACTTGTTTAGGTAAGAGACATAATTTTTCCAGCATATTTCTATGTGATTAACATGGAGGATGATCAGGTAAGTTCTCATGCTCCCATTATATTAGGTAGGACCTTCCACAAAACTACAAAAACTATCATAAATGTTTATAAGGGTACACTTTCCATGAAGTTTGGAGATGAATTTGTGATATTTAATGTTATGGAATCCATGAAGCACCCCTCATAGGACCATTTTACTTTTGTTATCTCCCATTTTGAACCACCAAGTAAAAACCCCATGGAATTTTATTGTCCTATTCTTAGGAAGATTATGAGTATTGGTTCCATTTTGATGTTTAAGAGCACTTCCACACCTTTTTATGATACAAAATACTCTCTTGGATTTGATTTTGATGTGGATTCATATACTAATTTCGATCATGTTCACTCTGATTATGACTTAGTTGTTGAGTATGTTGATCGATTTGATGCATTATTCTCTGATATTAATGATTTATATTCTGATATTGATGCTCTTTGTGCACATATTTCAGTTCCTTCAATGTATCCATCCATACTGTACCCCCCTTCATTAGAACTCAATCCATTGCCACCAAATATCAAATAACCATACTTATTGAGTGGTGAGAAATTACCTATTATCATTGTTAACAATATCCATTTTGAACATGAAGAAAAACTTTTGAATCTTTTGAGGGAGAATATCAGGGCAATTGGGTGGACCTTGGCTAACATATCAGGTATTATCCCCTCCATTTTCATGCATAGGATTCTTTTTAAGGATGAGGCTAAACCGTTTAGGTAGACACAAAGGAGACTAAATCCAACTCTTATAGAAGTTTTTAAAAAATAATTTGAAAAATTTGTTAAGGTGGGTATAATCTATCCCATTTCATATTCCCAATGGGTGAGTCCTATTTAGGTTGTTCCTAAGAAAAGTGGTGTTACTATTGTTAAAAATGAGATAGAAGAATTAGTTCTAATGAGGGTGAAAAATAGTGGGTGTGTTTGTATGGATTATAGGAAACTAAATCAATCCACTCGCAAGGACCACCCCCTCCCATTTATTGATCAAAAGCTTGAGATACTAGCTAGGAAGACACATTATTGTTTCATGGATGGATTTTCGGGATATTTTCAGATTCCTATTTCCCCAGAGGATCAGGAAAAGACAACATTCACTTCTCCATTAAGTACATTTTCCAATTGAAGGATGCCATTTGGACTTTTCAATTCCCCAGGTACCTTCTAGAGATGCATGATGAGTATTTTTTTTCAGATTTCATTGAGACCTACATGGAGGTATTTATGAATGACTTTACAGTTTATGGATCTTCATTTGATGAATGTATCTTTAGTTTGGTAAAGGTGTTGAATAGTTGTATTGAGAAGAATCTGATATTGAACTTTGAAAAGTGTCATTTCATGGTAGAGCATGGAATTATCTTATAGAATGAAGTGTTAAAACATGGGATAGAGGTTGATATATCTAAGGTAGATATCATTTCATCCTTACCCTATCCTTCACGTGTGCATGATGTTAGCTATTTCCTAGGGAATGCATGATTTTATCGGTGTTTCATCAACGATAGATTTCTCTTCCCATGTCATGATTACTTCAAAAGGGTTCTAATTTTGTGTTTGATGATTCTTATAGGACTTCCTTTTATGATATAAATAAGTGTTTGACCACTCCACCTATCATAAAACCTCCACGGTGGGAGCTTCCTTTTGAGATTATGTGTAAGATGTCCAACTTCATGGTTGGAGCTGTCTTATCATAGAGAGTGGATCGATGTTCACATGTGATTGCCTATACATCGAGGACACTGGATTCAGCCCAATCAAACTAAACAATCATGGAAAAGAAGTTTCTTTCCATCATATTTACTTTAGATAAATTCGATTCATATTTATTGGGCTCTAAATTCGTTGTTTTTTCTAACCATGCATCTATGAGGTACCTATTGAAGAATCCAGATGAAAATACCAAACTTATCCAATGGATGATCCTTTTTTAAGAATTAGATATTTAAATAAAGGACAATAAGGGGTCAGAAAACCTGGTGGCATACCACATGAGTAGGATTACTCACACACTAGGGGCTGACCTTAGACCAGGTACCCCTTTGGGACACTTTCTCCAATGATAATCTTTATTCCATATCAGGTATGCATCCTTGGTATGCTGATTTAGTGAACTAGCTTGTTGCATCTGAAATCCTTGAAAATTTAAAGAAACATCAAGTCCAAAAATTAAAAAGTGAGTCTTGGTATTATGTGTGGGATGATCCCTACCTTTGGCGCATGTGTAGTGATCAATTCATTAGGAGGTATGTTCCTAATCATGAGTTTGATTCTATTATTCATTTTTTACATACACTTTCATGTGGAGGACACTTTGGACCCCAATGGATAGCTAGTAAAGTTTTAGACTTTGGATTATATTGTTCTATCTTATTCCATGATGCTCATCTGTTTTATAAGTCATACTCATGTTTCCAACACATGGGAAACATTTCTAGGAGACATGATATGCCTCAAAATCCTATATTATTATATGGTATTTTTGATGTGTGTGGAATTTATTTTGTGGGTTCTTTTCCAAGTTCTTTTGGTTTCTTGTACATTTTGGTCACTATTGATTATGTGAGAAAATAGGTGGAGGCTAAGGCCACCAGAACTGATGATTCTCATGTTGTAGTGGACTTTGTTAAAGAATAGATTTTTTTGTAGGTTTGGAGTACCGAAGGGCATAATCAGTGACCAAGTGACACACTTTTGTAATTGTAATTTGGATTCCCTCCTTTGGAAGTATGGGGTGACACACTAAACATCAACACCACACCATCCCCAAACAAATGGTTAGGCTAAGGTTTCAAATCAGGAGTTGAAATAAATTTTGGAGAAGACTTTGCAATCGAATAGGAAGGATTGGAGAAAGTTCTTGGATGACACACTTTGGTCTTATAGGGTGGCATAAAATACTCCCATTGGTATGTCCCCATTTCAGATTATTTTTGGGAAATCCTATCATCTACACATGGAAGCCGAGCATCGGGCTTATTGGGCCATAAAGAAATGAAACATGGATTTTTCCTAAGATGGAATTCAAAGGAAGATGAAAATTCAAGAGCTTGAGGAGATTCTATTGTCCTCATATGATAACTCAAGGCTCTATAAGGAAAGATCAAAAGTGGCTCATGACAGAATGATCCAGCAAAGGGAGTTTCATATTGGAGAGAAAGTTCTACTCTACAGTTCACGACAGAAGCTGATGCCTGGTAAGTTGTATTCCAGATAGTTAGTTCCTTATATTGAATCTAATGTTTTTCCTTATAGTGTAGTGTATATCACATAGGATTACACAAGAATAATATTTATAGTTAGTGGGCAATTTTTGAAGAAATACATTGAGGGACTTTCTATTGATGTAGTGGATTTAATCACACTGCATACCGCCATCATCACTTGAGAATATCAGGCTGTTCCTAACCCTTTCACTTTTATATTCTTTATCCTATTTAAAATTCTGAATTTCATGTCTACATATCATTTCATAAGTTCACATTGAGGAAAATGAAATATTTTAAGTGTGGGGGAAGGGACAACATTTTGGAGTAGATATTTAGGGTTTTCATTTGTGTGTTTTGTGTGTATTTTCTATTAAGCGTTTTGTTAAAATTTTCAAAAAAAAAACAAAGATATCATGTAATATTCTAATGTGAAACATATGGAAAATGCATGTTTTCAAAATTCATTAGTATAATTATAATCATGAGTAATATTTCATCATCAAGGGTTGATTTTTATAATAACTGAAGCTGTCGATGATACGATTGGTTGTGTCATTATAAAACCTTCTATATTTTTACATCATTATTTGTGATATGTTTTTCATGGTAAATTGTGTTATTGATTTCTCTACACAAATTTTCACTCAATTATGACTTGTGAAAATTTTCCAACTCAATTGAAGGTATAATCAAGTTAGGGACTAAAAATTAATTAGTTGATCCATATATTCATTTCTCTTCCGATCGATTTCATTACTATACTAAATTTACTTATGCGTGTGTACCTATTATCCAACTATTGTACACCCTAAGAAAAACAAAAAAAAATCAAAAATATGAGTTGTATCTTGAGCAGGTCAAAAGCCACTCTTTATCAACCTTTGATCTTGTTATAACTATTAAAATTAGTTTTGCGAGGAGATCAAACATGGGTTGAGAGTTGAGTGGGATGTTTTTTCCAAGTTCAACTAAAAAAACAAAAAAATAATAAATTAGGGGAGTGATGAAATGTAAAACATATGAGGATATCTAGGTCAGGAGCTTAAGGTTTGACTTTCGGGAATACTTAAGTGACCGGGTCTTGAAATTCGATTGAAAAGGAATGTAGAATAGGTTCAGTGAATTAAACTAGGTAATAAGAATTGTTTTACTTGACCTGGATATACCGAATAAAGGGTGTATTTATGAGCTTTGAATGGTTGGCACACACACACACACACACGTGGAGAATTAGTGGCATGGTAGACCCACGACTTGTTTTTCTATGATTAGTGTTATGAATCTCATTGGATTTTGTTTTGAAATAATTTATAATAAAATGAATTTAAAATTTATTGATATTGACTTTTTATGGGATTCTTACTTTGCCTATATTTCCACTATGGATTGAGAAATATGAACATGCATATTTTGTCACAGTTTTTTTACGAATATATGATATGAGGTTCTTCCCAGGAGTGAAAAAGGGTAAGTGTTGGGGAGTTGATAAAAAACTATTTTTTTAAATAGTTTATTGATAATAAATGACATAATTTCATCACATTGTGTTAAATATGTTTATTTATTAAATATTTGGGATTAGATCATTCATTTGAAAATTTGATGAAAATTCCAGTTTTACCCTTTAAAATTCACTGTAGCATTTCAGACATAAATATTTTTATATGTATTATTCGAACTTAAAATTTTGTAAATATATTCTTGAATTAATGTTATACAACATTCATTTAGGAAATTGGAGAAAAATCATGCATTTGATTAGAGTAAAAGGGCCATGAAGTCAAAGGTGGGCTGGACTCGCCCGATTGGACATCAGTTCTGTATTGAGGCCATATCATCTTCATAAGAGATTATATTTGACCCAAAGTTTGGGAGGAGCTCAAGGAAATAATTATAAACATTTAGATATTCTGGAATGACAGATGAATCATGCGTTTTGGAGGTCAAATAGGTGGTAAAAATTGGATTAAAATATTTGGACGAATTTCCCCATTCACACTTGAAAATTTTTGTAACCTAGCCTCCCCTCCACTCTATAAATATGTATTTTTCTCATTTGGAGAGTTTGGGATGTGAATTATAATATTTAAGTCATAGGATAATTGGTTTCACTCCATTTCTCCAGGAATTTCAATAGGGATAGCTCTTGAAGCTAAGATCTCTTCATCTAAGTCTCCTCCTTCTTTTGTTAATGTTTTTGTTATGGAGATAAAATTCTTAATTCCTCTTATATATATATTTTTTTCTATTTTCTTAAATTTTATTCATTATTAATATTTATATTTGGTCTAAAATTCAAATAGTAGAAATTAGATTAGGTTATACCCTTTCTAAATCTTTGAAATTGCAATTCGTTTCTATGATGAATACACTTCCCATAGAAGAGTACTTTTCTTAGTAATTGAACAAACTCTTACCTTATTCATTTATTTATTTTGAATCATTAATCTAATGTAATTAAAAAAATATTATCCATTAATTTAATTTTAAAATTAGAAGAAACTAAGCAAGCAATTTAATAATTAACACAGAAACATGCGAGATCGAGATTTGTTTAAATTGTGAGAGCGCAAACTTAATCGGTAAAACTAGACCACACGGGATAAATATGTAGAGTTAAAATATAATCCCTAAAATCAATTCATCATTATTTCTAGAATGGATTTATACCCTAGTTTACCATTGACCATAAGCTAGTATTAGAATGACAATCAAAGCAGGGTGTTGTGATTGCATGTTCTGAAGCTAGCCTAGGGTTTAACTCTTTTCATCTTTATGACAATGCTAATTCCAGTAGGGTATGAAGATTAAAAAATTAGGGGATCATAATTAAGTGGATGTTAATTTAAATGATAATGATTAGTAAGTTAGTTAAGATATAGAGTTATATCGACTACTCCTTTTAAAATATTTTCTAAAAAAACTTCTTGTTGTGTCTTTTTAATCAAACTCCATTTAAAAAAAACAAAAAAATGAAATCTTCTTCCAGCATAATTATTCTAGTTTTATAAATGATGAATAACCCCCATCCTTTCAAGTAGCGCGTTTAAGTTATTTTATTTTATTTTAAAAATACCTTTAATATGACATCTTAAATTACTTCCTCCTTTGAGAGATGACTTTGGTTAGCCACTCTACTGCACCTAAATAACCTAAAACCGAACATCATTTGAAAGAAACCACAATAGTGCCTTTCAATGACATATTCCAGTAATATGCCAAGAGGGTGGTGATGACCATTCTCTTAAGGTTGTGGGACCTAAGCTGCCAATGATACCTCTAGCAATGCCTCCCTTGGTACCTCATTCTATTCCCAATGTGGGTGATTATTCCCCATTTCAAGGATATAATCTATGTATTATGTAGATGATTTGGGGAGATTCATGCTCTACCCCTTATATAGGAGATCTTATGTGGGAGTTCCAAGAGTATCATCCATCCATGTTTTTGGGGGATAGAAGACCACAAGTTGTAGAGTTGTGGATTGAGATGGTCATGTATATATTTATAAAATTCAGAGATGCCTCCTAGTAGGAGATTAAAAATCACTAATTATATGCTTTGCGGATCCACTAAGTGATGGTGAGATATTCTGAACCAGGTGGGTCAATATCAGGAAGTTACTGGGAGAGATATATAGTCATGATTCATTGATTATTTCTTTCCCGAGGCCCCAAGGGCTGATCATGCTAAGGAATTCATGAACCTATAGTAGGTCTCTAACAATTATGTAATATTCTACTCATTTTACAGAGCTTCAATGATTTTCTCTCATCAATACTAATGATGGGATAGTGAAAGAGAGATGATTTGATGATGGTTTAAGGAATCCAATTCATTATTAGGTAAATTTTTTATAGTTTACTAACATATATGATATTGTGAACCATTCCCGTACCACTAAGTGAAACCTAAAGGAATAAGACAGTGTGAGCCTGGGCGATTTAGAACCCAAATATGGTAGTGGTTGGACTAGTGGTCGAAAGTGATAATTTGAGATTGTGTGCTTGATCAGCGGCAGCTAGTTAACACCCATGGACAATTACATGGTTTTTCACCAGTGTGGGAAGCCTGGGCATAAGAGGCCCTAGTGTCCCAGATATCCCATAAAGTGAAAAGGATGAAGAATATTGGGTCATATTCAGAATTTCTATAGGACCTTCCCATCTATTTTGAGTGGGAGAGGATCTGTGATAGTTCCACCTTCAGGATTAGGATAAGTATCACCTCACCAGACATGTATCTGGTGTATGACTGTCCATATAGACAGAGGAGGAGGTCATGTCCATGGTATCTAGACTTCGGATTATTAGTGACAGTAGAGTGAACCTGCTCAGGGTAGTCCAACTGTAGTACATGGCTGTGGATTAGGTCAGTTTCATGCTTTACAGCCGATACTTGAGGATCAGAGTGCAAGAACATCTATAGTATTATGTTCTATTCTAGTAGCCTCCACTATTTTATCTACTTTATTCGATATAGGTGATTCACACTCCTTTATCTATTTATCCATCGTGTAAAGTCTTGGTTTGGAAATTCAGTTTTACTGTGGTGTTATGACCCTGGATATTCCATTGGGTGTACGATCCAAGGGAATATTTCAATGAAGAGACTACCCCCTTGAGGTAGGAAGTTATCCCTTCTCTTGAAACCTCTTTTTACCTAAGACAATGGGATTCAATGTCATTCTCAGAATGGATTGGATGGTTCCATGTCATGCCTATATGAACTGCTATCACCATTGGTTGTTGTTTACATCACTAAAGGGAAACAGTTATCTCCACAAGGGTGAGTGGGATCTCTAGGTCAGTAGAGTAGTACTAGAGCATAATGGGCTAGGTGGATTGATAATCCAAATTTCTAGTCTCTTCATGGATGTGTAGGGAGTACACTAGGAAAATTATCCCCCCGTAGTAGATCATTTCCAAGACATCTTTCTCAACGATTTTTTTCTAGATTACCTCCTAAGAGAGAGGTTGAGTTTACAATAGAGCTCATTCCAAGAGTAGATCCAGTGTTAATTCTTCTATATTATATGTCACCTACTATGATCCAAGAGATCAGGAGATAGTTGGAAGATCTTGAGGCCAAAGGTTTTATTTGGCCTAGTACACCCTCTTAGGGTTCACCCGTGCTTTTCCCCAAGAAGGAGGATGTGAAACTTCATTTATATGTGGATCACTAATGGTTGAACCAACTTATAGTTAATAATTGGCATCGACTACCTTGAATAGATGATCACTTTAACCATATCTGGGGAGCTAGGGTATTCTTGAAGATTGACATTAGATCAAGCTATCATCAGGTGCGATTCATGCCTTCATACATACCTCGTATAACTTTTCATAGTAGGTATGGTCTATATGCGTATATCGTTATGTCATTCAGTCTTACAAATGTGCCTACCATTTTCATGGATTTGATGAATAGGGTGTTGCACCCCTATCTGAATTCTTTTATCATGGTATTTATAAACAACATCTTAGTGCATTCTCACAATTGTAGCAACCATGATAAACACCTTGAGATCATTATGAATAGACTAAGATAGAGAATCATCTTTATGAAAATATTTCTAAGTCACACTTCTTTATTAAAAAAGTTCACTTCTTGGGTTATATTATCTCAGAATCAGGAGTGTCTATTGACCTAGAGAAGGCTAGTGTTGTGGTTTTCTGGGATGAGCCCAAGAATGTTTTTGATATACAGAGTTTATTGGGGTTGGATATATATTACCATAATTTTATATAGTACTTATCATTCCTTTATTTACCTCTTACTAGTCTTAAAAATAAGGGTGTTAAGTTCTTGTGTTCAAAAGAGTCTAAGAAATCCTTTTAGGAGTTGAAAGGAAGGCTTGTTTCAAAACTTATTCTGATTCTACCTGAGCCTGGAAGAGGATATACAGTGTTCTATGATGCATCATGCATTTTCCTAGGATTATTTTTGATTTAAAAGGATAGAGTCATTGCATACAGATCTCGGCATTTGAGGCCTCATGAGAGGAATTACCCAATGCATGACCTTGATCTAGTGGTTGTTGTCCACGCCTTTCTTTGTTGGAGACACTATCTAATGGGTGAGAAATTTTTGGTGTATAAAGACCAAAAGATTCTCAAATATATCTTTATATAGCATTAATTTAATCTTAGATAGTGAATATGGGTTGAATATCTACATTCCTTTGACTTTGAGATTTCTTAAATGTCTGGGAAGGGAAATGTTATTACTGATGCTCTAAGAAAGAGGACTCAAACCTAGGCAGTTTCAGAGGCCAATAGAGAGTGAAAGATATGGATCTATTTTCTGTGATGCGTATCAAGGTGCAAGACCATCATGGATATTATATACTTGAATCAATATCAATGGACTCTTTACTTCTATAGAAGGTGAAGATGAGGAAATTTTCAGATCCTGAAGTCTTGGTCCTATGGGAGAGTATTTCTGGTGAGGACCCACCTCTAGATTAGACTATCGATGGTGAAGACATCCTATGTATACATGAGTGTATATAGGTTTCCATAGATATGAGATATGAGCTAATGCATGAGTCACATGCTTCATAGTGGGAAGTTCACTCGGGTATCTCCAAGATGTATTGTGATATGCGCCGACCGTATTGGTGTCTAGGGATAAAACATAAAATAACATGTTTTATCACTAGGTGGTCCACTTGTTATCAGGTGAATGTAGAACACTAGAGACTTTCTAGCTTGTTATATCTATTATTCATCCTAGAATGGAAATGGGAGGATTTTGTGTTGGTATTTTTCTTCATCTTACCAAGGATTCCTCAAGGTAGCGACGCAGTCTGGGTAGTCAAGTATCGACTGAGGAAAGTATCCCACTTCTTTCCTATATAGGAGACTTTCTCAGTTGATGAGATGGGAATATTTTATGTCCATGAGATTATACGGCTAAAAGGGGTTACAAAGAGCTATGTGTACAAAGGTGTTTCTGAGCACAACTTTTCACCCCTAGACTGATGGTCAGTTAGAATAGACTATACAGGTGTTGGATAAAATACTTTGAGCATGTGTCCTTGATTTTGGTAGTTCATGGGTGAAGCATATCCATCTCTCCGAGTTCTCCTATAATAACATCTTTTAGGTGACTATAAAAATGACTCCTTATGAGGCCCTATATGGTAGGTCGTTCTGTTCACCCCTATACTAGTTAGAGGTAGGAGAGGCAACACTACCGGGTCCTCGTCTCATTAAATATACTCTAGAGTAGTTTTAGCTTATTAGGAAGCAGATGTACACTTCTCAGTCTAGAAAAAAATCTCATGCCGATCGCCGTCGACAAACTCTGTATTTTGAGGTCAGGGATTGTGTTTTCTTGCGGGTATCACCTAGACTCAGGCATAGACAGATAAAAAGGAAAGGTAATATATAAAATCACATTTTTAGGCCATTTTATACCTTGTATAGATTCATACCGGTAGCCTATTAGTTGATATTACCTCAGAGGTACCATTCTATGCATGATATCTTCCACATTTCATAACTTCACCATTATCATGCCGACCCATCCCATACTTTTGATCCTGATGATGTAGAGCTGGATACTGATACTTCTTTTGAGGAGTATCTTATACACATAATCAACTAGAGCATGTATAATATCCAAGGTTGTTTTGTCCCTTTAGTATGGGTGCTATGGCAGTATGACCAAGTACAAGATGAGGCTTGAGAATAGGAGGTTGATGTATATGCTTAGTGGATAGAGTTGTTCTTAGAAAATGTTTCACCGCCCTTGGAAGGTAAACTTGAGGATGAGTTCCTTTAAGGGGGAAGACTGTAAGAACCCTGTTTTTTTACATGAGGTACATATCCTTTTAATTTCAATCTCTTTATTTTTTTGGACCTAATATGGATATCTAATGAGATTATGGAAGTTTCATGTGTATATGGGACTTTTTTAGAGCTTAGAGGACCCATTTTTTGAAAAGGAATCTGGGCCACACAGTTAGTAGAAATCATGTGACCCAAGCCACACAGTTTGGTGAAACTGTGCAAGGTGGTCCATGCATTTGTTAGGTGGTGTGCAGTTTAAGGAAACTATGCAGCCATGGGCGCACACCCATGTGGGTTGTCTGCAGTGTTTGACAGATCCAACCAGCATAGTTGGCACATAGTTTCTCAAACCGTGTAGCCTAACCATGCGGGTGCCCTCATTTGAAAGAGAAGGGCGCACAATTGGTGCATGGTTTGACCAACCATGCAAACAAATCATAGCACCCCTAATTTTTGGAAAAAAATACTAAATTTACCTTAAAATATAATTAAACTCACCCTCTCTCATTTTTCTCTCATTTCCACCATATATTGGGGTTTCTTCTCCCATTGATCTCCCACCTTGGTTGAATAGAGGATCTTCAACATCTATTCAATCCTAATTCTGATCAATCTTTCATTGGTCTCATTAGATTCCTCTAGGTAAGCTCTTCAATTATTTGGTTCGGTTCATCATTTTTCTTTCCCTCGATGAATCTATCTCGATGTAGGATCATATACCCTATTTTCAAGGAATTCGTCTATTCTTATATTTTACCTCAATCGAGGCCAAATAAAGTGTTAATAATGGATGAGGAGAGTACTACAAGCTCGAGGTAGGTGGTCTAGTATTTATCCCTTCAAGTCTTGGTGTTTTATAATATATGATATGTGCCGCATGTCAGTTTCACCATGCATTTCCCTTGAATTGAATCTTCCTTAAAATTTTTATCCTGTTTGGAACCTATTGACTTGTTAGAATCCAATTCATATTGCCAACGATCCCGTACCCGAGTGGTAAGGGATTCTACTTGGCATCCAAGAGACCCAGGTTCAAAACCGGGTGGAGGCGAATTTCCAGGTTACTGTAGCAGTAATGTAGTAGTCACTGTAGCAGGTACTGTTCGACACTGTAGCAGCCAGAACTATTCACCCAATTTGGGTTTTTGGGCCACCGGTTTGGGCCTATGGGTCTCTAGGGCCTTCGGGCCTTTAAAAGGCCTTCAGGCCTTCAGGACATTGAAGACCATGAAGTAGCCTAGTTCACACAGAGAAGGCCCCAGAAGAGGATCAGAGAACCAGTAACAGTCACCAGAAACAGAGCTAACCGGATTGGAAGAATGAGATGGTATGGTAACCGCCATCGGGACCAGGAACCGTGCAACTTTGTACGGGGAAATGCTAGCCGATCAAAAATGCTGGTGGGGAGATAAAGGCGATCAATGATGCAGAAGCTGGGGAGGGGAAGTTCTAGTGGGATGGGCCTATGAGTCTTGTTATGGGCATGGTATGACTCTGGGCCTTTGGGTCATGTATTACGGGTCATGTCGGGCCTTGTACCTTGGGCCTACGAGTCATGTATGGGTTCCCATTCAACCCTTAAAAGGGGGCATTATCTATAATAAAAAAAAGAAGTCCTTCGGGCCATTCAGAGTAGAATCCAATTCATATTGAGATCATCCACCTCAGAGTGATCTATCCCTCAGGGTGTGCCCTCCATATGCCTAATTGGCCTCTTAGGAGTTATACCAAAAACCCCTAATGGTGTGTTCAGATTTACTTATAAATGATGATATCATATTGACAATGGATGAATGTAGTGGCATAACACAATTAACACCCTAATCAATTATAATGAACTGAACTGAATGTGAGTGGTGTGACCACATCACTAGATTAAATGGAAAATGTTTAAGCCCTTATTAGAATGAAGTTCAATAGTTATAAATCATATTTAACAGATAATTAAATAGTGAATTATAATGGTCATGATGAGTATTGTGCATGTTATATATATTCTGGGTATAGAGACTCTTCTTCTTTATATTATATGGGCATGATGAACCTTCTACTAATGTTATATATATGGTCATTATGCCAATTTATAACTATGATATGGGCATAGAGACCCTATATAAATGTGATTTGGACATGGAATCCCCTATTTTGTGATACTAGGCATGATGTCCCCTATTCTGTGATACTGGGCATGACATCCTCTATTCTTGTGATACTCAACATGATATCCCTTATTCTTATGATATTGGGAATGAAAACCCTATTCTATGATACTGGACATGGAGTCCCCTACTCCTATGATACTGGGCATGACAACCCTATACTATGATACTAGGAATGTCATTCCTTACTACTGTGATACTGAGTATTGCGTCCCTTGATACTTGTTCAGAGATATTTCAGCATGAGCTGAAGGAGGTGGTGTCAGCCTAGTTTTCCTTCAGGATCCAGAGCCAACCCATTTAAAGTTATTGTTACTACTATTCATTATTATATTTTCACACTACCATATTATACACATGGGATGGATATTTATAGATTCCATTGGTGTTGGCATACTGAGTTTATCTCACACCTTATCTAGGCCGCTGATGGTACCTAGAAATAATATATACTTGAAGAAGTAGATAAGGGAAAACATCATCTTATAGATATGTAACTTATTACATAAAATAGGATGGGATCTTGGTAGTAGATGATGAGGCTAGATCTCAAGATGCTTTTGAATTTTTGTTCCTTTTGTATGTCATGTACAACATTGACTGTCTGCTGTCATGTAACCATGTTTTCCATATTTTGTAGAGACATGACATATCATTATCTTTTTTATGTGATTCAATTTATTTCTTTTTGATTATTTTTTATTTCTTGGATGTTTGATTCATTATTCCTCTATGGTGGGTTACTGGTCTAATTTTTTATACGTTCTCCTGCTGTCCTTTCCATTATTGATATGCTTCCACTATTTAGTTATCTGTTGATTATACTGACGTGCTACTCTAAAAAGAGGGCATAGTCTCTCCATAAACACACCCTAGACCTTCGCTGATAGTCGGTAGCCTCTAGTATAAGGGGAAATGTTCTTGAGTACATGTGGCCCACCGGCTTAGGGAACCATTTAACCGGCATTCGGGTTGGGGTGTCACAAAATTTTTATGAAACCCATTTCTTTTCATGGGTTTTGATATTATGGATGTTTTATGATCTTATGGAACACATATGTAATATTTTCATTATGTGATGGGTGGTACCTATATCTCCCTCTAATTAATTGTGTAAATATTGACATCTCTTGCAATAAACATGATTGGAATGGGGAGTGAACCCAATTTAGTATGGGAAATTTTCTACTAAGATAGTCTTGGGAGTAAACCATGACAACTATAATGGTTGGGGGAGTGAAAAAAATCCACTATGATAGTATTAGAAATGATCTTTGACTATTAATGAAATTACTTTCAATACGTAAGCATATTCCACAATTCCATGTTTTATGGCAATGTTATGCTCTTATGACTCATGTTCTTTGATTACTTTATGATTCATGTCTTATAAACTACCAATATTTATTTCATGACTCAAGATTATAATTTATAATATACAAGGTTTGATTTTCAAATGTTATGATCATGTTCTCATAACCTTATATTCATGTTATACTTATATGATCATTGGTATCTCCCTTGTTTACCCTTACTAAGTATACGAGCTCACCCTTTCTTATGTTTCTATTCCCCAGGTTATGAATAAAGGTACTAATTATTCTATATATAAGAAGGGTGATAATTATGAATAACTTAGTGGGAGATGATATAGATCTTTTATGAACCCATTATTTATGTGTCCATGTTTCCAAAGGAACTAGACCTACATGATTCTGGAATGGATCTTTATGTTATGTAATGAATATTTATTTATTAATATGTGATATCTATGTATGAAAATCCCGAGTCATTATAGTTGGTATCATAGAAATTTTTAGTTAGCCATTGGAAACTAGGATGAGATAACTTTAGTGAGAACCTTGGGGATAAGTCTAAGTATATGATAAAATCCTAAAGTTTTGATAATAGTCATGAATGACCTTGGTTAAAACTAAGGTTTCATAGAAGAAGGTGTCATGATTTTGACATCCTATAAATGTTTTTTCATGATTATTTTGTTTTAAACAATTATCATTGTTGATGACACTATTATTTGCAGTTCTAGTCAATGGATGGAACCCAAAAGAATCATGTTAATGTTGAATGCGATGGACAATGCAATGATTTTCCTTTTAAGAAACCGAATGTTATAGGATATGTAATGAAATATCTTGTTACTATGATCACAAATCTTTCTCAAGTTATGAATCATGCTAAGATTCCAAACAAGAAACGGAGGGAATGAAATTCTATTGAGTTCTTCATGAGGAAACATCCACCTTCTTTTAGTGATTCTATCGATCCACTAGTCACTAAGAAATGGATTATTACCATTGAAAATATATTTTATGTTCTCTAGTGTTCATAAAATGAGAAAGTCATTCTATTTGTTTATAATTTATGAGGCAAAGAAGATCAATGGTGGAATCTTATCAAGAACATGAGGCAACAGGAAGAAATTGACTCCATGGAGTGGTATGAGTTTAAGAGATTATTTTTTAGTAAGTAATTTCATCGTATTCTTAACTCTAAAATTGAAAAGGAATCCATTGATATTAAATAAAAGGATGATGAATATGTTGGTACCTATGAGGAAAATTTTACAAGACTTACATGGTATGATTCAAGAATTATCATCCAACCTGAAATTAAGGTTGAGTGATTCTTAAGTGGATTAAAACCAAGTCTCCAAAGTGTGTTATACAGAAGAGATTTTAGTAGCCATGAAGAAATTGTTTGATGTTTTATCAGGGTGGATATAGAGATTATATTTACCCATCAATCTCATGGTTTTGATAAGAAAATAAAGATGGACTTCAAAGGAAATTCTAAAAAACATGGAGAGAAGAAGAAGAGATTTTCTTTATGCTACAAGTGTTAAAGGAAACATAGAGGGAGTTTTCTTAAGGGAAATGATAAATGTTTCAAGTGTATAAATGAATGTCACCAGGAAATTTAATGTTGAATTGATATAAATAAATTAGCTAATAATGCTAATAGAGAGAAAACACTTCAAAATGAACCACCCATACTCCAGTGTTTTAAATGAAAGGAGTATGATAATTATGCCAACTAGTACCCAAATCTAAAATTTAATGATGATGATCGATGCCAAAAACCTATTAAGCTTATATAAAAAGGTAATTCTCATGAGATTACTATTGGAGATGTAGAGTATGAAAACAAGGCGGTGAAAGGTACACTTACCATATACTCTAGAACTGCTAATGTCTTATTTGATTCTAGATCTACCCACTCTTTTATATCTAAATAATTTGTTAAGGATATCACTAAACCAACTTAGTGATTAGATGCCGAGTTATAAATAAAAACCCATAATGTTATGATAATCGTATATCAAGTTTATGATCCTTCTTCAGTTAAAGTTTTTGGGAATGTGCTTCCTGAAAATCTTGTTATTCTTCCTTTGGTTGAGTTTGATGTTATCCTAGGAATGGATTTGATTTATGTATATAAATCCCATATAAATTTACAATTAAGGGAAGTAACATTTGATATTTCAAACCAACCTATTATTTTATATTAAAGTGATGATAAATATGAAATTATGATGGAAATCACATCCATTGCATGTGTCTTGATTCCTATTTAAAATTGGTATTTATCTCATATAGTTGGAGAGAAAATCAAAAATCAAATATATAACTATTTTGTGGGAGTTTTTTATGTATTTCCAGAATAATTGATTAGTCTTACATTGAATTGTGAATTTTAGTTCTCGATAGAACTCATAACTAGTTATATACCTATTTCAATGAATCCATATAGAATTTCCCCAATTGAGATGCATGGACTAACAAATAAACTCAAAGAGAATCTCGACAAGGATTTATTTATCCAAGTGAATCACTATGGGGTGCACTGGTTATTTTTATTAAGATGAAATATAGATCCATGCAACTTTTCGTTGATTATCGATAACTTAACAAAATAAATATCAAGAACAAGTATCCCCTACCCCATATTTGTGACTTGTTTGATTAACTACACAAATATCAATACTTTTCTAATATTGACCTTAATTCTACATATCATCAATTGAGGGTCAATAAGGAGTATATTCCCAGGACAACATTCCGTACAAGTTATGGACACTATAAATTTATAGTGATTCCATTTGGTCTTACTAATTCCCTATTATCTTCACAGGTTTAATGAATAGAGACTTTAGAGATTACCATGATTAGTTTTTGGTAGTCTTTATAGTTGATATTATTATATATTAAAAGATAAATGAATAGAATGAATATCACTTGAGAATTGTATTGAATACCCTGATGAAGGATAAACTTTATGAGAAATTTACCAAGTGTGAATTATATCCTCAGAATGTTTCATTATTGGGTCATATAATCTCAAGTGAGGGTATATAAGTAGATTATTCAAAGAAAAAAATTATTGAACATAGTCCTAGTCCAACCAATATGACTAAGATATATAGTTTTCTTAGTTTAGATAGATATTATTAGCACATTGTGGAGAGTTTTTCACTATTGTCCAATCCACTCACCAAGTTAACTTGGAAGAGAGCTAAGTTCCTTTGGACAGATGAATGTGAAGAACTTTTCAAAGAACTGAATAGGAGTTTAGTCAGTGAACCTATTCTTACATTACCCTAAAATGGAGAAGGGTTTGTAAACTATAGTGATTCATCCAATAAAGTATTTAGATGTGTTATCATGTAGAATAATATAGTGATAGATTATGTCATACACCAATTGAAGGATCATAAGAAAAATTACCCAACTCATGATTTGGAGTTAGCTGTGGTATTTTTTGTATTAAATATATGGAGAAATTATATTTATAGAGAAAGGTATTACATATATATTGATCATAAAATTTTAAAGTATATTTTCAAAAATAAAGAGTTGAATATGCACCAGAGAATATGGTTGGAGTTGATTAGAGATTATGACTTCTTAAAACATTACCACCCTAGGAAAGTGTATAAGGTAAAATATAATATGAGTTAAAAGGATCATGCTAGAATATCTATGATGAAGATAGAAAGGATCCAATATTTATGTATTTTCAAAGGATGGATCTTAAAATATTAAAGGAAGGGGAGAAATCTTATCTTTCTCAAATGAGTGTTTAATGATATATCTAAGTGATGATTAAAGTAGCGCAAAAGGAAGATATGGAACTATAAAAGAAGGTGAGAAATGTTTCTAAGTTTAACATTGATTGTGATGGTATTATAAGGTTTATGAATCACATATGTGTTCTTTACATACTATATTTGAAGTAGTTGTTGTATGAAGCTCACAGATCACCATTCTCTATTCATCATGGAAGTATAAAGATATATAGAGATCTGAAAGAGTATTTCTGGTGGGACAACATGAAGAAAGATATTTCTGAGTATGTATCTCAGTGATTAGTATGTTAGAAAGTTAAGTCTTAGGGATAAAAGTCTAAGGGGATGTTATAATCATTACCCATACCATAATGGAAATGGGAAAACATCACCATGGATTTGGTAATTGGACACCTCGAAACATCAAAAGTGAACAATGCTATATGGTTTGTAGTTGATTTCCTTAAGAAGTAAGAAAAATTCATTGAAATTATATAATATTTATCTCTGGATTAGATTTCTGTAATTTATATTAAAGAAGTTTTAAGGTTGTATGGAGTACCACATTCTATTGTATACGATCAGGATCCAAGGCTTACCTTGAAGTTCTGCCGAAGTCTTCAACATAATCTGGATATAGTGTTGTGTTTCAGTATGACATATAATACTCAAGTAGATGTTTATTATGATAGAATTATTGAAATTATAGAGGATATATTGAGATATTTTTCTATTTATTTCAAATGTGGTTGTGATCAAGACCTTCCTCTTGTTGAGTTTTCTTACAACAATAGGTTTCAATTGAGTATTCAGATGGCCCCTTATGAATCTATCTATAGAAGAAGTGTATAACTACAAATTTTTTGGATGATAATGGATAAATAAATCTATTAGGACCTGATATAGTTGAGTAAATTTTAAATAAATCCATAACCATTTATCAACATATCAAGATAACTTAGAGTTGATAGAAAAGTTATGTTGACAATTGTCAGTGTGAATTGGAATTTGAAGTTGGTGATAAAGTTTTTCTAAGAATTTATCCATGGAATAAGATCATGAGATTCAAAAATAAGGTAAATATAAGCCCTAATTATATTTTCCCTTTTGATATTTTTGATTGAGTAGGGATGGTAGCTTATCTCTCGGCACTTCCACCGAACCTCTCTCAAATTCATGATGTGTTCCATGTATCTCTCATAAGGAAGTTCATACCCAATCCATCACATGTACTAAACTTAGAGGCCATACCAATATAACATGCTATTTCTTATAGGTAACAACTATTATAAATATTGTATTTTAAAGATAAATTACTATGGAATAAGACTACTCGGTGAAAGTTCTATGGAGAAATCACAAATTTTAAGAAGCTACATGGGAACCTCAGGATGTAATGAAATAGAGATATCCTCATTTATTTGTATTAGAGTGAAATTTTTTGAATTAGATATTAATTTTAATGGGGTTATATAATTTAAAACCTCATGATTTTATAAAATATATTTTTTCAAATAAATATAATTTCTTTGATAGCTTTCATTACACAAAACACTGAGTTTAAATGAACCGTGATATACTATTAAAATATCATTATTTAAAGTAGAAGTAATCAAAAAGACATTGGATTGTGGGTATTAATAGGATTAACTAAATTATGAAAAATATGTATAAAATTAATTCATTGGTTATCAATTGAATATAAATGAAAATAAAAATCATTTGAAAGAAAAGGAATTTTTTTTGAAAAACTGTTTTTGTGAGTGCAATGTATTTTTATCTTAATAATTAAATTAATCACTTTTGGTGAATTATTTAATTAAATTTATATATTATATATTAAATAAAACTTTTTAACATTAATTTAATATTTTTCTAATCATGATATAAGAATAAACTAGGTTTTATGCTTAAAAATGTATTTTTTTCTAAAAAGTGGTCTTTGTTGAATTTTGAACGCTTGTTTTAAAATTAATTTATACCACTAATATGTATTGAATTTGATAAAATATATTCAATATTTTTAATTATGTGGTTATTTTTTTAAAATATTCTCCTTTTATTTTGAAAAATATGATTAGTAATGATGGTAAAATTTATCACCTCAGTAAAGGGTAAATCGGGTAAATCTAGGTTAAAAATAAGTTATAAGACCATATGTTTTTCATATTAATTATTATTAGTAGAATTTAATTTTACTCTTATACTATTAGGTTAAAATATGAGTTTCTTAATGTACATTTTTCCATGAAAGTGACTCATATATTGTTTAAATCAAAGAAAATTACAAAATTTCACTCTCTTAGTTTTAAATATCCATTACGTGTTCACATTGGTACAAAAACTAATTATGAATAAATATTAATATTAATTTTTTGAATAATTAAATTATATTCATTATGGTAATTTATTTATAATTTTTATGTATTATATAATTACCTTAAATGATCACACAACACTAAATGATTATTTATTCAATTAATGGAAAAATATAATAAATGATATTAACAATATTAAAAGTGATATATTTTGAGTAATTTAAAGTTTTACATGAATTTTATAGGTGAATATGACATATTATAATTATTTTAAAATATTATATTCGAGTTTAAACTTTTTATTTATGTCCTTTAAGTCAAATTAATGAATAGTGTCAAAATTGGAATAATGATATTTTTATTCAAATAATATTTTATTAAATTACTTAAAAATAATAAAAATATTAAAATAGGACAATAGGAAAAATATATGGTTTAAAATTAATACACTTACCATATATAATCCATTTGGAACCATTTTTATTGATAATGACTTTAATATATTTTAATTTTTTAAGAAATTCTAAGGGTACCCCTCCCCTCAATTATAAAAAAGAAGCCATCCTTTCTCTTCTTAACACCAATTTGAGCCTTATATATTTAACAAAATCTACTAATTTATCTTTTATACTACCCTATACACATTATATAGGTTATGGTATTACCAAAAGACCAACCCTAGAGCCCTTAAGAGGATATCTAATGAAGTTATTTCAAAGAAGAGGTAATCACTTTAATCGATCACTTTCTTTTTAATTATTTTTTTAAATACTTTAAATGTGTTATATTATTAATAAAATAATAAATTTAATATCCTAAATATACTTAAATGTTATTATTATTATGAAACCACCTCTATTAACTCTCTTTTCATCAAATGGGAAGTGAAAATATCGCTTGTGCGTACGTACGACTTACCGTTTCCACGTACCTGTACAATTCATTTATATTAACCATATTTTATGGATAGGTATTATTATGGGTTTAATATTTATATATGATAATTATTAAATAATTATAATTCTATAATAATAATATCATATATAAATTCTTACCTTCCAAATCATTGGAAAATGATAACGTCGATCGTGCATACGTGTGGAATACCACCTCCAAAAAACGATGTGATTCGTTTTTCATTTCTGTTTTATTTGGATGGTGATAAGGATGGATTTAATAAATATATATTTTATAACAATAATTATTTAAAGTTGATTTATTATTTACCTTATATTTCATCCCATCCATTAAAAAATTGAAACAATATTCATGCGTACATACGACCTACCGTCTCCATGAACGGTGTAATTCATTTTTATATATCTATATTTTTTAAATGACTATAAAGATGTATATAATGAATATATATTATATTTATAAAATTTATAACATTATGGATATTATGGAACCCTGATCAAAATAAAATGACAAAAACTACCAAACCAAAAAATTCATGAAAAACAAAGCAGATATCACCCAAAAGAGTAATTTTATTAAACAAGTATTAAAAAACAGGCGATAAAAGGTTATAATTAAATAATATATGGTATGATATATATTATTATTCTTATATAGTGTTTGTATAATAAATATATTTTTATTATACAAGAGGTTCCAGTTCATATGGAATAAGTCGAACCCGAGGTAAGGGATTTTGTCTCACTTTTATTTCTATGAGACACATGCCACATTCACCACTTATTTATTTTATGTGGTGTACATCCTTTGGATGAATGTATTTTATGATTCATATTATGAAAGTTATGTGGATTTATATATCCATATAATTTTCTTTATTTCATGGGGATTATGATTCAAATGTTACCAAATTGGTAAGAGTTTTATGTTACAATCTCATTGTTTTTAGGGATCATTTATGATTAAGTCTCCAATGATTAAATAATATGATATATGTCTCAAGAAACACATGAAAATTATAAAAAATCTATTTACTTAATAAGAATACATTTTTTCTTTTCATTTTCCTCACCTTAAGTGCTCAAAAGACAAAAAATATTCTTTTAAATAAAATTGAATTTATTTCTATCTTCGATTGAAAAAACTTTTTATTCCATATCCATGTTTTCTAAAAGAAATTTAAAGAATGTTTTTAGTATTATCCAATGATTTTTCAAATTAATTTTTACTCATGTTTTAATTTTTACAAAATAATTTTAAAAAGAATCTTCAAATCATTCTCTGAATGAGGTACTTTTTTGACTTTTTTACAAAAGTATGAAAGGAATGTTTTTTAAATTATACGGAAGGAATGGAATTTCCCACCATCATTCCCACTAAATTATTTTAAACTTCCTATAAAAGTTCCCATGGTTATTTTAAAATAAAATATTTTTTATAATATTTTCAAAATTTATGGATTTTAAAGGAGTGATTTCAAAATGGAAAGGATATTTTCCTTAATAATTTTAATTAATTTTTAATGGTATTTATATTCATCAAAGACAATAACCCTTGATTTAACTTATGATATGATGGAGATATTATCCAAGGATAATATCCTTATTCTTTATCAAGATTGTTTATTTTTATGATGATAACATGTTTATGAAATCCATTACTTTTCCATGGGTTATGCTATGATGAATTGATGAAGTGTTTATGAAATTCCTTTTACATGGGTTACTCTATGATGAAATGTTTATGAAACCCATTTATTTTCATGGGTTTTGATATGATTAATGTTTAATAATATTTTGGCACACATATATATATGTTTTTCATAATTTTATGGGTGATACCTATATCACCCTCCATTGCATTGGTTAAAGATTTATATCTCATGAGATTAACAAGACTATAATGAGGAGTGAACCTAGTTTAGTAGGGGAATTTTTGCACTATGATTGTCTTGGGAGTTAACCTTAACTACTATGATGGTTTTTGGATTGAAACACAACCACTATGATTGTATTGTAAATAATATTTTACTAAAAAGTAAATTATTTTTGATGCTTATGTGTATTCCACAATTTCATGTATTATTTTTATTTTATGCTCTCATGCCTCATGTTCTCTGAATCCTTTATGATTAATGTCTTATGAACTACCCAAATTTATTCCATGACTCAATATTATAATCTATGATATGCATGGTATAGTATTAAAATGTTATTATCATGTTATCATACCCTTATGTTCATGTTATGCTTATGTGATCATTGATATCTCCCTTGTTTACCCTTATTGAGAATATGAGCTCACCCTTTCTTATGTTTCCATTCAACAGGTTATGAATAAAGGTGCTAAGTATGATATGTATAATAAGGGTGATAGTTATGGAGAACTTAGTGGGAGATGATTTAGATATTTTATGAACCAGTTGTTTATGTGTCCATGTTTCCAAAGGCACTGGACCTATATGATTATGGCTTGGATCCTTTTTTTATGCAATGAATATTCATATATTAATATGTGATATCTATGTATAAAAATCATGAGTCATTATATATCCCATTTTTAATAGTGATAAGAAAATTATTCCCCAAGTTACCTAAATTATTTATCTATTCTTTCTATGGGTTTTTATGTAAATATTATGATTTAACAAGGTAAAGGAAAGTATAATATACTTAATAAGGTTGAAAATTATAACTTTGTGATAAGTTATTATGAGTTCTTCATAATTTAAAATAAACATTAATGGGTTATATTCTTTATTTTAAGATTTCTTATGAAGTGTTTTATGAAATATTTGGGTAGAGAAGTTGATTTATTGGGTAAAAAATGTTTTCTTTGAGCCTAAAGTTTACTTTTAAAAACAATTTTTTTATAAGTATTCATGGACTAGCAGGTTATTTCTTTATTTTTATGTCCCTTACTATGGTTTTTATGTTTATCAAAAATTTTAAAATATTTTTAATAGGATGAGTGGAGACAAGGATGAAGTTAAGATATAATTTTTGAAGATGTGTCAAGGAAAGAAAAAATGTTTCTTTTTTAAAAGTTTTGTTTGGTGGAAAAAATGGATACTGAATAGAAGCATCCACTTTATAATATGTGGGTTTATTATGTAATTTTTATTACCTGAATATATAAAACTCTAAACCTAAAAAATATTTATGAATATAAGAAAGTGAATTCTAATTAATTCCCTAGAATATGTAATGATTAAGGATGGGTCCTTATAGTTGGAATTAGAGTAGGGTTTAGAAATATTTTGAGATTAAGATGTTTTTAGGTGAGGTTTTCTTAAGATTTATGGACATCATAATGATTTTACAATATTAATTTTTATTATAAGTTCAAAGTATGAGGCACCCATTTTTTTGGTTTTAAATGATGGATTTTTAGGTGATAAAAATATTTTAGGAGATTGAATTTAGAAGGGTAATCGGCTTAGGTATAAAGGATTTTAAGGTTAAAGTATTATGGAACTTATAAGGGTATTGTATTTACCAGGACCATTTTAATTTTAACATGCAATAATTCATTTCATGTATTAATGTTGTTTCTTTATACATTTTAAGGATAATTTATTAAGATGAAAGTAAAGAGATATTTCAAAACCTTATTATCCCATCCGGATGATTTGATTATCATTATTATTGAAAAATCTAGGTCAAATGATTTTGACTACTTCTTGAGAATTAAAATCACCTATAAGAAACTTTTTGATCTATCCCATACCTTTTTATTTCTCAAAAATTTCTATGGATCATGGTGTCTCTTTTATCTGATTTCAAAATCTTAATTTATCCGTATCATTTGGAAATGGAATTACAATCAAGAACTTGGATATTTATTTTTCGAAGATATGGAATTCATACTGTACGAGAAAGAAGATATCTTAGGAAGAATTTTCATCTGTTCTTTTAAAAATATTTATAACTAAGTGCAACATGGTGGCTGACCTAGGTCATTATCATGAGGAGATGTTACGGTCAAGCACTCACTACTTTTAATTCACTTTTTATATATTTTTTATTTATGAAATAAAAATAAAATAAATTGAGGCTTGAGAAATTATAATGTAATATAAATAAAAGTACACATGCAATGCATAATGCAGACAGAATGAATGGAGACAAAATGATGTTAGACAGAAAGGATATCCTCCCAAGAGAACACCTAGAGTAAACCTTAATCATCTCTTAATTAGTTTCAAATTTACTAAATGAAAACGCTACATAATATTCATGAAAATAATCCTATTTATATGGTTATGAATATATGGTGCTCTCAAAGATCACTGAGAGACCGCACATCCATCTCCTCTATTGAGAGAAAATATTGCAGAAGTGAAAGCTAAGCCTCAAGTGGAAAGTGAAGACACAAAGGCACCTTTCCCAATAATATCCCCCTAGATCTAACTCTAAGAAAATAAGAAACATTAAAAATTAATGTACAATGACTTGGGTTCAACACTGGATTGATCCCATGAGAACTTCCTCAGGGTAGTTACTCACGATCATGAGTATAATAGATCATAGTGGAAAGAATGAAGTGTAAAACACAAAAGATAAAAAATATTAGAGAATGATATGAAGAAGAAAATAAAATATAATAAAATTTAATAATACTATTAAAAAATAAATTAAACTAAAAAATTATAGAAAATTTCCAACCAATTCTACCCCCAAGTTTCCAACCCTTTGGAATGAAGATGAAATACATTTTTATAGGCAAAGGGAGGAAATTTTTGGATCCAAATTTTTCCACTAAATGTGTGTGCATTTATGTACAATTAAATCTCAGAATATTAAAATAGTTCCTTATTTAAAGTTTTTATTACATATCTCCTCTTTAGGACCAAAAAAATTTGACCATTATTGTCCAAGAAATTAAAGAGTTATGTCCGATTTACTCAGGATATTTAATCTGCCCAGGCTGACTGTTTGTATTCCAATACACCGAGTTACAACGCATTTACAACCTTAATAGTGAAATAATAACATGAATAAAATTTAATTAAAGTTCTTCATCCGGATGTTATCTTGATCCATGTTTAATTTATGATCATTTGGTCTATACAGTTATGATATATCTTCCCAACACTAGACATCATAAGATTTGTACACAGTTTTTGAGGCTGGACTTGTGAGATGAATTTGGGCCCTCAAATGGTTGATTGAGATTTGGGTACAGAAGGATAATATTTATCCCATTGATAATAGAAACCTATAAAAGAATAATTTTTTTAATTTTTATCAGTTTAGAAAAATTTATGGCCAAAACATTGAAATACATTAAAATTGTTAAAATTCCAAAATATGCCATTTTACCAATTAATCTAAAAAATGATTCAAAAACATAAAATGTGACAATTTACCTTAAAATTAAAAATTTTTGGGATTAAAAACAATGAAATTATGAATAAAATAATTGAAAATATTTTCTCTATCAATATCAACAACATAAAACAAGACCTTAATATATAGATTTAAGGTATGAATTATTTTTTTATGTTCTATGATTGAAACATGAATGAGTTTATATTGAAAAATCATAAGGAAATATTTCATATCATAGGTTTATTGGAATAAAGTATTAAGTAATATAATAAATAAACATTGTTAATAGTTTAAGGATTTTTTTATGTATAGAGTTTATTGAATTATGATATAGTGGTATTTTATCAATATTATGAGAATCAAGAAACACCTAAGGATTATTCTATTGTAGGTTTTGTTTTCAAAATTTGTAAACATATGTTAGATTGAATAAATACCTTTGAAATATGGAATAGTGAAAAGGTGATAGTTTTAAGAGACATTTATAGAGTTTTGATAAATTTTTGAGTTATATGTAACCTTTAAGTTTAACATATTAAAAAGGTTATTTGAGGAAGAATGCCTTTAATTTTAGTGGACATAAGTTTAAAGTTACTGGTAGCCTTTAGTGTTTATATGATCTTTGATTTTGAAATAATTATGGGTTATTATAATTTGGGAACATATGTTTTATCATATAGATAACCATGAGATTGGAAATTTATTTGGTGATTAAGTGATTAATGTTGTTTTAGAATAAGATCACTATAATTTTGGGAACCTTATATGATTATGGGAAATAGAATATTATGGGATTTTATTTGAGGAATAAAGGTTGAATTATATTTTGGAAGAATATATGATTTTATTATGGATTTATAGTAATTTAGGTTATTTATGTAAATTATTATCATATTTTAGAGATTATATGATTAATTCATATACATTTTTAGTATTAAAACTTATGAGTGATTGATTCTATTTAGAGATAAATGCTAAATTTACCTTGGAAGAATATGTAATCAATTTTTGGGTTTTAATATTAGTCTAGAATATTTTGAGGAATTTTAAGGATAGTTAATTATCAAATGATCTAATTTGAACTATTACTATTGAATTTTATAGATTAAAGTAGTTTTTCTTTGTTTTAATATTTTTTTTATCATTTTTGGAATTATCTTATCTTGTGCTGACTATTTTGGTTTTCGTTAAAATCTAATGATAAGAGGAATAACTTGTTTTTTGCTGATGGATTATTTGATTCATTATGAGTTTATTTTAGTTCTCTATCCATGAAGAAATCATCTCAAATAATCACCGTTTGGAATGAAAAATGAGTTTGTGGTGGAAGTTTATTAAATGATAAAATTATAATTTTCAAGTAAGTATATTTCTATAATTTCTTAGTATGGATGATACAAAAATTCCTAAACTTTAGAAAAAGTATCTTAATTTTTTTAACTTATTACCTTCTTTTTTAATGAATGGGTGGTATTTTTCACACCTCATTGGATTGTAGTTTTGTGGTCAATAACTTTATCAAGATCATTCACTTTCATGTGATCAATGGTCTCTATCACTCTCCATAATCATTTGAACATTAATTTTTTCTTCCATGTTCATATTTTCACTTCCCACTAATGTTATCCTATTTGGAAACCTATTATGTGTTTTCATAGATGACCTTCATACATCCATTTCTCTCCTTTTAAGAGGAAGTTTTATTAACCTTTTTTACGATATGATATTTCAAAAGAGATATTTTAAAATTTCAATAATTGATTACTGAGATAGAGTTCAAATTTCAAGGATGAAACTTCTTAAAGGGGGGATAATGTAATATCCAGATATTTTTTAAATAATAATATGTTTGATAGTGTAACAAATACACAACACTAATCATAAATGAACTATGAGATATTATTATTTAAATCTGACCGTTATAACCTAACCATTAAATTAAAAGGTATGAATAAGATTAAATATTTTTTGAAATATATATAAATATTATAATTAATAAAAATTTATTTATTAATTATTAGAAAATTGACACTCAATTTTTAGTAAAGTTATTTTATTCTTCAAAAACATATTTTCTTTAAAAATGAATTTTATTGCTTTTTATGAGAAAATATTATACTTAGTTTTTGAAACATTTAAAAAATTTATTTTAAAAAATAAAATTCATTTTTGAAATCATAATATCAAAACTATATGGTTAAATTTTGATAATTTTTGGAAAAGATCGATTTCACAATGAATAGTGAAAATACTGTTTTTTATTGAAAATTGTATTTTCTTTTTGATTATTTACAAAGTTAAATTATATTTTTTATTAGTTTTAAAATTTAATTAGTTAATTTTTATTTAAAATAATTAAATAATGAATTTTTAAATGAACTTTATACTTTAATTCAGTATAAAAACAATTTATACTTAAAATAGGCATTTTTCAGAAAAACTGTTTTTCATTGCTTTTTGCTAGTTTTATTTTAAACTAAATTCTACCACTTCTATGTTTTGACTATTAAAAAATTTATTACATATTTGGAATTAGTGGTTCTATATTTCATAAATATACCCCTTTTATTTTTATTCAATATGAATAATAACCATAGTAATTTTTGTTACCATTGTAAGTGGTAAATTGGGTAATTATGGGTTAAAAATAATATGATAAAGACTATAAAATGACCCTTAAATTTTACTAAATTTTATTTTATGAGTTAATATAATCTATAATAATACAATATTTGTTTATATTCTCTTATTTTTCCATTTGGGTCTGATTATGACCTTTATAATATTTTATTTAATGAAAAGTAAAAATTTCCACACTTGTTTTTAATAACTATAATATTATTAACATGGGGATAAAAAGAATACATATTCAGTTATAAATATTAATTTTAAATATAATTTATTTATATTCATAATGATAATTTATTTTTAATTTTTAGGGAATAATTAACTACCTTAAATACTTACACAAAGTTGACAGAGTAATTATTTAATAAATGGAAAAAATCAAATAAATGATAATAAAAATATTAAAAGTAATATAATTTGAGATAATTAATGTGGTAAATTAATTTTATAGACTAATATAATATTCTAGGGATGTAATAAAATATTTTTTTTGAATTTAATTTTTTTATTGTTTTTATTAAAGTCAAAGTAATGAATAGTTCTAAAAATAGACATTAATGTTTTTTATAATAAATAATATTTTATTAAATGATATAAAATTCATAAAAATATTATATTAGGCCAAGTTATTATGATATGTTTTATAATATCAACCATTTTACATTGATGTGAAATTTTTCCATTTATAGTAACTATCTTGACCCTCAAATAGTAAAAATCCTTATTGTCACAATAAGTGTGAAAGGGGCTAACGAGGGGTTAAAAACAAAAGATAAAGGTAAAAACATAGTAAAAAATTATATAATTTTTACTTTATGATATTTTTTAGACGCATAATCATCCATTTTTTAAAATAAATTAGTTTTTATCCATTTTTAATTGAAAATTAATTTAAGATTTTGAGAAATTCTAAGAGTGTCCCTCCCCTCTCTTATAAAAGGGAATCTCTTTTTATATTTACTTAATACTTTAAAAACAATTTTTTAAACAAATATCTTCCCAAATATCTTCTTAAAATCTTTACTCGCATTCTAGAGGCATTATTTGTGGCATAATGTAAACCTTAGTGGTCTTAAGGTGTTAAGAAAAAGAGGTTGTCTAAAGGAGAGGTATCGTTCTTAATCAAAAGTTTTTGTTTTATTTCTTCTTAAACCTCCTAAAAATATTCCTTAACCATGATTATATAATAAAACCATCATATTATATATAATTATATGTTATTATTTTAATTTCGTAATCTATATCCATCTCTAACCTTCATCAAATAGGAAATGAATCCATCGTTTGTGTGTATGGCGAACTACCACCTCACAGACCAATGTAATTTGTTTTCCATCACCACCTCTAATAGATTGTTAAAATTATGGATTTAATGTTTATATATGATATTAATGACATATTTATCATTATTAAAAGATATTATATCATTTAAATTCTTACCTTTTGATTAACTGAAAAATTATAATGTCATTCGTGCGTACGTGTGGACTACCACCTCCACGAAGCGATGTGATTCATTTTTCATCACCACATCACATGGATTATATATATAAGTATATTTAGAGATGTAATATTATATTTATTATATTATTATCATTATATAAATATACAATAACACTTACCTTATTTCCATAATGATCGTTTAAAAATGGAAACATTATTCATGCATACGTATGACCTATCGTTTACATGATTGTAATGCTGTTCATTTTTCATAACCATATTTAATGGTTTGATTTAAAAGTATAATTGATGTATAAAAATTAAAATTATTTTCTTATTATTATTATTTACATTATTTAATAATGAAAACTGTGACTATAGTCAACCTACCGAAGTCATTTTGGATTTATGAGATGAATATACCAAAACACCTGACATGAACTTAATTGATTAAGTAAATGTATATAACACGATAGTAAGAAAAATAAATGGAATAATAAACTAGAAAAAGTTTATAAATAAAGTAAATATTTAACATGATTTTATTATTCATGAATATAAAAACATACATGACGATTCAGAATCGAGGTAAGAGGCACTTTACTTTAAAAACCTCGTTTTAAATGTTTTCATGTTTTATTTTCTAAATATTTATCTTCCATGTACGATTTCTTTATAATTTTTAAGAAAAATTATTATTTATAAAGGGTTTATAAATTTCATTTTCACAATATTTTACTTCTTTACAATGTTTTTAAAAGAAATAACCTTTTTTAGATTTTATGTAAGAGACTTTATTTTAAAAATCCTCTTTTAATGTTTCCCTTAAATTGTTTTTTCTTCCATGTCCACATATAAAAAATAATTATTTTATGGATGTTATTATATGGAAATAAAATAATTTTGAAGGATATTTTATGTCACTTATGAATTTTTTCAATGTTTTTTAAAGTAAATCTTTTTACGGAATGTTTTGACTTTCTTAACAAAAAGATAAAAAGAATGATCTATTTTAATGTATACGGTGAAAATAAATTTTCCCACTATTGTAATCATTATTTTATTTTAGGATTCCTTTACAATATTTCATGATTTATTCAAATAAAAAACCTCTTTCCCTATATTATGGTTATTTTTAAAAAGGGGCTTTAAAATGGAATGGATATTTCAATATCTATAAATGTTTTCTTATGGGTGCAATGGACATTTTTATGATACAAGATTATGTATTCTATTATGGTTCGTGGGAATTTTTTATGAGTATGGGTGGTTATTTTATAGGATGAGGGTGGGTGAGATATTTACATCTTTCTAATTAATTGGGTAAAGGGAAAAATTTAACCGATCAGGTTTCTCTTAAGAGATTAAGGGAATATACTAGGATGATTATTCCAATTATAACTATTATGGTTATTTTATGTGTAACCAAGATGGTTATTATATGTATAAACATAAAGGTTATCCCATTCTTAAGAGTGATATGAAAATGATTTTCTAAGTTAAAAATATTATTTATATATAATTTCTATGGGTTTTTTATAGAAATATTATGATTTTATAAGGTAAAGAAATGTATAAGATACTCCGTAAGGTTGAAAAGTATAACTTTGTGAAAAATTAATTATGAGTTGTTTCATGATTTAAATGAAACATTTATGAGTTCAATTTTTTCCTTTAAGATTTATGATGAAGTGTTTTATGAAAATATTTGGGTATATAAGTTTTTTTATGGGGTAATAAAATGTTTTCTTTGAGTCTAAAGTTTATTTTGAAAAGGAAAAATTTTATAACTATTCATGGAATAACCATTTATTTATTTATTTTTATTCCCCATACTATGTTTTTTGTGCTCAAAAAATGTTTTAAAATGTTTTTCATAGTATGAGTAGAGACAAGGATGAGTTAAAGAGGAAAATTATTAAGATTTTTCATGAAAAGAAAACATTTTTCCTTTTTAAATGTTTTTTTTGGTGAGAAAAATGGATATTGAATAAAAGAATCCATTTTTTAATATATGGGTTTGTTATGTAGGAGTTATGACCTAACTATTCAAAAATATAATCCTAAAATATATTTGGGAATTTTATAAAGTAAATTCTTATTAATTCACTAGAATATTTAATGATTAAGTCCGGGTCCTTACACTTCTTCTTGACAATACCTTTGTACAACCAATCTAGCATTATTTCTAATTATAGTGTCTATATCATCAACCATATTCCTAAAAATCCGTTTAATGCCCATATTTATGTAGTTCTTAAGTATTTAAACTAGCTCCTAGACTTCATTTCAATCAAACCTATTTATCTCTTCTTGCATTTCCATTACATAGAATTTATCATTTATTGCTTCATTGATGTTATTAGGTTCAAGTTGTGATAATAAATCTTTATGTTCAACTTGGTTTCTAAGAGAAGATATAGTTTGTGCTACTCTATTTAGGTATCCTACAACAACATCTAAAGGGTGGTATCTATGAGTCCTAAAATCTTTAGGAAAAATGTATTCGACACTTCATCCTCTTCTATAGATTTGGGTTTAAATAGTTTTGTGTTGGGTGACTTTTCTATTGGTTTCACAGTCACTCAGTTTAGAATTGATATTCATATTGTAAAGATCACCCTCAGGATTTTATACAGGTTTCTTAGGCTCATGTGGATCTATCTCATCAAATTTTAAATATATATATTCTTACATAATATTGGTCCTTTTATTAAATAACTTGTATGAGTTGCTGGATGTAAAATATCGAAGGAAAATTCCTTCATCACTCTTGGATGTAATTTTTTCTAAATTATCTTTTTTATTGAGTATAAAGACTTTAAAATAAAAAAAATCTAAAGTAATTAACTTTTATTTTACTACCATTTCATAATTCTTATAGAGTTATTTTAACAACCCATAGTTTATAAATGATATTTTTTTATTTGAAATAAATGTGTATTATATTATATTATACAATATTATACACATACAACACATAGAGAAACCAAAAACACTTTATTTCATTAATGAAAATAGTTACATTAATGAAACATTAAACCCATTAAAATTCCAAATATTACAATGGGACAAAAAATATAAAATAGAAAAACAAAAATGGGAAAATATGGATCGCCCAAATCTACTAGAATCATCGCTCCCACGAACAACACTAGAGAAATGAAACAAAATACTAGTAAACCAATCGATATTTTAGAAAATTGAAATATAGAACCATGAGATAAATTGGGGTGAATAAAAAATAAAGGAATTTAATATATTTATAGGAGGTAATGTGTCCATTGAAATAGTAATGTGACTGTTAGAATAGTAATATGACCATTGGAGATAGTAACCAGACTGTTGGAATAGTAATTTGACCTCAAAATAATAAAATGTAATATAAATAATATTAATAATGAGTTATTTAAGTAAATATAAATAATATAATACCATAAAATAAATATCATGATTTAAAAACTCAAATAAAATATAAGCACATTTTTAATTAACTATATTTTAAAGAATTTCATAAAAATCATAATTTTTATATTAAAAAATAATATTAACTATGTTAGAAAATTATTTTGATAAAATTAATATCATTTTTGAAATCATAATTTTGAAATTTTCTAAGGTTTATTTTTTGGTAATTTTCTAAAATAATTCAAATTTTAGGTGAATAGTAAAAATATAGTTTTTTTAACCAGTGTATCTTGAATTAAATAATTAATAATGTAATAATGATATAATAATTTATAGAACTTGAGGATTAAAAATATATATTTAATTTTATAAAATAGACATTAAAATAAAATAAACATGTTTTCCAAACCTAAAAATTACTTTCAAAAGCCTAAAGTCAAAAGTATTCCTTTAAAATAACAAATTTTCGTTTTTTTCCACTTTCCTTTTTACTAAACTAGTGAATTAGAATTATAAAGGTGTATAAAGTCCAAAAACCATTCTATTATATTTATATTTGTTTAATTATGTAAAAAATATCACTATTACATGATTTACCTTGGATATAGTATTTTATTCAATTTTCTATTCTAAAAATACCCTATCCTCTAGTATAAAAAACCCCTCTATATATACAAGGAAAACCATTCCTAACCCACTTAAAAAAGACCAATATCTACCCAAATTCTCTCTATTAATCCCTTAAAACATTACAGATGTGTTAGATTAAACCAACCCCATTCATCAAGGAATTTTAGTGCCGTACAAGAGAAGAAACACTGAGAAAAGAGTAAGTTTTTATCAACTCTTCTCTTGTTTTCCTACTATATTATATTTTTCCCCAATTTATTTAAAAACAAAATATTCTAATATTAATTAGGCAGTATGTTAAAATTATATTAATGATGTTGAATTTCCCAGATTAGTGTAAGGTCACTAAGAGGGGGAGGGGTGAATCAATGATCTATTTTCTCCTTTTATGAATTTTCCCTTTCTAATTCAACATCTATGGATGGTTAAAGCTTATATCCACTCTTATTTTGTTTCTCAGCCTTACCAATAATAATTTTATAAATTAAATTCACAAACCATAAGTATTTATAAGGTTTTATACAAACACCTACTCCTTATCATGTTGGTTATTCCCCCAACATGGATTCTCCACTATTCTAGAAGGAGATTACAATAAGTAATTAGTTATACCCCAATTAAAATTTGGTTATACCCCCAAACTTAAATCCATATTAAGGCGTTCATTATACCCACCAACTAAACCTTCTTCTCTAATTATTGGTTATTCCTCCAATCAAAAATATTCAAGCAACCTGTTATACCCATAGATGGAGCCTCTCTATTTGGATGACTAGATGCACTGTAGAAAGATATTTATATGATCCTCTTCCAAAATCTTGTAGGATCATAATTTATTATGTAATTTTCAAGTACCTTTGAACTTATGCTGGTCTTTCTCAAATAACCTCTGATCATAGTAGATAAGTATCTTACATAGTGCAACATTGATCAGGCGGTTATTTCTTTTAATAGATGAAGACCCAACCTCACTTATATGTGTGAAAGTTTTTTCACACAATATTATGTATTATTTTATGCAAGAATAATATTTTCACAATCTCAAATCACTTCTTCTTGAATTACAAACTCAATTCATTCACAATTCATGCATGGACTGCATGGAATCCAAAACATTAAAACATTTATTATAAGTTCTATTATTTTGCGTGTTATTAAATATTTGGTTTAGGTATCTCAATTGATCTTCATGTGTGCATACATGAAACACACTTTACTTAAGTACCATGAATTCATGTTATCACAAGCATGTTTTTCATGTTGTTTATTTATTCAAGAGTGTGTGTAATATACTGTCCACTTTCAAAACACCTTCATGAAAATTCCCCTTCAAATGCATTTCCACATCATGAAAGTGATTCTCAGGCAAACCAAAATGGGCGTGGGATTATTCTGCTGCTTGCATGTGAACCCGAATTGTTGTAATATTTTTATGAATGTAAGTTCTTATTATTTTTCTTTAGTTATAGTGTATATAACACTGACTTTTGGATTTCTCAAGAAAATATCATGAACTAGGAATGATTCATGGATATTAGTTCATGCAAATCGAAAGGTTACACATGATAGTATCATGTACCTTAGAATAATTCATAGAACTAAATTATTAATAAAGAAAAACTAGTGTTCTATGAACAAGTAGTATTCTTGTGGGATTCTACTTCATGAAAGAAAATTCTTCACGGATCTCCTCTACCTTTCACAAACTAGTGGGGTTCGTGAATACCCTATTTCCATAGAGAAAATGAGAGCTTCTGAATATTTTCAGTATCACCTCTCGGTCGAGGTGATTCTCTTTTCTAAGCGATTAACACCACCTTAGATACAAAATTTATACCGCATCATATCTCCTTCAAAGTTATGATTTTTATTCCATGTCATGGATCGTCTTTAAAACCAATGAAATTCAGGTTTTATCTTAAATATACATAAAAAACATGGTGTTTTTCTTCACTGAGTTCACATTTCTCCTTTACAGTGAGCTTCTATCATGTATTATATTATTATATTATTCCCATATTAGGAAGATCAAACTCATCCATTTATAATTCCATCTGTAACTGAAATTTGTATCCTGTTGAGATATGTTCTTTGAATTCTTCACATGAATGCAAGACATCAAATTGCATGCATGATTTCAGTTCAATCTAAATAACACATCCCTTCAGCATGATCTTCAATAATGGATGGAGATCAATCAATGGTGGTTCATTTTTTTATCTGGTTAACATAAGTTCCTCAGTCAAAGGCCGAGGTTGAAGATAATCAATAAGATTGATTAGATGACCGTTATCATCCGCATCATGAGGCCCTTATTCTTCCCTTCATCTAAGTGAATGACGAACAATATTGTGCACTTTATATCCCACATCATAGATGAAATATTTTGAGGTTATGTTTTATTAGTTAACATGTGCCACCATCACTCGGAAGTGGATATTAGTGATCAACACCCACATACACATGCACTACATTCCACATAGGCTTCAACCCAGCAGCACATTGGGTGCGCACCATGCACCAATCCACATATATGGGCCTATACATAGCTTAATGCACCTTATACATGGGCATGCACTCTGAGGCTTATACACGCCCCTACCGCCTTTCTTACTTCCTTGGGAAGACCTTCCCGTGGGGGTTGAACCTTGAGTCCCCCTAAGAGCAGTTGAGGGCTAGCCATTAGTGGCTAGTAGGTGTCAACCTAATTTTTTTAATTAAGACCAAAATAAAATACTTATATATTCTATGTAACAAATAAATTCAAAGACTTTATAAAAAATTCCAACCAACTCAAGCCCTCTTCTCTTCTTCTCATATTCATCACACAAAAAATATATTTATATTTTTGCATGGACACTTTTCTATCATTATTATCTTAATGAAATATGAAATTCATTTTGTATGGAATTCTTAATTCTTACAAAAATTATTTTAAACAATGTGTCCTTATTAACACATGTCTTGGAAATTTAATATCAGCATAATCAATCATCAGATTTACATGGAAAATTTTCCAAGTGTGACATCCAATTCCATAATATGAATCTTTAATAATTATCCAGGAATCACCACTTCTCATTAGTATCTTACCAAACACATATTGACATATCATTGACAAAAAATTCAACACTGGGCCCAAAAATCTTCCCCTATGGATTTTTTTCAAAACCTCTTCAATACACTTTGTAAGAGTCAATATGTGCGCTCAAAATCCCCCCTTATTGGAAGTAAAAAAAGGAAAAGTGAGGATTTTCATCAAGAATATTATAATTATAAGATAGAAATGATATCACATGGTTCTATTAACAAAGATCCTATAGTTTATCAAATATAAGTCTATGTGGGATAGCCCGATGTAAAAAATAAGTGAGATATAACCAATGATGTCTATGTTTTCCATAAAATAAAATGAATGTGAAATCATGATCATAATGGATCAATTCTCATCCAAGGGGTTATAAATAATCTAATTTATTAATGAAATAATAAATCCTATACCTACTTGTACAAAAACATTAGAAAGTTAAAGTGAAATGATAAAGATGCCCCTTTATCTCATTTTTACATCAACCAAGCACCCCTAGTTTATATGATAAAAAAAATTAATAATGAGGTATGTAACTATGATTTTTATACCTCAACGTTAAGGTTTTAAATATATTCAGAATTTCTAGATTCATTAAAAAAGTTTCTCCCCCTTAAGGGATGCACATTTTTCTTCCATTTCATAGAGTTAGTAGAATCCATGAAGTAGTATCTATTCATGATGTTCAGTAATGAAAGCCTCAAAAATCTCCTTCAATTCCATTCATGTTAGCTTAAAACACATAAAATAATATGGAATTAGGAGGAAACTCAATTTTCCATTTAGAAGACACATTCAGACTAAGAGTCTCCTATCAATCTAGATTTCTTCTTCTTATTAAACATCTTAGAACATGTGATTTATTTTTCTTAATCAGTTAACACTTATGATAAGGGTTTTTAAACCTCTTCAGTATCATAAGATCTTCTTTGTGATTTCCACCTTTTCTTCATGATATGTTCTTGGGCTAGTAGTATTTTCATACAATGTTTTGTACCATGCCTAGTATGCTCAGATCTTTTATACTTCAGGATCTTTAAGTAAACATTTAAAGATGACTTCTCATAAAATTTTAGTGGAATAAAAATTTCCACCTCATATTATATAATAACTTTATTTCCTTTAATTTGAGTAATTTTTCTAGCTTCCTCCAATTTATTATCTAACCTATGTTGCTGTCTTTCCATAGATTGTGGGTATTTCAACTTAGATAGAAACCTTCAGAATGAATCAGTCTTATCTCTTGGTCTTTCAGTGTCATATGTAAAAAATGTACATTTTGATTCATTAGGTATAGAAAATACATTTTTTTACAGACCCTTATTCTTAGTATCTTTAAAAGATTCACCCTTAGGCTCAATGACATTGGTGTAATATTATTTCCACTTCTTTGAATCACTTTTAGATGAAAGACACATTGACTATGTCTGAGATAACTCATCCTCTTTCTCAGCAATATTTTCACTTAGATAATTCACCATAATATCATATTAAACTATTTTCAATATGTATTGTTTATTTTCTTCAACAAGTGCTTATTCTTCCTTTCCAATTAGTTTTTCTTCAACAGTATTCATATTTTCATCCCACTGAGATATCTTTATCTTATATCCCATCATTTATTTAATATTTTTCTCATATTTCTTGAGATGTTAATTATTTCCAAAGTTGATTGTATCAAATTCTTTCTTCAGCCTTTTATTTTCCTTTCTGAGTTTCATATTAGTCACAAGTGTATCTTCAATATTTTATCATAACATCCATTCTAGTTTGGTTCTCTCATCACCTTCATCATCTTCAAATGAGTCTTTAGGGTTTTTGGATTTACCTATAAGACACTTTAGATTCTTATAAGATCTTCTACCTTTCTACTCACTACTTATTGATGAAGAATCATCCATTTATATGCTCATAATATTTATCTTCTTGGAATAAAACTTCTTCTTATACTTTTTCCCCTTTCTTTTATTATCTTATTCATATAATTTGGTGTCAACAACCTTCTTAGTTGGATAGTCACCAGAAAAATTACCACTCCTTTTTAAATTCCATCATTTGAGTGATTGTTTTTATTTTACATTTCACCTACCTCTATTAAAAATTCTAGAAAATAAGTCCATCATTTTATTGAAGTCTTATTAACCTTCCTCATCCTCAGAATCACTTGATTCTGGTTCTTCTTTGATTATTTATTTACCTTTAATCATGGATTCAAAGTCATTTTCAATGTTATATTTCTTTTTAAAAGATGTAATTTCTCTCATTTCATATATAATGAGAATATTATGAAGGTAATATAATGATAGATCTTCTCGGTATTATAGAGTTGAAACCTTTACATCAAATCTATATGGAAAATTTATCATCTTCTTATTCACAATGGTTGAGTCATCTAGTTTCTCCCCAAAGATTATGATGTTACTTACAATATCATTTACTTTGGTAAATTAATCATCAATAATTTCATCATTACCCATTTTAATATCTTTAAATATGTTTCTCCATATTTTCTACTTAGCTTCTTTGACATTAAGGCTACCTTCATTACTTCTTCTCTGTTTATCCCAGATTTCCTTAGTGGTTTGGAGATCCATCACTTTAGTGTATACCATTTTTGATAAATCCATAAAGATTTTATTTTGAGCCTTTTAATATATCTCTAAGTTCATATTATCTTTAAAAGTTAAAGGAGAATTCTCAATGTAGGGTGGATATACCACTGTAACTGTATCTATCACTTCAACCCCAAGTGATAGGAGATACAGTATCATCCTATTTTTTACATCCATGATAGTTCTCACCATAAAAAATGTGAACACCCCCAATATTTACTGAATTCATTTTCTCCATCTCCAGTAGTCTGTTTGATCTTTCAACAGTAACCTTCCCTCTGATATTAATTGAAGTTCCAAGATCAGTGTAAGGTCACTGAGTGGGGGGAGGGGGTGAATTAGTGATCCCTTTTATATTTTTATGAATTGTAATTTTCTAATTCAACCTCTATGGATGGTTAAAGTCTCAATACAATCTTATTGTATCTATTATATTTACCTCAAATAATGATGTAAAGTAAAGGCACAAAACATAAAGATTTACAAGGTTCAATACAAAGACCCACTCCTTATTGTGTTGGTTATCCCCCCAATATATATTCTACACTATTCCAGAAGGTGATTAAAATCAGTAATTGGTTATTCCCCCCCAATTACAAGTTGGTTATACCCCCAACTTCAATCCACCTTCAGATATTGGTTATACCCTCGAACTTCACCTTCTTATCCAGTGATTGGTTATATACCCCAATCAAAAATCTTCCAGCAACCGGCTGTACTCCCAACTATAACCTCTCTCTTTGGATGGCTCGATCCACTATAGAAAGATATTTATATGATCCTCCTCCATTATATTACAGGATCACACTTTCTCATGTACAATTCAAGTACTTTTTCATTGATGCTAGTCTTGATCAAACAAATTCTGATCATATTAGATAGTCAACTTACTCAGTGAAACACTACTCAGGATGTTCTTTCTTCTAATAGTCGAATAAACAATATCATTTATATGTGTGCAAGATGTGTACACAATCTTATAAATTATTTTTTGCAAGAATAATATTTGTACAATCTAAAATTGCTTCTTAATGAATCATTAACTCAATTCATTCACACTTCATGCATGGACCGCATGGAATCCTAAACATTAACACATTTATTATAATTTCTATTCTTTTGTGTGTTATTAAGTATTTGGTTAAGGTATATCAATTGGTCTTCATGTGTGCATGCATGCAACACACTTTCCTTAATTCTTATGCATGGATGTTATCACATGCATGTGTATAATGTTGTTCCTTAATGCAAGAGTGTGTGTAATACACTTTCCACTTTCAAAACACCTTCATATAGATTATCCTTTAAATGAACTGCATCATCTTGCAAGTGCCTCTCATACAGACCCAAATAGGTGTGGGATTATTTTTCTTCTTGCTCACTAAAACAAATTTGTGTAAGATCTTTATGCATGAAATTTCTTATTCTTATTCTCTAGTTAAAAATTATGTGAAACTGCCTTACAGATGTCTCAATAAAATTTCACAAACTAGGAAGGATTTTTGGATCTTAATTCATGAAAAAATAAAGGTTACATGTGAGAGTATCGTACACCTCAGACTGCTTCATGGAACTACTTTATTCGTAAAGAAAAAATAGCATGCTATTCAAAAGTAGTATGCACATGATATTCTCCTTCATGAAATAAAAATGCTTTGTGAATCTCCTCTTCAATTTGTGAACTAGTGGGGTTTTGGAATAATCTGTTTCTATAGAGAAAATGAGAGCTTCACAATATTTTTAGCAACACCCATCGGTCAAGGTTCTTCTATTTTATAGGCAATGATCACTACCTTAGATCCAAAATTCATGCCACATCATAGCTCCTTCAAAGATAAAATGTTTATTCCATGTCATGTATCCTCTTCAAACACTCGAGACATTTAGGTTTTATCACAAAAATACATAAAAAAACAGGGATTTTTTTCAATGAGTTCATGTCACTCCTTTGTGTTGATATCATCTCGTCCATGTGATTGTCACATGCTTCTAATATTTGGAAGATCAAACTCATCCATCTCGAATTTTTTATGTAACTCACATTTGCATCCAAATGTGATATGTTATTTGAATTATTCACATGAAAGAAAGATTTTAGATTACATGCATTATTTTATTTCCATCCGAATAACACATTATTTTTGTATGATCTTAAATGATGGCTAAAGATCAATCACCTATGGCTCTTATTATTCTCTAGTGAACATAAGGTCCTCATATGAAGTCTGAGGTTTAATACGATCAATGAGATTGATTAGAAGACTAAGATTGTATGTATCCTACAACCCTTGTTTTATCCATCATTTAAGTGACAGAGGAATAATATCACATGCCTTCTATCCCACATTAGATCTGACATATTTTGATACCACAATTTATTAGTTAAATCATGTTTCCATCACTCTGAGATGGATATAGGGGATCAAAAACCACATACAAATGCACCACATGCCACATGGTCTTTGGACCATTGGCAAAATGGGCGTGCACCATACACCCATAAACATTTGTGGGACTATACACATCCCAACATGCCTTACACATGGGCATGCAATCCAAGGATTATACATAGCCTCTACCTCCCTTCCTACTTTCTTGGGTAGGCCTTCGCATGGTGGTTGATCCTTGGGCCCCCCTAAGAGCAGTTGAGGTCTAGCCCTTGGTGGCTAATAGGAGTTAGCCTAATTTTTCAAGAAAGACCAAGATGAAATACTTAGACATTATAAGTAACAAATAGACTCAAATCCTTTCGCAAAAATTAAAACCAACTCAAACCCTCTTAATTCTTCCAAAAAATTGTTGTAAACAATGTGTTCCTTCTTAACACGTGTTCTAGAAATTTAAGATCAGCACAATCAAACATCATATTTACATGGATAATTGTCCAAGCGTGACACACAATAACATAATATGAATCCATAACAATTATCCAACTATCACCACTTCTAATTATTATCTTACCAAACACCTATTGATATATCATAGACAAAAAATGAAACACTAGGCCCAATAGATGTTAACCTACTGTAAAAATTATATTTTTTTAACTATTTATATTTTATACCTATTTTTGATTCTTTCCTCTCTGGGGAATGAACATAATTAGATCCTCATAGTGAGCATCTCTATTTCCACATATTACCACTTTTCAAAGGTGGGAAACATTCACCACTTCTTTAGAGATGTTTTCCCCTTGATCGAAATATGATGATGGGATGTCAGTCTCTCCTTCAATGGATTCCTCCTCAAAATTTTTCACCTAGTCCAAGTATCCCTTAAAGACCAAGACATTGATCATGGAAATCCTCCTGGTTCCATCTCTACATGATTACTGGTTGATTACGCTGCTTTTGTCAAGAAATTATAAAGGTTCAAGTTAGGACATCAACCTTCAGTCAGGAGAGTAGTCACGTTGGGCATCACTAGAATGTATGGATGCTGGAACATTGGTCACCTATATTTTTCCTTATCAGAGGGATTCTCGAGGATGTAGAATCCCAAATCATCCCATGCCAATTGTAGTTAATATTATGAAAAAGGCATGTCTCAAAGGTTTTCCTCAGCTTCCCATGTTTAACATAGGGTATGTCGCAAGCTTAACATCTAGTGGAGATAGATTGGATTGATCAGAACATTTATGAATATGGATCAGATGGGTACAAACCTAGGAGGGAGTATCTATAGGGTTTACTGGATGGATGAATCAAAATGACTGATGAGGATGGACCCTATATGGCGTGTCCTAAAAAGGGAAGATTTTACACCATGAATGCTGATTTGGACACCACAAATGATGGATCCGGTGGGTACATCCATAGGAGAGAGCACCTAGAAGGTTTACTAGGTGGATGGATCAAAACATCCATGAGGATGGACCTTGGATGATGTGTCCCAAAAGGGAAGATTTCACACTATGAATGCTGATCAGGACGCCACAACAGATGGATCAGGGAAGTGCACCCAAAAAAGGGGGACACCAAGGTTTACCATTGGATAGGATTGAACCTCAAAGAGGATTCCTACGTAACCTATATAGAATAAAAGGATCAAAACCCATATAATTTGAAGGGGTGATTTGGGTCGTACACATGGTTAGCTGCCCATCGAAAGAGGGGCACTCTTGGTTGGGTGAAAATGGATCGTGCGAGGCTTATTCATGGTTAATTGCTCAGGTGCTGCTAGAAGCATCAATGAAGTAGATGGCATGATATCACTAGGATGTGGTGGCCCGGGTAAGAATCAAGATGGGAATGGATGAAGTGATGATGAAATGGATGGAGTGTGGAGAGTGATTAGATTGAACCTCAAGAAGGCTTCCTATGTATCCCAGTAGATGGGAATCAAAGTCCATGTAATTTGGGATGGAGGCAGAGAATCGGGGCGTACACATAGATAGTGACCCCAAGACATGCTAGGAGATTATGTGTGGTTAGCGGCCCTTCAAAAGATGATCACTCTTGGTTGGATGGATATGAATTGTGTGGGGGTTTATGCATGGTTAGTTTCCCATGGGATTCTAGAAGTAGCGATAAAGTGGATGGTATGATCTCACCGGGATGTAGCGGCCCGGGTAAGAATTAGGATGGGAATGGATGAAGTGATGATGAAATAGATGGAGTGTGGAGAGTGATGGGCTTGAACATATAGCAAGATTCCTATGTATCCTAGTAGATGGGAATAAAAGTCCGTATAGTTTAGGATGGAGGTAGAGAATAGGGACGCACACATGGACAATGACCTGGAGACGTGCTAGGGGATTGTGCGTGGTTAGAAGCCCTTTATAAGAAGACAACTCTTGGTTGAATGGATATAAATTGTGCGGGGCTTATGCATGGTTATTTTTCCAGATGGATGGACTAGAACACCTCATGGGGTGGATTTAGGAGATGTGTCCCAAAAAGGGAAGATGTCACATCAGGAGGGTACTTCCTTTGGAGCGAGCATAAGAGTTTACCATTGCTTGGGAATGAACCTCAAAGAGGCTTCCTATGTACCTGAAGGGGATCAAAATCCATGTCGTTTAGTGTATGAAGTTTAATGTCATGCGGGATTAGTGAACCAACATGAAATAGGTGGAACACATGGGTTTTGGGGAGTGATGGGATTGAACCTCAGAGAGGATTCCTACATAGCCTTCTTAAAAGGTAGGGATCAAATTCCACACAGTTCGGTGGATGTAGTTTAATGTCATGCATGACAAGGGGCATGGGGCTTACACATGGTTATCATCCCAATGAGCATTTCATGGTCTCTTTTACACTCTAAGCTTACATGATCCATGCTCGGTGTGATAAACTAGAGGAAAAAGTAGACCAGGTGATCATTTTATGAAAGATGCACCCATGATGGATGGTACGGGGTTTACACATAGTTAACAGCCTAGGGAGATGGAGATTTGGATTTACTCCAGAAGGGATGCTTGAAGAGGTAATTTAGGGATTATGTGGATACTACCAGAGGTGTGCATGGTGAAAAAGCCCAAAGGGAGAGAGAATCAAGAGGGCTCTGGTGCCCATCTGCTCTCTGGTCCTCTCAGAATTTCCATGCATATGAAAACCATAGTTTAACGTCATGTGCTGAGGATGATGTTTCTTGGTAGTTTAACTTCTTTCAGCTCAAATGACGAGGAATCACTCATCATACCTTGTAATTACATAACTTGTACCAACCCACACTTGGGGAAGGGAAGGAACAAGCAATGCATAATTGGAATGAGATGGAGGAGTGGTCAATTAAGGGGTCCATGTTAGCGTAGCTACGCAAAGAAGCCATAGTTGTTAGTGTACCTATATGAAGAAGTATAAGTTAGGGAAATGCAATATGAAACACCACTCATGGAACCCTAAAATGACTTTTCACAAGCCTATAGGGCCGTATGGGAAAGGAGGTCATAGAACCATGGGGATTACAAAGAGGAATTTTGTGAAGTAAAGGATATTCTCAAAGGAGTGGTGATTTTAAAAGTAAAGGTGCTTCACGAAGGAAAGGTGCTTCATGAAGGAGGGGTGATTCATGAAGGGAAGATCTTCACAGGGAATGTCCTTACCTTATTATTGGGCTCATTATTAGGAGATTGAACCACGAAGGATTAACACTTCACAGAGCCTCAAGAAACCCAAAGGGGCTCCCTCCTTCATGAAGGGCATAGGAATTCACGAAGTAAATCCCTACCATAGGTAGGGGCCATGAAGAAAAAATGGAATCATGGATTGCGATTCTTAAGTGCCTTGGGTGATCCATTTTTTTCGAGTTCATGATGATCAGGAGCTTCACAAAATAGGAGCTTGGAAGGAGAAAGGTCAGGGTAACAATGGGTATTAGGGGGGGGAGAGATGACTGTTTATAGGAAATGGTGGTTCTTGGTGCTCACGGTGCTCTTCGTGAAGAAAAAAGGATTCTGTGAAGGGGAAGCACTCCATCGAACTCACAGATAGATCGTCAAGTTAGTACTCATGAGGCTGGTCATGGAGGAAAAGGGCCATGTGAAGTGGAAAGGCTTTGTAGGACTTCATCAGACTCATAGATATACTATTAAATTCTTTCATAGTGATCATGATGCTCATAAAAATTTGGGAGACACCATCAAAGGGATTATCTCAGTCATGGTGGTGAGGAATATCTGTGAAGGAGCTTCAGAAAATAGAATCCTTTGGTGACCTTGGGGCTGTTTGGTTTAGGATTAGATTTGAACTGGCCATGGATTTGTTCATACCTTTAGTCACATGATTTTTGGTTCCAAAAAATTCCTCCCATCAGAATGGGAACTGAGGGAAAAGAGGGTTGGATTCTGAGGGAAAATCACTAAAAAACTCATCAGATCATGAAGCTGGATCACAAGGCATGCGGGCATGGAATGCTGTAAAGCTCTGGTGAGTGAATATTACCATGAATCTCGGATGAAATTTGATTATATATAGGGTGTGAGGGTTTATCTGGAGGAATCCCAAGAGCGGCTGGAATAAGAGATCTATCAAGTGGTTAAGCTCCAAGCCGAGTGAGATCATATGTAGATCAGGTCTAATGAGATTCACTCTATGGATGCCGGTGAAGAGAGGGAGATCAGGAAGCGGTGGGAAAATTTAGAATCCACATGTTAAAGGCTGGTGAAGTTAAAGTATTACATTGAAGGAGAAGATCCTTAAGGTCCATGATTTTTCTGAACTTAGGAAACATACTCTTCCTATTTTTCTGATTACTTAAACCGTCTTCATGGATATATTTATTTCTTGTTTTGATTAATGCATCTCGATCATACCTATGAATAAACTAACGATCAATCCCTAAGCTCACGTGTATCATACCCGATGTGAGAAACAAGGACTGATCACTTAATTATCCACTTTGGTATGAGAGTGTCAGCTAACCATTGAATACTCAGGGTTTTCTATTATTGACTAACCACCCAGAGTATTCGGGTTGATAGGGATTGCATCTAGAGAATAAGTATCTCGATTCAGCCAACCTTCCCTTCTCATTGTACTCTAGTACGTGAGCGAGATGGCTCCAGAGGTATTAGAATCAATATGAACAAAAGGGGAATGAGAAGTGTCAATAACGAAACCCAGAATTCAGAACACATTGAGCATGGTGTTACGATATGGGATAACTACTAACCATATTAGAAACATAGTACCTTTACCATTATCTTGAAATGGGGACAAAAAACAAGGTCCAACTGCTGACCGAATTCAAAAACACGGATCCAAACTCAAAATGTCATCTGATTCCTTATGAAATGTTGGACCTGGATGATAGATGAGACGAAACAACATGGGGCCAGGGTGTTAGGGGGTTCCTTCAGACGTGAAAGAGGATGTGGATCCAGATAAATGGTACACAAATCATTGAGGTGGAGTGATGGTATGTTCGAAAGGATTACAACACCCTTGGAACTATGCCACCACGACAAAATCACATTAGTGTGAGCGCATTGGTCTAAACAATGATCAAACCTATCTTCTAGGAAAGACCTATCTAGTAAGGACCTAGGATACCTTGCAGTTTTATGTCATGAAAATGAAGATGTTATACACATCGTTTAGCATATTATAGTGAGGATTATTCATGGAATAGTTTAACATCATATTACCCAAACTTTTCACATAGTTTATGGTCATACTTCCTGGACCCTGGAAAACAGTTTAAAGTCTTGCTACACGTACTATGATTTATATCCCTAGAATGTTTTTATGGCATAGAGGAATTAAAACCAATGTAAATGAGACAAAAATGCCTATGCACCACACAAATACCAAGGAATAGACGGGGATGGGGCATATGTGATGCAGTGAGGGAAAAAACCCAACACGAACGAAAGGACAAGGAGAAAAACCATCAATTATCACACCACATATTCTTGTGAGGCTCCTAGTTTAATGTCATAGAGTTTGGATCATAATCGAGGCCAAAGGGTAGAAAGGTTAGTGAACCTATGGCTGTGCCCGAGATAAAATTCTTAGGCATCACTACGTATCCAATGAGAATGGGAATCAAGCCGCATGTAGTTCTTGAATGCCGTTCATTTTAACTTCATGCGGTAAGGACATAGATGATTTGACATAAAAGGGGAAATAATGTTGCATCTAGACCATAGATCAATGATCTAGGTGTCACTATGTATCCCATAAGGATGGGAATCAAGCCACTCATAGTTCTTGAAGGGAAATTTTTTTGTGAAGGTTTGACCGATGCATAGAAAGAAGAGGCATTAGATATTTATTGTTCTTTCTTTCGCGGTTGCTGTTTTTTTGAGCAACCAGCCAAAGATGAAAATTTCAGGTGTCTCTATGGGAATCAAGACGTGTGTAGGTTGTGAAAAGTGCCATGGAGGATGACCAGTTCCAAATGTGATTCCCACTCAAGAGATAACACCACAATACTGCCAAACTTTTCATTGTGTGGCCAGGACGATGATGCCGTAGTTTAAGGTCGTATGACAGGACTATCCCATGCATTTTAACGTCATAAAGTAAGGATGAAACAATTTAATGTCATGTGGGATGAGGAAACATAGTTTAACATCATATTGATTTGGATGATAGATATCTCAGTTTAAGGTCATAGAACTCGGACCAAGAGGTTGCACAACCTTCTATGTGGGTATAATCCTACCAAAAGTTTTAAGACTAAATGATCCATACTCAGTGTAGGAAACAAAGAGTGATGTTAGGACTTCTCCCCCATCACATGAGAGTGCACAACAGTGAAGAAGAAATGTTGGGTGGTAAAATCCCAACCAATACAACATTCATACTCAACGCACATGGATGCATGGAGGAACAATACCAGGGATGTCAGAGACCTATAAGAATAAAATTGTATAAAATGTGAATTAAAACATCCGATATTTGGGATGCAATGGGGGTGGAATAATTATGGAGGATAATTGATGCCATTATTCAAAACACAACATCCATATTGTGTAGTTTGGGATGGGAACAGACAGATAATGGTTTATTGCTGACCAAATTTGAAGTGTGGGACTTACCTCAATATGTCATCCAACATCCTCCAGGACGTTGGCCCAAGATGGTAGGTGAGACATGAGGCCAAACATCCATACCATTTGGGAGTCCCTTTAGACACAAAAGATGACATAGACCCAAATAAGGGAACATATCAAGTGTAGAGATGCAGTGAGGGAATGTATCCACTGATGGGACCAAATATATCCTCGAGGCTTGGGTTTCCAAGGGGTGCTGTGAATAGTTTAAGGGTCATGTTGCTTAGAACTAAATCTCAGTTTAAGGTCATAGAGTGTGGATCATGGGTGCCCAGTTTAAGGTCATTTTCTTGGGACATATCGATGTAGTAACATCATGCAGTAAGGATGAAGATGCCACATTATTTATTTTCGTGCAACTGGGGCATGTGTGTCTTAAAGGGGAAGTGCGTAGTGCAGTAAATAACCCGACATGAATGAGAAACAAAAAGGTCTCACCACTCCACAAATTTTGAGAGAACCCAAAATAAAAAGGGAAATAGGGTAAGATCACAATTATACAGTTGGTCCTGGGGAAAAGATACATGGGTGTCACTATATATCCCATACGGATGAGAATTAATCCACACATAGTTCTTGAAGACGACATGGCAGATGTATAGTTCCAAAAAAGCGGTGAAATCCTCTAAAACGAGGTAAATATGGTTATCATGTAGTGTACTATCATGAAAACTTGGTTGTTAAAAATATTAGTTTAAGGTCTTAGAGTTTAGACCATAATTTGTAGCTATGTACAGTGTGGTGCCATGAGGTAGCCTGATGTGAACGATAACCAAAGAGGTCCCATACCAAACCACACCTTCCTGAGGAGAAAACCTAAACCAAGAAGGGGGTGAAAAAGTTCATGAATCTGTAGTTGGACCAAGGGAAGATGTTCGAGCATCACTAAGTATCCCATGAGGGTGGTAATGAAGCCACACATATTTATTGAAGGTTACATGAAAAATAGATAGTTTCAAAAGGAAAATATCTTCTCAGATGAATACATCATGGTGCTGGGTAGTTTATCATCATACAACCTAGATGCAGAGTGCGTAGTTTAACGTTATATGATATGGATGAGGGTTATTATTCAGTTTACCATTATGAAACAAGGACGCTAGGTATCTTATTTTATAGTCATAAATCTTGAACCATAGGTGTGGATTTCAAATAAAAAATGTGTAGTGTGGTTCCATAAAGAAACCTGACATGAATAAGAACCATAGAGGTCTCATCACTACTCCACATACCCCCTCAAAAGATCCTATGCATAGTTTAAGGTCACAATGATTGGAATTTGGGACATAAAATCCTAATTTAAGGTCATAGAGTTAAGACCAAGATGTGGTATGATTCTTCCATGTGGGTAAAAACCTTACCAAGAACCCTAAGATCACATGTGTTGTGATCAGTGTGGAAAAAAAGGTGCAAAGAAGATATTTACGACACACAAAAGACCATGGAAGGGAAAAAAGGTTAGAAGTCAAGGATGATTCCATGATGCTGGTTCATCCTAAGCACAAATTTGTATAAAGGGATAACACTAAGGGTGTTGAAATTCTTCTTGGACATAATGATGTGGAAAGGGGTGTGAATCACAATGTATGATATTCAAGATATAATGATGTTGGTGTAACAATAGAGGATAACTACTGACCATACTTGAGACACAACATCCATATCATGTAACCTGGTATGGGAATAAACACCCAAGGGTTTACTGCTGACCATATTCGAAACATGGGAATTACCTCAAAATGTCATTCAAAATATTCTGAGATGTTGGCCCAGGATGGTCGGGGATCCATGAGGCTGAGCATCAATACCGTTAGGGGGTCCCTTCAGATGTGAAAGATGATGGAGACCCAAATAAAGGGATATGTGAAGCATGGATATGGAACAAGAGAATGTCCATGAAGAATCCAATACTCTAATCTCTACACCACATAGCACATATGATCATGTTAATGAGGAATAATAGGGTTCAAGGTATTCAATTAAGGGCCGATGACTCATGAGGACAAGAGGAGAAAAGAAAAAAATGGGTTGATGAACCTGGGGCTGGACCCAAAGACAAAAGGTCCAAAAATTCCTACGTATCCTGCGAGGGCAGTAATAAAGCCATACATAGTTATAGAATTATGTGCAGTTTAATGTCATGAAGTAAGGATATGGGTTGATATGTAGTTCTTATCATGCAGTTAGGACATTGGGGGGAAATAAGGTCCCAAAGGGGATGCACATGACATGGTAAAATAAAACCCAATGTGAATGAGGATGAAGGAGGTCTCAACACCACACCATGCACTCCCAAGAGAGGACTCATGACAAGGGTCCTGGAGTTAAGGAATTGCATCTGGTCCAAAAGGTAAACTATTCAGGTGTTCCTACATATCCCATAAGGATGAGAATCAATCCATATATAGTTCTTGAGTGCTGTGTATTTTAATGTCATATGGTAAGGAAAAAGAAGTAGTTTAACATAATACAGGACAAAGAGGTACTTTTATTTTAAGGTCATGCAGAAAGGACCATAAATTCTATGTAGTTTAATATCTTTTAGGAAGGATGTAACAATTTAACATCATGTGATATGGGAGAGATCTTAGTTTAATGTTGTATAACTCAAACCATAAGGTGAGGCCAAAAAGGGCCAGAAAGGATGAGGAACCTGAGGCTGGACCCAAAGAAATTTTTTGTGTGTGTTCCTAAGTATCCTATGAGGGCAAGAATCAAGCCAAATGTATTTATGGAATGTCTCATAGTTTAACATCATGTGGTAAGGATGTAGGTAAAGGGAAAGATTCATAAAGGGGATATGTTATGCGGTGGTTGTAAACTTGATGTGAATACAGACGAAGGAGGTCTCAACCACACCACGTGATTCCGAGAGAAACCCAAGCCAAGAATCCAAAAAGATGAAAAGATTTTTGCTACTTGGGGCTGGACCTGAGGAAAAAATGTCTAGGAATTTCTATATATCTCATAAGGATTAGAATTAATCCACACTTAGTTCTTAAGTTCCATGTGGTTTAATGTCATGTAATAAGGATGAAGCATTTTAATGTCATGTGGTATGGGATAGATCATAGTTTAAGGTCCTAGATCTTGGACCATGTGGTAGAAATTTTGAAATTTATCATTATGTAGGAGGATGAATGAAATTAATTTTAACGTCATGTGGTAAAGATAAACAAAAGGAAGGGGTTCCTATGCAAAGTACTTCTTGAGGAACTTGGCATTGGTGGGAGAAGTAATTCACTCTCTATCCATGGTGACCAAGGAGTATGCACCGTTAGGGTAAAACTTGTAGATAATATAGGGTCCTTCCCATTTGGGATCCAATTTTAGTGGATTTATGTCAGGTATCATTGGTGTCCTCATGGATAATACCATTTTACCTTGAAGGAAGGAGTGGAGGTGAAATTTTTTGTTGAAAGCTCTGGCTATCTTGTTATGGTGCCTCTCCAGATTGTGTAAGGCCCGAAGATTGTTCTCATCAAGAGATTCCATCTCATCTAGATAGACTTCTACTATTCTGTCCGACATTTTCTGATTGTAGATAGTCATAAAAAGTAATGGTAATTGAATCAAAATGGGAAGAACTACTTCTATTCTGTACACCAGGTAATATGGGGTCACCTGGGTTGAATTATGAGTCATTTTCTGATAAGCCCAGAGAGCATTGAGTAGCTTTTCTGACAAACTTTTCTTATTCTGACCAACCATATTTTGAAAAATGTTAGAGAGGTTCTTGTTGAATGTCTTGATCTTCCCATTTTCTTGCGTATGGTAATGTGAAGTATGGTTACACTATATGTTGTACTTGGTGTAAAATTTCTTCATCTCAACTACTCGAAAGTTGGTGTCGTTATCGGTGAGGATGATGTAAGGGACTCCAAATCGATAGATGATGTTAAATATCATGAAATAGATGATAGAAAGAGCCTTGAATTCCTTGAATGGATCACTTCTACCCACTTAGAGAAGAAATTAGTCGCAGTCAGAATGAACCTGCACTAGCGATCTGTCACTAGTGTATATGGTCCCACTACATCGAGTCCCCAAAACACAAGGGTACAAGAGTACTCAGTAGTATGGAGGAGTTTTTGAGGTCGATGCTAAAAATTGGAATGAATCTAAAAATCTTGAAACCTCTTGGAGAACTTGATAAAGTCATGAACCATGGTGGGCTAAAATTAACCCAACCATGGAATCTGGTGGGAATGTTTTGACCATGCTTGATGAGATCCATAGGAACCAGCATAGACTTTCTACATAACCTAGGGGATCTCTTCTCCTTGAATTCAAAAGAGAATAATTCTATCAAACCCACATTTTTAGAGTATTTACTCAAGGATGGTACAACTCTGTAGGGTGAACTGCACTGTACGTTGATGGATTCACTCACGTTCGGCTCTATTTATCGAGAGATTGCTATGTTAGAGGTACTCAACCAAAGGAGTTGTTTAATTGGGGGTCTCTTAAGATAAAATAGGGGGACCTTGAGATCCCAATGTGGAGGAACTAGTAGTAATATAGCTTACCTGCTAGCCATCATCATCATCCAAAGTTACAGGAGTGATTAACCTTTGATGCACCACATGGATAATAAAGTCATCATGGCCAGTCTATGCGAGAGATGTTGCAAGGATGGATAAGGCGTATGCCTGACCATTCTATGACCAAGGTACATGAGTGAACTCCATATGAGAAGGGAATTGGGTAATCAATTAGAGACCATGCTCTAACAATGACATGAGCTCCAGCTTCTTGACAGTATAGTCACCATTGATCTACTTTATGACTAGCTCAGAGTCCCCCTTCACATGTAGGTGGGTAACATCAATCTCGAGGGACAGATTGAGACCATTGATAAGATATTGATACCCCAACTCATTTTTGGTGCAACCTTATGACAATAATAATGAATATGGAAAGAAAACCTGTATAGGCATGATGAAGACGATACCCAAGCCTACCCTATTGAGTATGGGATCATCGAGTCTTCTGTTTATGGGGCTCCACGAGGTGCCATCAAAGTGAATCTACCTACATGGAATGGTTTTATCTACTAAGAGTATGAAATCATCTAGAAAGTCAAGATCTAGATAATACTCCACAGGGGCTAGATGGGTGGCTATAAAAGATTCCAGCACCTGACCTTTGATAGCTTTCTGTAGAACAAACCTTATGTTGAACTGTTGAAGGATAAATGCCCATTGAGCTAGATGACTTGTCAACATAGAGAGGTTTAGAATATACTTTAGCGAGTCTACATGGAATACTAGCTACATCTCATGATGTTGAAAATAGTTCCACAACTTATGCACTATGAAAACCAATATGAGGTAGTTCTTCTCAATGGAAGAATATATGGTTTCAGTGTCGAGAAGTGTAACAGCCCAAGATTTTATAAAAAAAATATTCTTTTTAATTTTATTAATGTCTTGTGTTGTACGCTACAACAAAAGGAGCTTGCACAACACACATCCTTGACTTGCCTTGCATTACACGCAATCACGACCTTCCTCGATAGCGTGTGTAATACGCAATACTGAGTTTCATTAAACAACGATATGCTATTAAAATATTATTAAAACTAGCCATTATGAATAGTAATAACCACTTTTTAAAATTCTATAAATCTTATTTTTTTAAATGAACTTCATTTTTGGATTCTGAATATCGAAATTAGCTTAGGTTGAAATTTTGGTGATTTTCGGATAACTTTCATATTTTGATGAATAGTGAAAATTACTAAATTATAATTAAAAACAACTTTTTTAATCGAAGTAGTTGATAGTGATAAATCATTAATTTGAGTGGTTTTAAAGTATATTTAGAATATATTTTTACAATTTAATACAATGTTGGTCATTGGATTTAATTTCACATTTAAACTAGACATAAACAAGTGTCAATCTTTTGATAGATATTGTTTCTTAAAAAAACACGCTATTTGTTTTAACAGCGGGATTTAATTATAAAATTAATTAATGCAACTTTTATGTTATGAATTTTTTAAAATAGACATCATTTTTGAATTCAGAATATGAAATATAGCTTGGGATGAAATTTTGGCATTGATCTGAAAAACATCAATTTTTGATGAATAGTGAAACTACTAAGTGGTAGGTTAAAAACTGAATTTTGCATAAAACTTAATTTTACCGCTTCTGTGAATGGAATTTCAAAAATCCGAGAGACACGGTTAATATCAAGGACTAAAATGTGGTTCAATGAGATGAAAATAATTTTTTGGTGAATAGTAACTTTTTACCTTTTTTACCGCGGTTAATAGTAAATAGGGTAACTAAGGGTAAATATGATATTAATATTACCCTAACACATGTCCTAATTCTATTGGACAAGTGTAATTCGACCAAAAAAAAACTTAGGAATAAAATATGACCATTTAGGCCCACTTGGATTAGATTAGGACATTTATTATTAATTTTTTTAAAGAAGGGTTAAAATAGTTAAAATCAAAGTTTAATAAGTAAATCATTTGTAATATGGGGTTATACATAAGATAAATTCGACTATAAATATTAATTAGAAATCTAAAAAGATTTCCTACATGATGGTATTTTATTTGTAATTTTTAGACATCAAATAATATAATTTATTTATGACACAAAGATGATGCAGTAATTATCTTATTAATGAAATATTGACATAATTGATAATATAAATACCAAAATAAATGAAATTTAAGACTTTTTATGAATTCCACTAATTTTCTAGGTTACTATGATATATTAATGTTGATTTAATCAACTTGGTTCGAACATTTAATTCTGTTATGACTTTCACAAAAATCATATATCAAATAGTGTCAAAATTGACACAAAATAGTTTTTAAATCAAATATTATATTACTAATTGTTATTTTATTCCTAAAAATCTAAGGTTCGGCCAAATGACTTAGATAAGGATATATATATTAATAATAAACAATTTGGGGTTCGTTTGGCATGTTATAGTAAGTGTATTAACCATATAGTGAAAGAAAACAAAAAGACACGGTAAAAGTTAAATTATTTAACTTAGAGTTAAATCTAATTGATAAGGTTTAAAATAATATCCAAACATGTCTAAATTTGATTGGTTGATGAGATTACAACCCTATCTCATCTAATCTTCGAATATGAGTCATTTTTGGAGGTTTTTAAGTGGGGTTAGATTTATTATAAATTAATATTTTTAAGAATTCCTAAGGTGCCCCTCTCCTCCCTTATAAAAGGACACCTCCTCCCCCTCCTCCTCACACCAATTTGAGCACTCAAGCTCGGCCAACCACTGCCAAAATCTCTTCTCCACTTCCCTAGCAACATCCTAGAGGTTCTGGTCTTACTCAAAGACCAATTTTAGTTCCCTAAGAGGAGGTCTCCAAAAGGCGCTTCAAAGAAGAGGTAATTACCGTTACCAATTCTTGCATCTTTATTTCTTCTTCCACTTCTTCTTCTTAGGTTGTTTCATTATGAAGTAATAACATCAGTATCACTCATATACTGATATGTTATTATAAGTATGAAACAACCCTATTTCACCATCTATCCATCCTACGGAAAAAGAAATCACCGCGCGTGCGTACGTACGGAATACCGTCTCCACGCCGTGGTGTAATCTATTTTCCACCACCACCTTACATGGATGGGTATAGTGGTGTAAAGAATAACTATACATAGTTATTACAACATCATATTGATTCTGATATATTGTATAATCCACTCCAATTCAATTCAATAATTATGGAAATGATATCATCGCTCGTGCGTACGTACGGACTACCGTCTCCACGACGCGATGAGATTCATTCTCCATGTTAACCATTTAAGAATGATTATAAAGTATATATAAGAAATAATAATGAAATATATGACATTATAAAGCTACTGGATTTATGTATATATATACATATGTATGTCATCTACTTACTTCCATTTCAAGACAATAAGGAAAGGAAAACAGCGTTCATGCGTACGTACGGACTACCGTCTCCATGAACGGTGTTTTTCATTTTATTTATCTACCTATTATATATATATATATACTGAATATATATGATATATAAATCATATTTTATATTCTGGAAGTAAGTAAATCATGATATAAGTAATAATGATGTCAAGAACAACAAGTCAAAACACCTACGATAAATGAAACGATTTTACCCAAAACACTTCTTTAACATGGAATTTACAAAAGAACGGGTAATATAATGTCATAAGTAAACCATATATGATATCATAACAATGAATATGATTCTTTAATAAGTCAATAACATGATTTAAATCATTATACAGGAGGTTCGGACACTTACAAAGCAAGTCGGACCTAAGGTAAGGGAAATATCACAATCTCATTTTTATCCGAGATTGTTTATACTTTGGTATTTACTGGGGTGTATTTTATCATCCAAATCCATGTTTTCCTCAATATGTAATTTTATTCCCATCCAATTTCAATTGTTTAAATCCAATTTTACCCTTCGGTGAGTTTTTAGTAAAATATATGAAAGGAATCTTTTGTCGTTTTTCGTACGAGGTACTTTTTGACTTTTCCGACAAAAGTACGAAGAATGTTTTTTTTTAACTTATACGGCACGAACGGATTTCTACTGTTTTATAAAGCCTTATTTTCATGAAGCTTCCTCTAAAATATTTCATGACTATTTTCAATAAAATCTCTTTCTTTTAAAATTGCATGATGTTTTGTGAAAAGAAATTGATTTTGAAGAAGAAAGGATATTTTCCTCAAGAATTCAATTCAAGTGTTTTATCAAAATTATTTTCCATCTAAGATAATAAAGGGTTCTGTTTCTATCCATATTTTTACATTGATTTGACTATGTTGTGATGGAATTATGTTTATGAATTCCTTTATCTTATATGAATGGTTTTATGATGTCATGTTGTTTAAGAATCCCATTTTTATTACATGGGTTATGCAATGATGTATGATTTATGATTTTGTGGCACACATAAGAAAGGATTCATTAAGAGATGGGTGGGACCTATATCTCCCTCCAATGCATTGGGTAAAGATTTCATATCTCATGAGATAGACATGGCTGGAATGGTAGGTTATACCGGTTCAGTGAAACAGGACTGAAACGAGGATTACTCGATTCAGAAAGGGACTTTGTCCACTAAGATAGTCTTGGCAATGAGTCTTGACTAACAAGAAATGATTCTCTATGATTATGTGTGTATGCTACAATGAGTAATGTTTTAAGTAAGGGTTTCATTTTCACTACTATGATTTATCCCATGTTATGAAATTATGCTCTCTTTTGCAGGTTAAGATTTCCAAAAATGTTATGTTCTTATGAAAATTATGTGATTGATATTTCTTTTGTTTACTCTTACTGAGCATTTGAGCTCACCCTTTTATGTTTTCTTTTCCCCAGGATATAAAGAAAGGTTTTAGGTAAAAAAAAGGAAGATCTTTGTGGGAGATTTTGAAGATCTTTCACCAGGATTAGAAGATTACGTTCCGAGTTTCCAAAGACACTAAACTATTACGATCCTTGTGTGTGTATTTTTGTTATGTACTAAGTATTCCGCAAATGTAATGTAATGTCAATGTACGATAAGATACGGGTCTCTACAGTTGGTATCAGAGGAAAGGTTTAGTCAACCTTTGGAAACTAGGATGCGAAAACGTTAGTGAGATCCCTAGAGATATTTCTAAGGTATGTCTAGGGATGTCTCTAAGGTTAAGTGTACGTATAGGTTATAGTAATAGAATTACGCTAACGATCATAGAATTAAACCTAAGATGTTGGATATTGAAGGTACTCCCCCTTTATTATGTTGTTTTCCCTAGCATGATTTTTGCCTCTCACACTATTCTTTATGGGTTTTAGACGATGGCTGGAACCCGAAGGAACCGTGTTGATCAATGAAATGGACAATGCAATGATTGCCCTCCTGAACAAACAAATGTTATGGGAGATGGAGTGCAAAATCTTATTGCTATACTTACACAAGCTATGAATCATTCTGGACTTCCAAATGAGCAGAGAAGGGAACAATATTCTATTGAGTCCTTCATGAGGCAACGTCCACCTTCTTTCAGTGGGTCTACTGATCCATTAGTTGCTGAACAATGGATTAGTACTACTGAAAAGATATTTTCGGTTCTTCAATGTTCTGAACATGATAAAGTCATCTTAGCAGTATATCGTTTGGAAGGTGAAGCTGATCAATGGTGGAGTCTTATCAAGAATACGAGGCCAAGAGATGAAATTGAGTCCATGGAATGGGACGAGTTCAAGAACCTGTTTTTCAGTAAGTACTTCCCTCGTATTCTTCGAACAAAGATGGAGAAAGAGTTTCTTGAACTGAAGCAAAGGGACGATGAATCTGTTGGTACCTATGAAGAAAATTTTACAAGACTTGCAAGGTATGCTTCTGGAATTATCATCCAACCTGAAAGTAAAGTTGATCGATTTTTCTGTGGCTTAAAACCAAGTCTTCGAAGGGCATTAGCTATAAGAGACTTCAGTAGCTATGAAGAAATTGTGCGTTGTGCTATCAAGGTAGAAATGGAAGTTGGTGTTACATATCCATCTCATGGTTTTGACAAGAAACGAAAGATGGAGTTCAAGGAGAAATCTCAGAATAATGGTGAAAAGAAGATGAATGTTTCCTTATGCACAAAGTGTGGAAAGAAGCATGGTGGAGATTGTCTAAAAGGGACTAGAAAATGTTTTAAGTGTGGAAAAGAAGGTCATCGAGCAGCTGAGTGTCGAAGTAATGGAAAAAGGTTTTCTAATGATGTGAATAAAGCAAACACTGCAGAGAACGCACTACCAACACTTCAATGCTTCAAGTGCAAAGAAATGGGGCATTATGCTAATAATTGCCCTAATCCAAGGGTTAGTGATGATCAACATGAGCAACCACTTAAGGCAAAGGACAAAGGGAAGTCACATGCGATCACTATTGGCGATGTTGAATATGACAATGATGTGGTGGAATGATTAAGTGTTTATGTAATGGGATTCCAAAATAATGTTTTATCATGGAGTATTGGAATATTTATGTATTGGTCTAATGTGGTATTCAAAGTGATTGAGATATTATGCGCATAATGAAGGGAAAATGAGAAAATTAATTGTTTAACAGTATTCATGAGCTCATGATTGATATAAGGACTAAGTGATATCATGGTTTGAGTATATAGAATTTTGAGGATTTCGGTATGTGAAAAGTGTTAACTTTTAACTGCATTCAAGTTTTCACTAAGGTTCAATGGGTATTCAAGAGAGTACAAGATTAAGGCCTTTAAATGTTTGGAATGTGACCAACAAGATATATCTTATGATATATGGGGATCAACGATGGTATTAAATCTCTGGTAATCGTTTTCACTATGTTATGAGAATGGACTGCAGTATTATGAGCCTAATGATTGGAATGAATTATGTTGGACATAAGTTAGTATTGTTTAAGGATAGAAGTTTTTTTTCGATATTATTGATGGGATGTTATAGTAATATAGTTTTATAAAAAGGACAACCTGCAGGACGGGCGACAGCCCATCGCTTCGGACAAGGCTGTGGGAATCGAACCCACAACCGAAGTGCGACTGGCCTTTATCGCCTACCACTGACCTACAGAAAGTACCTGTTTAGTAGAAACTAGTTTTATTATATTAAGCAGTATGATATATGAAGTATAAGTCCATATGTGATTAATCTCACTATAGATCGACTTATGTATATAATTTTGCTAACCTTTTGTTTGAAACAGATGGAATGACCCGTCATTCTATCACATGATCTGCTAACACTTCACGAATAACAAATTCAACTTCATTTATTTAAGAGATGAAGTGGAAATTGTTAAAGGCACGAACAACAGTGAGATTGTACCAAAATAAAGTAAGTATTTATTCTAATTCAAATTCTTTAACTTTAGGGAAATGATCTTGAAAACCAAAAATGTTGTCCTAGTGCTCTTATATCTGATTAATCAGATAGTACCATAGATCGTCACAAATTTATGGATTTGTGATTGCTGGCTTTTCTATAGCCATGTTCTCTACCACTCTCCATCAGAACATGATGGTTAGATTTATCTTCCATATCCATATTTTCACCTATGTGGAAACCCAGTGATTAGTTTATTTGGGTAATCGTTACATTTCATACTTTAGTTTTTAAAGCCAAGTTTTGGTATTCTTTTTTACGATGTGGGTTTCTATTAAAGAAACTTTCAAATAGTAAACCATTTATAACCCCGACGAATTTCGAGGGCGAAATTCATTTTAAGGGGGGTAGAATGTAACAGCCCAAGATTTTATAAAAAAAATATTCTTTTTAATTTTATTAATGTCTTGTGTTGTACGCTACACCAAAAGGAGCTTGCACAACACACATCCTTGACTTGCCTTGCATTACACGCAATCGCGACCTTCCTCGATAGCGTGTGTAATACGCAATACTGAGTTTCATTAAACAACGATATGCTATTAAAATATTATTAAAACTAGCCATTATGAATAGTAATAACCACTTTTTAAAATTCTATAAATCTTATTTTTTTAAATGAACTTCATTTTTGGATTCTGAATATCGAAATTAGCTTAGGTTGAAATTTTGGTGATTTTCGGATAACTTTCATATTTTGATGAATAGTGAAAATTACTAAATTATAATTAAAAACAACTTTTTTAATCGAAGTAGTTGATAGTGATAAATCATTAATTTGAGTGGTTTTAAAGTATATTTAGAATATATTTTTACAATTTAATACAATGTTGGTCATTGGATGTAATTTCACATTTAAACTAGACATAAACAAGTGTCAATCTTTTGATAGATATTGTTTCTAAAAAAAACACGCTATTTGTTTTAACAGCGGGATTTAATTATAAAATTAATTAATGCAACTTTTATGTTATGAATTTTTTAAAATAGACATCATTTTTGAATTCGGAATATGAAATATAGCTTGGGATGAAATTTTGGCATTGATCTGAAAAACATCAATTTTTGATGAATAGTGAAACTACTAAGTGGTAGGTTAAAAACTGAATTTTGCATAAAACTTAATTTTACCGCTTCTGTGAATGGAATTTCAAAAATCCGAGAGACACGGTTAATATCAAGGACTAAAATGTGGTTCAATGAGATGAAAATAATTTTTTGGTGAATAGTAACTTTTTACCTTTTTTACCGCGGTTAATAGTAAATAGGGTAACTAAGGGTAAATATGATATTAATATTACCCTAACACATGTCCTAATTCTATTGGACAAGTGTAATTCGACCAAAAACAAACTTAGGAATAAAATATGACCATTTAGGCCCACTTGGATTAGATTAGGACATTTATTATTAATTTTTTTAAAGAAGGGTTAAAATAGTTAAAATCAAAGTTTAATAAGTAAATCATTTGTAATATGGGGTTATACATAAGATAAATTCGACTATAAATATTAATTAGAAATCTAAAAAGATTTCCTACATGATGGTATTTTATTTGTAATTTTTAGACATCAAATAATATAATTTATTTATGACACAAAGATGATGCAGTAATTATCTTATTAATGAAATATTGACATAATTGATAATATAAATACCAAAATAAATGAAATTTAAGACTTTTTATGAATTCCACTAATTTTCTAGGTTACTATGATATATTAATGTTGATTTAATCAACTTGGTTCGAACATTTAATTCTGTTATGACTTTCACAAAAATCATATATCAAATAGTGTCAAAATTGACACAAAATAGTTTTTAAATCAAATATTATATTACTAATTGTTATTTTATTCCTAAAAATCTAAGGTTCGGCCAAATGACTTAGATAAGGATATATATATTAATAATAAACAATTTGGGGTTCGTTTGGCATGTTATAGTAAGTGTATTAACCATATAGTGAAAGAAAACAAAAAGACACGGTAAAAGTTAAATTATTTAACTTAGAGTTAAATCTAATTGATAAGGTTTAAAATAATATCCAAACATGTCTAAATTTGATTGGTTGATGAGATTACAACCCTATCGCATCTAATCTTCGAATATGAGTCATTTTTGGAGGTTTTTAAGTGGGTTTAGATTTATTATAAATTAATATTTTTAAGAATTCCTAAGGTGCCCCTCTCCTCCCTTATAAAAGGACACCTCCTCCCCCTCCTCCTCACACCAATTTGAGCACTCAAGCTCGGCCAACCCCTGCCAAAATCTCTTCTCCACTTCCCTAGCAACATCCTAGAGGTTCTGGTCTTACTCAAAGACCAATTTTAGTTCCCTAAGAGGAGGTCTCCAAAAGGCGCTTCAAAGAAGAGGTAATTACCGTTACCAATTCTTGCATCTTTATTTCTTCTTCCACTTCTTCTTCTTAGGTTGTTTCATTATGAAGTAATAACATCAGTATCACTCATATACTGATATGTTATTATAAGTATGAAACAACCCTATTTCACCATCTATCCATCCTACGGAAAAAGAAATCACCGCGCGTGCGTACGTACGGAATACCGTCTCCACGCCGTGGTGTAATCTATTTTCCACCACCACCTTACATGGATGGGTATAGTGGTGTAAAGAATAACTATACATAGTTATTACAACATCATATTGATTCTGATATATTGTATAATCCACTCCAATTCAATTCAATAATTATGGAAATGATATCATCGCTCGTGCGTACGTACGGACTACCGTCTCCACGACGCGATGAGATTCATTCTCCATGTTAACCATTTAAGAATGATTATAAAGTATATATAAGAAATAATAATGAAATATATGACATTATAAAGCTACTGGATTTATGTATATATATACATATGTATGTCATCTACTTACTTCCATTTCAAGACAATAAGGAAAGGAAAACAGCGTTCATGCGTACGTACGGACTACCGTCTCCATGAACGGTGTTTTTCATTTTATTTATCTACCTATTATATATATATATATATACTGAATATATATGATATATAAATCATATTTTATATTCTGGAAGTAAGTAAATCATGATATAAGTAATAATGATGTCAAGAACAACAAGTCAAAACACCTACGATAAATGAAACGATTTTACCCAAAACACTTCTTTAACATGGAATTTACAAAAGAACGGGTAATATAATGTCATAAGTAAACCATATATGATATCATAACAATGAATATGATTCTGTAATAAGTCAATAACATGATTTAAATCATTATACAGGAGGTTCGGACACTTACAAAGCAAGTCGGACCTAAGGTAAGGGAAATATCACAATCTCATTTTTATCCGAGATTGTTTATACTTTGGTATTTACTGGGGTGTATTTTATCATCCAAATCCATGTTTTCCTCAATATGTAATTTTATTCCCATCCAATTTCAATTGTTTAAATCCAATTTTACCCTTCGGTGAGTTTTTAGTAAAATATATGAAAGGAATCTTTTGTCGTTTTTCGTACGAGGTACTTTTTGACTTTTCCGACAAAAGTACGAAGAATGTTTTTTTTAACTTATACGGCACGAACGGATTTCTACTGTTTTATAAAGCCTTATTTTCATGAAGATTCCTCTAAAATATTTCATGACTATTTTCAATAAAATCTCTTTCTTTTAAAATTGCATGATGTTTTGTGAAAAGAAATTGATTTTGAAGAAGAAAGGATATTTTCCTCAAGAATTCAATTCAAGTGTTTTATCAAAATTATTTTCCATCTAAGATAATAAAGGGTTCTGTTTCTATCCATATTTTTACATTGATTTGACTATGTTGTGATGGAATTATGTTTATGAATTCCTTTATCTTATATGAATGGTTTTATGATGTCATGTTGTTTAAGAATCCCATTTTTATTACATGGGTTATGCAATGATGTATGATTTATGATTTTGTGGCACACATAAGAAAGGATTCATTAAGAGATGGGTGGGACCTATATCTCCCTCCAATGCATTGGGTAAAGATTTCATATCTCATGAGATAGACATGGCTGGAATGGTAGGTTATACCGGTTCAGTGAAACAGGACTGAAACGAGGATTACTCGATTCAGAAAGGGACTTTGTCCACTAAGATAGTCTTGGAAATGAGTCTTGACTAACAAGAAATGATTCTCTATGATTATGTGTGTATGCTACAATGAGTAATGTTTTAAGTAAGGGTTTCATTTTCACTACTATGATTTATCCCATGTTATGAAATTATGCTCTCTTTTGCAGGTTAAGATTTCCAAAAATGTTATGTTCTTATGAAAATTATGTGATTGATATTTCTTTTGTTTACTCTTACTGAGCATTTGAGCTCACCCTTTTATGTTTTCTTTTCCACAGGATATAAAGAAAGGTTTTAGGTAAAAAAAAAAGAAGATCTTTGTGGGAGATTTTGAAGATCTTTCACCAGGATTAGAAGATTACGTTCCGAGTTTCCAAAGACACTAAACTATTACGATCCTTGTGTGTGTATTTTTGTTATGTACTAAGTATTCCGCAAATGTAATGTAATGTCAATGTACGATAAGATACGGGTCTCTACAAGAAGAATATGAATGAGATAGTAAAAACTATTATCTATCCCTTCATTATTATTCTGGGAGATTAGGGCAACAAGGGATCATTATAGGGTGGTCACATAAAGTACTAGAGGATTTATGGAGATGGGTGGAATCAAAACCGGAGGCCAAATCAAATACTGATTGATTTCCTAAAAAGTGATCTATCACCATTCATCTCATTGGTAGATTAAACCTTTCTTCACGAGTCTAGAAAACGGCTTACACTTGCCTTATAGATTCACAATGAATCATGGTATATAGGCTAAGTGGCCTTAAAAGCCTCAGATATCCCAAAGGTTTCTTAGAGGAGGAATATGACTAATGGACTTGATCTTCTCTGGATTGATCTCGATGACTCTGTATCTCACGACAAAACTAAGGAACTTTACAGAGGTAACCCTGAATGAACACTTCAAGGGGTTCATCTTCAGATGGCTAGAGTGGAGGAACCTGAACACCTTCTAAAGATCTTTGAGATGGTCTTGACACTAGCAGGACTTGACCACAAAATCATCTATGTATCATTACACCAATGTCCCAAGGATTTGTTTGGATATGTGGTGCATAACATGCTGATAGGTGGATCTAGAATTCGTTAGACCGAAAGGCATTACCTGGTAATGAAAGGTACATTTCAGTTCTCTTAAGAAGGTTTAATCCTCATCCTCAAGGTCCATTTGGATTTGGTTATACCTAGAATATCCATCCATGAAGGATAGGACTTGGAATTAAGTAGTGGTTCCGATCAACAACTCTATCACAGGAAGGGGAAATCGTCTTACCGACAACAATGGTTGAGATCCTGGAAGTCGATGAAAACTCTAATCTATCCATTATTCTTCTTGATGTGAATGATTTTGGCTAGCCATATGGGGTGCTGGAATTACATGACGAATTTGGATTTGATGAGCTTATCAACTTCATCCATGACCATGGCACCGTGGAAGGGGTGCATCTTCTCAGGAGGTTGTTTGAACCCACAATGACTTACTGAGAGACCAAGACGGTGGACGACGACATGAGGATATAGTCATGAAATCTTTTCATAACTCTAGGAAAATACATCCTGATGCTAATTTAGGAAAGCCACATACTACTGCTGCTCTTCCACAGGCATAGCTGTACTGATCAGTGTTGGTCTCAGATCTACCTCGATATCGAGATTCTTCTATACTAACTCATCGAAGGTGGTAGAGAGACCTTCTTTGAATGTGGTAAAAGAATCTTCCAAATCCTCTTCATCTTCCGAGGAAATAGAATCATTTAAATGAGAAAATTACTCTAAGTTAGATAATCCTACAAGGATACTGGTGCCGGCCTGAACGATGGTGTAATCTTCATCGGGAGATCCTTGTACTATTGATACCATGGATACAAAAGTTGATGACCTAATTCCATTAGGACTTCAACCCAAGGGTCCATGTTTGATAATATCAAATCATTAGTGGTGCGTTAGCTTGAGTCGGTTCATCCCAACTTGGAAGAACAAACAGATATGGCATACTGTTGTTTCCATGGGGCGAATGTCCAGATACCTTACAGGGGTAAGGGGCTCTGGAATCACTCGAGCATGATTCGTGTAGGAGTTTGAAGTAATATTCTTGTGTTTCTTATACTGGGGAACAAACTTCCCACTCCCTATAGAGAAAAAAAAGAAGTGTTCCAAGTTCAGGGTTGTGGCCTATAACTGATTAATCGGGAAGATGAAAGCATCATTCAAGTCTATCCATGGATTGGCCATAACTGTAGCATTCTTAACCTCGTTGTCTTGAACCTGTTTGTCCTTTCTCCTGTAATAGTCGACATCTTGGGATAGGTCTTCATAAGATAAAAAGGGGACACATCACCTTGGAGAATTCCTATTCAACCACTAAAGGGAGTACTTGAGGCATTGGTGATATGAGGAGGGAACTACTGTGTGTAGATGGATCCAGTGTCTACCCATCAGCGTGTTGTAGAATGTTTCCTAAGAGATGACCATGAATTTAGTACTAGAAACCAGGCCACCAAATTGGGTATTTGATTAGATCATTCCATGCATCATTTTCTCTATCCTATCATAACCTTGAATCTTTAGGTCAGAGGGAATCAAATCCACTTCAGTTAGTCCTAGCTTGCAAAGAATCCAGGTCGAGATGAGATTGATCCTAGAACTAGTGTCAACAAGGTAGCGGCGAACTTCCACGCCATTGAACTGTCCAATGATGTACAACTGGAGAATGTGACCCTATATAAGATATCCTTCATCTTCTCTTGAGAAAGAGATGATGACTTGAAATTTTTCATGTTTATATTCCTCAGAATGGAAGGCTTCTACGGATACTACCTCTGGTTCAAACTAGAGGGGTATTTTTAAAGCCAATGTGAGGGATTCACGCATATCTTCTGATAGGTGGTGAGCCTCGATGATCAATATATTTTTAAGTATACTGTCAAGGTTCTTAATAACATTATAATTCCATGCTAGGAACACATTTATATTGATAGGGGGTTGATTTGTGGAAGGAGGTATGCCAAATGTTGTAGATCAAACCGACATATTTCAACTGGTGATGGGGATGTCCCGTTGTTCACTAGTTGAATCTCGCAAGATGACTACCAACAGGCCATGGGATGAAAAAGGTCTATCCTCAACTGAACATGGTAGATCATATCATGGTTTTAGTTTATATTCCTAATCAAGTAGCACAAACAGCGGTGTCTGGGAACCTAATGGGGCAGAATGAGAGGACTATGCATGCTGAAATCTGCATTGAACCTACCGCCTAATCTCAGTAGCATGTATGACCTTGATGGAGGCACTAGCTGGAGTATTCGAAAAATTATTATAGATATGGACCCATTGATGATGGAGTCTACCTGGGATGTTAGGTGGACCTACATGACTCTCCTCATCACCGAGAACCATGTAAGGGTCCACTAGTTCAATGGTATTCACTGAGACATACTCCAAATCATTACTTAAAGAATCTTCCAATACTAGGTGGATTATAGGGGAGACTCTAATATCTGGGGGCATGAACTCTCTAAGATTATGATACAACTTCATCACCAGTGAGGGGTTTTTATTTCCCTTGTGCTGTCGATGCCTGCTGTTTTGAGAAGAAGGAGACTGAGATGTGGATGTAGTAGTGATAGCTAGAGGAGGCACTACAACTTTAGGAGGATCAGGATGATTCAAACGGGAACAAATGATACCATGGGAATGAGTGACTGACCTATGGGAAAACCATCTACCATACTTCTGAGACCCATGATTGGATACTTGCTTCCATTCACCATCGACGTTGCTATCAAGTTTTACAGAAACACACACCACCTATGCCGGAGCAGGACCCAATCCGACTATATTGTTATAGAACTCATCCTTAAGCCAGTCCTTAAATATATACCATTTATTAAAGGTATTCCCAATGAATCAGTGGTAGGGGCGGTAGTTTGGGTGATTAGTGAGATCAACCTCTTGGGGCTCATGTATTCTGAAAACCTTAAAATTCTCTGATCCAAGGCACTTCAAAAATAACCAGGTACCTAAGATTATTAAAATGAGTAGGTATGATTTCTCCTATCTAGGAAAGGGACCCTAGGAACCTAGTCCTGAAAAGTGGCTGGAGCCTAATGAGGAGGTGGAACCTGATTATCTTGCCTAGGAGGTGGTCGTTCATTATGCGATGGCACCTTCTAATTCTGAGGCGGGTGATGCTGAGCCTAAGGTTGGGCCTGAGGCTATTGTACTTGTTGGGGCTATAGGTTAGGATATTTCGTTAATAGTTCTAGTGGAATGAGGGCCTCTACCTATGTGATGACAATAGTCCCAACCTTGGAGGTCTTCTTGAAGGATTGGAAGGAGGCAATGAGTGTTCTTACTTGGATTACTATAAGGCTTCCTCTAGGCGCTGATCCTTGTTAGATAAATCCTAGAACCCACATGGGAAATTTTGAGTGATGAGGGAGGGGTATATTTTAGTATTTAAATTCCCTATTCACATCATCAAAATATTCTCTTAAGTCAGAGATATATCGAGGGAATACATAAGGCCTTTCCAACTGGTGAAAAAGTCTGCAACTCGCTCATTTGGCTGTTGTTTTCACTTTAAGAGGTCAGAAATACTGGTCTTGCAAGTGCTGGAGTTGAAATGATAAAGAAATTACCAAAGAAGATATTCCCAACCAGCTATAGACCCAATGGGTAACTGGATGTACCAAATGAACTTGGTCCCTAACAGTGTCTATATGAATCACCATATCTTGGCGGCCTCCTGCTGCACTAGAGTTCCTAGCATGGGTCCACACTTTGAAATATAGTGGGTCAGATGTTATAGCAGTTCACCTGTCCCATTAAAAGTGGAAAAGTCAGGATTTCCAAAGCTTGGGGGTACTATAATATCATCCACCCATGTTGGATATGGCTTGCCAATAGGCAGGATCACCACCTGCCGGGTTTCAAGAGACTCGAGGCGGGCAATGTGGGCGGACATCTGATCATCATGGAAGGGGTTCCTATCTTGATGGGGATTCCTAACCACCAGTGTGTTAATAGGATCTTCAACATGATAGGCTGTCTTAGTTACTCGTTGAGAAACTAGGGCGTCTTGTAGATCCATTGGAGGAATGATATGAGGAACTACTGGGGGAACAACCTAAGCCAGGTCCCGAGGAGGGTTCACATGTAGTTCAGGCAGATTTGGAGATGTATACTATGGTTGTTTGCTATAATCTTCAGCCTCTACCTTTTTGGGATATGCAATATTGTTGGGATCAACAAGAGGTAGTTTTTTGAGAAGGACCTGTGCCTACCCCTGTTGCCCCAGTGGAGTATAGACCAGATCGTATTGAGGATCACTATAGTCCGAATGCCACCCATGCAAGACGCTCGCAAATAATATCATCAATGATGCATTTATGTTCGGAAAGCTATTTATGTAATGTATCCTTCTAAGGATTATCCCCCATCTTCTGCATTAAACCAAATGGGTCAAAGGTCTTAAAATTTCAAGTTGATCCATGACCCTTGTTGGGGTCTCAACCTAAGGGTAATGATTTGGAGGGATCTGTAAGGCCAAGAATATGCCTTTGATGGAGAGTGAAAACACTTGGGGGGTCTAGTAGATTTTTTTCTACCCCAGGGGGTGGTTCATACTCTTCGGATATCACTTCAGCATCTCTCCCGTTAAGTGTTCCAAGATCGGAAATATTGACTGTGACTTCACCCGATGGCATATCCTTGATGTCACTTGGAAGGTCTAGCTGTCGTAGGATCGGGATGAAGTGGAGAGTAGTATACTATCCCTATCCCTAGATCTGAATGTATGAGACACCTCTTTGATGATTTTAATAAGCACATGGAAGCTCTAAATGCATATATTCTAAAGAATTTAGTGGAAACTAGACGATGCAGGGTGCTGAGCCATAGGAAGCACGACTAGGTCAACCATGTGACATTGTTGGCCGATGTCATTGAAGTACTACCAACTCTTAGGGTACACCAAATGATGATTATGGAGATAGAAATGCATCACCGAGATAGTCTAGTGGAAGAACATGACTTAATCCTGGGTGAGGGACTGTGGAATATTGAAGTCTAGAGTCACGATTGGCCAAAAAATCTTGGGAAACCGGTCTGTTGTGAGAATGTCCCGCAATATTCTTCATTCGGAATTGACATCTAGACTTTGGTTTCCCCATTACTCAACTGGGGGTGGTTGAGGGACCAGAAATGACACTGATGTAGACCATTGCAGTGGTGGAATGACTGGTGGAGAGAACCCGACGTGAGCTGACAAGCCACTGCATTCTGGGTCATCTCTCGGTGGGGACAATACCGATCAAATCATCATTTACCTATAGTATGGAGTGTTGAACACTACTTCCTATGAAAGGTAGGTGGTCACCAATGGTGGCTCAAGATGGTTCTCATAATCTACCAAACCCAAAAAAAATCCTTGTGATCTCGTGTTGAGGTAGAGAGTGAATCTGGAGACAGTAGAGAAAACTGCATGACAAGACCCTAAAATGGAGCCAAATCTTCCTCCTCCCGCATGTACCTTTAGAGGTATTAGAGGATATGGTGAATCATGATTTCGGGGAGGATGAATCACGCAGACTTGGTTCCTACCCCAAACCCTAATGTTGAGGATCTAGGTGAAGGTTCCATCATTGAGTCACACTCTGCTTAAAAATATGAAAAGCAAACTCAGTTGACGATGGTCTGGCGCTTGTCAGAGTTCTTCCTCCGATGGTGACGGTTCACTATTCTACCCTGGTATGGCTCTTAAGTTTAGGGTGGATCTTCAACATGGGGAGTAACTCCATGTGGGTTGGTGATGGAGTGGGTAGGACCTCTGTTGGAACTGATGAAGACACGAGGAAGACCCCCATGCTGGATGTCAACAAGACGGGGAGGACCTCCTCTTAGACAGGTGGTGGAAACTTGAGGAGGACATCCATACTGAATTTGATAGTGGGTAGGACCTCCTCTATAGATGGTGATGGTATGAGGAGGACCTCTATAGTAGATCTTGATGCCACGGGTTGTCCTGCGATGGCTACTAATCATGCCGACGATCGATAGATTCAACCCAGCCTGCCCATGAGGTGGCTGGGGTCTCGTTCCCAATCAGATGATGGTCAATCCCTACTCTACAGTGGTGGGGACCTGATAAGATACACTGAGGGTGGAATGGGACACTAAATATGTAGAATATTATTCCCCCTAATGGGCGTTCCCTTGATCTTGTGCCTGACGTTGGCGTCAGGTTAGCCGAACTGAGGTTGATAATGCAAGGGTAGAGACCACATGTTCCTCAGCTTGAGGGGTTGGATGGAGGAATTGAAGTGTCTTGGTGGGATCCCTCCTTGAAATATCCCATGTGATAGTCATAGCCGGTATGACTCCGATATTCCTCACATCATTGGCGTAGGGGAGTGAATCATGAGATCATTTTAGGGAGAGGTTCCCGATGCTGTTGAATGTTAGAGTGGGGAGCAGCATCTCCCTATGTGGCCCTTGGGGGAAGTGGTAACGATGATGTAAAAAAGCCTCCAAATCATGGAGGTACATATCACTCATTGGGATGACCCCTCATGTTTTTACTATCAGATAATAGTGTCAATCACCCTTCTTTGGATAAATTATAAGGGTGATATAGGGCATGGGCTCTCGGTAGTTGTGGTTGTGGATAATGTCATGGTGGAGGTAGAGATGTGTATAATTTATGCATTGGAATTTACCCTATCCCTATGTGATTGGGTGGGAGGTGACTGGTTTCTTATAGCTTGAGTCCTGCAAAGCAGGAAGACTCAGCTATCAGTATCGATAATAGAAAAGTAGTGCCCAGTTCCCCAGTTCCATTAAATCTTCCATAGATAGATAGATAGATCCATACCGATGATGTTGCAGACTAGAATGACCAATGATCAACTGCCACAAATTATGGTGAGTTCCACACCAGACCCACTATTTTCATGGCAGGACCTGGCACCAGATAGATGGATCTGGTGACATTCTTATCTGCCGATGTCTCAAACGCTACTAATCTCAATAGTTAAAGGTGAAAAGATTCACATTGGGTTCACCATTTCTTTTGGGGGCCTGGCATGGTGTCTGAGCACAATCTTTTATCTGATGGCCTATATGGATAATCCCCATGTTTGAAGTAGAAAAGATTCATGTCGAGTTCACCATTTTTATTGTTGGCCTGACGTGGCTTCTGAGCACAATCTTTGATCTGATTACCTACATGGCTAATCCCCATGGTTGAAGGAGAAAATATTCATGTCGGGTTCACCATTTTTGTTTCCAATTCTTTCTTCACTGAGGTTCACACTTCATCTTCTCCTTGAGGTGAACAACTCTATTTCCCCACATCCCCACTTTCCAAAGTCGGACAACATTCCTCACTTATTCAGAGATGTTTTCTCCTTGATCAAAATGGGATGATTGGATGTTAGTCTCTCCTTTAGTGTATTCCTCCTTAGAATTCACCACCTAGTCTAAGTCTCCATTATAGATTAAGAAATTGTTCAGGAAACTCCTCCCATTTCCATCTCTTCATGGAATCCAGTTGATTACATTACTTTTGTCAGGACATTCCAAAGGTTCAAGTCAGAACAACAAACTTCGATCAGGAGAGTAGTCACATTGGGCATCACTGACATGTATGGAAACTAGAACATAGGTCAACTATATTTTCCCTTATTAGAGGGATTCTCGAGGGTGTGGAAGCCCAAATCATCCCACTTAGATTGTGGGGAATCTTATGCCGGATTCATGTATCAGAGGTTTTCCTCAAATTCCAATGTTTAACACAGGGTATGTCGTGAGTTTAAAGTCTAGTGAAGAAGGATCAAACTAATCAGAACATTTATGATGGTGGATTAGATGGGTACTTCCCTATAAGGGGGTACCTATAGAGTTTATTGGATAGATGGATCAAAATTTCTCATAAGGACAGACCCTGGATAGAATTTCCCAAAAAGGGAATATTTCACACTGTGAATACTGATCTAGAAACCATAAAGGATGGATCATGTCAGTACATCCCTAAGAGATAGAACCTGGAAGGTTTACTAGATGGATGGATCAAAATTCCTATGAGGACGAACCCTGGATGGCATATCCCAAAAAAGGGAAGATTTTACACCATGAATGCAGATCCAAACACCACAAAGGATGGATCAGAGAAGCACACCCAAAAAAGGGGGATACAAAGGGTTACCATTGGCTGGGATTGAACCTCAGGGAGGCTTACTACATACCTTGTGTAGAAGATAGGGATAAAAATCCATGAAGTTAAAATGGGTGATTTGGGGCTTACACATGGTTAGTTGTCCGTTTTAAGAGTGGAGCTCTCGGTTGGGTGAATATGGATCATGCATGGCCTATGCATGGTTAGATACCTAGGTACTTTTAAAAGCAGTGATGAAATGGATGGCATGATCCCACTGGGATGTGGTGGCCTGGGTGAGAATCAATATGGGAATGGATGAAGTGACGATGAAATAGATGGAGTGTAGAGAGCGATGAGCTTGAACCTCAGGAAGATTTCTTATGTATCCTAGTAGATGGGAATCAAAATCTGCGTAGTTTAGGATGGAGGCATAGAATTGGGGTGTACACATGAAAAATGTCCCAGAGATGTGCTAGGGGTTATGTGTGGTTATAGGCCCTTTATAATAGGATCACTCTTGGTTGGATGGATATGAATTGTGTGGGGTTTATGGATGGTTAGTTTCTGGGGTGATGCTAGAAGTAGAGATGAAGTGGATGGAATGATCTCACCAGGATGTGGTGTCCTGGGTAAGAATCAGGATGGGAATAGATGAAGTGATGATGAAATGGATGGAGTGTGGAGAGTGATGGGCCTGAACCTCAGGAAGGCTTCCTATATATCCTAATAGATGGGAATCAAAGTCCTCATAGTTCGTGATAGAGGAAGAGAATCGGGGCGTACACATGGACAGTAACCCTGAGACGTGCTAAGGGCTTATGTGTGGTTAACAACCCTTTGTAATAGGATCACTCTTAGTTGTATGGATATGAATTGTGTTGGGCTTATGCATGGTTAGCTGGTCGAGTGGATGGATCAGAACACCTAAGAGGGTGAATCCAGGAGATGTGTCCCAAAAAGGGAAGATGTCACATCAAGAAGGAACTTCCTTAGAAGGGAGCAATAGAGTTTACCATTGGTTGGGATTGAAACTCAAAGAGGCTTCCTAAATACCCGAAAGGGATCAAAAACTGTGTAGTTCAGAGTATGCAGTTTAACGTCACGTGAGATGAGTAAACCGATATGAAATTAGTGGAACACATGGGTTATGGGGAGTGATGGAATAAAACCTCAGAGAGGCTTCCTATATACCCGACCTAGAAGGCTTGGATCAAAGTACACAACCCATGAAAGACAAGGGTCATAAGCCTTACGCATGGTGAGTGGACCAAGGAGGATGTCATGGTCGCTGTTATACTCTAAGTTCACATGAGTCGTGATTGGTTTGAGAAACAAGAGAAACAGTAGACCAGATGATCATGTCATGAAAGGTGAAACCGCGAAAGATGGTTTAGGGCTTACACATGGTTAGCAGCCCAAGGATATGGATATTGGGACTTACTATAGAAGGGAGGCCCAAAGAGGTGATTCAAGTCTTATGTAGAGACTGCCCGAGGTGCACATGATGATAAAGAGAAAAGTGAGATAGAGTCAAGAGGGCTTCAGTGCCCATTCTCTCTCTAGTCCTCTCAGACTTGCCACACATATGACAACCAGTGTTTAACATCATGTGCTGAAAACGATGGTACTTAATAGTTTAACATCTTACAACTCAGACGATGGGGAACCACTCCTCATCTATTGGACTTACATAAATTGTACCAACCCACACCTGGGGAAGGGAAGACACAATTAATGACCGATGAGAATGATTTGGAGGAGTGGTCAATTGAGGGGTCCATGTTAGTGTAGCTATGCAAAGAAGCAATAGCTGTTAGAGTACCTATGTGAAGAAACATAATGTAGGGAAACACAACATGAAACACCGCTCGTGGAACCATGAAATCACTTTTCACAAGCCTGGTGGGACATATGGGAAATGAGGGCACAAAGCTATGGGGATCACAAAGAAGAATTTAATGAAGGAAAGTAGATTCACGAAGGAGTGGTGATTTTTTTTAAAGAGGTGGTGCCTCAGTCAAAGACCAAGGCACAATTTATTGCATAAAAGAAAAGGAGTTACAAAAGTCTGAAAGACGGGATCTTATTGCAATCCTTATTGAATAAAGAGAGAAAATCATCAGGCAGATCATCCAACCAGGTAATGACCTGATTGACCCCCTTGTTGGCAAGACTATCGGTAACCATGTTCGCTTCGCGGAACACATGAGTGGAAATATAGCTGAGATTTCTGAGTAAAGCAATACATTTCATCCATCGAGAGGTAAACAGCCAAGAAAGGTGCACCACTCCCTTCCAGATAGCTTGGACAACAATGGTTGAATCACATTTGAACCACAGGTTGTTCCAACCCCTCTTCTTGGCGATGTGCACCGCATGAATGACTCCCAACATTTCCGCTTCCAAAGCCGAGGCCATGCCACATTCACCAAAGAAGCAGCCAAGGCATCTGCCAGAAAAATCTCTGAAGATAGAACCACATCCTGTCGGACCTGGGTTACCTCTACAAGCGCCGTCAACATTCACTTTGATCCATCCTGGCAACGGGGATTGCCAGAAGACCTCAAAGGTATGTCGGGTTAGCCTATAAGATCCTGCAATTCGAAGATGGCAGAGGATCTCAAAATCACCAACAGAGTTGTCACAATGATCCTTCTAAAGAGAGGCAACATCCTTAATGGAAATGAGAATATGCGTTTTACCTTCATTGAGATTGAGCAAGAAATTATTATGAATAAAATTATTTATGTCATACCAGATCACATGTAGAAGCTCAGCCACCACAACCAGAAAAAGATTCCTGATTTGCTTAAAAGACTCCCAAATCACACAGTGTTGAAGTTGAGAGCTGATAGAAGCAACAAGTGACCATCTGCAACCAAAAATGTCAGAAATGTAATTCCAAAGAGCTGCAGCTGTAGCACAAGACAAGAACAAATGATTAGAATCCTCTCAGTATTGATTGCACAGATGAAATCTAGATCAAAGAGAAATCCCAAAGGATTGGAGACACATAAGTAGGGACCCTATTATGAGCAACATGCCAAATGAGAGCAAGACGCAAGGGTTTAATCCAAGGTTTATTAAAAGATTTAAACCAGACAAAGTTAGAAATAGAACTACTAAAATTGTTTTTATAGAAACTTTTATAATCTAGGACACCATTGAAGGCAGGTTCCCAGATAAGGAAATCATCAATGTTAGAAAAATGATAATTGTCAATGATGTGACTGATGTGGTTTGGAAGGGTGATGTAATGAGAGTTAACAACATCACAAATCATGGAGGCAGTGTTCTCAGGACTAGTGGCGGGCGTTATCATAGAGATTAAGGGGACACCAGTCTAGTTGTCTAGCCGGAAGTACATAGAGGATTCAGCACTAACCACCCATCTAGCGTTGTTCATGATTTTAAGGAAAGACTATCTAATGGAAGGCCAAATGGAAGAAGTTATGTAACCCAATTTACTATTCGAAAGATTAGTAAAAAACCTTTTCTTAAGAAAGACCAAGGAATCAGAATTGCTATGAATCAGATTCCAAGTCATTCTAGCTTGAAGAGATTCATTAAAAAGCTTAATATTCTTGATGCCAAGACCACCCCTATCCAGGGGTTTACAACAAGTGACCCATGGTATGGTGACATGTTTTCTTTCAATCATACTACCAGTCCAGACAATGTTTTTAATGCAAGTATTTATTCTTTTGAGAAGACTGGCGGGACAGATATAGACCATCATCGAGTAAACCATCTTGGAAACAATTTTAGACTTAACAAGATAGACCCTGCCAGCCATAGAAAGAGATTTACCCTTCCAAGAAGATAGTTGATTGATAATTTGGTCCACAGTGCTGTGGAAATAGCTCGATTTTGGTCTTCCCCAAAAGATAGGAACACCCAAATAAGTGAAATGGAAAGAGCCTTCTTTGATTCCTAAGTAATCAATGATGTGACTTTTTCTGTTGGGGGCAAAGTTGTTCCCAAAGAAAACAGAGGATTTGTTCCAACTTATCGCTTGTCCCGAAATATCTTCATAATGCGCCAAAGAACTTTTGAGGTTTTTAATGTTCATTTTATCACCCTTTAAGAATAAAATTATATCATCAACATATAAAAGATGTGTAGGAACATTTAAGTTTCTAGCAGCTTGAATAGGATTGATTTTCTTTTGATTCACAAGGCTCGTAAGAAGTCTACTCAAGTAATCTTCAGCAATAGCGAAAAGAATGGATGAAAGGGGATCACCATGCCTAACACCCTTGGTACATTTAAAAAAACCATTAGGGGATCCATTGACCAGCACAGACATGGATTCCAAATTGAATAAGGTGCATATCATGGTAATAAAAGAGTCATTAAACCCAAAGTTTTTAAGAACCTTGAAAATAAAGTTCCAGTCCATAGTGTCAAAAGCTTTCCTGATGTCTAACTTGATGGCCACACTGCCTTCTCTAGTCAATTTATTCAGCATATTAGTACATTACAAGGAAAGGCAGATACAATCTTGAATGTTTCTTCCTTTAATAATGCCAAATTGGTTCCAAGAAACAATTTTATTAGTGATGGAGTTGATTCTGTTAACAAGAAGTTTTGTGATAATTTTATAGAGGGTGCTGATAAGAGCAATAGGTCGGAAAAGATGAATCTCAGCAGCATTATCCACTTTAGGAATAAGAGTAAGGAATTGAGCATTTATCCCATGAGTAAGAAAACCATTGGAGAAAAAAGATTTAACCAGTTTACAAGCATCAATATGGATGAGATCCCATTATTGCTGGAAGAATCCATTGTTGAACCCATCCAGACCCGGTGCACTGTCAGGGTTGAGGCTGAAAACAGTGTCCCTGATTTCATAGTCTATAGGTATGATTAATAGGTGATCATTGTCCTCAGCAGTGAACATATTAGGAATGATGCTAGGGAGGAGATCCTTACTAACCTCCGGACCATTAAACGGATTGTGGAAATAACCAACAACATGATTTGCAATGGCATCCTCAGTGTCAATAAGAGTGTCATCAACTTTAAGAAAGGCAAGGGGCCTACTAATTTTCCTGATTATTTGAAGAGAATTATATAATTCAGTATTTCTATCGCCATCTGAAAGCCATTTAGTTTTAAATATTTTCTTGCGCATGTTATCTTTGAGCTTCAGAAGAGAGTTAAGCTTCAAAGAAATAGTAATTTCAGCTTGGGGATCAAGAGAAAAATCCGAGCAGGTATTGGATCTTTGAATACTAATGAGGTCATTCTCCAATGAGGAGATATCCGCGTCAAGATGCTTTTCTTTGGAGAAGCACCAACCCTTGAGTTGTTGTTTCAGAAGTTTTAATTTAGCAATGCAAGCAAAAGGCTCACTTTGTCGCCGCATGCCATCCCAAAAATCTTTAATCATTTTGGAGCATTCTGAGACCGCAGCCCAAGCATTATTAAATTTAAAAGGGAGGGGAGATTTTGAGCCCTTAAAGATGAAGCTGACAAGAATGGGGTGATGATCAGAGTTAATCTTGGGTAAGGTAATGCTAGATATGGATTCCCATTTATCAAGGGAAACAATATTAGTGAAAGCTCTGTCAATCTTGCTAGCGACAATCCTATTGAGGGACTTTCTATACCAGGTGTATTTGGCACCAGTAAGGTTGATTTCGTTAAGATCACAGTCCTCAACGGAAGCTTTAAATTCTCTAATTGATATGGGAGGGTGTGACGGTCCAATATTTTTACTTGGGAGAAGAATAGCATTGAAATCACCAATCACCACCCAGGGATCTTGAACAGAGGTAGAGAGGGAAAGGAGGTCAATCCAGAGGGACCTTCGATCTAGATATCTATTGTTTGCATACATCATAGTGCATATAGTAGCAACACTAGAATAGGAAAAATCACAAGTAAACATTTGGTCAGAATTTTTAGCAACATTAACAGACTGCAAAGAAGAGTGATAAAAAACCCAGAGAGTTTCAGTAGAGGTTCCCTCCTTGCAATCACCAAGTAAGTTATAACCAAAAGAGCACAAGTGTAAATATTTCGAAGAAAAGTTAATTTTAGGCTCAGAAATGGAAAATAAACAAGGTTTGTGAGTCAAAATAAATCTCTTAAGCACAATAAAAGTATCAGAGTTAGCTAGACCCTGACAATTCCAAAATAAAAAATTCATTTAAACCACGAAGGAGTGGTGCTTCACAAAGGAAAGGTTCTTTGCAAAGGAGGGGTGATTCGTGAAGGGAATATCTTCACTGGGCATGACATTGCCTTATCATAGGGATTATTATTAGGAGAGTGCTTTGTGAAGGCTTAACGCTTCATAGAACCTCGAGAAACCTAAAGGGGATACCTCTTTTGAAAAGGGTATATGACTTTATAGAGGGAATCCCTACCATAGGTAGGGGCTATGAAGAACAAACGGAAGCATGGATCACGATGCTCAAGTACATTGGGTGATCCATTTTTATCGGGTTTGTGATACTCGGGAGCTTCACGAAATAGGAGATAGAAAGGAAAAAGGTCAAGGTAACGATGGGTATGAGGGGGTGAGATATAGATATTTATAGGCAATGGGGGTTCACGGTGCTCGCAGGGCTCACTGTGAAGAAAAATGGTCACCGTGAAGTGGAAGCGCTCCATTAGACTTCATCAGACTCACGAAGAGACCGTCAAGTCGGTGCTCATAGGGCTAGTTGTAGAGGAAAATTGCATTTCAAATTGCCAGAGATCTGTTGAACTTTGTTAGAATCATGGAGATACTGTCAACTTCTTTCTCAGCGATCGAGATTCTCATCAGACTCATGGAGACACTATTAAAGGGATGCTCACGGTCGTGGTGGTGAGGAATCTCCGCAAAGGAGATTCATAAAACAGACTCCTTTAATGAATTTGGGGCTATTTGGGTTTGTATTAGCTTCAATACAGCCATGGATTTGTTTATTCCTTCAGTCACATGATTTTCAGTGCCAACAATACCTCTCTTTCTCCTCCTTTGGAAAAATTTCCCGAAAATGATTAGTTGGCCACCAACGAGGACGTTTCCAACTTATTTCCCTATCACCAACCTTATGAATGGATATAATAAATTACATATGATATATAAAAGTGTAAATATATTTATTTTATTCTTCTATAATTAATTATACTTATGTATAAATGATCTTGAAAAATAATAGAGAAACCGAATCGAAACAAGAAATTTTTAAGGAAAACACAATATCAAAACATTTTCCATTTAACTAAGGCAATTAAGAAATATAATCCAATGATTATAATTTATAAATAGTGAAAAAGTGGCAATAATTCAATTCTGTTTCAATGTTTTAATAAATCTAAGTTTATTATTCAGGGTGTGTAAAAGTGACGAAATAAAGAAGGATTTAAGGTAAGAGGATTCTCGAACCCAACTCCCTTTTCTTTGGGTTATCCATATTAATCTTCATTTTTAGTATGGATATTCACCCAATATTCCTTAAATATCCTTTCACAATTATCCCCTTTTCTTTTCAGGGATATAAATTATTTTCACCTTGCCAAAATGATTTTTAATAAAAATTCAAATATTTTTCAAAAAGTCTTTTATTCCAAAACACATATTTGAATTATCTTGAGTTTTTTCTTCTTTACTCAAGAATGGAGATGGTTAAATCGGTAAATGAGGTGTCAATAAATAGAGATATTTATAAAAATCAGTAATTTAGTGATTTTTATTTACTGAAATTTCTAAAAGACATTGATAAATGAATTAGTGACATTTTATAACATCATCAATGAAAAAAATATCACTAATTAGTTTTATTTGAAGTGCATGTAATATTGTTTCATGTCACTTATTACTCTCTTATTGGGATTTTAGATCACCCATTTCTTTGATGTATATCCTCAATTGACTATATGTAATAAGGAGATTGTGAGAGATTGATAAGAATAAAGAATAATAATTTAAATAATATTTAAGTTTTATTATGTACAATTGATATACATGCCTAATTTTTCCAAGACACTAAACCTTTGGATTCTGGATTGTATCACTATTATGTTGTTTATCTTAAAATTGATGTAATAGTTATGTAAGAAAAAGTTAGGTCAATATATCTCTCTTTAAAAGTGGTCTAATTAGAACTATATTAATTATATAACTAGCTGCATTTACAACTTATTCCAAAAAATAAATAGGAATGTCATACTCATTGATCATGGTTCAAGAAATTTCTATAAGGGTTCTATTTATCCTTTCTACTGCACCATCCTACTGTAGAGTCCAAGGAGAAGAAAATTTGTGACTATATCCATGTTGTTAGTATAATGATTCAAACTATTGATTTTCAAACTCATGACCACGATCATTTATTAAGGTATTAATTCTAAGTACTCTTAGATTTTCTATAGATTTAACATATTTAGAAAAATAGGAAAGAGCTACACTCTTATGAGAAAGGAAAAACACCAACATATATCTTGAATAATAATCAACTATAATATAATAATAAGGTTTTCTTACTACACTAGAAACTCTATAATGTCTAGACAAGTCTATGTGAACCAAATATTGGGTTTGAGAAGTAGAAACCTATTTATCTGGTTTGAAATAGATTTTTGTGTTGCTTTCCCTTTTGTTAAGGATTGAAGACTTTGTATATTGGTAATTATAGTTTAAGTATATCCTTGACTAATACTTTATTAGTAATATTTATAAGTGAGTGTAGGTTTCAATGGACTAGTCTACTATGAAAAAGACAATATTCTTTATGAAATTAACTTAAAAAAGAAATATTTTGACAAAATAAATAATTTAAATCAACAATATAAAAATTTTCAATTTATAAAGCAGTGAAAAAAAAACATTCTTAGAATCATAAACATTATAGTCATTATTATCTATTTTAACATGAAAATCATCATCACATAACTATGAGATGATAAGCATGTTATATTTTAATCCATTAATAAATAAAAATTTAGAAATTAAAACTGTACTAGAGTTACCAATTTGAGAAAGACCAATTATTTACTCTTAGGTATTATCACTACAATTTACATGTCCACCATAAGCTTTGATTAGGTTCTGGAAGCTTGAGTATCCCCCAGTCATATTTCTGGAACATACTCTATCCAAATACCATAAGTGATTACTGGTACTATTTAAGAAAGTTCCTTACAGTAAAGTTTAAACAAGAAATGATTTTGGAAACTATATTTCCTTGAGTTCAGAAATGTTAGTAATAATAGATTTAGGAATTCATAACTATTTAACTAGTTTCCTATAAGAATCCATTATAATTTTAGAAATAAAAACTTTATTAGGTTCATAGGAGTAAGAGGTGTTTATAGATCTTTCAGAACTAGAACATGTATAAATTTATTATTATAATTTATTATATATCCAAGTTGGTAACCAATACCTATGGTATATTTAGGAGTAGTATAATTACCAAGAATATTGGTTAGAGTTTTTCTACCATTATTGAATCTCTACAAATATTTCTTCAATTTCTCATTAGATAGTTTAAGCTCATTTTTATCTTTTAATAGTTGATCATTATTATCATTTTCAATTGAAAAATTAGTTTTAAACTGAGAAAACAAAGCATGTTAATTATTTAAACTTTTGTATTTATCATTTATCTCATTGAATATATATTTCAGTATATTACAATATTCACTAGACATACTTTATTTACTATTTTCATTTTTAGAAAGATTTGGAATATGTTCAGAAGATACATGAAAAATATTTTGTACTGTAGATATATTTTTCATGAAACACATATTAGTTATATAATTTCTATAATATTTTCTTGAATTTGAATCACTTGATCTATCCTTAGATTCAATCCAAGTGGATTTAATATCATTTTTATACTTTTTACCTTCTCCCTTATAATTTTTCTTATACTTTATCTTAGGATAGTCTACTTTAATGTGTCCTTTTCTCTTACACTTTTATTAGGTCACTTCATTAGTGGAATCATCATTTTCCACTCTTTTCTCCAATTTCCCTTGTTATCATACTTTCCTTTGTTGTTATATTTCTTAACGAATTTCATTTTCTTGTAAATTTTTTTTGAATAAACTAGATATATTATCCATTTCTTCATCACTATCATTAGATTATTCTTAATTACTTGAACTTTCATTTTTGATATTCTCTTTTAGTTTCGAGTCATAAGTCTTAAAGGCCACTAACTTCCTCTTTTGTTCATCTACATCCTCTTTAATTACATATAGTTCTTCCTCACATATCATTAGTTTTATAATGAGTTCCTTCTCTAGAAGTTTAATAATGTCATAGGTTTATCTAATGTACAAAAATGTGCCTCTCCATCTTTCAAGTAAGCATATGAGGAGTCACATGACTTTATCTTTATTGGTAATTATTTTTCCCAATGCATGCATGGTGTTGACTATTTCATTAAACCTGAAATACATATCAAAAATAGATTCATAAGGATTCATTTTTAAAGTATCTTTTTTAAAAGTATAAATATTTAAATTAATTTCTTTGACATTTTAATTTGCTTCATGTGATGTAGAAAGAGTATCCAAAATTTCAAAAGTAGTTGAGCGGGAAAATATTCTATTAAATTAATCATCATATAAATCACTGTATAAATCATTCATTTCTTTTCAATTACAATCATAGGAAGCCTTAGCGGTATCAATCCAATATTTTCTAATTGATTTAGGTTTCTCATATTTATCCTCAATAACAATCCAAATATCAAATACCTTACTTTCTATAAGAATTTTCATTTTAATCTCCATTGAACATAGTTTGTTCCATTAAAATAAAAATGTTGATTAGTGGAAGTTCCTTCAAGATTAATATTATCCATAAATATATAAATTTAGATCTAATAGAAATTTAATATTTTTAGGAAAAACTATATCAAAGTAAAAACGTATTATAAAACTCCTTTGATATCAAATGTGGGTCAGAGTGGAACACTCAAGAGGGGGGAAAATTGAGTTTCCAATAAAATTTCTATTAAAAATATTTAAAAACAAAAATCCCCAAATTTATGAAAAATGCATAGTTATCTAGAAGTGTAGAGTTATATAATTTGATCTTTTGAAAATATTCTCAAAATATTGATAATAGCTCAGTTAAAATAACATTGAAAATAATTTAACTTTTGAAGAAAATCTATCAGTATCAAACATAGTATATAACACAAAAATTAAATTTAAATATAAAATTCTAGTTTTGAATATAGATATTGTTTTGTTTAAAATAATATTAAAATAAAAATAATAAAACACACAACATAATTTAAACAAGGGGTTCAGTCTCAAGCAAAAGAATTGATCCCCTCCACTTGGAAATCACCTGATTTCAGGTAGTTTATTATATAATAAACTAGTTCAACATCCTTAATTGGGTTTTACACAATAGTACACAAGGATTTCCAGGAATAGTGAATATAATATATATATACCTTGGATAAAACAAGTGTAGGTCACATATTACCTTTTCCATAGTTTTACGTGGAAATATAAATGAAAATAATTAAGATAGAGTGAGAGTTTGTGTCAATCACTCTCTAGTTTAGTGAATGACACCATGTTTTATAGATAAAGAGAGTAAAAAAACAAAGCTCAATAATATACTAAAATAAAAAAAAGTGAGGAAATAGAGATGTGAAGATGTGAAACAACTCAATAAAAATAGATTCTATTTCTTAGATGTCTTTAAACATCTCCTTGTGAAGCTTCCACCGAATTTTCATAGAAATACATAAAAATAGAGTGTTGTTGAAGTCTAAAAAAATCCTCAGGTTTTCAGTCTGTGTTTTTACAAAGACATGTATCTTAATGTATTTTTTTATCTACTAATAATTATCACATCATCCACATGAAGCCCAAAAATCTATTGTGAATGAGGGGGATCATTTAAATTTATATCCTTCCTTAAAGTCTAATTATCTATTTTATAATAATAAAAGAATGAGCTGTATCCTTATACTGAGAGACAGAATTTGAAAGATATGATTTTTATTTAAGATATCCATAAAGTTTTTTAAGAATAATAATTCTTTAATCCATGTTCATTTTATTAAATTAAATTCCTTAAACTATCTATTGGATAATTAATTTTGAAATTAATTCTGTATAGATATGGTAACAGATGTGGTGGTAGAAGGCCATGGAAGTAGTTCCTTAATGTTAGGTATATTTGGAGGCAGAATCACTTAGTGAACTAGTGCAAGCTTCACTGGATGGTATAATTAATTTAACGGTATGTTATCATAGTAGTAGAAGTATCCTTTACTTGGTGGTAGCTCTATTTAATGGTAGAAACAACTGGTGATAACACTGTTGAACTGGAGGTAGATGTAATGCCCCAACCCCAGAAGCCTAAAGTCAGTGCATTATTTTAATACATTGGCATGATTATAAGGAATCAACAAAGAACCAATTAGTTTAGAAGGCTTGAAAAGTAGATTACATACATGAACTTTAAATTACTATTCAAAACATAAAATAAAACATTGATAATAATTTGATAACACCATTATTCTCCTAGATTAATCCTACATATAAAGCATAATACACTTCTTGATATCATGAGAAAATAAAACATAAGAAATGGGAGAGCTCAGATGCTCAGTAAGGTTAAACAATACAACATATGCTTTCATAAATAAGCATAAACTTTTAAAGAAAGGTATAAAATTACAACACAAGCCTTTTAAACATTACCATCAACATAATATTGAAAGAATAAATCAAATAATGCCATTTAAACATTCACATGGAAATTCTACTAGTTGAATAATCACATGTAATATCAATAACTAATCTCATAATTAGGGAACACATAATGATGGACATACCATCAAGGACTCGTGCCAAGACCATATGGGTAAGAGGTTAGTCAAAACCCAAATTAGTTTGTCACATGAGAACTATTGATGCATCAAGGGTCTTTCATTAACCGGTCCCTAACCCGCAGGGCTTTCATTAACCAGTCCCCATCCCATAGGGATTTCATTAACCGGTCCCCAAACCGTAGATATTTCATTAATCGGTCCCCAAATAGTTTCTTTCTAAGTCCAATTCATTCCTCATATGAAAAGGGTGAAATATAACATAAACATTCGTACAAAAACTATCATATGAAATGTTAATACTTTAACCATAAACCATGAATGGTATAAAAATAGTACATAGACAGTCAAACATATCATAAACTATTCAATACAATATGGTATATTGTATCATAATAAATCAACCTCAATTAAGCATAAAATAAAAAAAGGATATTGACATAGATGAAAATAATCTAATAAATTCATTAAAAATTATCTTGAAAAAAATAACCCTTTTTCATTGAAAATCATTTATTCAAAAGCCGCACATTTATAAAAGAAGCCATTTAAAAAGATATTTTTTGAATCAAAGTGTACCATAGTACTTTGAAAATTTTTAAAGGAATTATCATTTTAAAATTCAATGTCCATATAAATAAATCCCTAAAAACTATTTTGAAAACATGATCATTAATGAGAAATATTTAGAAGATTAAATCTTTAAAACATTTAAAATGATGTTTTAGTTAAAGAGTTCCTTACATAAAACATTAAAAATATTCCTTTCAAAAAAAAATTTAATGAAATTAAAATTAGACATAAAATGTTATTTATAATCCTTTATATACATATAAATAAATATGTATGATAATATCAAGAATATTTAAATGGAAAAAAGGATTAATTCTTTAAACATTCAAAGCGTCCCATACCACTTTAAACATTTAAATAATAAAAAAAATATATTCAAACAAATATTTAAATACCATGAATATAAATTTATCCATGATATAAAACATAATGGTGTAAGTACATACCCCACACACAAGAAATAGGTGGTGAACATTTCTTATATCTCATGAAAATTAAAAGTGAGACAGAATTCCCTTACCTTAGGTTTGATACTCTTCGTACGTGTCCAAAACTATTGTATAATGGTTTTAAACATATTAATAACTTCTAATAGAGCCATAATAATATTTATTATATCATATATGATTCATTTAATACTTTATATTAACCATTTATTAATAATTTCCAAGTTAAAGCCGCATTTCGGGTAATAATCGCTTTCTTTATCGAACATGTTTTGACTTATAATTTTTGATCGTATTAGTTAGATAATGATTTACTTAATTATAGAATGTATAAAAAGATTTATATATCATATATATTCACAATATAAATATACATAATAGATAGATATATGAAATGGAATACACCGTTCATGGAGACAGTAGGCCGTATGTACGCATGAATGCTGTTTCAATTTTCTTATCATATTGAATGGAAGTAAGTGAATGAAATATATGTACATATATATATATATACATTATTAAAGTATAATTATTATTCCATATATTTCATACTTATTAATAATATATATTTTTATCATCATTATTGAATGGTGAATATGAAAGATGAATCTCATCACTTCATGGAGACAATAAGCCGTACATACGCACAAGCGACGATATCATTTCTTTAATGGTTAAATGGCTTGAATTTGATGGAATATAAAATTTATAGAAATAATATCATGTTATATTTATAATTATAATCCTTTATATTTATCCTTATACCCATATAAATAAAGTGTACATGAAAAATAGTTTACACCACGACATGGAGACGGTAAACCGTACACACGTACGCATGGTGATATTGTTTTTCATATGATGGGTAAAAGGAAAAATATGATTATTAAATAATAATAAAAACATATAATAATATAGTATATTCTGGATTTATTACTATATTATGGAAACAACATAGTAAGAGGAAGTATAAGAAGAAAATAACTTCGAAATTGGTGATAAAACAATTACCACTTTTTCAGGTATCTTCTTTTGATTTGCACAAAAAGAATCTTTATGAGAGATTTTTGCCCAAAGTATGGAATATAGGATATTGTGATGGAATTTGGGAGAGTAAATTGGAAGGTTTTGGCCGAGTAAATTGGCTTTGGATGTGTTAATTAAAGAGAAGGAGAAGTGCCCTTTTATTTGAGAGGTGAGGGGCTCTTTAGAAAGATCTTAAAATATTAATTTATTATTAATATATTTTTGGTTTAAAATAGATAAAAAGTGATTTATATATAGGTTAATATTAGTATGGGTAGAGATAATCTCAACCAATTAATTTTATACATGTGTAGGTCCTAAAATCAACCTATATTTTGTATTTAACCCTTAGTTAAACAGTTTAACTCTTACTGTGTCTTCTTGTATTTTTACACTATAGGGTTAATATAGTTACTATAAAATTCCAAAAGAACCCCAATTAGATCATTTATGAAATATTTGACATTATAAAAGTTATTTGGAAGAACCTTATATTTTTATGACTTTTATATCATTTAATAAAATAGTATATATTTTAAAATATCATTTATGTCAATTTTAATACTATTCAATATTTTCATTTTTAAAAATATAAAACAAACATGATAACTTCAAAAAAATACTTTCAATATGTCACTAACATGTTTAAGTTATATATAAAATTAGTTTATGTCATTAATTAAGTGAAATATTATTTATTTTAATATTTTTAATATCATTTATTTGATATCTCAATTAATTAAACAATTACTCCATCATCATTGTGTCTCTATTTAATTTATATATTTAATGTATAAAAATTATAAATAAATTATCATGATGTAGATAAATTCATTATATTTCTAAATACAATTTATATTCTACCATATCACTTATATAACCCCATATTAAAAATAAAATAATTATTAAAATCTTAATATGACATTTTGACTCTTCTTTAAATAAAAATAATAAATGTTCTAATCTAACAAAAGTGGATTAAAAAGGATCATATTTATGAAAAAAGGTTTATTTGGGTCAAAAAATAATTATCCAATTAAATTAGGAAAATTGTTAGGGTAATTTTATATTATAATATTATTTTTACCTTTAATTACCCTATTTAACTTTAGCCGTGGTAAATAAAATTTAAAAGTTACTATTCACAAAAAATTATTTTGATCCTATTAATCCATATTTTTCATACTCATTACAAAAATGTATGTTTTTTTTAAATTAAATTCACAGAAGCAGTAAAATTACGTTTAATGATAATATACAAATGTGGCTAGAAGGTGGGTAAAAAGACGTTAAAAAAGTTCAATGAATTTTTATATCTAATTCTATTATAAAAATGATTCCAATTACCTAAATTGGGTTAATTTATGTATTATTTATCTATTGTGACTTGAAAATAAATTTAGAGTAAAAAAATTATTTAAATGAAAAAGTAGGTTTTTTGAAAATAATGTAGTGTTTTTTTACTATTCATCAAAAATTGAAAGTTTTCAGAAAAATACCAAAAAGTCACGCTAAGATAATTTTGATATTACGAATTAAAAAATGAAGTCTATTTTAATAAATTATATTTCTAAGAGTATCTAAAATTAATTTTATTATTGTTCACAAACGGACATAAAAAGTAGTTCCTTTAAGAAAATAGTATTTCTAAACATTTAAATATTTTACCAAAACTTATAAATTTCATTATAAATATGTTTTATTTGTGGTAGAACATAAAAAAAACATTTAAAAACTATTTATTACTATTTATATTACTATATTTAAAGGATAAGTTATAAATATATCATTAAAATATTTTTAACACTAAAGCGTTATTTCATAGTAACTCAATCTTGCGTGTTATGCAAGACAAGTTGGTGTTGCGTGCCACAAAAGCTTTTGAAGATAACATACCATGAAATATTGGGGTGTGACATTCTATACTCCTTCCATAAATTTCATTCTTTCAATTTAAAGTTGAAATCGAAATCTATGTGTTGGACTTGTCAAAATATCTTTATTGAAATCCCACATCCGAAATGGTTTAATGAGACCTCCATTTTAAAATAAATAAAGGAAAGTATGAAGGTAACAAGAGATAACACATACTAGGGTTACATTTAGGAAAATATAGACATGAAATAAAATGCAACCATCAAGTTTTTATGGAGTGTGATTGAGAACATGATTAGGAAAAAGTGAAGAACCAAAAAGGTATAAATCCGCAATAATCCAAGGGGGCATTTGATTCATCACAAAAGAAAGTACTAGGATTTTTTTGGTTTCAATATTATTTTTCTAGATTTTGAGAATTAATTTTATTCATAGAATAAGAACAAAAGGAATCATACTTACTTGACAAGTAGAGTTATACCCTTTAACTAATTTCTACCACAAAATCATCTTTCTCTATAAAAGATTATAAAATTCAAAACATATTTTTATTTATCTTAATTTTATAAGGTTTAAAAAATGAATTTATACTTAATATATCATACCATTTAAATAAAAAATATAAGTTATAAAAACCAGGACATATTGTAGGTCAGTGGTAGGTGATAAAGCCTTGTTGCACTTGGGTTGTGGGTTCGATTCCCACAACTTTGTCTGACATGACTGGTTGTCACCAGACCTTTGGTTTGTCCTTTTCTTAAAACTATATTGTTATAAAATTAAAAAAATAATCTTATGAAATGTTTTAACCTTAAACAATACTATCCAATGTCCAACTTAATCCATTCCAACCATTAGACTAATCCAAAATACTTCTTTCCAAACTCACTATCCAAAACTTTATATGGAAGGTCACATAACATAATGAAAATATTTTTGTCACATAATAATCATGTGGATACCTTCATCATGTATTCTAAAAAAACATGGTAATACCCTGAATTACCATAAAACCCTATTTGAATATGTTTGTGCTTATTTATTCCTTATGTAAAAACATAGAATATTGGATATACTCCTTAAATCCAAAAAATGTTGTAAAATCCAAAAATGATGGAATAAATAGACCATTAATCACATCCAAGGTAGAAAATAATATCCAATATATATTATCCGAATAAATCATCTCTTTATTCCATCATCATTATCTTAGACATATTAAGGGTTATCATTCCCTCAACCATATATTTATAACAAGTTTAACTTGAAACTTTGTCACTTTACTTGGTACCATACAATCTAAAATCCTTAATAAAATAGTAATATAGTATAATATTTATTTATTTTTATAATTTATATAACCAGTACATCATTGATACAATACTCAAATTACATAATTCTTCAATAACAACATAAGTACATTAATCACTCATCTTCATCTGCGGCGGTATCATAACATGATTATTATCCAATAGCATCATCTAGGGTATACTCTAACGATTGGGATATTGTTTCGCATAGTGTCCCATCTCCTTATAGATGAAGCATTTTACATTGGAAACCTTTTTCTTACCCTTGAAATCATGAACATGGTGTCCTTTTTCTCCACACTTATAAAAAACTCCCATTTTAAGAACCCGGATCTTCATTTCAGGTATGGATCTTTATTTTGGGTTGTTTTTTAGGAAAAAGGAAGAGTTGGGAAATTTTATAAGTACACACCATGTACTTTTTAGTACACGCCGTGTACTTGGTTTCCACGTGTATCTGTGTATTGTCCATTTAATGTCCAAGTACATGGACATGCGGGTGACCTGACAGAACGCCTAAAGCGGGGGATGGTTGAGGCTAGTACATGGCATGTACATTAAATGAACATTTTGTGTAATTTTATTTTTATTTGATAAATTAGAGCGAGGCCATGTCTCACATCCATAACACCCTTCTTCTCCCTGTGTTTTGTATAGGAGAGTGATGAACGACTGAAGAACTTTTAGCTCCTCGTATTTCTCCGTCCGACCTCCAATTGAGACACCGTCAGGTGCGTTGGATTCCCACCAGTGAGTTATCTATTTTCCTAGAGCCTTTGATCCTGATTCCACCTCTATAGTGAGTATTTAAAGGATGATTTTTTACCCCTTTGGTAGATATACATTGTTCTAGGACGATTCAAGGGTCGAAGTTCAAGAGTGTTCATATTACAATGTCAAGGTAGGTGGTTTGTGACTTTTGATGTTTTTATTTGGATTATATATGCTTAAAGTGCTGAATACCCATGTTTAGGGTATTGCGTGTTTTGGAATTTAACCATTTTTAATACCTTATATGGGTTGTTTGATTGAAAAAGGGTTATTTATTACGAGTAAGGTTGGATACCTTGTTATGGGACACCCCATTGGTGTATTCCCTTGTTTGATTTGATTATGGCCATTTGGTCTAGAATACTAGTTAGGCTTGCCTTGTTTTCCTTGCATTGTTTTTTTAGGACGGAGTTACTGATTATATGAGATGCATGTGATTCACATTGTGAATGTTTGAACAAGGGGAATTTTACTATGATAGATCCCCAAAGTAGGGTCATTTATTTATTGAATTATTGTTTTTTTGACCCATTGGTATTGAATGTGAGAGCTACCGGGTGGTCATAGACCAGAGGGGTTAGACCATGAGAGCTATCTAGAGGGGCGTTATTTAAATTAATGTCGGACCCTAGGGCATTAACTGTGAGAGATGCTAGGTGGTTATTATAGTTTATTGTTGCTATGAATACCATGGGGGTATTTACTATGAGAGTTTCCCATGTGGTATTTTGTAAATGATTTGTGCTATGTGGGACCAACGAGGTAAGACTGTGTGATCTTTCCTAGAGAGTCATTAATTTTTTATTGAAATGATGATATGTTAAACCAGAGGGGTTAAAATATGAGAACCTTCCTCAGGTATTTCTTATGAATGATTGAATGATTGTGATGAGTCTTCCAATACAAAGCACAAGCTTGGACTCAGTATTACAAGTTTGTTTAGATAGTATTCCGAGACATCTATTTTTCTATTACATAGGGGATGCATAACTTAGGATAGATATGGGGATTTCATTATTAAACGGTTGAATAATTAATAAATGTAAATGAATGTAATTAAAAACTATAGGATTGTTTACTTTTTAGTACTTCATATTTTATTTCTTCATTTATGCATATTACCTTCTATATATATTCACTGATAGTTAGGCACAAGCCTTTTGGTGGTTGCCTACTGGGATTCATCTCACACCCTATTTGATTCATGATTTTAGACCCAAAAATATTATATGGTTTCATGTATAGATAAGGGAAATCACCCTTCTTCATCAGGTACTTGATTGTTGTTGGAGCTGGAGAGCATGTGACCAAGATGAGGCTTACAATGCTGTTGGAGTTTACTGATTTTCTTTACTTTGGGTTTAGTATTGTATTTTCATCATTGTGACTTATTTGGATGATTTCCTTGAAACATGTGACATGAATCATTTATATATATGTTCCAGTTTTTATATTACTATCAGTCTTCCACTGTTTACTTTATTTGTATGGTATTACTGCTTTCTCTTTTGTTACTACTTTTTCTTCTACTATGCATACTCTGCCAATGAGGACATAGTTTCTCTATTATCAAACCTTATCCCTCGCTACTAGTTGGCAGCCTCTAGAGTTTGGGGAAATGTGCTTGATGTTATGTGACCAACTGGGTATGGGGCACCTTTGGGCGACACCTGGAACCGGGATATTACAAAGTGGTATCAGAGGAATTTATTTTCTGATTTGTCTTACTATTTAGAGCCTATATATAGGGATAGAAAGGAATAGTAAGTTGATAATAATATATTCCTGGGAGTAGCTAACCTGTGTACAAAGAAAATCCAATTTACCTTGAATATTGCAAATTTTCTGGTTTTGTAATTGTTACAGTTGATTTGATTTCACTGTTGGGTGATTAACTTGTTTTGTGCTGTTATGATTTATGTCATTATTATTCTATTTCTGTTGAAACTCGATGAGATGAGGGTATTCCATCTCATGCATCATAAAGTCACTTGCTAGATACAAATCTCATGCATTCTTGTCATATAATTTTGGATGTATTACTGATTACATGATGTTGTGATATATGTTGTGCTAGATATGCATGCTTTTATGATATATTCCAAGATAGAATACCTTATATTTTTGATAGGGTATTGGTATATGTAATGTTTTATTTGAATGGATTCCAAGATTTGGTCCCTAAGGTGTTATGGTCCCTCTTTGATCAAATTTGGTGGATCATGTTCGAACTTTAATCATATGTTTTCAAGTTATGATGTGAAAAAGGATTCCAAATTTGACTCACAGGGAGTATGGGCTCCCAAGGGTCAGAATTTGTCATTCCTTGGACAAAATTTTAAGTTTTTGAGGGTTCCATAGACTTTTCAGAGGCCTACTGTCTGGACCCTAGACAATACGACATGTGATGTTATGAACACACACCAAGTGTTCTTCTATTCTGTAAGAAACAACTTTTCCTAAGTACATGGCGTGTACTATATGTACATTCCATGTAGTCTTTAACCGTGCGAATGACTATGTGAGAAGAGACACATGGTTGATAAAACTTGGTAGAACACACTGTGTACTGGGAGCATACACTGTGCTATAGAGACCATGTATCCGACCATGTGACTAACGACATGGGTGAATGAAACTTAGGTTGTACATGCTATGTCTAACCTATACATTCCATGTAGTTATCAGCTGTGTATTCAGCCGTGTGACAAACAACACGGGTGGATGGAACTTAAGTAGTATACGCTGTGTCATGGGAGAACACGCCGTGTAGTGTTAAATCAGGAGAAACCATGTGATTCTATCCATGTGGGGGAAAAAACCTAGGTCATTGAGTCTTGTTAGGGACATTCTGTGTAGATTAAGTACACCCTATATAGTTTTCCTTAGAAAGAACCTGTGTGAGTTTGGCCATGTAGACGGACATGGCCAGGAGGGAGGACTTGGGTACACACCGTGTTCCGGGATATCACATCGTATACCTGTTATGTTTACATGCCTACCTAGGTGGGGGTACACGCCTAGGTAAGAGTGTGAGTGCACACACTGTGTATGAGTTCTACACGCTGTGTAGTCATATTTTGTACCCTTTGAGGGTCTGTTTCTATTTTATCCCCTGATATCAGTTTTGGACCTGTGAGTAGATTTTTCTAAGTAGTTTTCCACATAGATTTCGATGGTGGATCCTATGGGGAGCTATGAGGACTCATAATATGTGTTTTTGGGTTTATTTTCTAAATTGATAGGTTCTTCCTCCAATTAACATTGCATTTTTCTCTTGAGAGTGAGACCAATGCGTATATGATCTGTTGGGTGTTTGGACCAACCTAGATGATACCTTTGATCTGAGATGAGTTGTGAGCTATATCTCTTGATATTTTTCTTTTGAGGAAGTTTCCCATGTGAGATGTTCCTTTTTTCCTATGAGGCTATGAGACCTATTATTTCTAGGGAGTCCCTAGTAGGATCCCTCATCTATGTACCATTTTGAGGATACTTGTCGTGGGATTCCGTTATTGTTTATCATTCAAATATCTCTTGTAGGATCCCTCTTCTTACATGATTTGTAATGGGGTTTTAATAGAATGAAATGCTTATGTTTTCATGCTTTTTGCGGTTGAACAACTTCTATTGGGTTCCCTTTTTGAGGACCCAAGTTGGTTTAATAAAATCCCTGTAAGTTTCCTTGGTTATTAAAAAGGATCTTACTTGATAAATTTTCATTCTTGATGGAATGTTAGAGTTGTTAAAGGTTTTAGAAGAAATTTGGTGAGACTTGCCTGTTTTACTTGAGTTTTTGAGATAAAGTTGTTTTCTGGGGATTTTGAGCCTAATGAATCTATTTTTCATAACCCAGTAGTAGAATTTGATGCTTATACTTCGTAAGATGCTAGCCCATGGTAGGCATCACTATTAGATCTGTTTGTCTTGTTTTCTGATGAGAGATTTTGATGTTGGTGTGGTCCAGGTGTCATTATACCTAGTAGGACTTCTGGTTTTAAATGAAATCCTTGTTTAGAGGGGTGGTCATTGTGCCTTGACTTTTGATGTGAGAACAAGCTTGAGGATCACTTGGTTCACTGGGTTAGACATGCCTTGGGCATGGATGGCTGTTAGGAGGTTGTGTAAACCTCAATTTTCTTTAGTGAAGGATGACTTGGTACATCATCACTCGAGTTAATGGTTGTGTAAATGATCTGATTTTGTGCCAGTTCTTATGTGAGACATCTGGTACTAGGATGCATAGGGTGGAAAACCTATGCATAGTACCACATAATATGTCGTTAATCTTGTAAACTCTGGGTAGTGTATGTCAACATACACGATACCCATCAAGTGTTAAATGTTTAAATGAGTTTTTGAGTTTTGTTACATCGTTGAGCCTTGAGATGTAGTGCATGTTCTTGGTTTTTATCCGTTGTAGAGTGAACTAAGCATGTTGAAACTTTTTTTCGTCCCACTACTCGGGAGGAATTTCTGGGACACGGGTGTTTTGACAAACGAGTCAATTTTATCTTTTCGGCTTCATGCCAAGGGATGTGACGTGGTGATCATGGTTCATGGAACGACTCACATGCATTTAAATTGCTTCTAAACTAGCCCATTTGATAGTGTCTAGTCCTTCTCGACATATAAGGCACTCCTAGGTAGGGAGAGTAACGTTAGTTCTATTTCAAATATGTTCTTTCCAGGTAGAAGGATCACAATAAAAGACTATTCAGAAAGGGTAATTTTTAATTGAATGCTTTTGAGGCTTTCGAGTCTTGTTTCATGTTGGTTCTTACTAGGCAGTACAATGTTGTTGTGATTGGTTAAATGATGATACGTTGATAAGTAAATACAAGTTTCCTTCAGGAGGTTGACCAGTAGTGGTTCGACTATCCTTTTCTGTAAATCTTTGAATTTCCCTTAGTGTGCTCTTTCTTAAGAGGTGAGCATGTACCCTATCTTGATGCCATCATGGGTATACTAAGAGAACGTCGATTATATGCTGTGATACAGTTGGACATTGTTGGACTGGTTCATGATCTTTTTCCATGTTCTGCATTGGATGTGTGGTTTTAGTATATGCTTGGTTAATCTTGAGTGATACTTGAGTTTATGTATAAGAACACCTTGTAAAGACTCTTGATTCCTATAATTTCCTTGATGTAACCACCAGGTGGATGATGTTATGGGTTCAATTAGTTTTCTTATGTGTACATTTGGGATTTACACTAAGGTCACACATGTACAAGGAGTATAGACCACCTTGGTGAGTTCTTTAGACTCTGGGTTGATTCATCTGAGGTTATCTCAGACTTTTAGTTGGGATTAGATGTAATTATTAAAGAGGTAATAATTCCAGTGGGATGGATCTGAAATTATGTTTTTTTTCATGTTGTGGAATAACCTTTTTAGAGATCAATGGATGGTGTGACATAGGAGCATCGCTGAGAGACAAATGAAGGCTTTGGTGAATGGGTTTGTTATGAGAACGTGGTGCCCTAGAAAAAATGGTGTTCTATTTATGTTGCAATACGTTAGCCTTCTAAGCTAGGAATTTATAAGATAATTCATATAGTAATGGTTTGACTTGTTATCACTCTTGTTTCGTGAGTATGGTTTGAGTGAACCAGTTTGAACACCCTGCTAATTAAGGGTGGGTGTGCTGTGGAAATTTACAATGTCTTTTAAGGAAAGATTGTGTGACCAGTTTTGCTGATTTCATTTTGGATTTGACCCTTCCTTGTTGTGAGGTTGTGGTTATGATCTCAGTTGTGTTCGGGCTCACTACACCAGTAGTGTAACTGGAATGCTTAAGGGTGTACTTTGTAGTGTTTTTCAAATGTTTTAGTCTTCATGGTAACGATACCATGTGAGTTGATCACAAAAGACTCACAAAGGTTTCACATTTCTTGCCGGTTAAGGAAACCTTCAGTGTTGATGAGATGTAAAGGATGTAAAATCGATAGATTGTACATTTTCATGGGGTTCTTCACTCTATCGTTTCAGACAGGTATGCCCAATTTACTTCTCTTGTCTAGTAGGGACTATAGAAGGCTTTGGGTACACAGGTACTTCTGAGTACAGCTTACCATCCCCAGGAAGATGGATAGTCCAAGCACACAATTCAGGTTTTAGAGGGAATGCTTCGAGTATGCATCTTAGATTTAGAGGGCTCTTGGTAGATACACATACCCCTAGTGGAGTTTTTATAAAATAACATTTTTCAGGTGACGATTTAAATGGAATCTAATAAGGCTTTGTACAGCATGCCATGCCGATCACCCCTATGTTGGCTGGAAGTAGGATAGGTAGCTATGTTGGGAACTCATCTTGTCCAAGAGAAAACTGAGTATGTGGAGATGATTTGGAAGAGAATGGCTACTGCATAGTCTTCGTAGAAATCTTATGCTAATCGACGGAGACAACCTCTGGAGTTCGAGGTCGAAGATCGGGATTTCTTACGTGTCACACCGAGGTTGGGACACAGGAGGATTGAGAGATAAGGAAAGATTTCACCGAGATACATAGGACCATTTGAGGTTTTGGAGAGAGTCGGTTTGGTTTCATATTAGTTGCAGTTACCTCAAAGGTACCTGGATATGCACGACGTCTTTCATGTTTCTTAGCTACAATGTTACTTTTCATACCCGTCTCATGTTTTTCAACTTGAGGAGGTTGAATTGGAGGTGGATGAATCCTTCGAGGAGCACCCTATTAGGATTGTGGATCACAACACGAAGGCTATTTGTTGTCCATATGTTCCTCTGGAAGGGTGCAATGGCAGTACTGGCAAGTACAAGACGAGACTTGGGAGAGGGATGCTGACGTATGATCATAGTAGCCAGAGTTTTTTGAAGTTTCCTTTTTCACCACCCTTATAAGGGAAATTCAAGGATGAATTGCTTTAAGGGGGGATGTTTATAAGAACCCGAATCTTTATTTTAGATATGGATCTTTATTTCGAGTTGTTTTTGAGGAAAAAGTAAGAATTGGGATATTTTCTAAGTACACACCATGTAATTTTGAGTACACACTATGTACTCAGTTACCACATGTAGCTGTGTACTGGCCATGTAACGGCTGATTACATGGCCTTGTGGGTGACCGGGTAGACTACCTAATGTGGGGGACGATTGAGGCTAGTACACGTCCTATACATTAAATGAACTTGCTGTGTACTTTTATTTTTTATTTGATAAATCGGAGTGGGGTCGTGTCTCAGGTTCAGAACACCCTTCTTCTCCTCGGGTTTCATACAGGAGAGTGGTGAATGACCAAAGAACTTAGAGATCCACCAGTTTCTCCATCCAACCTCTGATTGAGATGCCATTAGGTTCGTTGGATTCCCACCAGTGAGTTCTATCTTTGCCTAGAGCCTTTCTTACCGATTCCTCCTCCCTCTTGAATATTTAATGGATGATCTTTTATACCCTTTTTGTAGATCTATGTCGTTCTAGGATGATTCAAGGGACAAAATTCAAGAGTGTTCATTGTACAACATCAAGGTAGGTGGTTTATGCCTTTAGATGATTGTATTTGGATTATATATGCTTAAAGTGATGAATACCCATGTTTAGGGTATTGCATGTTTTGGAATTTAACCCTGTTTAATACCTGCTATAGTTTTTTTTGATTGATAGAGGGTTATTTCTTACAAGTAAGGTTGGATACCTTGTTATGGTACACCTAATGGGTCTATTCCCTTATTTGATTTGATTATGTCCGTTTGGTCTAGAAAGCCTATTAGGCTTGCCTTTTTTCCATGCCTTGTTTTTTTAGGATAAAGTTATTGATTATATGAGATACATGTGATTCACATTTTGAAAGTTTGACCAAGGGGAATTGGACTGTGAGATCTTCCCAAAGTAAGGTCATTTATGTATTGAATTATTGTTATGTTGACCCATAGGTATTGACTGTGAGAGATTCCAGGTGGTCATTGACCAGAGGGGTTAGACAGTGAGAGATACCCAGAGGGTTGTTATTTAAATTAATGTTGAACCCCAGGGAATTGACTGTGAGAGTTTCCAGGTGGTCATTATAGTTTATTTTTGATATGCATACCAAGGGGGTATTGATTGTGAGAACTAACCAGGTGGTTGTTTGTAAATTATTAGTGATATATGGGACCAAAGGGGTTAGACTGTGTGAGCTTTCCCAAAGAGTCATTATTTTTTTTATTGAATTGATGATATATTAAACCAGAGAGTTTAGACTATGAGAAATTTCCCAGAGGGTTTCTTATAAAGGATTGAATGATTTTGATGAGTCTACCAAGCCAAAGCACAAGCTTGGAATCAATCTTAAAAGTTTGTTTAGATGGTCTTTTGAGACATATATTTTGATATTACATAGAAGATAAAGAGCTTAGGATAGATCCCATTATTTCATTATTCAATGGTTTAATAATTAATAAATGTAAATGAATGCAATTGAAAACTATAGGATTGTTTACTTTTGAGTACTTCCTTGTTTATTTCTTCATTTCTGCATATTACCTGCTATATATATTCACTGAAAGTTAGGCACATATCTTTTTGTAGTTTCCTACTGGGATTCATCTCACACCCTGTTTGGGTCATGCTTTTGAACCCAAATAGATTATATGGTTGTAGGTATAGATAAGGGAAAGATCCCTTCTTCATCATGTACTTGATTGTTGTTGTAGCTGGAGAGCATGTGACCAAGCTGAGGCTTGCGATGCTGTTGGAGTTTACTGCTTTTCTTTACTTTGGTTTCAGTATTGTATTTTCAGCATTGTGACTTTTTTGGCTGTTTTACTTGACACATGTGACATTAATCGTTTATATATGCTACAGTTGTTATATTACTATTAGTCTTCTGCTATTTATTTTTGTTGTATGTTATTACTACTTTCACTTTTTTACTATTTGTTATTCCGCTATGCATACTCTGCCAATGAGGGCGTAGTTTCCCCATTATTAGACCTTGGACCTCACTGGTAGTTAGTAGCCTCTAGAGTTTGGGAAAATGTGCTTGAGGTTATGTGACCAACCAGGTATGAGGAATCTTTGGCCGACACCAAGAATTGGGATGTTACTCCCATTCCCTTCAAGCATTTACTAGGGTGATTCTTTCTATAGTTATCACATGTGGGAAAGTCCTTCTTTCCCTTATTTCATTTACCCATTTTTCTCTCCCATCTCCTTCTTCTCTTTATTCCCTTCAAATCCATAGGACTCGAAGAATTATTTACTTATCTTATTAAGACATGATACTCTTTCTTCATATGATGAGAATACGTGTGAAACTATTTCCCTTCGAAATGTTTTTATAAGACCATGAAAGATATGATCCTTCTTACTCTTTGGATCATATGTATTGGTGGATTTCTCATTACTTTTTCTAGGCACCATTTCAAAATGACAACATAGACTAGGTTAGATCATATCGTAATATGTAATCCAAAAACTAGAAAAACTATAAGTATTAATTAAATATTTATACGTATCTAGTCTCATAATCATAAAAATGGTTTTTTGAGCACATATTTACTCATAAATCCTTCATAATTGTTTGTAAAGAAAATTTGAATTATCCTAAGTATATCCCCCAGGAGTGTCAAACCAGGTGCACAGTAAGACCCATTGTCGTGTACCAAATTACCCCAAGTCTATCACAAAACACCTTATCAGAGTTATTACTCCTAGTTACATATGTGCCAAAACCACATCAACTTGTGGTATTTAGACAGGGATGCATTTTCTAGGAATACCCACACAATATCTACATTACCAAAATTTTAGAATGTTCCTCTATACCTATCCTCAAATACTATATTAGGGTTATGATCCCTAATATAAGTTGTATAAATCTATTTCCAAGGTTGTCGAAAAACATCCTTTGATACCAGTTATAATGCCCCGACCCCAGAAGCCCAATGCTAGTGCATTATTTTAATACACTAGCATGATTATAGGGAATCAGATCCTGAAGGATAGATCAGTTTAATAGCCTTGGATAATAGATTACATACACGAAAATTACATTACAATTCAAAAAATAAAATAAAACAATGATTATACTTTTATAATGCTATTATTCTCCTAGATTAACCTTGAATATAAATAATAATAACCTTCTTAGAATCCTGTGAAAATAAAACATAAGAAAGGGGTGAGATTAGATGCTTAGTAAGGCTAAATAAAAAAGTAGAAGATTTCATAAATAAGCATAATTTTTTAAGGAAATGTATAAAATTAAAACACAAGACTTTTAAACATTACCTTTAGAATAATATGGAAAAAATAAATCAAATAATTCCATTTAAACATTCACATGGATATTCTACTCATAAAACAATCACATGTAATATCAATAACTAATCTCATAATAAGGGAATACATAATGCTATAAATACCATCAAGGCCTCATGCCAAGACCATACGAGTAAGAATTTAGTCAAAAACCAAATTAGTTTGTCTGATGATAACTATCGATGCATCAAGGAGATTTCATTAACCACTCCCCAACCCATAAGGATTTCATTAACTTGTCCCCAACCCGTAGGGATTTCATTAGTAGGTCCCCAACCCATAGGGATTTCATTAACCGGTCCACAACCCATTTCTTTCTAAGTCCAATTCATTCCTCATATGAAAAGTGTGAAACATAACATAAAAATTCATATTAAAACTGACATACAAAATGTTAAAACATTAACCATAAAACATGAGTGGTATAAAAATATTACATACACAGTCAAACATATCGTAAACCCTTCAATACAATATGGAAGATTGTATCATAATAAATCAACCTCAAGCATAAAATCCAAAAAAGGATATTGAAATAGATGAAAATAATATAATAAAGTCATTAAAATCTATCTTGAGATAAATACCCCTTTTTATTTGAAAATCATTTATTCAAAAGATACACACTTATAAAAGAAGGCACTTAAAAAGAGTTTTTTGAATCAAAGTGTCCCAAACCAATTGAATTTTTTTAAAGGAATTATCATTTAAAAAAATTCATGTTTCTATAAATAAATCCCTAAAAACCAATTTTGAAAACATGGTCATTAATGAGAAATATTGAAAATACTAAATATTTAAAACATTTAAAATGATGTTTTAATTAAAGAGTCCCTTACATAAAACCTTTAAAATATTCATTTTGAAAAAATTTGAATGAAATTAAAATTAGACATAAAATGTTAATTATAATCCTTTATATACATATAAATAAATAAGTACGATAATATCAATAATATTGAAATGGAAAAAAGATTAATTCTTTAAACATTCAAAGTATCCCATACCACTTTGAAAATTTAAATAATAATCTCAATATATTGAAAAGAATAATTAGATAACATGTAGATAAATTTATTCATGATATAAAATATAATAGGGTAATTATAAACTCCACACATAAGAAATAAGTGGTGAACGTGGATTATATCTCATGAAAATTAAAAGTGAGACATCATTACCTTTCCTTAGGTTTGATACTCTCTGTGCATGTCCAAAACTCATGTATAATGGTTTTAAACATATTTTTAACTTATAAAATAATCATAATAATATTTATGGTATCATATATGATTCATTGATGACTTTATATTACTCATTTATTAATAATCTCTAAGTTAAAGAAACATTTTGGGTAATAATTTCTTTCTTTATCGTACGTGTTTTGACTTGTTATTGTTGATCGTATTACTTAGATCAAGATTTAATTACATCAAGAATGTATAACATTATTTATATAGAATATATATTCATAATATAAATATACATAATAGATAGATATATGAAATTAAATACACCGTTCATGGAGATAGTGGCACATACGTACGAATGAACATTGTTCCTGTTTTCTTATCGCATTGAATGGAAGTCAGTGAATGAAATATATGTACATATATATATATATATTATTAAATTATAATTATTAGGGAATATATTTTATACATATTTATAATATATATTTTTATAATCATTCTTGAATGGTGAATGTGGAATATGAATCTCATCGTGTCGTGGAGATGGTAAGCCGTACGTACGCACGAACGGTGATATCATTTCCTTAATGGTTAAATGGTTTCAAATTGGATGAAATATGAATTTTATAGAAAAATATCATGTTATATTTATTATTTAAATCCTTTATATTCATCGTTATACCCATATAAATAAAGTTTACCTGAAAAACAGTTTACATTACGACATGGAGACAGTAAGCCGCACGTACACACACATAGTCATATTGTTTTTCATAGGATGAGTAAAAGGAGGAATATGGTTTCCACATAATAATAAAAACATATTATAATATATTATATTCTAGAGTTATTACTTTAGTATGGAAACAATATAGGAAGAGTAATTAAAATAAGAAAAGAACTTTGAAAGAGGTGATAAAACAATTACCTTTTTTTCAGGTATCTTTTTTTGATTTGCACAAAAGGACTAATTAAGAAGAATTTCTACAAAAATTATGGCCTCTAGGATGTAGTTAGGGAAGTTTTGATAGGAAAGGGGTATTTTTTGGCTGAGAAAAGGGCTTGATTGGTGTTAATTAAAGAGAAGGAGAAGTTCCCTTTTATAAGAGGGGTGAGGGGGACTTTTGGAAGATCTTAAAATATTAATTTATTATAAATTTATTTTCGGTTTCAAATAGATCCAATTTAGAGACCCGGAGCTTAACGTACATGGAAATTAAATTACTTTTGTGTAATACTTAGTACATAACAAAAACACACACACAAGGATCGTAATAGTTTAGTGTCTTTGGAAACTCGGAATATAATCTTCTAATCGTGGTGAAAGATCTTCAACATCTCCCATAAAGATCTTCTTTTTTTACCTAAAACCTTTCTTTATATCCTAGGGAAAAGAAAACATAAAAGGGTGATCTCAAATTCTCAGTAATGGTAAACAAAATAAATGTCATTCACATCATATACATAAGAACATAACTTTTGGAAATCATAACCTGCAAAATAAATCATAATATCATAACATGGGATAAATCATAGTAGTGAAATGTAAACCCCAATAATCATAACTTAAAACATGAAACTTTGTGGCATACACACATAATCATAGAGAATCATTTATTTTTAGTCAAGACTCATTTCCAAGACTATCTTAGTGGACAAAGTCCATTTTTGAACCGAGTTCACTCCTCGTTTCAGTCCTGTTTCACTGAACCGGTTTAACCTGCCGTTCCAGCCATGTCTATCTCATGAGATATAAAATCTTTACCCAATGCATTGGAGGGAGATATAGGTCCCAACCATCTCATAATGATACCATTCTTATGTGTGCCACAAAATCATAAACCATACATCATAACATAACCCATGTAATAAAAATGGGAATCTTAAACATTGTGATATCATAAAACAATTCACATAAGATAAAGGAATTCATAAAAATAATTCCATCATAACATAATCAAATCAATGTAATAATAGGGATAGAAATATAACCCTTTATTATCTTATATGGAAAATAATTTTGATAAAACACTTGAACTCCATTCTTGAGGAAAATATCCTTTCTACTTCAAAAACAATTTTCCTTTCTTAACATGTCATAAAATTCTAAACTAAAAGAAGTTGATTAAAAATAAACTTGAAAACTTTTAAAGGAAGCTTCTTGGAAATAATGTTTTAAAAATCCATTCATGTCGTATAAGTTAAAAAAAACATTCTTCTCGTACTTTTTTCAGAAAAGTCAAAAAGTACCTCGTATGAAAAATGACAAAAGATTCCTTTCATATCTTTTACTAAAAACTCACCGATGGGTAAAATGGGATTTAAACAGTTGTAGGTGGATGGAAACAATATTAAAAATTGAGGAAACATGTATGTGGATGATAAAATACACCCCCGTAAATACCAAAGTATAAACAATCTCGGATAAAAATGAGATTGTGATATTTTCCCTTACCTTAGGTCTGATTCGCTTCGTAAGTGTCCGAACCTCCTGGATAATGATTTAAATAATGTAATTGACTTATTAAATAATCATATTCATTGTTATTATATCATATATGGTTCACTTATGACTTTATTTTACCCGTTCTTTTGTATATTCATGTTAAAGTAGCGTTTTGGGTAAAATCGTCTCATTTGTCATTCGTGTTTTAACTTGTAATTATTCATATGATTACATAGATCATGATTACTTAAATCCAGAATGTAAAAAATGATTCATATATATTATATATTCAGAATATAAATATATATAATGGATCGATAAATGGAAAGAAATACACTGTTCATGGAGACGGTAGGCCGTACGTACGCATGAACGCTGTTTTCGTTTCTTTATTGAATTGAGTGGAATTAAGTAGATGAAATAAATATATATATACATAAATCCAGTATCATTATTATGTCATATATTTCATTATTATTCATTATATATACTTTATGATCATTCATGTATGGTTAACATGCAGAATGAATCTCATCGCGTCATGGAGACGGTAGTCCGTACGTACGCACGAGCGATGATATCATTCCCATAATTATTGAATAGAATTGGAGTGGATGGTATAATATATCAGAATCAGTAAGATGTTATAATAACCATATATAGTTATTCTTTACACAATTATACCCATCCATTTAAGGTGTTTGTGGAAAAACAGATTTCACCACGGCGTGGAGACGGTATTCCGTACGTACGCACGCGTGGTGATTTCGTTTTTCGTAGGATGGATAGACGGTGAAATAGGGTTGTTTCATACATATAATCAAATATCAGTATATGAGTTATAATTATTTTATTAATTCATAATGAAACAACTAAATAAGAATAAGTGGAAGAAGAAATAAAGTTAAAAGAATCGGTAACGGACATTACCTCTTCTTTGAAACGCCTCTTTGAGACCTCCTCTTAGGGAACTAAAATTGGCCTTTCAAGAAGACCAGAACCTATAGGATGTTTCTATGGAAGTGGAGAAGAGAATTTGGCAGGGTTTGTCCTAGATTGAAGGCTCAATGTGGTGTGAGGAAGAGAGGGAGGAGGTGCCCTTTTATAAGGGAGGAGAGGGGCACCTTTGGAATAACTAAAAATATTATTTTATTATAAATCCAAATTCGGTTTTAAATAGCTCCAAATTGATTTATTTCGAAGCTAAGGTGGGGATGGGTCTAAATCCTCTCATCCAATAGAATTTAGACAAGTTTAGGTATCAATGTTAACCTTTTCATTTAGATTTAACTTTAAGTTAGATAATTTAACTTTTACCGTGTCTTCTTGTTTTCTTACACTATAAGGTTAATAAACATACTATATCAAGACAAACGAACACCAAGTTTTTTATTATTAATATATATAACCTTATATAAGTCATTTTGCCGAACCTTGTATTTTTAGGAATAAAATTACAATTAATAATATAGTATTTTTTTAAAAAACTATTTTATGTCAATTTTGACACTATTTGGTAATTGTTTTTTGTGAAAATAATAACAGAATGATTAGTTCTAAAACATTTAATTAAATAAATACTAACATGTCATATTAACATATAAAATTATTGGAATTCATAAAAAGTCTCAAATTACATTTATTTGGGTATTTATAACATCAATTATGTTAATATTTCATTAATAAGATAATTACAGCATCATCATTGTATCATAAATAAGTTAAATTATATTAAGTCTAAAAATTAAAAATAAAATTCAATTATGTAGGAAATATTTTTATCTTTCTAATGAATATTTATAGTCTAATTTATCTTATGTATAACCCTATATTAAAAATGCTTTAGCTATTAAACTTTGATTTTAACTATTTTAACCCTTCTTTAAATAAATTGATAATAAATGTCCTAATCTAATCCAAGTGGGCCTAAATGGTCATATTTTATTCCTAAGGTTGTTTTGGTCGAATTACACTTATCCAATAAAATTATGACATGTTTTAGGGTAATAATAATATCATTTTTACCCTTAACTACCCTATTTACTTTTAACCGTGGTAAATAAAAGTAAAAAGTTACTATTCACCAAAAATTATTTTCATCTCATTGAACCACATTTTACTTACTGACATCAATCGTGTCTCTCGGATTTTTGAAATTCCACTCACAAAAGCGGTAAAATTACGTTTTATGTATCCGACCATGTGACTAACGACATGGGTGAATGAAACTTAGGTTGTACATGCTATGTCTAACCTATACATTCCATGTAGTTATCAGCTGTGTATTCAGCCGTGTGACAAACAACACGGGTGGATGGAACTTAAGTAGTATACGCTGTGTCATGGGAGAACACGCCGTGTAGTGTTAAATCAGGAGAAACCATGTGATTCTATCCATGTGGGGGAAAAAACCTAGGTCATTGAGTCTTGTTAGGGACATTCTGTGTAGATTAAGTACACCCTATATAGTTTTCCTTAGAAAGAACCTGTGTGAGTTTGGCCATGTAGACGGACATGGCCAGGAGGGAGGACTTGGGTACACACCGTGTTCCGGGATATCACATCGTATACCTGTTATGTTTACATGCCTACCTAGGTGGGGGTACACGCCTAGGTAAGAGTGTGAGTGCACACACTGTGTATGAGTTCTACACGCTGTGTAGTCATATTTTGTACCCTTTGAGGGTCTGTTTCTATTTTATCCCCTGATATCAGTTTTGGACCTGTGAGTAGATTTTTCTAAGTAGTTTTCCACATAGATTTCGATGGTGGATCCTATGGGGAGCTATGAGGACTCATAATATGTGTTTTTGGGTTTATTTTCTAAATTGATAGGTTCTTCCTCCAATTAACATTGCATTTTTCTCTTGAGAGTGAGACCAATGCGTATATGATCTGTTGGGTGTTTGGACCAACCTAGATGATACCTTTGATCTGAGATGAGTTGTGAGCTATATCTCTTGATATTTTTCTTTTGAGGAAGTTTCCCATGTGAGATGTTCCTTTTTTCCTATGAGGCTATGAGACCTATTATTTCTAGGGAGTCCCTAGTAGGATCCCTCATCTATGTACCATTTTGAGGATACTTGTCGTGGGATTCCGTTATTGTTTATCATTCAAATATCTCTTGTAGGATCCCTCTTCTTACATGATTTGTAATGGGGTTTTAATAGAATGAAATGCTTATGTTTTCATGCTTTTTGCGGTTGAACAACTTCTATTGGGTTCCCTTTTTGAGGACCCAAGTTGGTTTAATAAAATCCCTGTAAGTTTCCTTGGTTATTAAAAAGGATCTTACTTGATAAATTTTCATTCTTGATGGAATGTTAGAGTTGTTAAAGGTTTTAGAAGAAATTTGGTGAGACTTTCCTGTTTTACTTGAGTTTTTGAGATAAAGTTGTTTTCTGGGGATTTTGAGCCTAATGAATCTATTTTTCATAACCCAGTAGTAGAATTTGATGCTTATACTTCGTAAGATGCTAGCCCATGGTAGGCATCACTATTAGATCTGTTTGTCTTGTTTTCTGATGAGAGATTTTGATGTTGGTGTGGTCCAGGTGTCATTATACCTAGTAGGACTTCTGGTTTTAAATGAAATCCTTGTTTAGAGGGGTGGTCATTGTGCCTTGACTTTTGATGTGAGAACAAGCTTGAGGATAACTTGGTTCACTGGGTTAGACATGCCTTGGGCATGGATGGCTGTTAGGAGGTTGTGTAAACCTCAATTTTCTTTAGTGAAGGATGACTTGGTACATCATCACTCGAGTTAATGGTTGTGTAAATGATCTGATTTTGTGCCAGTTCTTGTGTGAGACATCTGGTACTAGGATGCATAGGGTGGAAAACCTATGCATAGTACCACATAATATGTCGTTAATCTTGTAAACTCTGGGTAGTGTATGTCAACATACACGATACCCATCAAGTGTTAAATGTTTAAATGAGTTTTTGAGTTTTGTTACATCGTTGAGCCTTGAGATGTAGTGCATGTTCTTGGTTTTTATCCGTTGTAGAGTGAACTAAGCATGTTGAAACTTTTTTTCGTCCCACTACTCGGGAGGAATTTCTGGGACACGGGTGTTTTGACAAACGAGTCAATTTTATCTTTTCGGCTTCATGCCAAGGGATGTGACGTGGTGATCATGGTTCATGGAACGACTCACATGCATTTAAATTGCTTCTAAACTAGCCCATTTGATAGTGTCTAGTCCTTCTCGACATATAAGGCACTCCTAGGTAGGGAGAGTAACGTTAGTTCTATTTCAAATATGTTCTTTCCAGGTAGAAGGATCACAATAAAGGACTATTCAGAAAGGGTAATTTTTAATTGAATGCTTTTGAGGCTTTCGAGTCTTGTTTCATGTTGGTTCTTACTAGGCAGTACAATGTTGTTGTGATTGGTTAAATGATGATACGTTGATAAGTAAATACAAGTTTCCTTCAGGAGGTTGACCAGTAGTGGTTCGACTATCCTTTTCTGTAAATCTTTGAATTTCCCTTAGTGTGCTCTTTCTTAAGAGGTGAGCATGTACCCTATCTTGATGCCATCATGGGTATACTAAGAGAACGTCGATTATATGCTGTGATACAGTTGGACATTGTTGGACTGGTTCATGATCTTTTTCCATGTTCTGCATTGGATGTGTGGTTTTAGTATATGCTTGGTTAATCTTGAGTGATACTTGAGTTTATGTATAAGAACACCTTGTAAAGACTCTTGATTCCTATAATTTCCTTGATGTAACCACCAGGTGGATGATGTTATGGGTTCAATTAGTTTTCTTATGTGTACATTTGGGATTTACACTAAGGTCACACATGTACAAGGAGTATAGACCACCTTGGTGAGTTCTTTAGACTCTGGGTTGATTCATCTGAGGTTATCTCAGACTTTTAGTTGGGATTAGATGTAATTATTAAAGAGGTAATAATTCCAGTGGGATGGATCTGAAATTATGTTTTTTTTCATGTTGTGGAATAACCTTTTTAGAGATCAATGGATGGTGTGACATAGGAGCATCGCTGAGAGACAAATGAAGGCTTTGGTGAATGGGTTTGTTATGAGAACGTGGTGCCCTAGAAAAAATGGTGTTCTATTTATGTTGCAATACGTTAGCCTTCTAAGCTAGGAATTTATAAGATAATTCATATAGTAATGGTTTGACTTGTTATCACTCTTGTTTCGTGAGTATGGTTTGAGTGAACCAGTTTGAACACCCTGCTAATTAAGGGTGGGTGTGCTGTGGAAATTTACAATGTCTTTTAAGGAAAGATTGTGTGACCAGTTTTGCTGATTTCATTTTGGATTTGACCCTTCCTTGTTGTGAGGTTGTGGTTATGATCTCAGTTGTGTTCGGGCTCACTACACCAGTAGTGTAACTGGAATGCTTAAGGGTGTACTTTGTAGTGTTTTTCAAATGTTTTAGTCTTCATGGTAACGATACCATGTGAGTTGATCACAAAAGACTCACAAAGGTTTCACATTTCTTGCCGGTTAAGGAAACCTTCAGTGTTGATGAGATGTAAAGGATGTAAAATCGATAGATTGTACATTTTCATGGGGTTCTTCACTCTATCGTTTCAGACAGGTATGCCCAATTTACTTCTCTTGTCTAGTAGGGACTATAGAAGGCTTTGGGTACACAGGTACTTCTGAGTACAGCTTACCATCCCCAGGAAGATGGATAGTCCAAGCACACAATTCAGGTTTTAGAGGGAATGCTTCGAGTATGCATCTTAGATTTAGAGGGCTCTTGGTAGATACACATACCCCTAGTGGAGTTTTTATAAAATAACATTTTTCAGGTGACGATTTAAATGGAATCTAATAAGGCTTTGTACAGCATGCCATGCCGATCACCCCTATGTTGGCTGGAAGTAGGATAGGTAGCTATGTTGGGAACTCATCTTGTCCAAGAGAAAACTGAGTATGTGGAGATGATTTGGAAGAGAATGGATACTGCATAGTCTTCGTAGAAATCTTATGCTAATCGACGGAGACAACCTCTGGAGTTCGAGGTCGAAGATCGGGATTTCTTACGTGTCACACCGAGGTTGGGACACAGGAGGATTGAGAGATAAGGAAAGATTTCACCGAGATACATAGGACCATTTGAGGTTTTGGAGAGAGTCGGTTTGGTTTCATATTAGTTGCAGTTACCTCAAAGGTACCTGGATATGCACGACGTCTTTCATGTTTCTTAGCTACAATGTTACTTTTCATACCCGTCTCATGTTTTTCAACTTGAGGAGGTTGAATTGGAGGTGGATGAATCCTTCGAGGAGCACCCTATTAGGATTGTGGATCACAACACGAAGGCTATTTGTTGTCCATATGTTCCTCTGGAAGGGTGCAATGGCAGTACTGGCAAGTACAAGATGAGACTTGGGAGAGGGATGCTGACGTATGATCATAGTAGCCAGAGTTTTTTGAAGTTTCCTTTTTCACCACCCTTATAAGGGAAATTCAAGGATGAATTGCTTTAAGGGGGGATGTTTATAAGAACCCGAATCTTTATTTTAGATATGGATCTTTATTTCGAGTTGTTTTTGAGGAAAAAGTAAGAATTGGGATATTTTCTAAGTACACACCATGTAATTTTGAGTACACACTATGTACTCAGTTACCACATGTAGCTGTGTACTGGCCATGTAACGGCTGATTACATGGCCTTGTGGGTGACCGGGTAGACTACCTAATGTGGGGGACGATTGAGGCTAGTACACGTCCTATACATTAAATGAACTTGCTGTGTACTTTTATTTTTTATTTGATAAATCGGAGTGGGGTCGTGTCTCAGGTTCAGAACACCCTTCTTCTCCTCGGGTTTCATACAGGAGAGTGGTGAATGACCAAAGAACTTAGAGATCCACCAGTTTCTCCATCCAACCTCCGATTGAGATGCCATTAGGTTCGTTGGATTCCCACCAGTGAGTTCTATCTTTGCCTAGAGCCTTTCTTACCGATTCCTCCTCCCTCTTGAATATTTAATGGATGATCTTTTATACCCTTTTTGTAGATCTATGTCGTTCTAGGATGATTCAAGGGACAAAATTCAAGAGTGTTCATTGTACAACATCAAGGTAGGTGGTTTATGCCTTTAGATGATTGTATTTGGATTATATATGCTTAAAGTGATGAATACCCATGTTTAGGGTATTGCATGTTTTGGAATTTAACCCTGTTTAATACCTGCTATAGTTTTTTTTGATTGATAGAGGGTTATTTCTTACAAGTAAGGTTGGATACCTTGTTATGGTACACCTAATGGGTCTATTCCCTTATTTGATTTGATTATGTCCGTTTGGTCTAGAAAGCCTATTAGGCTTGCCTTTTTTCCATGCCTTGTTTTTTTAGGATAAAGTTATTGATTATATGAGATACATGTGATTCACATTTTGAAAGTTTGACCAAGGGGAATTGGACTGTGAGATCTTCCCAAAGTAAGGTCATTTATGTATTGAATTATTGTTATGTTGACCCATAGGTATTGACTGTGAGAGATTCCAGGTGGTCATTGACCAGAGGGGTTAGACAGTGAGAGATACCCAGAGGGTTGTTATTTAAATTAATGTTGAACCCCAGGGAATTGACTGTGAGAGTTTCCAGGTGGTCATTATAGTTTATTTTTGATATGCATACCAAGGGGGTATTGATTGTGAGAACTAACCAGGTGGTTGTTTGTAAATTATTAGTGATATATGGGACCAAAGGGGTTAGACTGTGTGAGCTTTCCCAAAGAGTCATTATTTTTTTTATTGAATTGATGATATATTAAACCAGAGAGTTTAGACTATGAGAAATTTCCCAGAGGGTTTCTTATAAAGGATTGAATGATTTTGATGAGTCTACCAAGCCAAAGCACAAGCTTGGAATCAATCTTAAAAGTTTGTTTAGATGGTCTTTTGAGACATATATTTTGATATTACATAGAAGATAAAGAGCTTAGGATAGATCCCATTATTTCATTATTCAATGGTTTAATAATTAATAAATGTAAATGAATGCAATTGAAAACTATAGGATTGTTTACTTTTGAGTACTTCCTTGTTTATTTCTTCATTTCTGCATATTACCTGCTATATATATTCACTGAAAGTTAGGCACATATCTTTTTGTAGTTTCCTACTGGGATTCATCTCACACCCTGTTTGGGTCATGCTTTTGAACCCAAATAGATTATATGGTTGTAGGTATAGATAAGGGAAAGATCCCTTCTTCATCATGTACTTGATTGTTGTTGTAGCTGGAGAGCATGGGACCAAGCTGAGGCTTGCGATGCTGTTGGAGTTTACTGCTTTTCTTTACTTTGGTTTCAGTATTGTATTTTCAGCATTGTGACTTTTTTGGCTGTTTTACTTGACACATGTGACATTAATCGTTTATATATGCTACAGTTGTTATATTACTATTAGTCTTCTGCTATTTATTTTTGTTGTATGTTATTACTACTTTCACTTTTTTACTATTTGTTATTCCGCTATGCATACTCTGCCAATGAGGGCGTAGTTTCCCCATTATTAGACCTTGGACCTCACTGGTAGTTAGTAGCCTCTAGAGTTTGGGAAAATGTGCTTGAGGTTATGTGACCAACCAGGTATGAGGAATCTTTGGCCGACACCAAGAATTGGGATGTTACTCCCATTCCCTTCAAGCATTTACTAGGGTGATTCTTTCTATAGTTATCACATGTGGGAAAGTCCTTCTTTCCCTTATTTCATTTACCCATTTTTCTCTCCCATCTCCTTCTTCTCTTTATTCCCTTCAAATCCATAGGACTCGAAGAATTATTTACTTATCTTATTAAGACATGATACTCTTTCTTCATATGATGAGAATACGTGTGAAACTATTTCCCTTCGAAATGTTTTTATAAGACCATGAAAGATATGATCCTTCTTACTCTTTGGATCATATGTATTGGTGGATTTCTCATTACTTTTTCTAGGCACCATTTCAAAATGACAACATAGACTAGGTTAGATCATATCGTAATATGTAATCCAAAAACTAGAAAAACTATAAGTATTAATTAAATATTTATACGTATCTAGTCTCATAATCATAGAAATGGTTTTTTGAGCACATATTTACTCATAAATCCTTCATAATTGTTTGTAAAGAAAATTTGAATTATCCTAAGTATATCCCCCAGGAGTGTCAAACCAGGTGCACAGTAAGACCCATTGTCGTGTACCAAATTACCCCAAGTCTATCACAAAACACCTTATCAGAGTTATTACTCCTAGTTACATATGTGCCAAAACCACATCAACTTGTGGTATTTAGACAGGGATGCATTTTCTAGGAATACCCACACAATATCTACATTACCAAAATTTTAGAATGTTCCTCTATACCTATCCTCAAATACTATATTAGGGTTATGATCCCTAATATAAGTTGTATAAATCTATTTCCAAGGTTGTCGAAAAACATCGTTTGATACCAGTTATAATGCCCCGACCCCAGAAGCCCAATGCTAGTGCATTATTTTAATACACTAGCATGATTATAGGGAATCAGATCCTGAAGGATAGATCAGTTTAATAGCCTTGGATAATAGATTACATACACGAAAATTACATTACAATTCAAAAAATAAAATAAAACAATGATTATACTTTTATAATGCTATTATTCTCCTAGATTAACCTTGAATATAAATAATAATAACCTTCTTAGAATCCTGTGAAAATAAAACATAAGAAAGGGGTGAGATTAGATGCTTAGTAAGGCTAAATAAAAAAGTAGAAGATTTCATAAATAAGCATAATTTTTTAAGGAAATGTATAAAATTAAAACACAAGACTTTTAAACATTACCTTTAGAATAATATGGAAAAAATAAATCAAATAATTCCATTTAAACATTCACATGGATATTCTACTCATAAAACAATCACATGTAATATCAATAACTAATCTCATAATAAGGGAATACATAATGCTATAAATACCATCAAGGCCTCATGCCAAGACCATACGAGTAAGAATTTAGTCAAAAACCAAATTAGTTTGTCTGATGATAACTATCGATGCATCAAGGAGATTTCATTAACCACTCCCCAACCCATAAGGATTTCATTAACTTGTCCCCAACCCGTAGGGATTTCATTAGTAGGTCCCCAACCCATAGGGATTTCATTAACCGGTCCACAACCCATTTCTTTCTAAGTCCAATTCATTCCTCATATGAAAAGTGTGAAACATAACATAAAAATTCATATTAAAACTGACATACAAAATGTTAAAACATTAACCATAAAACATGAGTGGTATAAAAATATTACATACACAGTCAAACATATCGTAAACCCTTCAATACAATATGGAAGATTGTATCATAATAAATCAACCTCAAGCATAAAATCCAAAAAAGGATATTGAAATAGATGAAAATAATATAATAAAGTCATTAAAATCTATCTTGAGATAAATACCCCTTTTTATTTGAAAATCATTTATTCAAAAGATACACACTTATAAAAGAAGGCACTTAAAAAGAGTTTTTTGAATCAAAGTGTCCCAAACCAATTGAATTTTTTTAAAGGAATTATCATTTAAAAAAATTCATGTTTCTATAAATAAATCCCTAAAAACCAATTTTGAAAACATGGTCATTAATGAGAAATATTTAAAATACTAAATATTTAAAACATTTAAAATGATGTTTTAATTAAAGAGTCCCTTACATAAAACCTTTAAAATATTCATTTTGAAAAAATTTGAATGAAATTAAAATTAGACATAAAATGTTAATTATAATCCTTTATATACATATAAATAAATAAGTACGATAATATCAATAATATTGAAATGGAAAAAAGATTAATTCTTTAAACATTCAAAGTATCCCATACCACTTTGAAAATTTAAATAATAATCTCAATATATTGAAAAGAATAATTAGATAACATGTAGATAAATTTATTCATGATATAAAATATAATAGGGTAATTATAAACTCCACACATAAGAAATAAGTGGTGAACGTGGATTATATCTCATGAAAATTAAAAGTGAGACATCATTACCTTTCCTTAGGTTTGATACTCTCTGTGCATGTCCAAAACTCATGTATAATGGTTTTAAACATATTTTTAACTTATAAAATAATCATAATAATATTTATGGTATCATATATGATTCATTGATGACTTTATATTACTCATTTATTAATAATCTCTAAGTTAAAGAAACATTTTGGGTAATAATTTCTTTCTTTATCGTACGTGTTTTGACTTGTTATTGTTGATCGTATTACTTAGATCAAGATTTAATTACATCAAGAATGTATAACATTATTTATATAGAATATATATTCATAATATAAATATACATAATAGATAGATATATGAAATTAAATACACCGTTCATGGAGATAGTGGCACATACGTACGAATGAACATTGTTCCTGTTTTCTTATCGCATTGAATGGAAGTCAGTGAATGAAATATATGTACATATATATATATATATTATTAAATTATAATTATTAGGGAATATATTTTATACATATTTATAATATATATTTTTATAATCATTCTTGAATGGTGAATGTGGAAGATGAATCTCATCGTGTCGTGGAGATGGTAAGCCGTACGTACGCACGAACGGTGATATCATTTCCTTAATGGTTAAATGGTTTCAAATTGGATGAAATATGAATTTTATAGAAAAATATCATGTTATATTTATTATTTAAATCCTTTATATTCATCGTTATACCCATATAAATAAAGTTTACCTGAAAAACAGTTTACATTACGACATGGAGACAGTAAGCCGCACGTACACACACATAGTCATATTGTTTTTCATAGGATGAGTAAAAGGAGGAATATGGTTTCCACATAATAATAAAAACATATTATAATATATTATATTCTAGAGTTATTACTTTAGTATGGAAACAATATAGGAAGAGTAATTAAAATAAGAAAAGAACTTTGAAAGAGGTGATAAAACAATTACCTTTTTTTCAGGTATCTTTTTTTGATTTGCACAAAAGGACTAATTAAGAAGAATTTCTACAAAAATTATGGCCTCTAGGATGTAGTTAGGGAAGTTTTGATAGGAAAGGGGTATTTTTTGGCTGAGAAAAGGGCTTGATTGGTGTTAATTAAAGAGAAGGAGAAGTTCCCTTTTATAAGAGGGGTGAGGGGGACTTTTGGAAGATCTTAAAATATTAATTTATTATAAATTTATTTTCGGTTTCAAATAGATCCAATTTAGAGACCCGGAGCTTAACGTACATGGAAATTACATTACTTTTGTGTAATACTTAGTACATAACAAAAACACACACACAAGGATCGTAATAGTTTAGTGTCTTTGGAAACTCGGAATATAATCTTCTAATCGTGGTGAAAGATCTTCAACATCTCCCATAAAGATCTTCTTTTTTTACCTAAAACCTTTCTTTATATCCTAGGGAAAAGAAAACATAAAAGGGTGATCTCAAATTCTCAGTAATGGTAAACAAAATAAATGTCATTCACATCATATACATAAGAACATAACTTTTGGAAATCATAACCTGCAAAATAAATCATAATATCATAACATGGGATAAATCATAGTAGTGAAATGTAAACCCCAATAATCATAACTTAAAACATGAAACTTTGTGGCATACACACATAATCATAGAGAATCATTTATTTTTAGTCAAGACTCATTTCCAAGACTATCTTAGTGGACAAAGTCCATTTTTGAACCGAGTTCACTCCTCGTTTCAGTCCTGTTTCACTGAACCGGTTTAACCTGCCGTTCCAGCCATGTCTATCTCATGAGATATAAAATCTTTACCCAATGCATTGGAGGGAGATATAGGTCCCAACCATCTCATAATGATACCATTCTTATGTGTGCCACAAAATCATAAACCATACATCATAACATAACCCATGTAATAAAAATGGGAATCTTAAACATTGTGACATCATAAAACAATTCACATAAGATAAAGGAATTCATAAAAATAATTCCATCATAACATAATCAAATCAATGTAATAATAGGGATAGAAATATAACCCTTTATTATCTTATATGGAAAATAATTTTGATAAAACACTTGAACTCCATTCTTGAGGAAAATATCCTTTCTACTTCAAAAACAATTTTCCTTTCTTAACATGTCATAAAATTCTAAACTAAAAGAAGTTGATTAAAAATAAACTTGAAAACTTTTAAAGGAAGCTTCTTGGAAATAATGTTTTAAAAATCCATTCATGTCGTATAAGTTAAAAAAAACATTCTTCTCGTACTTTTTTCAGAAAAGTCAAAAAGTACCTCGTATGAAAAATGACAAAAGATTCCTTTCATATCTTTTACTAAAAACTCACCGATGGGTAAAATGGGATTTAAACAGTTGTAGGTGGATGGAAACAATATTAAAAATTGAGGAAACATGTATGTGGATGATAAAATACACCCCCGTAAATACCAAAGTATAAACAATCTCGGATAAAAATGAGATTGTGATATTTTCCCTTACCTTAGGTCTGATTCGCTTCGTAAGTGTCCGAACCTCCTGGATAATGATTTAAATAATGTAATTGACTTATTAAATAATCATATTCATTGTTATTATATCATATATGGTTCACTTATGACTTTATTTTACCCGTTCTTTTGTATATTCATGTTAAAGTAGCGTTTTGGGTAAAATCGTCTCATTTGTCATTCGTGTTTTAACTTGTAATTATTCATATGATTACATAGATCATGATTACTTAAATCCAGAATGTAAAAAATGATTCATATATATTATATATTCAGAATATAAATATATATAATGGATCGATAAATGGAAAGAAATACACTGTTCATGGAGACGGTAGGCCGTACGTACGCATGAACGCTGTTTTCGTTTCTTTATTGAATTGAGTGGAATTAAGTAGATGAAATAAATATATATATACATAAATCCAGTATCATTATTATGTCATATATTTCATTATTATTCATTATATATACTTTATGATCATTCATGTATGGTTAACATGCAGAATGAATCTCATCGCGTCATGGAGACGGTAGTCCGTACGTACGCACGAGCGATGATATCATTCCCATAATTATTGAATAGAATTGGAGTGGATGGTATAATATATCAGAATCAGTAAGATGTTATAATAACCATATATAGTTATTCTTTACACAATTATACCCATCCATTTAAGGTGTTTGTGGAAAAACAGATTTCACCACGGCGTGGAGACGGTATTCCGTACGTACGCACGCGTGGTGATTTCGTTTTTCGTAGGATGGATAGACGGTGAAATAGGGTTGTTTCATACATATAATCAAATATCAGTATATGAGTTATAATTATTTTATTAATTCATAATGAAACAACTAAATAAGAATAAGTGGAAGAAGAAATAAAGTTAAAAGAATCGGTAACGGACATTACCTCTTCTTTGAAACGCCTCTTTGAGACCTCCTCTTAGGGAACTAAAATTGGCCTTTCAAGAAGACCAGAACCTATAGGATGTTTCTATGGAAGTGGAGAAGAGAATTTGGCAGGGTTTGTCCTAGATTGAAGGCTCAATGTGGTGTGAGGAAGAGAGGGAGGAGGTGCCCTTTTATAAGGGAGGAGAGGGGCACCTTTGGAATAACTAAAAATATTATTTTATTATAAATCCAAATTCGGTTTTAAATAGCTCCAAATTGATTTATTTCGAAGCTAAGGTGGGGATGGGTCTAAATCCTCTCATCCAATAGAATTTAGACAAGTTTAGGTATCAATGTTAACCTTTTCATTTAGATTTAACTTTAAGTTAGATAATTTAACTTTTACCGTGTCTTCTTGTTTTCTTACACTATAAGGTTAATAAACATACTATATCAAGACAAACGAACACCAAGTTTTTTATTATTAATATATATAACCTTATATAAGTCATTTTTCCGAACCTTGTATTTTTAGGAATAAAATTACAATTAATAATATAGTATTTTTTTAAAAAACTATTTTATGTCAATTTTGACACTATTTGGTAATTGTTTTTTGTGAAAATAATAACAGAATGATTAGTTCTAAAACATTTAATTAAATAAATACTAACATGTCATATTAACATATAAAATTATTGGAATTCATAAAAAGTCTCAAATTACATTTATTTGGGTATTTATAACATCAATTATGTTAATATTTCATTAATAAGATAATTACAGCATCATCATTGTATCATAAATAAGTTAAATTATATTAAGTCTAAAAATTAAAAATAAAATTCAATTATGTAGGAAATATTTTTATCTTTCTAATGAATATTTATAGTCTAATTTATCTTATGTATAACCCTATATTAAAAATGCTTTAGCTATTAAACTTTGATTTTAACTATTTTAACCCTTCTTTAAATAAATTGATAATAAATGTCCTAATCTAATCCAAGTGGGCCTAAATGGTCATATTTTATTCCTAAGGTTGTTTTGGTCGAATTACACTTATCCAATAAAATTATGACATGTTTTAGGGTAATAATAATATCATTTTTACCCTTAACTACCCTATTTACTTTTAACCGTGGTAAATAAAAGTAAAAAGTTACTATTCACCAAAAATTATTTTCATCTCATTGAACCACATTTTACTTACTGACATCAATCGTGTCTCTCGGATTTTTGAAATTCCACTCACAAAAGCGGTAAAATTACGTTTTATGAAAAAATTCAGTTTTTTAACTACCACTTAGTGGTTTCACTATTCATCAAAAAATGAAAGTTTCCAGAAAAATACCAAAAATTAGGCCTAAGCTATATTTGATATTATGAATTCAAAAATGATGTTTATTTTACCAAATTCAAAACATATCAGTTACATTAACTAATTTAAAAATTAATTCCCGTCGTCAAAACAAATAGCGTGTTTTTAAGAGATAATAACTATCAAAAGATTGACACTTATTTATGTCTGTTTTAAATGTGAAATTACATCCAATGACCAAAATTATATTAAATTGTAAAAATATATTCTAAATATACTTTAAAACCACTCAAATTAATAATTTATCACTATTAATTATTTCGATTAGAAAAGTTGTTTTTTAATTAAAATTTAGTAATTTTCACTATTCATCAGAATATGAAAGTTATCTGAAAAGTACCAAAATTTCACCCTAAGCTAATTTCGATATTCCAAATCCAAAAATGAAGTCCATTTTGGATGATAAAATTTATTAAATTTCGAAAAGTGGTTATTACTATTCATAATGGCTAGTTTTAATAATATTTTAATAGCATATCGTTGTTTAGTGAAACTCGGTATTGCGTACAACACACGCTATCGAGGAAGGTCGCGATTGCGTGTAATGCAAGCCAAGTCAGGGATGCGTGTAGTGCAAGCTCCTTTTGGTGTAGCATACAACACAAGACATCAATAAAATTAAAAAGAATATTTTTCATAAAATCTCGGGGTGTTACATTCTACCCCCCTTAAAATGAATTTCGCCCTCGAAATTCGTTGGGGTTATAAATGGTTTACTACTCGAAAGTTTCTTTAATAGAAACCCACATCGTAAAAAGGAATACCAAAATTTGGCTTTAAAAATGAAAGTATGAAATGTAACGGTTACCCAAATTAACTCATCACTGGGTTTCCACGTAGAAGAACATAGGTGAAAATATGGATATGGAAGAAAAATCTAATCATCTTGTTCTGATGGAGAGTGGTAGAGAACATGGATATGGAAAAGTCAGAAATCACAAATCCATAGATTTGTGATTATCTAAGGTACCATCTGATTCATTGGATATAAGGGCACTAGGACAATATTTTTGGTTTTCAAGATCATTAAAAGAAATACTTACATGATTTTGGTACAATCTCATTGTTGTTCGTTAATTGAACAATTTCCATTTCATCCCTTAATTAAATGAAGCTGAATTTGTTATTCGTGATGTGTTAGCATATCATGTGATAGAATGATGGATCATTCCATTTGTCTCAACCAAAAGGTCATAAAAGTTATCAAAAATACATAAGTCCATCTATAGTGAGATTGATCATATATGGTTCCTAAAATGGAATTATACTTCATATATCATATTGGTTAATATAATACAACTAGTTTCTACTAAACATGGACTTCCTGTAGGCCAGTGGTAGGCGCTAAAGGCCAGTCGCACTTCGGTTGTGGGTTCGATTCCCACAGCCTTGTCCGACGCGATGGGCTGTCTCCCGTCCTGCTGGTTGTCTTTTTTCTAAAGCTATATTACTATAACATCCCATCAATAATATCAAAAAATTTCTATCCTAACTTATGTCCAACATAATCCATTCCAATCTTTAGGCTTATCTAAAATACTTCGGTACAAGCTCATAGTATAAAGAAAATGATTACTTGAAATGTCACATAACAATCACGTGAATTCCATCATTTATCCCCCATATATCATAAGATATATCTTGTTGGTCAAATTACAAACATGTGAATACCTTAATCAAGTATTCTCTTGAAGAATGAACACCCATTGAACCTTAATGAAAACATGAATGTAGTTAAAAGTTAACATTTTCCACAAACCAAAATCCTCAAAATTCTTTATACTCAAACCATGATATCACTTAGTCCTTATATCAACCATGAGCTCATGAATACTTTCAAACATTTCACTTTCTCCTTATCCCTTCATGATTCACATATCATCTGATTTCCAAAATATTTGAATCACTTTTCATGGTTACCGGTACCCTAAAATTATTTAAAACCACAATAGAATAATACAAAAATATTCTAATAAAAGTACCTCAACAACATTATTCTTGAATACCAATACATAAACACTTCAATCCATCCTCTTCAATTATTGTCCTGGAAAAAGTCCTTCCTTGATTTAGAAGTAACTTTTTAGGTCTGGGAATTGAGTTGGGTAATGCCCATGTTCTCTACAAAGAATACATTGAACTCCATAACAGTCTGTCACTCTATGACCCTTTTCTCCACACAGATAACATCGGTCCCTCCATTTGAGGTATTCCTCAAGGTTCTTCTTCCCTTCTTTAGAAATCTCAATCTTCCTTTCTTTATGCTCCTCAACATGCGAACATGAATAATAGTTTATCTTCCTCTTCTTTGATGAATTAGTCATACCACTAAATTTCACCTTGTTAATCATATATCGCGATGACTGATTCGGCATAATCACAATATCTTTCTCTCTAGGAATTACACAATTTTGTTGCTCATAGTCACCAATTTTTCCATTGGATTCAATGTTAACCAAATTCCTTCTGGTTCCCTCCATTAACTAAAACACAAAAAGAATTCTGTGAGAGGCAAAAATCATGCTGGAGAAAACAACATAGTAAAGGGGGAGTACCTTCAATATCTAACATCTTAGGTTACCGTAATTCTATTACTATAACCTATACTTATACTTAACCTTAGGGACATCCCCAGACATACCTTAGAAATATCTCTAGGGATCTCACTAAAGTTCTCGCATCCTAGTTTCCAAAGGTTGACTAAACCTTTCCTCTGATACCAACTGTAGAGACCTGAAGCTTAACGTACATGGACATTACATTAATTTTGCATAATACTTAGTACATAACAAAAACACACACACAAGGACCGTAATAGTTTAGTGACTTTGGAAACTCGGAATATAATCTTCTAATCGTGGTTATAGATCTTCAACATCTCCCATAAAGATATTCTTTTTTTTACCTAAAACCTTTCTTTATATCCAGGGGAAAAGAAAACATAAAAGGGTGAGCTCAAATTCTCAGTAAGGGTAAACAAAATAAAGGTCATTCACATCATATACATAAGAACATAACTTTTGGAAATCTTAACCTGCAAAAGAAATCATAATTTCATAACATAGGATAAATCATAGTAGTGAAATGTAAACCCCAATAATCATAACTTAAAACATGAAACTTTGTGGCATGCACACATAATCATAGAGAATCATTTCTTGTTAGTCAAGACTCATTGCCAAGACTATCTTAGTGGAAAAAGTCCATTTCTGAACCGAGTTCACTCCTCGTTTCAGTCCTATTTCACTGAACTGGTTTAACCTGCCGTTCTAGCCATGTCTATCTCATGAGATATAAAATCTTTACCCAATGCATTGGAGGGAGATATATGCCCCACCCATCTCATAATGATACCATTCTTATGTGTGCCACAAAATCATAAACCATACATCATAACAAAACCCATGTAATAAAAATGGGAATCTTAAACATTGTGACATCATAAAACAATTCATATAAGATAAAGGAATTCATAAAAATAATTCCATCATAACATAATCAAATCAATGTAATAATAGGGATAGAAACAGAACCCTTTATTATCATAGATGGAAAATAATTTTGATAAAACACTTGAACTCCATTCTTGAGGAAAATATCCTTTCTACTTCAAAAACACTTTTCCTTTCTTAACATGTCATAAAATTCTAAACTAAAAGAAGTTGATTAAAGATAAACTTGAAAACTTTTAAAGTAGGCTTCTTGGAAATAATGTTTTAAAAATACATTCATGTCGTATAAGTTAAAAAAATATTCTTCTTGTACTTTTTTCAGAAAAGTCAAAAAGTACCTCGTTTGAAAAACGACAAAAGATTCCTTTCATATCTTTTACTAAAAACTCACCGAAGGGTAAAATTGGATTTAAACAGTTGTAGGTGGATGGAAACGATATTACATATTGAGGAAACATGGATGTGGATGATAAAATACACCCCAGTAAATACCAAAGTATAAACAATCTCGGATAAAAATGAGATTGTGATATTTTCCCTTACCTTAGGTCCGATTCGCTGCGTAAGTGTCCTAACCTCCTGTATAATGATTTAAATAATGTAATTGACTTATTAAAGAATCATATTAATTGTTATTATATCATATATGGTTCAGTTATGACTTTATATTACCCGTTCTTTTGTAAATTCATGTTAAAGTAGCGTTTTGGGTAAAATCGTCTCATTTGTCATTCGTGTTTTAACTTGTAATTATTCATATGATTACATAGATCATGATTACTTAAATACAGAATGTAAAACATGATTTATATATAATATATATTCAGAATATACATATATATAATGGATCGATAAATGGAAAGAAATACACCATTCATGGAGATGGTAGGCCGTACGTACGCATGAACGCTGTTTTCGTTTCTTTATTGAATTGAGTGGAATTAAGTAGATGACATAAATATATATATACATAAGTATCATTATTATGTCATATATTTCATTATTATTCATTATATATACTTTATGATCATTCCTGTATGGTTAACATGGAGAATGAATCTCATCGCGTCGTGGAGACGGTAGTCCGTACGTACGCACGAGCGATGATATCATTCCCATAATTATTGAATAGAATTGGAGTGGATGGTATAATATATCAGAATCAGTAAGATGTTATAATAACCATATATAGTTATTATTTACACCATTATACCCATCCATTTAAGGTGTTGGTGGAAAAACAGATTTCACCACGGTGTGGAGACGGTATTCCGTACGTACGCACGCGTGGTGATTTCGTTTTCTGTAGGATGGATAGATGGTGAAATAGGGTTGTTTCATACTTATAATAATATATAAGTATATGATTTATACTTATGTTATTACTTCATAATTAAACAACTAAATAAGAAGACGTGGAAGAAGAAATAAAGTTAAAAGAATCGGTAACGGACATTACCTCTTCTTTGAAACGCCTCTTTGAGACCTCCTCTTAGGGAACTAAAATTGGTCTTTGAAGAAGACCATAACCTCTAGGACATTTCTATGGAAGTGGAGAAGATAATTTGGCAGGGTTTTGCCGAGCTTGAAGGATCAAAGTGGTGTGAGGAAGAGAGGGAGGAGGTTCCCTTTTATAAGGAAGGAGAGGGGCACCTTTGGAATAACAAAACATATTATTTTATTATAAAGCCAAATTCGGTTTTAAATAGCTCAAAATTGCTTTATTTAGAAGCTAAGGTGGGGATGGGTCTAAATACTCTCATACAATAGAATTTAGACAAGTTTAGGTATAAATTTTAACCTTATCATTTAGATTTAACTTTAAGTTAGATAATTTAACTTTTACCGTGTCTTCTTGTTTTCTTACACTATAAGGTTAATAAACTTACTATATCAAGCCAAACAAACCCCAAGTTGTTTATTATTAATATATATAAACTTATCTAAGTCATTTGTCCGAAACTTAGATTTTTAGGAATAAAATAACAATTAATAATATAGTATTTGTTTTAAAAACTATTTTATGTCAATTTTGACACTATTTGGTAATGGATTTTTGTGAAAATCATAACGGAATGATTAGTTCGAAAACATTTAATTAAATCAATACTAACATGTCTTATTAACTTATAAAATTATTGGAACTCATAAAAAGTCTCAAATTACATTTATTTGGGTATTTATAACATTAATTATGTCAATATTTCATTAATAAGATAATTACTGCATCATCATTGTATCATAACTAAATTAAATTATATTAACTATAAAAATTACAAATAAAATACCATTATGTAGGAAATCCTTTTATCTTTATAATTAATATTTATAGTCGAATTTATCTTATGTATAACTCTATATTAAAAATTCTTTAGTTATTAAACTTTGATTTTAACTATTTTAACCCTTCTTTAAATAAATTGATAATAAATGTTCTAATCTAATCCAAGTGGGCCTAAATGGTCATATTTTATTCCTAAGGTTGTTTTTGGTCAAATTACACTTATCCAATAGAATTAGGACATATGTTAGGGTAATAATAATATCATTTTTACCCTTAACTACCCTATTTAATTTTAACCGTGGTAAATAAAAGTAAAAAGTTACTATTCACCAAAAATTATTTTCATCTCATTGAACCACATTTTACTTACTGACATCAACCGTGTGTCTCGTATTTTTGAAATTCCACTCACAAAAGTGGTAAAATTACGTTTTATGAAAAAATTCAGTTTTTTAACTACTACTTAGTGGTTTCACTATTCATCAAAAAATGAAAGTTTCCAGAAAAATACCAAAAATTAGGCCTAAGCTATATTTAATATTATGAATTCAAAAATGATGTTTATTTTACCAAATTAAAAACATATCAGTTACATTAACTAATTTAAAAATTAATTCCCGTCGTCAAAACAAATAGCGTGTTTTTAAGAGATAATAACAATCAAAAGATTGACACTTATTTATGTCTGGTTTAAATGTGAAATTACATCCAATGACCAACATTGTATTAAATTGTAAAAATATATTCTAAATATACTTTAAAACCACTCAAATTAATAATTTATCACTATTAATTATTTCGATTAAAAAAGTTGTTTTTTAATTAAAATTTAGTAATTTTCACTATTCATCAGAATATGAAAGTTATCCGAAAAGTACAAAAATTTCACCCTAAGCTAATTTCGATATTCCGAATCCAAAAATGAAGTCCATTTTGGAAGATAAAATTTATAAAATTTCAAAAAGTGGTTATTACTATTCATAACGGCTAGTTATAATAATATTTTAATAGCATATCGTTGTTTAGTGAAACTCAGTATTTCGTACAACACATGCTATAGAGGAAGGTCGCGATTGCGTGTAATTCAAGCCAAGTCAGGGATGCATGTAGTGAAAGCTCCTTTTGGTGTAGCGTACAACACAAGACATCAATAAAATTAAAAAGAATATTTTTCATAAAATCTCGGGGTGTTACATCCAAAGTAATTTATTTAGAGTATAATATGAATATGGTTCTAAATAGTCTCAAACAATTAATTTGAGACATGTTTAGGTTATAAAATCAACCTTATATTTTGGATTTTACCCTGAGTTAAATAGTTTAACTCTTACTGTGTCTTCTTGTATTTTTATACTATAGGGTTAATATAGTTACTATAAAATGCCAAATGAACCCCAATTGGATTATTTTTTAAATATTTGACATTATCCAAGTTAGTCTTCCAAAAATTATATTTTTATAACTTTTATATTATTTAATAAAATAGTATTTATTTTAAAATATCATTTATGTTAATTTTAATACTATTCAATATTTTCATTTTAAAAAATATCAAAATAATTTCAAAATATATCAAAAAAACATTATAACTTCGAAAATATTATTCAAATATTTCACTAACATGTCTAACTTATCTATAAAATTAGTTCATGTCATCAATTAACTCAAATTATATTTATTTTAATATTTTTAATATCATTTATTTGATATCTCAATTAGTTAAACAATTACTGCACCATCATTATGTTTCTATTTAATTAATTTATTTAATGTATAAACATTATAAATAAATTTTCATGATGTATATAAATTTATTATCTTTATAAATACTATTTATAGTCGACCATATCACTTATATAACCCCATATTAAAAATAAAATAGTTATTAGAATTTTAATATGACATTTTTTACTCTTCTTTAAATAAAATAAAATAAATATCCTAATCTAACACAAGTTTCTTAAAAAGGATAATATTTCTTAAATAAGGTTTATTTGGGTCGAAAAATACTTATCCAATTAAATTAGTACAAGTGTTAGAGTAATTTTATATTATAATATTATTTTTACTTTTAATTACCCTATTTACTTCTAACCTTGGTAAATAAAATTCAAATGTTACTATTCATAAAAAATTATTTTGATCCTATTAGACCAAATTTTTCATACTAATTACAACCATGTATTTTTTTTGAAATTCAATTCACAGAAGCGGTAAAATTATGTATAATGCAGATCTACAAATGTTGCTGGAAGGTGGGTAAAAAATGTTAAAAAAGTTCAATGAATTTTTATATCTAATTATATTATAAAAATGATTCCAATGACCTAAATTGAGTTAATATATGTATTATTTATCTATTGTGACTTTAAAATCAATTTAAAGTAAAATAATTATTTAAATGAAAAAGTCATTTTTTTACAATAATGTAGTGTTTTCATTATTCATAAAAAAATTGAAATTTTTCAGAAAAATACCAAAAATTCACCATAAGATAAATTTTGATATTACAAATTCAAAAATGATGTATATTTTACCAATTTAAAGTTTTAATAGTAACTAGAATTAATTTTATTATTGTTCACAAAAGGACATAAAAAATAGCTCTTATATGAAAATAGTATTTTTAAATATATAACTATTTTACTGAAACTTATATATTTCATTATTAATATGGTATATTTATTTGAAAAAATTATAAATAAAATTTAAAAATTAATTATTACTTTTTATATTACTACATTTAAAGGATAAGTTATACACATATCATTAAAATATTTTTAACACTAAAGTGTTGTTTCTCAGCAACTCAATCTTGCGTGTCACGCAAGCTAAGTAGGTGTTGCATAGAAAACAAGATATTAAAGATAATGTACCATGAAATATTATGGTGTTACATTCTCCCCTCCTTCAATAAATTGCATCCTCACAATTTAAGCTCATAATTGAAATCTATTGGTTGGAATTTTCAAAATATATTTATTAAAATCCCACATCAAAAATGGATTAATGAGACTTCCATTTTAAAATAAATAAAGGGAAGTATTAAGGTCACAAGAGATAGAACATACAAGGGTTCCATGTAGAAAAACATGGACATGAAATTAACTCTAACCATCATGTTCTGATAGAGAGTGATATAGAACATGATTAGAAAAAAGTGAATAACCACAGAGTTATAAATCTACGATGATCCAAGGGGGCATTTGATTCATCACGAAATAAAGTACTAGGAAAACATTTTTGGTTTTGAGACCCTTTCCCTAGAGTTTAATAATTAATTTTATTCCTAGAATAAGAACAAAATGAAGCATACTTAATTGACAAGTAGAGTTCCGTCCACTAACTAATTTCTATAACAAACTCATCTTTATCTCCAAAAGATAATAAAATTAAAATAATATTCTATTTATCTTAATCGTATAGGTTTACAAAAATGAATTTATACTTCATATGTCATACTATTTAAATAAAAAAATATATTATAAAAACTAGGATGTTGCGTAGATTAGTGGTAGGTGATAAATCCTTGTCGCACTTCGGTTGTTGCTTCAATTCCCGCAGCCTTGTCCGACACGACGGGTTGTCACCCAACTGTTGGGTTATCCTTTTCTCAAAAATGTATTATTATAACATTACAAAAATAATCTTATGAAATGTTTTAAACTTAAAAAAATACTATCCAATGTCCCAAATAATCCATTCCAACCATTAGACTAATCCAAAAATACTTCTGTTCAAACTCACTGTACAAAAATTTATAAGGAAGGTCACATAACATAATGGCGATCTTTTTATCACATAACAATCATGTGAATACCTTCATCATGTATTCTCAAAAAAATGTTAATACCCTAAATTACCATAAAAACCTATTTGAATATGTATATGATTTCTTATTCCTTATATAAAACATAGAATACTAGATATACTCCTTAAATCCAAAAATGTTGTAAACTCCAACAATGATGGAATAAATAGACCATTAATCGGTTCCAAGGTAGCCAATAATATCCAATATAATTTATCCAAATCAATCATATATTTATTACAATATCATTATCTCAGAAAAATTACGGGTTATCATTCCCTCAATAACATATTTTCAAAAAAGTTTAACTTGCAACTGTGTCACTTTACTTGGTACCAAACAATCACAAATCCTTAATGAAATAGTACTGTAGTACAATCCTTATTTATTTTCATTATTAATATAACCAGTACATCATTGATGCAATACTCAAATGAAATAATTCTTCAATTACAACATAATCACATTAATAATTTCTATTCATCTACGACAGTATTATAACTTGATTATTATCCACTAGCATCATATGGGGTATACTATGATGATTGGGACATTGATTCTCATAGTGTCCCATCTCTTTGTAGATGAAACATTATATATTGGAAACCTTTTTCTTACCCTTGTAATCATAAACTTGATGTCCTTCTTCTCCACACTTATAGAAAACTCCCATTCTCTTCAATAATTTTTAGGGTGATTCTTTCCACAGTTATCACATGTGGGAAAATCCTTCTTTCACTTCATTCCTTTATCCATATTTTTATTTACCATCTTTTTCTTCTCTTGCTTCTCTTCAAATCCAAAAGACTCAAATAATTCTTTACTTATCTTATTAACACATTATACTATTTCTTTATATAATGATAATATGTGGGAGACTATTTCACTTCAAAATGTTGGTTTAAGACCATGAAAGATATGATCCTTCTTACTATTTGGATGATGTGTATTAGTGGAGTTCTCATTCCTTTTTCTGGGTTCCTTTTCTAAATGACAACATACACTTGGTTAGATCATATCGTAATGTATAATCCATAAACTAGTAAAATTCTAAGCATTAATTGAATATTTACATGTATCTAGTCTCATAATCATAAAAATGGTTTATTTGGGGACATATTTAATCATAAATCCTTCATAAAGGTTTTTATATAAAATGTGAATTATCGTAAGAATATCCCCTAGGAGTGTCAAACCAGATGTGCAGTAAGGCTCGTTGTCATGTACCGGGTTACCCCGAGTCAATCCTGGAACACCTAGTCAGAGTTATTACTCCTAGGTATATTTTTTCCAGAACCATGTATATTTTCAGTATCCAGACACAGATGCATTTTCTAGGAATACCCACATAATCTCTACATTACCAAAATTTTAGGATGTTCCTATATAATTATACTCAAATACTTTCTTAGAGTTATGATCCATTATGTAAGTTTTCTAAATATATTTCCAAGGTTATTACTAAACTTCCTTTGATACCAACTGTAACACCTAGACCCTAGAAATCAAGAGTCAGTGAATTATTTTAATACATCAACTTGATTATAAGGAATCAAATCCCGAAGGACTGATCAGTTTAGAATCCTTGTAAAATGGATTATATATGTTAAATTTATATTATAATTCAAATAAAAAATAAAAAATTGATAATAATTTCATAATTCCATTATTCTCATAGATTAACCCTGCATATAAATCACAATACACTTCTTAGCATCCTGGGAAAATAAAACATAAGAAAGGGTTGAGCATAGAATCTCAGTAAGGTTAAACAATACAACAGAAGCTTTCATAAATATTCACAAACTTTTAAGGAAAGGTATAAAATTAAAAAAAATACTTTTAAACATTACCTTCAGCATAATATGGCAATAATAAATCAAATAATTCCATTTAAACATTCACATGGATATTCTACTAGTCGAATAATCACATGTAATATCAATAACTAATCTCATAATGACGGAATGAATAATGCTGGACATACTACCAAGGACTTGTGAAAAGACCATAGGGGTAATAAGTTAGTCAAAACCAAAATTATTTTGTCTCATTAGAACTATCGATGCATCGAGGGGATTTCATTAATCGGTCCCTAACCTATAGGGATTTCATTAACCAGTCCTCAACCCATAGGGATTTAATTAACTGGTCCCCAAACTATAGGGATTTCATTAATGGGTCCCCAATCCATTTATTTCTAAGTCCAATGAATTCATCATAAGAAAGGGGTGGAACATAACATAAACATTATTTTTAAAACTATCATACAAAATGTTAATACTTTAACCATAAACCATGAATGGTATAAACATAGTACATAAACAATTAAACATATGATAAACCCTTCAATATAATATGACAAATTTTATCATAATAAATCAACCTCAATTAAGTAGAAAATTTAACAAAGGATATTAACCTAGATGAAAATAATCTAATAAAGTCATTAAAAATTATCTTGAGAAAAATACCCCCTTTTCGTTGAAAATCATTTATTCAAAAGCCGCACACTTATAAAAGAAGCCATTTAATAAGATATTTTTGAATAAAAGTGTCCAATACCACTTTGAAACTTTTTAAAGGAATTATCATCTTAAAACATTCCTGTCCATATAAATAAATCCCTAAAAAATATTTTGAAAACATGGTCATTAATGAGAAATATTTAAAAGACTAAATCTTTATTACATTTAAAATGATATTTTAGTTAAAGAGTACCTTACAAAAAACCTTAAAAATATTCCTTTTGAATTTTTTTAATGAAATTAAAATTATACATAAAATTTTCTTTATAATCCTTTATATACATATAAATAAATATGTATGGTAATATCAAGAATATTGAAATGAAAAAGGATTAATTATTTAAACATTCAAAGCGTACCATACAACTTTGAACATTTAAATAATAATCCCAATATCTTCAAATGAATATTTTAATACCATTAAGATAAATGTATTAATGATATAAAATATAATATGGGAAGTACATACACCACACAGAAGAAATAGGTGGTGAACGTGTCTTATATCTCATGAAAATTAAAAGTGAGACAGAATTCTCTCACCTTAGGTTCGATACTCTCCGCACATGTTCGAAACTCCAATATAATGGTTTTAAACATAGTATTAACTTCTACCAGAATCATTATAATATTTATGATATCATATATGATTAATTTATGACTTTATATTTCTCATTTATTAATAATTTTCAAGTTAAAACAACATTTTTGGTAATAATTGCTTTCTTTATCGTACGTGTTTTGACTTGTTATTCTTGATCGTATTACTTAGATCATGATTTAAATAATTAAAAAATGTATAAAATTATTTATATATCATATATATTCAGAATATAAATATACATAATAGATAGATTTATGAAATGGAATACACCATTCATGGAGACGGTAGGGCGTACGTATGCATGAACACTATTTCTGTTTTCTTATCATATTGAATGGAAGTAAGTGAATGAAATATATGTATATATATATATATATATTATTCCAGTAGAATTATTATTTCATATATTTCATACTTATTAATAATATATATCTTTATAATCATTCTTGAATGGTGAATGTGGAAGTTGAATCCCATCACGTCGTGGAGACAGTAAGCCGTACGTACGCACGAGCGACGATATCATTTCTTTAATGGTTAAATGGTTTGGAATTGGATAGAATAAGAATTTTAAAGAAAAAATATCATGTTATATTTATTGTTTAAATCCTTTATATTCATATTTATAACCATAGGAATAAATTTTAATGAAAAACAGTTTACACCACGACGTTGAGACGGTAAGCCGTACATACACACACATGATGATATTATTTTTTGTAGGATGGGTAGAAGGTGGAATATGGTTGACCCATAATAATAAAAACATATAAGAATATATTATATTTATTATTTATTAATTTATTATGGAAACAACATAGGGAGATAAAGTATAAGAAGAAAATAACTTTGAAAGAGGTGATAAAACAATTACATCTTTTTCAGGTATCTTCTTTTTATTTTCATAAAAGGACTCCTTAGGAAGGATTTATGCCCAAAGTTTGGGCTCTAAGATGTAGTGAGGTAAGTTTTGAGAAGAAATGGTATGGTTTTGGAAAATCCAAAGATATTTTGAGGTGTTAATTAATGATAAGGAGAAGTGGACTTTTATAAGAGAGGCGAGGGGTACTTTTGGAAGATCTTAAAATAGTAATTTATTATAAATTTATTTTCGGTTTTAAATAGATTAAAAGTGATTTATTTCAAGGATAAGATGATTATGGGTATAAATCCTCTCAACCAATGAATTTTAGAAATGTTTAGGTCATAAAATCAAACTTAGCTTTTGGATTTAATCCTTAATTAAACAGTTTAACTCTTACCTTGTCTTCTTGTATTTTTACACAATAGGGTTAATATAGTTACTATAAAATTACAAAAGAACCCCAATTGGATCATTTATGAAATATTTGACACGATATAATTTAGTTGGACGAAACTTATATTTTTATGACTTTCAAATCATTTAATAAAATAGTATTTATTTTAAAATATCATTTATATCAATTTTAATACTATTCAATATTTTCATTTTAAAAAATATCAACCCAACATTATAACTTAGAACCAATACCTCCAACATGTCACCAACATGTCTAACTTATATATAAAATTAGTGAATGTCATCAATTAAGTAAAATTATATTTATTTTAATATTGTTTATATCATTTATTTGATATCTCAATTAATTAAACAATTACTACATCATCATTGTGTCTCCATTTTATTTATTTATTTAATGTATAAAAATTATAAATAAATTATAATTATGTATATAAATTTATTATCTTGATAAATAATATAGTTTATCATATCACTTATATAACCTCATATTAAAAATAAAATAGTTATCAAATGTTTAATATTACATTTTTACTCTTTTTAAAATAAAATAAAATAAATGTTCTAATCAAACAAAAGTGGATTAAAAAGGATAATATTTATAAATTTGGGTCTAAAATACTTATCAAATTAAATTAGGATAAGTATTAGGTTAATTTTATATTATAATATTATTTTCATCTTTAGTTACTCTATTTACCTTTAACCGTGGTAAATAAAATTCAAAAGTTACTATTCACCAAAAATTATTTTGATCCTATTAGACCAAATTGTTCATAATAATTAAAACCTTTTATATCTATTTTTTGAAATTAAATTCACAGAAGCGGTAAAATTACGTTTAATGCTAATATGCAAATGTGGCTAGAAGGCGGGTAAAAAGACGTTAAAAACGTTCAATGAATTTTTATATCTAATTTTATTATAAAAATGATTCCAATGAACTAAATTGGGTTAATATATGTATTATTTATCTATTATGACTTTAAAATCAATTTAAAATAAAATAATTATTTAAATGAAAAAGTCAGTTTTTTGACAATAATGTAGTATTTTTCACTATTCATCAAAAATTGAAAGTTTTCAGAAAAAATACCAAAAATTAACCCTAATATAATTTTGATATTAAGAATTCAAAAATTAAGTCTATTTTACCAAATTAAATTTCTAATAGTTTCTAAAATTAATTTTATAATTGTTCATAAAAGGACATAAAAAGTAGTTCCTTGAAAAAAATAATATTTCTAAACATATAACTATTTTACCGAAAATTATACATTTAATTATAAATATGTTTTATTTATGTGAAAAAATTATAAATAAAATTTAAAAATTATTTATTACTATTTATATTAATATATTTAAAGGATTTGTTATAAATATATCATTAAAATATTTTTAACACTAAAATGTTGTTTCACATAAAATCAATCTTCTGTGTTACGAAAGACATGTTGGTGTTGCATGAAACAAAAGATATTGAAGATAACATACCATGAAATATTGGGGTGTTAAATTCTCCCCTACATTAATAAATTGCGTCCTCACAATTTAAACTCGGAATTGAAATCTATGGGTTGGAATATTCAAAATATCTTTATTGAAATCCCTCATCAGAAATGGATTAAGGGGACCACCAATTTAAAACAGAGAAAGAGAAGTATGAAGCTCACCAAAGATAACACATACTAGGGTTCCATTTATTAAAACATGTACATGAATGAAAATGTAACCATCAAGTTTTGATAGAGAGTGATAGAGAACGTGATTAAGAAAAAGTCAACAACCACAAAGCTATAAATCTGTGATGATCCAAGGGGAATTTGATTCATCCCAAAAGAAAGTAGCAGGAAAAAATTTATGGTTTTAAGATCCTTTACCAAGAGTTTAATAATTTATTTTCTTTATAGAATAATAAAAAAGGGAAGCATACTTACTTTACATGTAGAGTTCCATCCTTTAACTAATTTCTACCACAAACTCATCTTTCTCTCCAAAAGATAATAAAATTCAAAACATATTCTATTTATCTTAATCATATAGGGTTAAAAAAATGAATTTATACTTCATATTTTAAACCATTAAAATTAAAAAAATACATTATAAAAACCAAGACAACACGTAGGCTAGTGGTAGGTGATAAAACCTTGTCTCACTTCAGTTGTGGATTCGATTCCTGCAGCCTTGTCCAATGTGACAGGTTGTCACCCGACCATTGGGTTATCCTTTCCTTTAAAATATATTATTATAACATTCCAAAAATTATCATATGAAATATTTTAACTTTAAACAATACTATCCAATGTCGAACTTAATCCATTCCAACTATTAGACTAATCCAAAATACTTCTGTCCAAACTCACTATCCAAAAATTTATAAGGAAGGTGACATAACATAATGCAGATATTTTTGTCATATAACAATCATGTGAATACCTTCATCATGTATTCTCCAAAAACATGTCAATAAAATGAATTAACATGAAACCCTATTTGAATACGTATGTGCTTCTTCATTTCTTATATAAAACATAGAATACTGGATATACTCCTTAAATCCAAAAATTTTGTAAACTCCAACAATGATGAAATAAATTGACCATTAATCAGTTCTAAGGAAGCCAATAATATCCAATATAATTTATCCAAATCAATCATCTCTTTATTCTAGCATTATTATCTCATACATATTAAGGGTTATCATTCCCTCAACCATATATTTTCTAAAAATTTTAACTTTCAACCGTGTCACTTTACATGGTACCATAAAATATCAAATTTTTAATGAAATAGTACTATAGTACAATCCTTATTTATTTTCATAATTCATATAACCGGTACATCATTAATACAATACTCAAATGAAATAATTCTTCAATAACAATATAAGCACATTAATCATTCCTCTTCATCTGAGATAGCATCATAACCTGATTATTATCCAATAGCATCATCTGAGGTATACTCTAATGATCAGAAAATTGGTTTGCATAGTATCCCATCTCCTTGTAGATGAATCATTGAACATTGGAAACGTTTTTCTTTCCATTTCAATCATGAACTTGGTGTCCTTTTTCTCCACACTAATAAAAAACTCCCATTCCCTTCAATCATTTACCAAGGTGATTCTTTCCATAGTTATCAAATATTGGAAAATCCTTTTCTCCCTTCTTCCCTTTATCTATATTTTTACCTTCAAAGATATAAGACTTGGATAATTCTTTACTTATCTTATTAACCCATGATACTATTTCTTCATATGATGAGAATACATGGGAGACTATTTCTCTTTAAAATGTTGGCTTATGACCATGAAAGATATGATCATTCTTACTCTTTGGATCATGTGTATTGGTGGAGTTATAATTCCTTTTGATAGGTTCCATTTATAAATGACAACATCTACTAGGTTAGATCATATCACAATGTGTAATACAAAAACTAAAAAAATGATAAGCATGAATTGAATATTTACATGTATCTAGTCTCATAATCATAAAAATGGTTTCTTTGGGGACATATTTACTCATAAATCCTTCATAATGTTTTCAAAAAAATGTGAATTATCCTACGTATATCCCTTTGGAGTGTCAAACCATGTTCATAGTAAGGCCCGTTTTCGTGTACCAGGTTACCCCGATTCAATCTCGAAACACATTGTTGAAGTTATTACTCCTAGGTACATTTGTTTGAGAACCAAATCCACTTGTAGTATCCAGAAATGGATGTATTTTCTAGGAATACCCCCATAATATCTACATTACAAAATTTTTGGATGTTCCTATATACTTATCCTCAAAGATTATCTTAGGGTAATGATCCCTAATCTAAGTTTAATAAATCTATTTCCATGGTTGGTGATAAACTTCCTTTGATACCAACTGTAATGCCTCGACCCCAGAAGCTCAAAGTTGGTGCATTATTTTAATACATTGGAATGATTACAAGGAATCAAATCCTGAAGGACCGATTAGTTTAGCAGCCTTGGAAAATATATTACGTACAAGAACTTTACATTACAATTCAAAACATAAAATATAACATTTATAATACTTTGAGAACACCATTATTATTCTAGATTAACCCTATATATAAATCATAATACATTTCTTTTCATCCTGAGAAAATAAAACATAAGAAAGGGGTGAGCTTAGATTCTCAATAAGGTTAAAGAATATAAAATAATATTCCATAAATAAGAATAAACTTTTAAGTCAAGGTATAAAATTAAAACACAAGCCTTTTAAACATTACCTTTAGAATAATATGGAAAAAATAAATCAAATATTGCCATTTTAAAATTCACATGGATACTATACTGGTCGAATAATCATAGGTATTATCAATAACTAATCTCATAATGAGGGAATGAATAATGCCATACATACCATCCAGGTCTCCTTCCAAGACCATATGGGTAAGAAATTAGTCAAAACCCAAATTGGTTTGTCTCATGAGAACTATTGATGCATCGGGGGGCTTTCATTAACTAGTCCCCAACCCACAGGGCTTTCATTAACCAGTCCCCAACCTATAGGGATTTCATTAACTGGTCACAAACCCATTTGATTCTAAGTCCAATGCATTCCTTATATGAGAAGGGTTAAATATAACATAAACATTTGTATTAAAACTAGAATATGAAATGTTAATATTTTAACCATAAACCATGAATGGTATAAAAATAGCACATACACAGTCAAACATATCATAAACCCTTCAATACAATATGGCATATTGTATCATAATAAATCAACCTCAATTAAGAATAAAATCCAATGAAGGATATTTACATATATGAAAATAATCTAATAAAGTCATTAAAAACTATCTTGGAAAAAATACCCCTTTTTCTTTAAAAATCATTTATTGAAAAGCCACACACTTATAAAAGAATCCATTTAAAAATATATTTTTGAATTAAAGTGTCCCATATCAATTTGAAAATTTTTAAAGGAATTATCAGTTTAAAACATTCATGTCTATATAAATGAATCCCTAAAAAAACATTTTGAAAACATCATCATTAATGAGAAAGATTCAGAAGAATAAATCTTTAAAACATTTAGAATGATGTTTTAGTTAAAGATTCCCTTACATCAGACCTTAAAAATACTAATTTTGAAAATTTTAAATGAAATTAAAATTATAAATAAAAATTTCTTTATAATATTTTATATACATATAAATAAATATGCATGAAAATATCAAGAATATTGAAATGGATGCATGATTAATTATGTAAACATTCAAAGAATCCCATACCACTTTGAACATTTAAATAATAATATCAATATATTCAAATGAATATTTAAATACCATAATGTTAAATGTATTCATGATATCAAATATAATAGGGGAATTACATACACCACACACAAGAAATAAGTAGTGAACATGTCTTATATATCACGAAAATTAAAAGTGAGACATAATTCCTTTACCTTAGGTTCGATACTCTCAGTACGTGTCCGAGACTCCTATATATTAGTTTTAAACATATTATTAACTTATAAAAGAATCATAATCATATTCATACTATTATATATGATTCATTTATGACTTTATATTACCATTTTATTAATAATTCCCAAATTAAAGAAGCATTTCAGGTAACAATCACTTTCTATATAATACATGTTTTGACTTCTTATTCTTGATTATATTAATTAGATCATGATTTAATTAATTTCAGAATGTATAACATGACTTAAATATCATATATATTTAGAATAAAAATATACATAATATATAGACATATGAAATGGAATACACCGTTCATGGAGATGGTGGACCGTATGTTCGTATGAACACTGTTTCCATTTTCTTATCGTATTGAATGGAAGTAAGTGAATGAAATATATGTACATATATATATATATATATATATATATATTATTTCAGAAGTATTATTATTTAATATATTTCATACTTATTAATAATATATATTTTTATAATCATTCTTTAATGGTGAATGTGGAAGATTAATCTCATCGGATCGTTGAGATGGTAATCCATACTTACGCACGAGTGACTGTATCATTTCTTCAATGGTTAAATGGTTTAGAATTGGATGGAATTTTAATTTTATAGAAAACGTATCGTGTTATATTTTTTATTTAAATCCTTTATATTTATTGTTTTTATAAGTCCCCAACCTTAAACATTACATAACAATGAATTAAGTTAATAATTCACATTGAGGATCTTTTCAACTTTATATTTTTTGAGAATTAGGCCATAACTATTAAATTACATCTAAAATATTACAAAGTAGAAATTTCTACTCAGTATATTTTTTTCCATAAAATAAAATCTCTTAAAATAAAACAAGAATTATTTTCTTGATATAAATATTCCTGAATTCTTCCTTTCTTTTACCATACCTTATTCCCTGTGAAAAACATTTAAAAAACTTGGGATGAGCATAAAAAGATTAGTTAGGGTTATAAAATAAAGAAATAAAACATTAGTTCATAAATTCATACAAAACATAATCTCTTTAACATACCTCATGAAATCATAATATTTATGAATAACAAATAGAAAATCATAAATCATAGGGGTAACTTGTGTCATCCTTAACATACTTACATTGTAGCTTTCACAGCTATGTAGGGAGTTACATTTGGAATACCCATCACAGTATATTCCCTAAATCACTTAGGAGAAAAATTAACGTTTACCTCCATCACGTTACCTAATGCGTTGGAGAGCTATCTAGGGATCACCCTCCCTAAGTTTGTCATGGAACCACCCGTATACATAACCAATACCCAAGAACCATAACATATTCATGACACATAAAATAAGCATAAAGGAAAGATAACATTTCCACATTTCAACCAAAATATATCATTTCAAGATTTTTAAATAATAAATGTCTTCTCAAAACCATTTTCAGTACCAAAATATGTAAAAAGATTATATGGTATTTATTTTCCTTTTAAAAACATTTTGGGTTGTAAAGGAAGCCAAGTATGAAATAATTATCGCTACAGCAGAAAGGTTGTTGTCACCGCGTACGTTAAAAAGAAACATTACCTTTTTCGTTTTGTAAAAAATTATTTAGAAAAAGATTCCCTTTGAATGAAATTAAAAGTAAAAGGGGTTTATTATACATCATATAAAAGAAAGTTTTGTGTAAATAAAAATTTTCCTCAATGAATGGAGATTGAGACAGAGTCCCTTAAAAAGATCATTTTGTAAGTAAAATATATTGATTATGTGTATTCACTATTAGCACACATAAAAAAAGTATAAAAACATGATAAGATATAAAAATTTATTTCTCACATAATCAAAGAACGACATAAATAAGAAAGAGAAGATGAACCCAAAGAATGGAAATTGGGTTAAGAAGTTCCCTTACCTCGTGTCCGAATTGACTCATTCGTTCTTTAATATCCCGAGTAATAAACTAAAGTTAATTTCTACTTTCTTAAAGAAATTTTTCAAGTTTATTATTCCTTTTATATCACTTATTACCACCTTATAAACATTTCATAATCATTTGAGTCAATAACGTCCGTTTTTTCGATATTTGGTAGTTGAGTCAGAAATGAACTTCTTATAATTACAAGTTATCCATGTGGTCAAGATTCCATTATATCCTGAATTATATTCATGATTTAGATATAATATATATAATATATATCCAGTATATATATTTTTTTATAATAGTACATAACATTTGGAGATAAGAAATGAAATGCACCATTCACGAAGACGGTAAGACGTACATACGCATGAATGCTACTTTCATTTTTATTCCATATTTAATGGAATGAAAACTTAATGATAAATAGGTATATTATAATTCCAGTATAATATCATATATAATTTCATTAATTCCATCCTTTATACATTCCACATAGAGAATGAATGAGTCATATCACTTTTAGGGGGCGGTAGTCCGCACTTCCTCAAATGAAATTATCACGTTTACCCATTATGGAAACCATAAAGTTATGATATAAATGATAAATAGATAAGTATAGAGACAATATAAATATAATATATATCACATATAAATATAGTTCCATCATAATGGTCACCATAAGAGGTGGTAGGAGAAGATTGAACAATCATCGTTTCGTGAGGCAGTAGTTCGCCATCCCTAGAAACAATATATTCATATCCACTAGATGGAGGTGTGTGGATGTGTAGTTAGAATAATCATCATAAAAACAACCTAGTATATTTAAGATACTGTTTTTGTTATAAAATAATGGAATAAATAGAGTTTAGGGGGTCGGAGAATGAAAATAAATGAAAAGATCTTGAGAGAAGATGTTACCTTAAAATTGGGTAACTCCCTTTGGTTTGAGCCAAAAGGCTTTCTTGAAGAACCTTATGCCTAAGGTAAGGATTCTTGGAGGAAGATAGAGATGTTGGTATCTTATTGAAGTAGATTTTGTACAATCCAAGGGGCTTGAGAGGTATGTGTAATGGGTTAGAGGTGGTGTCTTTTTATAAGAGGGAGGAGGGGATCTTTAGGAATGTTTAAAAGTATTATTTTATTATAAAATGATTTTCGATTTAAAAGGGTACAAAACTTATTTAATTCAAAGATAAGGTGCATATAAGTCAAAATAAAATCATCCCAGAAGAATTTTACAGGTTTCAGATATTTTTTAATCCTTATATTTTTTATTTAACCCTTTGTTAACTTATTTAACTTTTACCATGTCCTCTTATATATTTATACTATATGGGTAATATATTTACTAAAAAATTCCAAGAAACCGAAAATGGACCATTAATGATATTTATGACATTATTTAACTCACTATGACAAATATTATATTTTTTGGATTATTTTATCATTTAATAAAATATTGATTGATTTAAAAACACTTTTATGTCAATTTTAATACTATTCATATCATGACTTTTTAAAAAATCCAAAACAACTCGATTGTTTATAAAAAAACTTCATTAATTCAAATATAACAAGTCATAATAATCTATAAAATTTTTTATGGTATAAAAAGTTTCAAAATAAATTTATTTTAATATTTATAATATCATTTATTTGAATCCTTTATTAATGAAGCAATTATTGCATCGCCATTGTGTCATAATTAAATTTGTTTATTTAATGTATAAAAATTATATATAAAATACCATGATGTAGGAAAAATTTTTAGTTTTAAAACAAATATTTATAGAAGAAAATATAACTTATATAACCCCATATAAAAATTGTTTTACTAAAAGATATATGTTTATTTTACTTTTGTCTTTAAATTGATTAATATAAAGTGTTATTGTCACTCCCAAGTAGCTCCATGGGGTCTCAAAATCGACACAAGGATTCCAATGGTCACACATGTATCATAAAATAGGATTATGACACATTTTAGGATAATTTAATATTATTATAACATTATTTTTTACCCTTATTTACCTGATTTACCCTTTAACCATGGTAAATAAAATATTTACTTAAGTAAATATTCATAATGTCTAAAAATAAAAGTTAACTATTTACACAATTTGGATCTCCGAAATAAAAATATGTAATCCATTTTTCCAAATTCAAAACACATAAGTGGAATAAATTAATTTAAAATTAATTCCCGTTGTCAAAACAAAAAGCGTGTTTTAAAGAAATAATAACTATCAAAAGATTTATCTTTGTTTATTTCCAAATTAAGCGTGAAATTACTTACAATGACAAAAATTGGATTAAATTGTAAAAATATAATCAAATTAAACATAAAAACAAATTAAAAGAACAATCTAATTATATAAATAAAATTAATGAAAAGGCAGTTTTGAATTAAAATGCAGTATTTTTCACTATTCATAAAAAAATGAACTTTATCAGAATCATACCAAAAATTAGACCAAAGTAAATTTTGATGTCCCGATTTTAAGGAAGAAGTTTATTTTTTCAAATAGAGCATATAAAATTAACAAAAAATAGATTTAAAATGGGTTCACTATCAAAAGACGATAAAATGGCCTTTTAAAAATATTAGAGTATTTATGATTAAAATTAGACTCATTCTCATTTTAAACCTCTAAATTTTATTGGATAAATGTAAAAACATTTAACAAACATGTATAATAATATTATAGTTATTTCTGTTCATTCCCACCAATACAGTGAATAGGCATTAACTACTATTTGAAATAATATTATTTTATTATATTTTTTTTCAGTATGACTGTATTGTGTGCAACATGAGATTTCAGACAAACCCATTATTGCGTGTCGGGTACGCCATAAAAAATAGCATCCCATTTAAATTAAAATTAATATTTAATTCAAAAATATTAATAAATATGAAAATATCATATTCTTTATTTACTTGAGATGTTACAGTTATACCCATATAAATAAAGTGTACATGAAAAACAGTTTACAACACGATGTGGAGATGGTAGGCCATACGTATACACGGATGATGATATTGTTTTTAGTAATATGGGTAAAAGGAGGAATATGGTTCCACATAATAATAAAAATATATATTATAATATAGTATATGCTAAATTTATTACTTTATTATGGAAACAACACATAAAGATGAAGTAGAAGAAGAAACGAACATTGAAATATGTGATAAACCAATTACCACTTTTTCAGGTATCTACTTTTGATTTACACAAAAGGACTCATTAGGATGGATTTATGCCCAAAGTATGACCTATAGTATGTATTTATGGTAGTTGGTAGAGGAAATATGGATGGGTTGGCTGAGAAAAAGGGCTTTGGAGGTGTTAATTAAAGAGAAGGAGAAGTGTCCTTTTATAAGAGAGGTGATGGTCACTTTTGGAAGATCTTAAAATATTAATTTATTATAAATTTATTTTCGGTTTTAGATAGATACAAAGTAATTTATTTAGATTCTAAGATGAGTATTGGTCCAAATACTCTCAACCAAGGAATTTTAGACATGTTTAGGTCATAAAATCAACCTTATCTTTGGGATTTAACCCTTAGTTAAACAATTTAAATCTTACCATGTCTTCTTGTATTTTTACACTATAGAATTAATATAGTTAATATAAAATGACAAACAAACCCCAATTGAATAATTTATAAAATATGTGAAATTATAAAAGTTATTTGGATGAACATTATATCTTTATGAATTTCATATCATTTAATAAAATAGTATTTATTTAAAAATTTCATTTATTTCAATTTTAATACTATTCAATATTTTCATTTTTAAAAATGTCAAAAAAACATTATAACTTCATAAAAATACTTCAAATATGTCACTAAAATGTCTATGTTATCTATAAAATTATTTTATGTCATTAATTAGGTCAAATGATATTTATTTTAATATTTTTAATATCATTTGTTTGATATCTCAATTAATTAAACAATTACTGCATCATCATTATGTCTCCATTTAATTAATTTATTTAAAGTCTAAAAATTATAAATAAATTATCATGATGTAGATAAATTTATTATATTTTTAAATACTATTTATAGTCGACCATATCACTTATATAACATCATATTAAAAATAAAATAGTTATTAAACTTTTAATATGACATTTTTGACTCTTCTTTAAATACAATATAATAAATGTCCAAATCTAACAAAAGCGGATGAAAAAGGATTATATTTATAACCTAAGGTTTATTTGGGTACAAAAAAACTTATACAATGAAATTAGGAAAGGTTATAGGGTAATTTTATATTATAATATTATTTTTACCTTTAATTACCCTATTTACCTTTAGCCTTAGTAAATAAAATATAAAAGTTACTATTCACCAAAAATTATTTTGATCTATTATACCAAAATTTTCACACTTATTAAAACCATGTATTTCTATTTTTTTAAATCCAATTCACAGAATCAGTGAAATTACGTTTAATGCTAATAAGAAAATGTGGCTAGAAGGCGGGTAAAAAGACGTTAAAAAAGTTCAATGAATTTTTATATCTAATTCTATAAAAAAATGATACTAATGACCCAAATTAGGTTAAAATATGTATTATTTATATTTTTTGACTTTAAAATAAATTTAAATTAAAATAATTATTTAAATTAAAAGCTGATTTTTTGACAATAATGTAGTGTTTTTCACTATTCATCAAAAATTAAATTTTTTCAGAAAAATACCAAAAATTCACCCTAAGATAATTTTTATATTTTAAATTCTAAAATGAACTCTATTTTACCAAATTAAATTTCCAAGAGTATCTAAAATTAATTTTATTATTTTTCAAAAAAGGACATAAAAAATAGTTCCTTTAAGAAAATAGTATTTCTAAACAAATAACTATTTTACTGAAACTTATAAATTTCATTGTAAATATGTTTTATTTATGTGAAAAAGTTATAAATAAAATTTAAAAATTATTTATTAGTATTTATATTACTATATTAAAATGATAAGTTATAAATATATCATTAAAATATTTTTAACACTAGAGTGTTGTTTCACAGATACTCAATCTTGCATGTTACGCAAGCTAAGTCAGTATTTTTTTGCAACAAAATCTATTGAAGATAACGTACTATGAAATATTTGAATATTACAGTTGATATATCTAAAGGTATACCTTTTAACTAATGTTATATTCACTTAATATTTGTTCCACCTAGAGGTAGATCATTTTAACTAACGCTTGATGGTGGTGAAAGATCAAGACTTAGATAATTTTCATGATTTTGCTAGAAAACAATTTACTATCATAAAACATAAATCATATTAGGAATTCAATAAACATGATTTGAGATAATTAAAATAATGAGGTGATATACTAAACCAAAATAGGATTCTAGAAGAAGGAATAATGGCAAATTTTCAAGATGAAACTGAATTTTATGAGTGGTATTTAAGGGGTGGTGAGAGGTCCCTTTTATAAGCGGTGAGAATGATATTTTTGTAAATATAACCACTTTATTTAAATATATCACATGATAAACATGTAAAGTGGCTCCAAAAATAGACAATTATTGAGTGGGGTATGATATAAGGTTGATAATATCTCAACCACCAAATTATAAATAACATTTTAAAAATTTTTAGTCCCTTTAACCCTAGATTTATTACTTCTACTTTTTTTGAATTTACCGCGGTAACTAGTTTTTACCTAAGTAATTTAATTTTAATGCCTAAAAAATAAAATTAAACTTATTAAATAATTTTTACATAATCATCAAAAATATTAAATTCATTTTATCTAGTAAAATTTATATGTGTAATAAAATTTAATTTTAACATTAGCGTGTAAAAACCCATTTTTTAGAAAAATTGTATTTTTAAGTTTAAAATTTATGTGTAGGGTAAAATTATCCATGTATTTTATTTTAATTATATAAATAGTTTTATTATAAAAAAATAATATTTATGTGCCTTACAAAGAAATCCAAACTAGATATCAGTATTAAAATTTTTAATTAAAAGAAAAACTAAAAATAGTTTTAAAATTAGAATGAAATGTTACATATGTTACAAAATGTTGAAAATTGGTTTTAAAAGTTCGAAATAATATTTTAAAATATATAGTTTTACTCATTTACTAAAAATTTAATCAATTAATTTTTTTTAAACTTTTAGTTCTTGCACATATTTCGATAAGGTCATAAAATTTACAATTTTGGTAAAAACTGTATTTTTCCTTATTCACTTAAAAATCAATTTTTTCAAAAAAAATACAAAAATTCATACTAAGATAATTTTAACATTATAAATAAAAAAATGAATTTATTTTATCTAATTTTGGTTTTGAAATATATAATTTTAGTTTTAAAATATGAAATATAAATAAAAACTACTTTTAAAGAAAAAAATAATATTTTCCCTTTAAAAGTCAAAATGAAAAATTTGTAAAATACATGTGATATATAACTTATTATATTAATAAACACACAATTATGTAATACTAATTTCTAGTTACATATCCCCTCAAGATCTCTGTGTAAGATCTAAGCACAAGGTATTCTTTAGTAGCGGTTGAGGGTTGTCATTCTACTAGCATAGATCTTGTGGAAATTTTTATGAGCTTGAATTTATCTCACATACAATTTCGCTCATACAATAATTGTTAATGTTCAGATTGGTCTTAGTCTAGAGAAATACCTAGTGAAGGTAACTTCTTTCCAAGTTCAGATAAATGAGCTTCATATGGGAGACTTCCACTACCTGATGCTATTTCTTTCCTTTTGTTCATATATTTTCTTATATGGTTACTTATTTTTATATGCACCAATTTAACAACTATATTATAATAGTAAAATTTTATTTTAGATATCATGGTTTTTTTGTGTTGCATCTAGAAAAAGTTATTGATCATAATTTTTATTAAAAAAATTATATAGTAAAATCTCGGGTTCTTACACCCCAAAAATATGTTGCATCCTCACAATTTTAATTATCACTTACTAATACAATAGTTAACGATGTTCATAAGATAGATATGACACAAAATTTAATTTAAAACTACATTTCATCCTTACTAACCCAGTTATGACTAGTGAACTCATATTTTCTATTAAATAGGAATATAACTAATGTTGAGTTTTTTTCTTTCACCATTTGTGCTAAATACTTAAATATAATGGGAGTTGTTTTCATAGGGAGTTAATAGTGAGTATTGTATTAATAGTTGACCATTCAATTGTTTTTTAGATGTAAATTTAATATATTTTCAATTATCATGGCCTCTATGTCAAGAGTTCCAATCCATGCCTAATATCACATCAAATTTGACTAAAGGAAGGATATTGAGATTTTATAAGGAAAACATAAAAATTTATTAGAGAATAGGTATAGAATTGATATACAATAGTTATACTACTAGATGTTTTTATTAATAATATAATATCTAGTAATTAGGGTGGTAGTTCGATTTTCTTAGAAATCATTCATGTTATAAAGGAGTGAACCAAACAGAAATTAAATACAAAATTCACCGTTCTTGGGTGTATGATCAGTGTTACTCACTCACCATCATATTTGAAACTCACTTACATAGGTTTGGTTATATAACAATTCCATTTTCTTTAAGGATTTTGGTTCCTATCAGCCTTTTCCCCCTGTATTAGGGAATTGAATTAGATAATTTCCCTGTTTCCCATATTTAAGACAATCAATTATCAGTGGTACTTTAAGACAAAATTTTTTTACTTGCAACATATACACTTAGGCCTTTTATTTTACTTAATAATTAGTTTCTATATGGCCTCCTTTACCACAGACAGAACATATTCTAGTTCCTTTGAGAAAACTCCCTAGGAGCTTCCTCCCACAATATCAATATATTGGAAATTGAATTTTCTTTCCTTTATAATCTTTGTCACCTGAGATCCCATGAGAATCCATCCTCCTATTCTTTGGTGTGTTTGTAAATTCAACTATGTTCACATGGTTAATCATAACTCTTGATATCTAGTTTGTGATAATCACAAGACTTGTCACTCTAGCTCTTATCCCTCTAGCTTTCTTGTTGGTTCAATCTCTACAATGTTCATGATATCCAATGTTAACTTGGTTCCATCAGGCATCATCCAATACTGAAACCAAAAGGAGTTAATTATGAGTGGTGAAAAATTAACACTATGAGAGAATTATTATAAGATAAAAATAATTCAATCTCATAATTTCATAATATTTAAAATTATTAAATTAACTATTAGTATAACCTAAATCACTCTCTATTCAATCTAGATTTCTTTAGGTTAAGTTCTCTAATATTACTTAACCTTATTTCTTAACATGTTAAATCTTTCATAATGTCTTATAAAGATAACGTTATTAATGAAATAATATACCTTCAGAGTGTCAAAACAGGTGTGCAGTTAAGCCTCTTTATCATGTATAAGGTAATGGTTTATTTAATACTGATGACACCCTTTTTAGGGTTATAAACCCTAGGTATATCTATGTTAGACCCTAAATACACATGTAGTATCTAGATTTAGATGTTATTATGAGGATAATTACACAATATATACCTCACCAAAACTTCAGGATGTTATGATATACTTATACTTATTCCTAAGGGTTTCCCAAATGTTCTCTCATCTTAATTCCTAATAAACATAAAACATTCAGTATAACCAACTTAATGGTTTATATATATCTTTTAAATGATGATCAATATTAACCTATCAATCCTTAAAGAACTTTATAAATATTAATTTATCTTTAACTAATAACAGTGTAACCTATAAAGTTGTCTAAAACCTCCCTTGATACCAACTAAGGTTCCCCAGACCCACACTCTCGAATCCAATTCTAAAAATAACATACTGTACACATTGGATTTGATATGCGTACTTAATTACAATCTTTCACAAATAATGTAACATTAACATTCAAGGACCTTTTTAGGTTTAGATTTTTAGAGATTAAGGACAAATATTTAACTAATATAACCCATTTTCTTTTTATGAAATGGCTATTTCCCACTATTTAATCTATAATAAGTCTATAATATCTCCCACAAATTCTCTACACAAGAAAATCTTCTAGACACATCTTACATATTAATTTTCTTCATTACTTGGAAAAATCAAAACATAATAATGGGTGAGATCAAATTCTAATTAATGGAAAATATAAGAGATAATAATCAATGATCATAAGTGAGTATAAGATGACCATATGGTTATAATCAAGATACTTAGAAAATCATTCCCAATAAAACATAGATCATAAATCATGGTGTAATACATGACATAAAATAATAAATGAATCAAAAGAGTGTGGAAACATGAGTTAATAAACATGATCCAAAAGATTATAACTTAGTCAAAAGAATAAGCATAAGACCATGGAATAAACCTAAGCATATGGTATTATCATACTGTGAGCATATACAAGAAGGCCCATGCTTTAGTTTGTGACCATATCCAAGAAGGCTCACCATTTAGTTTTTGAGTATATCCAAGAAGGATCACCCTTTAGTTCAAAGGCATATCCAAGAAGGCTCAACCTTTATTATATGATCATATCCAAGAAGGCTCACGCTATATTATCTCATGAGATATAAAACATTAATCAATTCATTATAGGGAAATATAGGACCCCACCCAATGTTTTCCATATATATGAGTTCCATTTAAAATTAATTTATTCATCATCTCACAAAGAACCCATGGAAAGAAAATGGGTTAATATACTTTTCAAAATGGATTTATATAATGGGTCATTCATAAATCCATCAATAATCTTATCATGATAAACTCATAGAAAATGAGTGGGTATCCAATGATATCAGGTAACTTTCTAGGTAAATACCATTCAAACTAGATAAATCATATGATATTTACACCATATAGATAAAGGGTATGAAATTAAGGCAATAATTTCACCAATCAATCAATGAATGAAATTTAGGTGAACAACCTCCTACTAAATGAATAAAAATAGGGTATTCATAGAGGGAAGGCATTGGAAGAAAAATTTGGTTTATAAATTATAAGATCCTAACATTTTTGGAGATATATCAATCTCGTTTTGGTACTCTTTTACCTTGTTTTGATTATGTATTGGTTATATGTTACTTTGGGGATGTTTCAGGTGAAATTAGATAATTTTGGAAGCCAAAGGGGTTGTGCATGGTTGGTGCATAGTTAAGGAAAACCTTGTGGTTTGGACCAGGAAACTGTGTGTCCTGTTTATAGAGATAGTAGGTGGTGCACGGTTTGGCAAAACCATGTGGACACCCTCCCCAAACTATGAAAACCCAAATAGAAGGTATTTTCATGGTTTATGCAGAAGTTTTCAAACCATGTTACCTCTTAGTAAAAACTGTTCACCCCTAATACAAGGCACATAGTTAAGGCACACAGTTTTGAAAACCATGCGCCCCAGCCCATGAAACTGTGCACATGAGTTTTATTCCTCCAAAATTTTTAATTAAAACCCCAAACCCCCTATCTCAACCATAAACCTATTCCTATGAATTTTGAATCTCCTGGAAGGGTTTCAAGGCTCCTTGAGCACCATTCTTGACAAATCAAAGATCCATTCAAATAATTATCTCTCCGTTAGTAAGTGTTTTCTTCCACATTTGGATTTATCTCTCCCCCGTCTCTCTTTCCATATGAATAGGAATGATTTATCCTCCATTGGTGATGGTTTAGATCTAGTTTTTATTGAATGTTAATATTTTGGATCTTATTCTTAGGTTTTGGTCCTAGATCTTCAATTCTGTTGTGTTCTTGATTGATTTGCTTCAATTTAACAATTTTTAGTTTAGCTAACATCCATAAATGATCTTGAGGTAGGTGGTCTAATTTCCAATTCCCATAGTCTTGATTATAATTGTGTCCATGTATTTGTGCAATTTCAATTGTCATGTCAGGCAATTTCATTTTGGAATTAAATTAATCAATCAATTAATGGGACTATGAAATTGGTCAATTAATGGAAATATTAAATTGGTATATTAATGGGATTGGGAAATTGGTTGATTAATGTAATTGTGAATTTTGACTATTAACGTGATTATGAATTGATTTATAATGGTAATTAAGGGTTGACTATCTTAACATCGAAGGGTTAATGGTTTATATGATTAAATATTGATAAATGGTTTAATGGTGAATTGTTCATATTATTCCATGTGATTAAAGTGAAGAACCATGTTTTCTTTTGATAATTGAGATGGGGCTCCATTATGTGAATAATTGATAAGAGGGTTAATGATTATTAACCTTGATAAATGTGATATACATGCGATTGATTGATAAATGAGGTGTGGGATTGAGACTAATGCTCCAAATACCCATGGGGTTCTAAACATGATGTTCTAGGACCAAATTCTTATATGTAAATATTATTGTATGAGATAAGGACTGATGATGCAAATACCCATGAGGTGTGGGATAATAATGATGATCCAAATAACCAAAAGGTTCTAGTCATGACATTCTAGACCCATAATATTAGCATTGTACTATGGTTCCAAGTATCCATGATATGAAAGTGAAATGAATTGATTAATGAAAACCCATGATGTAATGAAATGTGATATCCATTAGGGATAGTTCAGACTTCGGCATAGGAAAAAGTAGGTATTGATGGTTCTGGTGTCATCATGAACCATGGTAATTATTTTTTTAATTAAAGAATAATGAATTTTGTAAAATACTTACTTAATTTATTATAATTTATTATTTATACAATTTCATACACTTTTATAGACTAGATGTTTTTTAGACACCATTGGTGGTTGCCTACTGACTTGTACTCACACGCTACTCATGTTACATAATCAGTACCAGCATAGAATTTAGATTTGTAAATTATAATTTATTACTTATACAAATGAATACACTGTTATAGACTAGATGTTTTTTATACACCATTGGTGGTTTCCTACTGAGTTGAACTCACACCCTAATCAGGTTACATAATCAGTACCTGAATAGAATTTAGATTTGTAGGACAGGATAAGGGAAAGAACCTTATGTTAGATGTCTGAGTTGGGATAAAGCATGGATGAGGTAACCATACAAGATGTTGGGACCTACTTGGGATTTTTCAGGGTGTCTTTATTTTGTTTTTTTATATTAACACTTAACACACATATGGAATGACATATCTACAGCTTTAGTTTGGATATTGATTTCCTTATTTTGGTTTATCATGTGATAATGGTCTATATTGGTTATGGTATTATTCTGGTTATTTTTTATATCATTTGATTATTGTTTATTTATTTCTACTCTTGTGTTTCTTTGATAAAGAGGGTATAGTATCCCCATGTTCTATATTGGACCCTCACTGCTAGTTGGAAGCCTCTGGAATATGGGGAGGTGTGCCTGAGGTCACATAGAAAACCAGCTCGGGGCACTGATATATGGCATCCAGGTCAGGATGTTACAAAGTGGTATCAGGGGAGTTTTAATTTATTTTGTGTTACTATTTGGGAACGATAGACATGAGACTAGGATGAGTCAGACCATGGTCAAGAGCTCATGTTTGGGAGTAGTTAACCCATGAATGGGGGTAAAATTCATGTTCTCAGGGTGGTATTGACGTTCTTGATGTTTGATGTTACAATTTAATGTTACTTCACCTCGGGTGATGCACTTGTTGTGTGATGTTAAAATTTTCTGAGATTTTTGCATTATGGCCTGGTATGGCATGAAAGTTGAGTATACATACATCATTCTAGGCACTCAGGAATTATTGTGACATGCTTTATTTTAGGTACAAATGTAAAAACAAGAATTAGGTAGTTGTTTAAATGAAAATGATTTTTTGATTATGTAATTTAAATGAAAAGGTTCCTAATATGAAATTTATAATTATGAATGATGATAAAGATGGTATATGAAAAGGATAAATGGGTGTATTATGGGAAAACTTGAATTATGAAAGTGTTTTACACTATATTAACTATTACCTTGGTGAGGGATGGTTTAGGGTAGTGATAGTGCCTTGGTTTTGACTATGTGGAAGGGTATGTGGGATGAATTATTATAGCTTTATATAAATCCCTCTTACATAAATATGATAATGTTGTGTTATGTGTCCTAAGATGTGTGTTTGGAATTATAGAGATATGCCTCTATGATGACACTTAATGATAGGATGACAAAGGGTATGGTTGGAAATGATCCTCCTGTAGTGGAACATGAGGCCCCGATCGTTCTGGGTGAAGGGTTGGGAGAGAAGTTCTATGAGAAAATTTCTCACTTTATGAAATATATGGAAAGAGACCCAAAGTGGGCTGTGTAGAGTATGCATGACTTCACATTGGATTTCTAGTTTCACCACCCTCCTAAATTCACCAGAGAGGGTGGACTTGAGGTAGCTGAGTTCAATAATAAGTATATCCAGATGATCCTTGACCACTTAGAGACTCCTGCTAAGAATAGAGTCAAGATAGAATCTTATATGTTACTTGGTCAAGAGAAGCATTGGTGGGACATCCAATCTTTGGATGGAAAATTAGAGAATATAGAGTGGAAGGACTTTTAGGAAAAGTTCTTGGAGCACTTTTACCCTGATACGCTTAGGTAGGAGAGGGAAGCTGAGTTTATAAGGTCGAACTAGGGAAGTATGTCCATGATAGACTATGATAAACACTTTACATATTTATAGTTATTTTTTACAGTATTTGTAGGAGATGATGAGACTGTGGAAAAATGTTTTCAGGATGATATTAAATGAGATATTAAGTCCCAAGTTAATATCTTTAACCTAAAAAAGTTTTCTAAAGTGGTTAATTAGGATCTCATAACTGAGGGGAACCTGATGAAGGCTTCCAGTGGAGGATAAGTGGCTATTTTTGAATGTCTAGGAGGTTCATCTTCTGATAATAAGAAGAATCATTTGAAAAATTTCAACCATGGGGATATTAAGAATAGTATTCAAGGGGAAGGATCAGTTACTTATGACATTTCTCAAGTTATCTTACACTAGTGCGGTAGGCCGGGTCACTTTTGCCGATAGTGCCGTAACATCTAGTAGAGTTCTGAGATTGTAGTAGGATAGGGCATATATAATGTTTCTATAGGATCCCATGATAGATGGGTAATTATGGAGGAGATAGAAAGAATCATAGTGCTGGAAGGGGGTCTTCTACCCAATATTAGTCTAGGAGTGGAGTTTGTGAGTGGGGTTATGATGATCGATACACCTTTAAGAGTATGATTGAGATACATCTTTCTATGAAAGGGTATTTCTCTCGTGGTTAGAGAGTATCATTTTCTTTGGGATCTCAATATCCTTGATATGTCAGTATTTGAATTGATTTTGTGTATCGATTGGTTAGTAGCTTACCAGGTAAACATAGATTTTTAACATAAGAGAGTAACTTTTACGTCTCCTGAGGGAGAAAATTATGTTCATCGTGGACAGTGGGATATCTAGGAAGGTTGTGCATGGAAATTTCATTAGAAACTAGGGGAGTTCACAACCCAAGATTCATTTTTTTTGGATGATAGGGGTATGAAGCATGACGGATTTCCACCCATAGTGTACCGGTTCTTGGACATGTTTCCCAAGGACTTCTCATGGATTCCACCTGAGAAAGATGTGGAGTTTATTATTGAGATCGTGCTTAGAGATAAAACAGTTTCCATTCCACCTTACAGAATGGCACCCAAAAATCTTCAATAGGACAAGTCTCAGCTGAAGGAACTGATAGATAAAGGGTTTATCTTTCTGAGTACATTTACTTGAGGTTCACCAGTTTTTTTCTAACAAGGTTTACGAGATGTTGCGTTTATGTGTTGACTACCAAAAGTTAAATCAGAGGATAGTGAAGAATCAATATCCTCTTCCATGTATTGACGATATGTTTGACCAGTTTATAGGAACTTGTTTTTTCTTAAAAATTGACTTGAGATCGGGGTATCATCAGTTGAGAGTTAGACCTTCTGATATATCACTGGCTGATTTCAGAAATAGGTATGTCCTATATGAGTTCATCATGATTCCATTTGGGATAATGAATTCTCTGGAATTTTTTACAGACTTGATTAACCAAATCACTCACTCATACCTAGATCAATTTGTGTTTGTTTTAGTGGTTGACATCTTGGTGTACTCCAAGACTCACGATGATCATGCCCAACATCATAAAATCATCCTGAGTACACTGTAATATCATCAACTATATCCCAAGCCATCTAAGTGTAAATTATGGATTGATCAGGTACATTTATTGGGTTATATCATCTCAAAGTAAGGTCTGTCAGTGGACCTAGAGAAATTTCAAGCAGTGGTTTCTTGGGAATAACCCAAGAACAATTTTGATATTCGATGATTTCTGGGTTTAGTAGGATATTATCAGAGGTAATTCCAATAATTTACCTACTTGGAAGAACCAATTTTGGGCTTGAACAAGAAGGGGATAAAGTTTTAGTGGTTTGGAACATTTGATAATTCTTTCTAGGAGTTGAATAAGTGTTTGAGTACGACACCAATTTTGATCTTACCTGAGATGGGTGAGGAGTATACGGTGTTTTGTGATGCGCCCGAGATAGGAATTAGAGTAGTGTTAATGCAGATAGATCGAGTTGTGGTATCTGGTCCATGGTAGTTGAGGCCACATGAAAGGAATAAAACTATGCATGATCTTGAGTTAGTTGCGGTTGTTTATGACTTAAAGTGTTGGTGATGTTATCTTTTGGGTGAAAGGTCTACTGTGCATACTGATCATAAGAGATTAAAGTATATATTTTCCTAGTGAGATTTTAATCTCTGATAGCGAAGGTGGGTTGAGTATATGAAGTAATTTTATTTTGAGCTAGCATATACACCTAGTAAGGGAAACCGTGTTGCTGATGCTTTGAGCAGGAAAACTCAGACTCAGGTAGTTCAGGAGTCTAGTTTTATGTGGAATATGTTGACCTTCCTAGATGAGATACATATTATAGTGAAGGAGGGATAAGAGTAGATCACACTCATATCAGTATTATTAGTGTCTACACATTTGATTCAGATAAGGGAGAGGTGATATGAGGATCCAGAGTGTCTGACCTTGAGGGAAAGCCTTGAAGGTGGGGAGTCACCATCCAATTGGTTATGAATAATGTTGTTGTACCTACAAGTATGTGAGAGGATATGATGCATGAATTTCATGCTTCTAAGTGGGAAGTTTATCCAGGTTTGACCAAAATGTATTATGAACTATGTTGACATTATTGGTGTCTAAGAATGAAAAAGGAGATTGTAGGGTTCATGAAATGATGATACACCTATCAATAGGTGAAGGATGAGTATAAAAAACCTAGTGGTTTACAATAGCCATTTCTCATTCTAGAATGGAAGTGGGACAATGTTACCACAGACTTCATGGTGGGTATTCTAAGGAAATGTCGAAATAATCAAGCTATTTGGGTGATTGTGGATCTATTGATGAAATAAGCACATTTATTTCTTATTTGGGAGACTTTATTAGTGGATCAGTTGGGGTACTTGTATGTTTGGTAGATAGTGCACTTACACGGGGTGCCACATAGAAAAGTTTTAGACCGTAACTAACATTTCACTTCATGCTTCTTGAAAGGTTTTCATAAGGCATTGGGTACAAAGATATATCTAAGTATGACTTTCCACCCATATACAGATGGGAATTCAGAACATAATATACAAGTTTTCAATGATATGTTATAGGAATGTGTTCCAGACTTTGGTGGATCTTCGGAGAAGCACGTAGTTCTTGTTGAGTTTACCTATAACAACAGTTATCAGGTGACTATTCTGATGGCCCAATATGAGGCTCTTTATGTTTTTCCATGTAGGTAACCTCTATGTTGGATGGTGGTAGGTGAGTTAGAGTATTTGGGACTAAGCCTCATGCATGAGACATCAGATAAGGTTCATCTGATTCAGAAATGTATGGCTATGGATCAGAGTAGGCAGAAGTTGTATGATGACCTACATCTATGACCCATTGAGTCTATGGTGGGAGATCATATATCCCTTCGGGTTTCACCTAGATTGGGTCACCATAGGATTTATATATAGGGAAAAGTGGTGCTCAGGCTTTTCAAACCCTTTAAGACTGTGGAGGGAATCATGCTAATGACATACTGATTGGATCTTTTATAGAGGTATATGCTATGTGTGATGTTTTTCATGTGTCACAACTATAAAGGTATCATCCTAAACCTTCTCATGTGATCGTTGATGATGATGTTGATCTTGAGATTGATGCGTACTTTGAGGATAATTTTATATGTGTTATGGATCACAGTGAGAAAGTGTTGTGAGGAAAGACTACACCGATAGTTTGAATATTGTGGAAGAATGGCCATGTTTAGGAGGAAAATTAGGATATAGAAACACATATTTAGGCTCAGTGGCCCAATCTTTTTACCTATGAATCATAGATATGCATGGGAGTATAGATCTAGGATGAGCTGTTATAAGGTGAGGATATTGTAAGATCCTGACCTTTTTGGAGATATATCGAGCTTGTTTTCAGGTACTCTTTTACCTTGTTTTGATTATGTCTTGGTTGGGTGTTAATTTAGTGATTATTTGGGTGAAATTGGTGACTTTTGAAATCCAAAGGGGCTATGCACAATTGGTTCATGGTTAAGGAAAACCATGTGGTTTGGCCTAGGAAATTGTGCACCCTATTTAGAGATATAGGAGGTGGCGCATGGTTTAGAAAAACTATGCGACCACCATCCCCAAACCATGAAAAACTAAATCGAGGGGATTTGTATTATTGGCACATGGTTAGTTAAACTATTCTCCCTATTAGTAGAAACCATGCACCGCTAATATGTGGCACATGGTTAGGGTGCATGGTTTGGAAAACAATGTTCCCCAACCCAAGAAATCATGCATGTGGGTTTTATTCCTCCAATTTTTTAATTAAAATAACTAACCCTCTAGATTTAACCCCTAAACACTCAATATTGACACTAAACCTATTCCTATGAATTTTGAAGCTCATTGGAGGGTTCCAAGTCTCCTTTAACCACATTCTTGACAAATCAAAGATCCGTTTGAAGGATCTTCTCTTCGTTGGTAAGTGTTTTCCTCCCCATTTGTATTTCTTTATCTCCAGTATCTCTTTATAAATGAAGAGGAATGATTTATCCTTTGTTAGTGATGGTTTAGATCTTGGTTTTGTTGAATGTTAATATGTTGGATCTTGTTATTAGGTTTTGGTCCTAGATTTTTCATGTCTTTGTGTTCTTGATCAATCTAATTCAATTTGGGGATTTCTGGTTTAGTGAACTTTCATCAACAATCATTAGGTAGGAAGTCTAATTTTTAATTCCCATAGCTGTGATTATACTTATGTGTATGTATTTTTATAATTTAAATTTCCAACTTGAGAAATTGCATTTTATAATTGAATTAATCAATCAATTAACAAGATTATGAAATTGATCAATTAATGGAAATATTAAATAGGTCAATTAATGGGATAGGTAAATTGGTTGATTAATAGAATTGTGAATTTGGTTGATTGACATGATTATGAATTGATTTATAATGGGAATTATGGGATGGTTGGATTAACCTCAAAGGGTTATTGTTTTATATAATTAAATGTTTATAAATGGTTTAATGGTGAATTGTTCATATTATTCCATGCGATTAAAGTGAATAACCATGATTTGTTTTGATAATTGAAATGGTTTACTATTATGTGAATAATTTATAAGAGGGTTAATGATGTTTAACCTTGATAAATGTGATAAATGTGATATATGTGTGATTGATTGATAAATGGGGTGTGGGAAATGGAATGATGCTCCAAATACCCACATGGTGTTTAACATGACGTTCTTGGACCAAATGCGTGCATGTGAATATTATTATATGGGAAAGGGACTGATGCTCCAAATACCCATGAAGTGTGGGATAGGGACTGATGATCCAAATACCCACTGGGTGATATACATATTCTAGTATCATAATATTGGCATTTGACTATGGTTCTACGTAGCCATGATATGAAAGTAAAATGAATTGATTAATGAAAACCCATGATGTAATGAAATGTTATATCCCTTTGGGATGGTTCATTCTCTGGCACATGTTGAAGTAAGTATTGATGGTTAGAGTGTCATCATGAACCCGAGTAGTTGTGTAGTTAATTAAAGATTAATGAATTCTGGAAACTTCTTACTTTATTTATTATACTTTATTCTTTATACAACTGTATACACTGTTATAGATTTTATATTGTTTTAGAAACTATTGATGGTATCCTACTGAGTTGTACTCACACCTTACTCGAGATGCCTAATCAGTGCCCAAATATACTTCATGTTTATATGATATGATAAGGGAAAGATCCTTATGTTAGATTTTTGAGTTGGGATGGAGTATGGATGAGGGAACAAGATAGGATGTCGGGACCTTCTTGGGAGTTGTTAGGGTGCCTTTATTTTGGTTTTTTCATATTCACACTTGACACACATATGGAATGACATAACTAAAAGTTTAGTTAGGATATTGTTTCCCTTGTTTTGGTTTATCATGTGATACTAGTTTGTATTGGTTATGGTATAATTCTAGTTATTGGCTATATCATCGGATTATTATTTATTTATTTCTTCTATAGTGATCCTTTGATTTAGAGGGTGTAGTCTCCCCATGTTACATATTTGACCCTCACTGATATTCAGAAGCCTCTGGCATATGGGGAGGTGCACTTTAGGTCACATAGAAAACTGGCTCGGGGTACTGGCATGTGTGTTTGCACCCAAATTTACCCAAGTTATATGGTGTAAGCGGTCTTTTTTAGTACACCTTGGGTCATCAAATCCACATGGACCAAAGAATAAACTTATTGACACTATGATTTGATGGACATATTGGATATGAAGTGGCCAAATTGGGTGTTCATTTTAATTGAATAAATAATTATTTAATTTAAATAACAATTAAAAAACATGCAATGAATTTAACTATAAAAATTAATTAATACAAGTTGATCCTAGATTGTCTCTAGGGCTAGATTGGATGTATTTTTTTCTATGAATTTTCCTTTCAATACTTCAAGAGGTATCTAATCAATTAGATAAGTCATAAATAACATTACCTAATTTAATATAAACAAAATTTTATGGATAATCACCAATTCACTTAGATGATCATTCTCATGATTTCTACATGGAATTGGATCACACTCTCACTCAAAATGCACCTCCATTAAAGTCTATGAAGACAAAGAAAAAAACAAGTCAAAGAATGGAACTCTCAAACAGTAGAACTAATTTAAGATTTTAAGAACATCAAATAGAATTCAATACAACCCATGAAACTCAATAGGACTAAACCATAAAATTTTATCCCTCCATTGATTCTATTATATCAATGGACATGGTAAGCCAACTTAATGAAGCAAGATTGATGAAGAAAAACATTTAAATAACTATCACTCCACCGTTGTTTGAGGAATTTCACAAACGGTGATGTGAATAACATCACTACCTAAGTAAATGGTATCAACTTGATAATAAAATGGAAAAAATAAGTGAATATGAAGAATTTTTTTTTAAGAAACTAACAATAATGAAAAAACTTACATGGAAGAAATAAAGGTGCGATTACAAAATGAAAGTGGAAAATTACAATTGAAAAAAACATGGATATAAAGGAAAAACATTAATCCTAATTTCCTTCAACACCATATCCTTATATATGTATATTTTGAGCCTTAGGTCAACCCACCATCAATAAATTTGTTCCCCATTAATTGATAGAGTCAAAAGGAGGGTGATAAAATCAAGGGAAATTAACGTTTCAAATTTGACCAGGAAAATCATCCAAATTCACCCCCATGTCGACGTGTGAATTTGTAACTAAAGATGGATGAATAAAAAAGGGTAATAGAAGGAAAATATCTTATTACATATTTCCTCTAACATCTTTAAATATTTAAGGCACATTGAACTATTCTTTTGAAAGTTATGGTCGATCTAGTGGGATGACTTTATGGGCGTTCAAATTCATCCCACCATTTAGATGTCAACTTGGGATCCATTTATCTCCGTGAAAACTTAAGAATTAGATCTGGAAACAGTTTAATTAAATTATACCTATATTTTATTTTTCTACAGTTAAAATTTGAGCTTCATTGGGATTATATGGTGGGCCCCACTTTTTTTGATGGCCCTTAGGCTCATTATGCTTTGTCCAGAAAATTTATGAATTTATGACCAAAAATATCCATCTTAACTTTAGATTCACCCATCTATCATAAAAGATAAAATTTTAAAAAAAGTTATCAGTAATATCAAAAAATATAAAATTCAAATAATGAATATAATTAATTACACAAGAAGATGATTTATTGGGCCCAAATATGCACTTTAAACATAAATTGTACAAATGATGTGAAATGATGTTAAATTTATGAAATAATATAAAATTAATGTTTATAGACTTTGAAACACATGAATATTAAGATATAATCAATGAATATTATCCTCTTTTAGTGGCTAATCAATGTGTCACCCGGGTTAGGACTTTACATAAACCTTTAATAAAAAGACAAGACAAAGGAAATGGTGGATCATTTCCATGATATAAAAGAACATTTAATAATCCATATAGATAAATATAGTATATGGTATTATTTTAATAATATCCTTGATCAAGCATAATATGTATAAAAGGATGATGGATTTGGTGAAAATCACATTTTAGAAGTTTTAGAAAAACCACTTAGGAAATAAGAAATATTGTTTATCTTTTGAAAGAAGTTTAAAATATATATTTTATAAATATTAGTAAAAAATAATTTATTTTAGAAACCATGAAAACATATAGATAAATATTTATATAATACAACAATTGTGAAGGAAAGATGTGTTCACATGTAAACATTAAAAATAGAATCTTTTCACATTTTGATGAAAAATGCGCATATTGAAAACATTAAAAAATTATTTACTTTTTTAAAAGAAGGTCAAGTAGTATAAAATAAACTTAATAAATTATTGGAAAATAGATAAAGACACTTTCAAAATCATACAATTAATACAGATATATAAAAATAGAGGTTCCTGACTGAGAAGGAGATATAAGCTTAGTTTCACTTTTAAGAAACACTTCAGGTAAAATATGAGTCAAGGGGAAATTAAAATTTAAGGGGAAATGTAAAAAAACATGAATATTAAAAAAAATAATGAGGAGTTTTATAAATAATAAAAATTCCATATATTTGTTGTATTTATAAAACAATATTAATTTTAAAATAATATTAGCAATCGAAACCCTTACTATTTGAGTAACATTTTAATAAAAAACCCTTTCACCTTTGGCATATTTTGAATTGTAGGAAATTTATATAAAGTACAAAATATGGATATTTAAACACCATTAATTATATAAATATGATAAAATAAATTCATTATTAAGTAATAACACTATATTTAAGATATCATGGTACACAAGATGAAATATGTCTCAAGAAAATAAATTTGAGACAGAGAACCACTAACCATGTATTCCCTCTTAGTCTAATGCACTCCAACCTATTGTATGAAAAAAAGAATCTATTAATCACATATTTAATAACATTATTCATATAAGAAACCCATTATAATATTAATTTATAATAATTATCTATATTTATATTATTTAGTTATTATTTATTTTCAATATAGGGTGTGAGTAATCTTGATTATTCTGAATTAGTTTTGTAAAAGAGACATGGTTTATTGTACTTATCCAAAATTTCATTATTCAAAAATCATAACCAGTAATTGAATTAATTATTTATAATTATTTATAATGTTATAATTTCATTTTATTTGAGTTTTTTTTATAATCCTTAATGATGATTTCACTGATGATCATGTTTTGATGATTCTTAGCGAATGAAGTGTGTTTTATTAAATAATGAGTTAAATTTTTTATTTCATTTAAGATATAGAAATAACTAAATATTTACTTATTTATATCATATATTACTAGAAATTAAATTTCCATAGTCATCCATGAAACAAATTTATATAATCATTCAAGTAGATGGTTAAACCAACCCAAAAAAGAACATACCATAACTAATGGATGATTATGAAGTGATTTTTTTGTAATATAATAATACCATAAGAATAATCAAATTATTTAGAGTTTATTAGTGTGATATATCATAATTTTAAATAATTATAACAGTAATATAACCTATAATAAGTTGTTACATAGTAGAAAAAATAATTTTTTTCTCTTAGTGCGCTATTTTGGATGATTGAATTTACGATGATTGTTCATTGATAATATTGTTAAAAGGTTGTAAAATTGGACTCAAAATAACCTTAATAAATTCATAAACACCATATTTTCCCCTTAAAACCAATATTATAACTATCCATGAGTGGAATTAATAAAATATGGGACACACACTTCCATGGGGGCGGTAGTCCGTACGTACACATAGATGAAGATTTCATTTCCCATGGAATGGTAGAGATGAGTAATATGGTTTATTATTTCCAAACCAAAAAATTTCATAAATATCATGATTATATATTAGATTCTGTATTATTACCATCATTTTAAGGTAGTGGATGAAAAACATATAGTGTCATGAAGGCGGTAGTCTGCACATATGCATGATTAAGGTTTACACTTTTCTTAAGGGAAGAGGAAAGATGGTAGATAATGTATCTCAAATGAATATAAAAATTTCATTATATAAGTAATATATATTTTATCATTTCATAATGGGTAATATAATTTCAAAGGAAAATTATTAAGAAGGAAAAAATATTAGAGAGTGAGAAGTACTTACTTTGAGATTTTGAACTTTCTCTTGAAGTACTACTTAGAAATGGAAGAATGCATCCCATATATTGTGACTAGAAGCTCAAAATGGTAAAATGGTATTATATAGTAAGTATTATGGGTATATTTTCAGGAATAATCCTGATTTTATGAGTGCTACTGAAGGGGTGGTGAGAGGCCCCTTTTATAAGTGGTAAGAATGACATTTTTGTAAATATAACTACTTTATATATGAAAAGATCATATGTTAAACCTATTAAGTGGCTCAAAAATGTATGGTAATTGAGTTTAGAAGGATATAAGGTTAATAATATCTCAACCAGTCAATTATAATCATTTTTTAACATGTTTCAATACTTTTACCCCCAGATTTGTTACTTTTACTTTTTTAGATTTTACTGTGGTAACTAGTGTTTACTTAAGTAATTTAATTTTAATTACTAAAAATAAAATGAAAATTATTACATAATTTAGAAATAAATATTAAAAATATGAAATTAAAATTTTCCAGTAAAATTTATATTTTTTAGAAAAATTAATTTTAACATTAGTGCATAAAAACCCATTTTTAGAAAGTGTGTATTTTAAGGCTAAAATTCACATGTAGGGTTAAAATATCCATGTATTTTATTTTCATGATATTAATTAGTTTATTATAAAACAAATAAGAGATATTTGGATACCAAATAAATACATAATATAATATTACCATTAAATTTTTTATTTAAAATAAAATACCAAAAATAATTTTTAAATTAAAATGAAGTGTTACTTATGTTCTAAAAATTTCAAATTAGGTTTTTTTAAGTCCAAAATAACATATTAAGATATACAATTTTATCATTTATTAAATATTTTATCAATTAAAGGGTTTTATAAAATTATATTTATTTCTCAAATTTTGATAAATTCATAAAATTTACTATTTTTGGTAAAAACTGTATTTTCCATTATTCACTTAAAAATAAATTATTTCAAAAAAATCCCAAAAAATCCTTTTGAAATAATTTTGAAATTATAAATCCAAAATTGAAATTATTTTAATATAATTCATATTTTAAAACATATAAATTTATTTTTAAAATATGAAATCTAAATAAAAACTACATTTATAGAAAAATAAACTTTCTTTTTTAATTTCTTTAAATTACAAAATAATTTTTTTTAAAGTACACGTAATAAATAAGTTATTAAATTAATGAAAAAAATTATTATATGATCCTATTTTCTTGTTATATATCATTTCAATATTTATGTGTAAGATCTAAGAATAAGGTACACTATAGTAGCTGTTGAGGGTAGTGATTCTGTAAGTATAGATGTCATCACAAATTCCACAAGCTTGAATTTATCTTGTATACGATTTATATTGTACCATAATTGTTCAATTTCAACTTTGGATTTGTATAGATAAAACCCTAGTGATGATACCTCCTTTCCAAGTTTGGATAATCGAGATTCCTAAGGGATACTTTTGCAACCCGATACCATTTCTTCTCTTTTGTTCGTAGATTTTGCAATATGGATACTTACTTTTATACCCCCTCATTTAATGGATATACTTCAGTGGTAAAATTTTATTATATATATATATATATTATGATTTTATTTTTTAATCGTGTTTTGTATAGAACCAGTTAATAATCATAATGTTTAGAAAAAAAATTATATAGTAAAATCTTGGGTCATTACATTAGGAGGGTGGTAGTATTGCTGGGGTTCACCCTTGACCAAGCCCACATGGATCTTCAGTAAGTGATAATAGAGAAAAATAATCTATGATATATATTAATCATTAGGACCATATATGTGTGGTGATTAAGGAAAAGAAAACATGATGTTTTGTGGATGAGGTAGTCCGCACACACACAAATCCCATCTTCCCTTAGGGGAAAAGGGAAGGGTGATTAAATAATATACCATTATTATAATAAAATACCAATATAATATTGATACCAATGATAAATTTTTGATATGGGTAAAATAAATTTGAAAAAGTATAAATTCACATAATGAAAAGGAAAAGAGGAAGAAGTATTTTGAAATCAATACCTTAGCACATCGATTATCTCCTTTACAAAGGGGGTTAAACCATTGAAGGATGTTCCTTTGAGAATACCAGATCCTCATTAAGGTGTATAAAAGTGTTGAGGATAGGATTATATATATTTTGATACAAATAATGGGCATTATAGTGTGATGGTATGTGAGGAAAGGAGTGCCCCATTTATAAGTTAAAATGAGTGGAATTTTTGAAAATACCCAAGAATTTTCAATAATGGAATGTCAATATCATGTAAAAAGTCTCAAAAATTGAAACATAAAAGATAGTATAATAGATACAGCTAATCCACACCTCAAACACTCAATTAAATTTTTTTATTATGTTTGATCCATTTCATCTTAGGCTACTTACTTTTCACATTTTGGTTTTCACCATGGTAAATAGTTTTTATTTAGGAAATTTAGCTTCTATACCAAAAAATATGGTCTTTATTATATAATTTAGAACTAATGATTCCAAAATTAAAATCCATTTTTATTCATTTTTAATAGTGAAAAAGTTAATTCTAAAAAACAAAATGTATAATGTATTTAAAACATTTTTTGAAAATATAACTTATTTTATTAAATGTAAAATATGGGTTTATAAATTATTTTTAAAAATTATAAATTAACTTATAAAATATATATTTTTCTTCGAAAATGGTTTCATGAATATTCGATACATAATTCCATAAAAGTTATAATATCGGTATTTTGAACTATTCACTTAAAAACCATTTTTTAGAAAAATGTCAAAAAAATAATACTAAGCTAATTTTGATATTATAAATCCAAAAATGAATCTATATTTATCTAATTAAGATTATAAAATTTATAAATTTTGATTTTATAAAAATATAAAAATAAAAATATAACTTCCTTTATTTAAAATTGTTTTTTTAAACATTAAAGATCTTAATATGATTTCATATCAATTTATAAATTAAAAATGTTAATATGTTAGTTTATATAAAAATATATATTAAAAGTTTTCAATTTAATATTTTAAGATAAAATATTAAATGGTTAAAAAAATTTCTTTGAAAAAAATGTTACTTTTGGACTAAATATGCTTAAAAAATTCCATTAATATTAATTATTTATATTCTAAAATTTATTTTTACTACTCTATTGATATTAAAATATTTATTTGAATTTTTTTCATGCATCATATAGTATTTTAATAATAATAATAATATTTTTATACAACACACAAAGATATATATATATATATATATAATATTTTAATATAATATTTTTTCCCATTTTGTGTAATATTATTTTGAATTTATTATATAAAAATACACAAATTCAGTATACCTATTGCATATATGGACAATGAAAATATTTTTAATGACCATATTTTCAATGACCATATTTATAATAGTGAGGTTTCATTCATTTATATTGACATAATAATTCATTCATTCATTCTACTCTTACTTCCAAGCCACAGTTCATATTTTATATTTTATATTTTATATTTTGAAAAATTATTTCTCCATTTATAGTGCTCTTCCCCATTATAGGTTTTTTTTGGATATTGGGGATCCTCAAGGTTGAGGATGATCCAAGATATTTTCTAATCATGAAGATTTTATTTTTTTTCTATCAATTTCCCCTATTGATTTATGCACTTATAATGAATGTATTTCATATATGGTGAGTAATAATCCATAGTTTTCAGTACTTTGTTTTATGTGATTCTATTGTAACATACAACTTATTAATGAATAAATTTTCTTTAGTTTGGTTCATATCTTGTTGGGTAAATTTTCCAATCACGTTTCAATCATTTTTAATGAATAGATAATTATTGATTAAATTATATACATAAATGATAATAAGAACAACAACAACAGAAAAAAAACAACAATAATAGATCCTATAACATGGGGCCTTGCATTCTCCCATTCAAAATAAATTACATCCTGATAATTTCAATTATCCCATACCAACGAAAATAACTAAAAATATATAAATAATAGAGATGAATCATGATATAATTTCTAGAGAGATATCAATATTAGAAACCTAAAAAACATATCCATTTCCTTAGAGTATATTATCCATAATATTTAGTTTTCTCCAATAATTCAGGCTGAGATTATACTGTTATTTGGTACCAAGACCCACATTAAATATTTTTTTCTAGAGGGTGTTTATTATTATCCTTTCATTGATATAATATCATAGTTTAATATGAAATGTGTTTTTATTACTCTAGATAACTTTTACTTTAAGTGGAGGGAACCAATACATCACCAAAATCACATTTTAATTTATATAAAGGGAGGATAATAATATTTTCACAAGTGAAATTCCTATAGTCATTAACATAGTATATAATATTTATACTACTAGAATATTTTTTTGATAATAAAATCAGCGAGGTGGTAATTTAATGATCATATAAAACTTCATTTATATAAGATAGTTCCTATAATAAAATTCCAAAATACATCTACAAATACAAATTATAAGTTACTTTAACCTTAAATATAAATATCAACTTTAGATGTAGTTCTTGCGTAGGTATTATATTTTCATCTTGATCTTGGAGGTTAGTGATTCTCATCATCTTGGTTAGTCCTTGGTTTAGGGAATAGATATAGATATTTCCCATGTTTTATACATTTAATACACTAGACATTTTTTAGTGCTTTTGGAAGAACATTTTACAATACCATCTTATTAACCAACTTCTTCATCTTCTAGTCCCCTTTAGGTAATTCCTAGGGTTCTTCTTCCCACATTTCTAATATATTAGTAATTGAATTTTTTTCCTTCATAATCTTTTTAACTTGATATTTTATTAGAATCCATCCTTCTTTTCATTGCTTTGTCTGTCACTTCTATTATGTTCACATTTTTAATCATATTTCATGATAGATAGTTTGTCATAATCACACGTTTTCTCATTATGTCTTCCATTATGATAGTTTGTTCACTTAGGTAATCTCTACATTATCCCCTCCCTTATGGTTCCTTATAGTTCTAAAATTTACTAAAACTATAAGGGGTTAAATGTATGAAAAAACATAAAAAATATGTGGAAACTATCATAATCATTATTATAATTTCAATCTTAAAATTCATTGTTATTTTATATTATCATGTTGGCCACTAGTTATTTTTGTTCAACCGATATCGACATTTTTTTGTACTAGGTCATATTATGTTCAGTTATCTTATAATTCTCAACTGAATCCATCAAAGTAACTAGGAATTAAATCATTCATATTGGTTTTGAAATAGAATGTAATCAATCAATGCATATCATCTGACATTGTCTATCTAGGTGTGTAGTCTTAGGCCCACTCATAATGAATTATTGTGATAATAAAGTCAATTCCAAACCCACCTATTTGGGGTGACTACCACTAGGTGAATATATTACATATCCATATCCACATTCTAGTATCTAGACAAGTATTTTTTTCTAGGAAAACCACCTACTCAAAATGTCACCAACATTTCAGAATACCATTATATAATTAAGACTATCTCTAGGGTTTTGACTAAGGTTATCTTATCCTAATCTCTATAATAACTAAACCAATCCTAAAAAATAATAATCCCTAATCGGATAATAACTAAAATAACCAAGTCTAGAGATGACTTTATTTTATAAAATTTCAATATTTTTAACATTATATCCCACAAATAATCACATAGTCCCATGAATGAGAGGTTTAATTTCTTTGAGGACTAGTTAAAAAACAAAATTATATTATAACCCTGGTGAAAATATCTCTATAATTGATCCAAACTAGATTCCCTCCTATACTTATTATATGTTATACTCATATTCATAAACTATGGATATTGAAGAATAAGAAAGGGTTGATATCATATGTTTAGTAAGGGTAAACATAAAAAATAATAATAAAATATCATAAGTGAACATAAGATAAGAATATTATTATAATCAAGATACTAAGAAAATTTATACCCAAAAAATCATATGTCATAAATCATGGAATATGACTTGGAATGACATAATACAAGAATTAAAATGTTTTAGAAATATGATTTAATAAAATTATCCATTAGATATTAACACATTCATGAGAATAATAATAAAACTGTGAAGCATCCTTCAAATTTGAAAAAAAAATTAGTATATGTAACATTGCATTCATGATCCAAACCATCAGTTAAGAAACTTATGAGCAAAAAATATACTCTACAAACTTATGTCATGAGATATAAAGTTAAAAAAAATTAATTTTTGTGTGATATCAAACCCCACCCTTTATCATTCATATTTATGAGTTCCACTTAAAAATCATTCACTTTTCAAACAATAAAGAACCCATAAAAGTAAAATGGGTTTCATTATACACATAAAAAATATCCAATGGAAATAAAATGAATTTAAAATGGATTGAAATAAGGAAATAATTAATAGTTCCATTAATAATTATATCATGCTAAAACCATGGAAAAAAATGGGTATCAAATAACATCAGGTAAATTTATAGGTAACTATCATCCAATAAATATAATAAAGAATATGATATTTACAATATATTTAAATAGGGTATTTGGTTAAGTATATAATTTCAAAAAATAAATTAATTTATGTAATCTAGGTGATAATTCTTTAATCAAATGAATCAAAAATATTGTATTCATAAGGGAAAATCATTGGGTGAAAAGTTAGAATCATATATAGTGGATAATTAAGAAAGAAAAATGTAGTTATGGATCATTCCTCCAAAAGATAAAGAAATTACATATTCATTATAGAGAATGAATTTGGGTGGTTATATTAAAATAATATCCATAATTAAGAAAAATTAATTTCAAATAATTTGGGTTTAGATGAAAAACATTTTTAGGAACATTAGGAAAAAATAACTTTGGGAATAAAAAAAGCCATTATCTTATGAAATAATCTATATAAAAAATATGTTATAAATAAAATAGAATAATATTTTTGTTTATAAAACCATTAAATTTAAAAAATAATGTATCATAGAAAATGAAAATGATGGTATAAATAGGTGTTCATGTGGAAAATTCTAAAAAGAGATCATTTTTTACACTAATGAAAATGATCTATATAGAAAACATTAAAATTTTATTTGATTTTTTTGATAAAGTTAAAGTAGTAGAAAATAACATTAATAAATTATTGGAGAATAAATAATTATATATTCCAAATACTATAATTATTTAGGACATGAAAAAGGGACGTTCCTGATCAAAAAGAAGAGAGGGGGTCAATTTAACTTACAAGAAATAGTTAAGGTAAAATATGAGTCAATGGGAAATGAATTATCAAGGGATCATATAAAACCTCATGAAGATACATTGGATATTATTAGATCTTTTATAAAGAATAAAACTTTCCCTATATAGATTATCTTTCTAAAATAATCTTTATTTGTAAAGAAGAATGGTAACAAAACCCTTATGATTTCAGTAACATATTGATAAAAATAACATTCATGTTGGGTATATTTTGAATTGATGGAAATTTGAATAAATTAAATGATATTTCTATTCAAACCCCATGAATATGTGAAAAAATTCACTAGTAATTAATTGCACCATATTAAAGGTATAATGGAAAACATTAGTAAATAAGACTCAAGAAATTATAATTGGGAGAAAAAACCCCTTACCTATATTCCCTCTTAGTGGAAAAAACTCAAGACTCATGTAAAAAATATGAAAATATGAAAATACTATATTATAACTATATTTATACCTCAAAAAATTCATAATTTTCATATATGATCATTTTTTACATGTTTATTAGTTAGTTTTTGTGTATTTTCCCACACTGGGTGTTTAATGTTTTGATCATTTATTTTGGTTTCATTGTGGTGGTGTTGATATTCATTATTCATGAAAATTTCATAATTTCAGGTTCATTAATATAACTATAATGTAGGAATTATAATAATTTATAATGTTTATATTTACTTTGATAAGCACATTACTCATTATTCTAGAAGGTAAAATTGACAATTAAAACTTTTTAGTGATTTTCAAAATACGAAGTGTGATTTCTTAATTAATGATTTAAATCTTTATTAATATTTTAAATTGAAAATTAAAACTCATTATTTAAATATTTATATTATATTATAATATTAATTTCATTTTCATACTCACACATGATATAATGTCACAACATGGTTCTAGCAGGTACCCAAAATGACCCAAACATGAATGTACCATGATTGTTGATGATTATGAGGTTTTTTAGTTACAATATAATTACAAAAGTATAATAATGCTATAATTTAGTGTTTATTAGTGTGATATATTATAATTAGAAGGTATTTAGAAGAATAATTAATGGTTATGAATGTATTAAATAATTTTAATTAAATATTTTTCTCTTATTACGCTTTTTTTTAAAAAATTGAATTAATAATAATAGTTTTTTGATCATATCATTAAAAGGTTTTACATTTTTTCATACCATAAAATTAATGAAATAATAAATACAATATTTTTCCATTAAACCCATTATAATGAGAATCTATTTAAGGTGGTGATGAAAATAAAATTGAAATCAATCATCCCATGGAGGCGGTAGTCCACATGTACACATAATCAACGATTTAATTTTCCATAGAGTGGGAGAAATGACTAATAGGTTTTATCATTTAATAATATAAAATATTATATAAATATAATACTTATTTTTTAAATAAATAATTATTACTAGACTTGTATGGTGGTTATGAAAAACAAAACATGACGATTTTTTGAGGTGGTAGTCCGCACACTCACAAATTTCATCTTCACTTTTCTAAGGGAAAATGAAAGGGTGGTTAATTATTTTACCATTATTATAATAACATATAAGTATGATAATGATACTAATTTTTTATGTTTGATATGAAGAAAATAATTTTTATAAATAATAAATGCATATTCATAAAAAGAAAAGATGAAGAAATAGTTAGAAATATATACCTCACTACATGGGTTATCTCTATTGTGAAGTGGGTTAAGCCTTTAATGAAAAAAATTATGAGAATAATAAATAATAATTAATGCATATAGGAGTTTTTAGGAGAGATTCGGGTAAATTTTTGGCCAATATAATGGGTGTTTTGTTAGATGGGAAGTGAGGAGAGGAGAGCCCCTTTTATAAATGAAAATTAGTGGCATATTTTAAAATACAAAAAAATTTCAATAATGTAATATCACTATCAAGTAAAATGTATCAAAAAATGAGAAATAATAAAGGGTTTTAGTGATAATGTTGAGAAACATCTCAAAAACTCAATTATTTTTTAACTTGTTTGACTCTTTACCATTTAGGTTTTCATCATGATAACTAGTTTTTACCTAGTTAATTTATCCTTTATGACCAAAAATAAAATGACACTTTATATATATAATTTATAACTAATAATTTTAAATTTTAAATCCATTTTCTGATTCCTTTTTTAAAAGTGATAAAAATTGATTTTAAAATAGTAAATATATAATGTATTAAAAACATTTTTTTCAAAAATATAACATAAATTTTAAAAATTTGAAAATAAGATTATAATTTTTTAAAATTCTAAATTTAAATATATAACTCTTATCTTATCATATAAAAAAGTCTATGAATTTCAAATTCATAATGTCATAATAGTTATAGCATTTGTGTATTTCATTATTTATCTAAAAATCATTTTTTAGGAAAATATAAAAAAATAATGCTAATAAAATTTTGAAATTATAAATCTCAAAATGAAGTTATATTTATTTAATTTAGATTTTAATGTTTATAAAATTAGTTTTAAAATAAAATAAAAAATATAATGAAAAACTACATTTATTAAAAATGAGGTTTTAAACACTAAGTGTTCTAAATCTTATTTCATATATAATTATAATATAAATGATTTTAATATGTTATTTCAAAGTTAATAATATTTATATGTGTCAAATTTAATCTATTATGATAAAACATCCAATTCTTAATAAAATGGTTCTTTGAAAAAAAGTACTATAACTTTTATACTAAATACGCTTAAAATATCATTAAAATTAATTATTTATATTCTAAAATTTTATTTTATATTAATTTTAAAATCATTATGTGAATTATATATATATATATCCCATGATATTTTTAAAAAAATATTATTAATATTTATACATAACGTATATATATATATAATATTTTAATATCATATCTTTATTTCATTATGAGTTGTATTATTTTAAATTTTCTACAAAACAATACACAACATTAATAAAACTATTTGATATATAAACAATGACTATATTTTCAAATATAACATTTTAAATAAACATATTTTTTCTGACCAAACTTATAATGGCCATATTTCATTCTTATATATTGAATTACTAAATCATTTGTTCATTACACCATCACTTTGAAAGGCATAATTCTTATTTAATTTTTAGGATTTTTCATATTATGATATCCATTCATAGTTATTATCATTATTATAGGTTTTGTTTTTCCATTGGCGATCCTTAATATTGACTATGATCCAATAGATTTCCTATTCGCAATGTTTTTATTTTTTTTTATATTTTTTACCATATTGATTTATTCACTTTTAATGGATACATTTCATCTATGGGGAGTAATAATCCATGGTGTGTAGTGAATAGTTTAATATGCTTTCATTGTAATGTTCCACTTATTATTGAATAACGTGTCTTTAGTTTGGTTCATATATTACATGGAGAATTTAATGATCATGTTTAAATCCTTTTGAAATAATGGAAAAAAAAATATTTAAAATTATATACATAAATAATAATAATAATGGATCCTAAAATCTAGGGTGTTACAGGGAATAAGTTTATTTAAAATAAGGAAAGAATATGTTTTTTTATTTATACTTTTGTATATGTAAAAATTACTATCAAATGGTATTTCAAACTGGGGATTATGAAATTTTTTTATAAGGAATTTTATAGACACTTTAGTGAAAACCTATTGGGATCATTTATCTCACACCTTGAATATGCACTGGTGTGAGTGTGTGTGTGTAGATTTCATGATTTCTATTTGGTGATCAAGTTTTGATCTCATTCACTGAGGTTCATTTTTGTTCTTTGATGGATGTGTTGGAATATAATGATGAACATGGATCAACTGGATTTGATTTCAATTTTTTCTAAGCTTTCTATTTATTTATTGATCCTTTCTTATATCAACCACTTAGGACAGATATTATTTATTAATAATATTTCATGTTTTATTTTATGTAATGAATTTTTCTTATGTAATTTTTTAATTTAAGTTCTATTATTTAAATTACCTAATTTTAGAGAATAGAATTTTCACTTTTATTTATTATACCTCATTTTTATGTTCATTTCACTTATTCCATGTTTTGTTTGTTTATTTATTTATAACATTTTATATTATCTTCATGGAAAGTCTACTGTATAGAAACCTCATACTAGATTATTGGTAATGGTTCAAATACAAGGTTTTATTATTATTATTAGTATTATATGAGTTTGAAACCATTCCCAAGTATTTGTTCTTGATACTTAACACTAGTTTATAGACCATGGAGATCCAAAATATCATTCAAGCCTAATAAAGGGTCGGACCAAGTGTCATGTCAGTTCATCTCAATCAAGTTTTTTATAAATGGTAATAAAGACTTTCTTTTCTAGAGACTTATGTATTCATAGATACCTCTTGTTATTTGGGAAGAAAAATTGTATAATGATATTAGTTTAGGGATTCAAGGTAGCAGTGGAGAGAGTCTAACTAGATTTTACTCATCTTGACCTATTGGGATCATATGAAGGGAGATAAGCACTAAGGGGGGTGGGGGATAAGTTCTTCGATCATTTCTCTAAAACCCTTAGAATATTAGGAATTTTTAATACCATTATATTAATTATCACAATGATGCATAAATTAAATGGACAAAACACATTTTTTGTGAAGTTTTCCTCTATAAAGGAAGACTATGTCTCCATTGTGTTGTTGATTTTTTCTCTTAAAAACATTTCTACTCTTATTTTTAAGAATAAATCATGAAATATTTTGGAATTGGACCCATAAAATTGATAACATAAACAAGTTATATATTTACATATCAAGAATATAATAATTTTCCTCAATGAACGATCACCAATGAAATCTCGATCCTTTGAGTAGGCTAATAAGGTATTGATTTTATTCCTCTTATTTTCATATTAGTATTCTTATATTGTTATAAATCCTCAAAAAATATATATTTTTTCATTTTTTTTCTCCTCATATCTTCTTCAATACTCATCATATAACATTTGGAATGCTTTTCAAAAATATCCACACCTTCCACCTTTCTTGGTATTCAATTTTAATTTTAAATTACTTGTTGATAAATGCTTATGAAGCCTCATTTTTTAGTCCCTCATGATAATTTAAAAATTTCATGTTAATTTTTCTCATTTAAATATCATTCAAATAATGGTAAACAATCTCAATTTAATTCCCCTAAAGACTCAGTATTGATATATTTATACAATATTTAAAGTATCATGATGTTCTTACTCTCATAATATTTATCCTTATAACTCTTTTAATTCTTCCATAGGTGTATATTAGAATGCTTTATTACAACATTATAAACTTCTTAATTTTGCGGAAATAAATATTCACAAAATCATATTCATATTGATCAATTTTTTACATCTTGGATCAAAACTCCTTAGTGTGGTTATGATGTTTAAAAAATTTAACAAAAATATCAAGAAAAATTTTCATTTTGATTCCTATAAATACTTATTCTAGAAATATACACAATTATCCTAGTTCAAAGACTTAATGATGTTTAATTATCCTTAAAATTTTGTGATTTTAATATTTCATAATGCACTCATTCCATAAAGATAGATGATCATAATGGTATTATAAATAATACTTACATTATCTAATTTATTATTATGAATTCAAAAAAACATCCTTACATATCCGACATGCCTTTTCTTAATTTCTAGATGATATTTATGAAGAAAAAAATTACTCTTATGAATATATAAATGGATCTTAAAACATTCCTTGTCTTTTTAAAGATTCCATTTTAGAGTCAAAATGACTGTTACGATGTAAGTAATACTTATGAAATCTTAATCATCCATACAGAATAATAAAATGACACTTATAGAACATAACTAACATCCATTATTTTTCCAATATTCTATCTCCCTAATTATAAATATGAATGATCATTATTTAAAATAAGAGACTTATCAATTTTTCATTTACAACTACTAAATTTTTGAATACTTAAAATTAGATCAGAATACGTCCTCAATTACTCTAAATCATCTTAAAAGATATTAACATGTTGATTGACATAAAAAATAAAATTTATATATTAACTATAAGGAAAACATAATACTCATGTGGTTCAACAATATCCCACTCTGGATTTTTTTTTCATAAAAGAACCATAAATATAAAATTTCAAATCTGAAAAAAACAATTAATTCACATCTATTAATTAAATAGAATTTTAGACCTTCTTTTTTTTCATATCTTGTTAATAAAGATATATAATGTTAAGTATATGGTCTAAAAATCTCTAAACCCATGATTCATGAAGTAACCCACTATATGTATAAGTTGGTAAGCTAGGTGTATAATACTAGAGTAATTTTCTTAGACCTTAAATCTTTCCTTAAGAACCCCAATAAGAGATACCGACATAGATATTTTATAAAAAAAATAGAGAAATGGTTTTTTCTTTCGCAAAATCCTATACATAACTAAAAAATTTGGATCAAATCAAACACATATAGGTCATGATTATCACTTTGTAGTTTACTTCTCATAATTTTGTAAATATTTTAATTATAATGATGATGAGTATGAAAATCAAGGAATAACATACTAGAGTGTTGATTTGTTGGATACACTCTCATTTATGTCTTCAATTTTTCAAATTATTTAGTTGTGAGGTGAATTTTTAGGATTTTAATAATATATTCCTTTGATGGAACAAATCTTATCTTCAAAATTCCTTTAAACACCTTTATCTTAGAAAATGGTAATTCATGTATATATATTTATATCTAGAACACAAAACTTTATTTTTATAAAAATTAATAGAATAATGATTATCAAATCCTTTTAATATAGGGTATTCAACATTAATATTAAAATCCCATAGTTTTGACTTCACCTAAATCATTAATTTGCTACTAGGAATAGAGTAACCTATTAATCCTATTTAGAACTCAAGTAAACTAATGATTAATTATTTTAATTCCATGTAACATAGCTTCTAAAATTAAAAAACACTATAAAAGATGTATAATTTATATTAACTATAGCATTTAACTTATCAGCATTCATAAACCCTGTTATATCTAACTCAAAATTCATTCTATATATCAGAATATATTTTCAATTGTTTAAAATTTATTTTTTTATTCACTTTTATACTAAAATTTGTGATTCTTTAGGGTAATATTTATATCTAGCATAGAGTATGAAAAAATAAAAAATATTAGGCCTTTAGGTTTTCAAGTACATGGGACTAAAAAAATTAAATTCAAAGCTTATTCTTAGTAAGTTTTTTTCCATCACCATTATTTCTTAGTTTTGTACCTACTTGAGTTTATTTGGAAACTCCTATATATTCATGAATTTCAAACATCTTCAATATCTCCTTATTATATTTTTGTTATAATTGATATTATTTTGGAGTAATTTTAAATCCTAAGAATAATTTGATTTCTCCATGCATTGAAAATTCAAATCTTTCTTTTCTGTGCATGGGGAAATCTTTAAAAAAGAACTCCTCATTGATATCAAAGATAATTTCATCAACATACCCAATCATAAATAGAATATGGTTTTAGTTTTATTTATATAAATTTTTTTCCACCTTCCCTTTCATTAATTTCATGATTCATATAGGTTCATAAAGCTTCAAATACCAAGAACTTGGAGCTTGTTTCAAGAATTAGAGATCATTATTCATCTCACAAACAGTTATACCATATGAGTATAAAATATACCCTCACATTAATCCATATACACTTATTCATCAATCTCAAAATTTAGAAAGGATGGTTTAATATACTTTGGGAATAATTTTAAGTTTATTTGATCTAAAATATCTAAAAATATCCTGATAGATTCAATTCTAGAAACTTGATAAAATATTACATCAAATTCAACCGCATAAATTTTAAAATACCTCTTCTATAGTAGTATGTATATGTTTCTAAAAATTTCACCCTTTTCATTCATATTGTTCTTAAAATACCATCCACCCACCCATGAAAATTTTCTCCCTGAGTCATAGAACTAGTTCCAATGTTTCATTATTTTTAATCTCTTCAAGTTCCACTTTCATTAATCATAACCATTATTTATGTTCATATAATTCTTCAACTATTCAAGGTTAAATTTGAAATATTGAACAAGTATGAATTTTTTACTTTACCTTTAATCCTATATAAACCACTTGATTCTGGTTTCCAATAATATTCTCAATATCAAAATGATTTTTAGCATAAAATTTACTCCTTTAGACTTTTAATCTTCATTATTATCATCATAGTAAGATGAATCTACATATTCAATCCAAAACTATGTATTCTCAATAGTTTCATCAACACTTTTATAATTGAAAAAATCATCCTTATCATTTACAATGATACATTTTCAATGTTTGTTTTAATTTTTAAAAAATTTAACATCATCACATTCAATAATTCTATATATTTTATTTTTATAGAATCTATATAAACTTTTATTTGGTGTGTATATAAGGAATGTTCCATCATTTTCCATTTCATTGAATTTTCCACTACTCGTCACTTTCATTATGGTTATGAAAAGACTATAAAAAATTATATAATTTTGATCATTTGTGTTCCTCTTAAAACACATCGCATTAGGAGTCGTATCTATTAAGGGAATATAGTGGAAATTTTTCTAAATTATTTTAGTAGTAGTTATTATTTGTATCCAATATTATTTTGAATCTTTAATTCTATAAAATAATTATTCTAATCATATCAACTAAACACAAATTATTCCATTAAAATTTCATGTTTTTTTGAGTTGTTTTTAAAGTTCAAAAATGGTTCCTAATATAATGTATTTCATGATACTTAGAAATATACTGGTCGACATACTATGTTAAATTATCATATATTAATCACTTCAAGGATAAACCTATCTACTTATTTAAAAATCATATGATTATTTTTAAGATTTCAAAGTAATGAGACTTAAATGAAATTAACATGGTGCATGGTATCCTTGTAATGTAATAAATTAAATAAATAAATTACTTTTATCTACTTTTTGAAATTTTTTAACAAGTCTATAAATAATTGATTGGAGAAACTCTAATGGTTCCATGCTTTGGATATCACCTAATTTTTTATTTTTATATACTATTTCACTTTATTATTTATCTTAAAAATTAACTATTTATTACATAATAATGGGGATATCTCTTATATATTCTTCCCTAAAGATTTATATCATGTTATTTTGGTTGAGATATTGAAGTCCTATATGCTAAAAATTAGTATCTTCTTGCTAGCTCAAATAATATTCAATTCTAGCTTCTCCAACTTGAAATAAATTACCTAGGGTTCCCAATAATTTTATTACCATTAACCCATCATTAAATATCTCAAATAAGAACCATTTTTTTATAAATATAACTTTTTTTCTGGAATAAAAAAGATATGATACACTTAGTAATTTATATGTTAGTATATATACAATCCAGAAATTATGAGGACTAATCTATTTCATTCCAATATTTTTGGTTCTAACCCATTAGATAATTAATGTTCCATCATATCTAAAAATGATATCTCCCTTATTAATTGTCAATATTTTTTAGATTTCTCAAATTGTTAGTCCTGTGAGAAGAACAAAAACAATCCATTATCTAGGGTTTTTTTATTTTTTATTATTCAAATTCTATATCCAACATATTATCTTATTATATAATTTGACTTATATTTCGAACATTTATAAATTTTCATCATATAATAAACTAATTTAGAATAAATTAATACACTCATATAAGGTCTTTTATTATTGTCCACAACTCCCATACACATCTTTCAAACATAAAAAACTATTCATGACATCAATTTTGATCATAGGTTATTGACAATTAAACTGAATTATAACATACAGTTGTTATCAATTTATAATTGATTCTAGTTCACTTATTATCCTATGTGAATATATATTATAGAAATACTTTTATGTTCTGTGTAAAAATATAATATAACACTAGTAATAACCCTAAAACAACCTACTTTAAAGGAAATTATATTATTGAATAAGTTTATTCTTAGCCTTGTTTTTAGTTTTTAGTTGTGTCTATCTCATCATATTTTATTGTGGAATTTTTAATGGGACCTTAAGACAAATTCATGATTATTTCATTAATCATTATCCTTACAAATATATTTTTCAACACATAACCATTGTTTTTTAAGTCATTTTATACCACATATGAAAATTAATTATTTTATTATATTATCCTTTAGGGAAAAAAGTTCCACAAATGAATCTAAAGAAGCTCATGTGGAAATATCCATTATTTAATTATACACCTTTAGATTCATTCACTATTATTATTTGATTAATTTGAATAGATCTATGTGAAATATTTTTTATTCCCTTTGACAAATAATTCTTTATAGAATCACTATTATTTGTTTAATTAATGGTAGATTTATTATCTTAATTATATCCACTTATTTCCATGGGACAATTGGTATAGAAACATATAACATTCACACAATTAAAACATTTGAAAGGTTTTGTATATCTTAATATACATCTATAATGTGTGATTTTATTGAAATCAAAGAAAGTTGTTCAGAAAAATATTTCACACATTATTCACCATCGATATAACACTACTCCTATTCTAATTTAAAATAATTTAAGTACTTAAAAGAAATTTCCTTTTCATTCATGCACTCAATTTTAAGTGTTTATTCTCTTCTCATCTCATAATTGATGATAGTGCAATGAATTTAATCAATGAAAAAATCATAAAGATATCTATTTTAATTTTTCAAGATCTTAGAATCAAAATGTTATGGTAATATTTTCATAAGTTTCTTCAATATAGTTGAATATTTATGATTTTCTAAAAACCCTCTAATGGATCTAACAATTATATTAACCCTTATAAATAATTAATCAATAGTCTCATCTTCTCACATTCTAATGTATTCAATCTACTTTTTACTAATCTATAATTTTACCTCAATTATCATTTTTACCATAATTATTTCTATAAATCATCATAAAAATGGAATTATAAGTTCTAAACACTATTAGATTTGTTATATAATTCTTTGATAAAAAGTAAAATAATGAATTCCTAGCCTTTTTATCATTTTTTATGTTTTTATTATCAATTATATACTGTTTTGAGGTCTCACTTAGCATAAATAATCCATTTTAAATTGAATCTAGCACATAATTATCTAAGGTGAGAAGATAGGGAACCATTCTATCATTCTAAATATGAAACCGTTTTTTATTATATATAGGAACTCTATTTCTATTAACATAGTTGTGTTTGTAAGATACCCAATTTTCATGGAGGTATTTACTTGTTTAAATATCGGGGAAAATCCCTTTTTTTGGTTAATGAAAAGGTTCTTAGGTGTATGGGAAGTATCAGGGGTTCCTCAGTGGTTTAAGACATGAAAATGATCTAAAAGTGTCTAATATTTGCTGAGAGAATAGCTGTAACACAATTAGTAGTAACTATACGCCACAACTGTGTGACCTACAGAAGGGTGTGCATGAGTAGGGAAATTGTGCGGGGCTTCCCAGAAGACCATGGGGGCTTGGGGACCCTTTAGACAGTGACGAGCACACAAACAACAATTTTTTTTTCAAACTGTGTGGGTGGAAAGCCAAACCATGTGGCTCAGTTTCCTCTTGGATATAGGGAACAACACAGTTACTACACAGTTTGGAAAACTGTGTGGCGAAATCATGAACCACTTAAAAAGTTGATTTTTTCCATTTTTACATCATAAACCTACTTCTTTCTTCCCCATTTTTTCACCTCATTTGGCCCCCTATAGCAAGGATAATGAACTAGCAACCTCCTCTTCCTGCATGGGTGTTTCTCCTTCAATTATTGGGCATTTGGATTGACTTTTTGTGTGAATTGAAGCTCTAGGTAAGTCCTCGACTCTATTTCCTTCCATTTTATGGAAAAGTATTGGTGTATTTTTTCCTCTCATTTTGAAAACCTAAACCCTTTTTTTTCTAGGCTGCTCTTGTCTTAGTGTTTGAGGCCAGGTTAGTTTGAATCAAGGGTTTTTTTGAGCAAGTGATCATCCATGATCTTGAGCTAGGTGGTCTTAAATATTTTCCCCATATTCTTGATGTGTTATATGTGTATTTAGTTGTGCTAATTCACTTCCGTGATATGTTTCAATGTTTTTAGTTAAGGGAAGTAATTTGGGCCTTAGATTGAGTTGTGAGACCTCTCACGACCCCCTTTGGGTCCATCAACAATTTGAGACAAAACCTAGGGCTACCCATTGGGTATGAAAAACCTTTTAAAATTTCAAAATGAATTGGTGGATGTTGAGTTAGGGAAATTATGGGAATTAATGGGTAAGAGTTGGTATTTGGATAATGGTAATGGTTAAGGTAATGACTGAATTTTCATATTATTGTGTTGTGAATTACCTAGTTGGATTTTGAAAATTGTTTAATTATTATGTGTTGTATTTTTACCAGGATATGGTTTTAAATGATGTAAAATGATTATTTAAATCTGGGTAATTTATCAAAATGAGGTGTTGAACTCAAAGTTATTTGAAAATGGGTTATCTTATGATATTTCAAATGTCGATTTGAAATGGGGGTGTGATCCCTTTATTTTGAAAATGATTAATGAATATTTTTAATGGTTGTAAATAGAAATGAAATCTTTGGGAAAAGTTTTAGTTTTTCAAGGAGGAAGACCCGTGTTTTAAAGGGTGGCTTTAAGATGATTTTAAATTAGTAAATTTTATTTGCGTGTTATCATTGATTATGAAATTAAGTTGATGTTAATTGTTGTACAGTTGATAATATGGAATAAGGGAGAATTTGGTATAACGTTAATGTGTTAAATGAGTTATGGTTTTTAAATGTTATATGTGTTAAATGGTTTAAAGAACATAAATGGTAAACATGTCAAATGTTTAAAGAAGAATGTTCACATGGATTGGTGGTATATGGGGTATTGTAATTGAGGTTCTATTCCCAGTAGTTAGTTTAGTCTGAGGCTCTAAACCCCTCCCTTATTATTCATGGGTTAGGGAGTCATATTGAGGATCTATTCCCCTAATGAATGTATGGGACATGAACACCTAGAATGAGGATGCAATGCAAGTGTTATGTATTTTATGGTTTGGGATGTTGTACTAAGGCTCTATACTTCCCAACATATACACATAGTCTGATTTGGGATGTCAAACTGAGGATATATGCTTCCCAAATATATGGGAATGGGTTGATTATCGGACCATGTTCCCAAGGTATATTGATAAATTGTGATTAGTGAATGCCCCCTTGTGATTAAAATTGTGTAACCCCTTATTCTATGGCTTAGGATTCTGGTGTGACTGGATCTAATTTAGTTGGTTGGTTGACCCTAGAGACCTTAATGGATAAAATGGTTATATGATATTTTCTCAATTGTGAGATATATATATATGTTTTGTTTACTTGTTTATTTATTACACATTGGTTACCTATATACACTATTGTAGAGACTGATTATTGATGTAGACACCTTTGGTGGTGGCATACTGAGTTGTAATCACACCCTGCTCTGGCTGCCATGACCCATGGGTACCCGAGTAGATCTTGCTTGTTTTCTGATACAATTTCAGGATAGGGAACTAATATTGGGTTGGTACATGGTATAATAGGATGGGGCACGGGAGATCAGGATTGGGTTAAGGATAGGGTCTGTTTTTGGGGTATTTTGGTAGTTTTGGTTTTGTATTTTATTTGTATGACTACATGACATGTAGTGTATTAATTATATTGTTATAGTAAGTGTACATGGTTAGTTGTTGGATCTTTCCATATACTGTCCACTTATTATTCCTGTTGAGTATTTCTCTTATATATTTTATTTTTGCTGTGGTTTTACCATAATAAGTGGGTAAAGTCTCTTCATTGTACCTTCATTGACTCGTGCTACTAGTCAACAGCCTCTGGCATACGAGGAGGCATGCCTGAGGTCATGTTGCAACTCATCTCGGTGCACCATATATAGTGGATACTAGGATGGGGACATTTCAAAGTGGTATCAGAGCCGATGTCTTTTTTATTACAATTTGGGCATAATATACAAGAGACTAGGATATTTTTGGGGATTTGTGTTGAGCTCATACCTGGGTGACTAAATCCCCACTAATAAGGAACAAAACCCAAGTTTCCAATGGTGGGAATTGATTTTTTGTTTTTTTCATTTACAGTTGGTTGATATTTCTATCCCGGGTGGCACACATGGATGTGATGTTATTGATTTATGAGGTTTTATCTCTTGGATCAGTATTGAGAGAGAGGGTGTGTGAGTTCATGCATCATGCTAGGAACATATGATTGATAGTTCATCTATATGTTTCATAGGAATGATAGTTCTTGGGACTCAAATCTTAGTAGTGTACTTTATGTCTATGATTTAGGCTCATTTATCTTTCCTTAAAATGGTTGTTAATGAATTTTTTTTAAAACATGAACTTTAATAATGATTGGATTTTTGAAATCTTGGGTTAATAAAATGGTTTTTGAAACTATAAATGTTTGGGTTTTGAAAATGGAAAATTTTGAAATGAGAAACCTTGGGTTATAATGGTATAGTTTAATTAAGAAGGGAAATGTAAAATGATTGAACCTATAACATCACCAAGAATGGGAATCCCAAGTGTTGAGATAGGACCATGTGTGTGGGTGGTTTGGGCAGTGAGAGTGACCTAGTTGTGGCATTGGTTGTGGATTGTAAGGCTTTGTTGGGTTTTCATGTGTGGGTAGAGGGTTTTTTCTTATTGTACAATCAGTTGGGTTATGACCTGGAGGTTGTAGAAAGGTAATTTGTTTATATGGATATGGTATTCCTTGTGGGTTTTGGCCTTGTGAGTTTTGGTTTGGACCCTAAAGTGGGTGTTTGGATCGTAGTTCTGATGAATGTGTGCGAGTATCTTTGGTGTGGTACTTAGAGTAAATGGTTGCTTGGGAGTGTTAGATGTAGTGTGTTTTGGAATGGGGGAAGGAGTTCTTCCCATGAGTAGAGAGTTGTTTAAGGTTTTACATGTGTGTCTTGAAGGGAGAGACAATGGCCTTTGTTAGATGTGACCTCGGTTTAGGGAGTTGGTTCCATTTGACCTTCAAGGGTGACCCATGATAGGGGGTCGGCCGAAGTTGCTAGTTCCTTTGAGTGTATATGGAACATGTAGACGTTTTGGACATTGGAAGTGTCATATAGAGAGTCTTTCCTAGTGTGGATTTATCCTAGAGGGCTAAGTGAAAAAAGTTTCTCGTTTTGGAAACATGAATCAAGTTATGGGTATGAGTTTACATTATTGGGGAAAATAGGGATAAACTTAATGGATGTTAACCCAGTGTTGAAGGTACCTTGTAATATGAAGCATGGGTGGGTGATTCAAAACTGGAATAGATTCATGGTAGGTGCCATCAGTTTTTGATAAAAGGAATGGTTATGACTTGGTTTCTTTCTCAAGGAGGCACCTGAGTGCTTGTAGTTGGTTTCAAAGATGGTTTCAAAAGGGTGGATCATTTGGGTGTTTGACCCGTCTATTTTGAAGATCATTAATGGAGTTCTTGATGTAGATTTTGGTCAGACAATACAAGGGTTACCAAAGTGTGTATGGATGCCTTTTTTATGGAGGTGACACCTAGGGTGAGGGTGGTCACATGGTTGGGCTTGTTTTTAAGAATGGTATGGTTGTAGGTGATATGTTGAGAATGCATTGAGGTCAATGAGGCTGAAGTACTAAGAAGGATGGTCATATGAGTAAGTAGGAGTTTGGTCCTAGCTTGGGTGATGTACAACTACTTTGATAAAGAGTTGGGTTCTGTGGGTGTTTACTGGAAAGTGAATGACCTCAAGGGTCCTGATGAGGCCCAGATGTTGGGGAATGTATTAGAGGGACATGAAGCCATTTGAGACATGTGAAAAGGTGGATCAGGATGAGCTCCTATCATTTTTCCATGTGATCACTGTGAAAAGCGCTGGATATGTGTGATATAGTTTTCTTTTGGATCAATTTGGTGGTTTTTGTGTTCTATGTGAATCACCAGGGTCATGTTGGAATAACTCGATCAGGGTGATGGAAGTGGTGGAAAAGGGAATTTTGGGTTACGACTGCTTGGTAGAGGGTCATGAATTGGTAGTGATTTTTTGTTTTCAATCCCATTCGAGTTGTTGTGATCAAGTGTTGATGAGATATTGGAGGGTAGGGAAGCCTGTGACTTTCTATAGGACAAGGTGTCCTCATAGTGGGAGGTGACATCAGTGATGAGTAATTTGTAGTGGTGTTCTTCAATGATTTTTTGGTGTACTTTTATCTAATTATGATTATTCCCAATATCTTGACATTTTTCTAGGTATTCTAAGAGGAATCTGGATTTACGCTTAGCTACCTAAATGTGTTTTGGTTGTATATGGGGCCTCTTGGAGGTTATGATCATGGAGTGGTGTATTTGGAGATGTATGGTGAGAAGTACCGCATCGACTGGTTCTGGGGGAAGTCCTTGGGATGGACCATATGTAAATGAATTCCGTGTGTTTCATTCTCATCAGTTGGGAATGGGTATCGATTAATGATGTTTGTCACTCTAGTAGAATATATATATACACGTTCATGTTTTAGAGGCTCTACTTGTGATCGAATCGTGAGCCGTGGTGGTTGTAATTTATCGAGAAAAGAGGTGATAATGATACTTATAAGGTGGAGAGAGGTATGTTAGTCAAGGATGTGTGGGGGTGATCATGGATTGGTTATGGTGGAATTGGGGTGCTAATAAGAAACCTATGAGATACACGGTTGGTTTCATTTGGGAAGACCAGATGGCATTAAATGTGGTGGTCGATCAAGCCTAGTGATGGCTTTGGGCACATGATAGTTTTAAAATTAATCCAAATGGTCACATTAGAGATATGTCAATTGATTCTATAGAGCACAAAAACTATTTTAGGAGAAGCAAATGACATTATGGAGGAGTTTTAGTAGAAGTGAGGGAATGAATTCGGTAGGTGCGACAGATGATGGTGGTATGCGTTACGTGAGAGGGAGCTATGGGAAGGTGTATGGGGTAACATGTTAACAATAGAAGAGGGGTGTTTTGGGAAAAGTTATTCAGGAATGTTCTAACATGATGTGGTAAAAGGAATGGATGTGGTAAGATATAATCTACCTCTAGTTTTATATTTTAATGGAGAATGCGTTTTAGATATTAAGGCGAACTTTAGAGAGGTCAAGTTGTTCTTAGTCTACAAGTGGAGGGTGTATGTATGTTTGTTCTGGGTGGTTTTGATGGAAAGGTTGCATACTGATTTTGGATGGTTTTCTTTTATATTTTTTAATGTGGTGAGTTAGGAAATGCATTAGGTATGTTATGGAAGTTGAGTTGAGGTATTAGTGGCCCTTTCAATGGTGGACATGACAAACACCAGATGATTATAGTGGTAAGATGAAGCATATAGTGGGGAGAACCATAGCGGGTAAGTGGTCAGTTGATGGTGTGAATGGTGTTAAGGGTTTAATAGACTCAGGTAAGAGACATCTTGGTGCTTAGGTTTTGGTGATGGGTGTTGGATTAGGTTTTGACTGGTTGAGTACATTGAGATGAGGGTTATTCTTGGGTTGTGATTCATATGTTTTGATATGGAGTGAGGCCGTTGGGCCTCAATTTATGGACCAATGTAGGTTAGAAAAATGTGGTTGGAATCTGTGTTTTCTTTTGGTGACACCAAGCTTGAGTCACCATTAGGATTTTTAAAACTATGTGGGATGGTGCAAAGTGTTTTGGGCCTTGATTTGTGGAGGGGATCAAACAAAAGTTGTTCTAATTTGAACTCTTAGGGAAGTGTAGTGATTTGTTAGTATCCTCTTGTGTGGTGTTTTAATGATATTACCTGGACTTTTATCATGTTTTGATGTTGATAATGATGAGTTTTAAGTGGATACGTACCTAGAGGGGCATCAGGTTCCTAATTATGGATCACAGTGGGGTAAATTTCTTTGGGTTAGGACTGGTTCGTTGGTCTGAGTATGGTGAAGAAATGACCATTTTTAGGAGAAAACATGGGAGATAAATGTTAGTAGGTGGGCCCTGTGGACTGAACTTTTGGTCTTAAAGGCTTTGTAAGGCTTGGAAGTGCAGATCAAGGATGAACTGTTATAAGGTGGGAAGGTTATTTGATCTTGGCTTTTCGTGGAGGTATGTACATGTTTAAATTTTGGTTAAACTTAATTATTCTAGTAATGAAATCATTATTGGGTTTATGGGAATATTCATGGGTGTATTGGGGGTTTGAGACATGAAAAGGATTGAAAAGAGGCTAATCTTTACTGATATCATGGTTGGTGCACTGTTAGTAGTAACCATGTGCCACACCCATGCGGCCTACAAAAGGGTGTGCATGGGTAGGAAAATTGTGTGAGGCTTCCCAGGAGACTGTGCAGCTTGGGGTCCCTTCAGATAGTGGTTATTTCACCAACACCAAACGATTTATCAAACCATGTGGGTGGCAATCCAAACTGTGCATCTTGGTTTCCTCTTGGACAGAGGGAACTGCACGGTTAGAGAACCATTTGAAAAACTGTGCGTCCAAACCATATATCACTTAAAAAGTGATTTTTTACCATTTTACCACCTAAAAATATTTCTTTCATCCCCTATTTTTCTTCCCATTTGACCCCCTACAACAAGGGTGATGAACCGGTAGCCTCCTATTCCTCCATGGGTGTTTGTTTTATTGCATTGTTTATTTATTAGACTTTGGTAACTTGTATACATTGTTGTATAGACTGGTTATTTCTTTAGAAAATGTTGGTGGTGGCTTGCTGATTTATACTCACACCCTGCTAAGGCTATCATGACACTTGGGTACCAGAGAAGATTCTTCTTGTTTTCTGATATAGGTTCAGGACATGAAAATAGTGTTGGTTTAGTGCATGGGCTGATGGGATGGAGTTTGGGAGTTCAGGACTGGGTTTGGGCTCATGTCCATGTTTGGGTTCTTTTTGTAATTTTGGTTTCGGACTTTATTTTCACTATTGCCTCAGATGTAGTGTATTCATCATATTATTATAGCTTGTGTACATGGTTACTTGTTGAATCTTTCTATATGCTGTCAACTTGTTCTTCCTATTGATTATTTTTCTTGTTGATGTTATTTATACTATGGTTTTACTCTGATAAGTGGGTATAGTATCCTCATTTCACCTTCATTAAACCGCACTGCTAGTCGGCAATCTCGGGCATACAAGGAGGCATGACTAAGGTCATGAGGTGACCTGAATCAAGGCACCATATGTAGTGTCTATTAGACTGGGGACATTATAGTGTTAATATGTGAATTTTTTTGAGAGAAACACCAATAAGTTAACCAAATCTAATACTAATCCATAATACCACATATAGAGTGACATGCATTGAGAGGGGGGTTAATGAGTGTATATAGAATATCAATAAAACCCTCTAACTCACATTATTTTCTAACATCATTCCATCAAAAATTAGATTGATGTATAAATTAAATGGACAGTACTCATTTGTTAATGAGTTTTTAACCTAAAATAATGGATATGTATTTGGTGTATGGAGGTTTTTATGCCATGCAGATAGTTATACTATTGTAATAAATAAGAAATTAGGAAAGGGTAATGAATTTTCATGTATAGCTACTATATTAAAATAGTTATATATTCACATTATTGGAACATAATTTTTCTTCTCAAAGATTTATCATAAAAAAATTCTCAATCCATTGAACAATATAACTAGGCATTAATCTTCTTCGTCTTGTTTTCACCGAAGTATTCTTCAGTTATTCTAAATCATTGTAAAATGTTTTTTCATTATTATCTTCTTGTTATAATTTTTTATTTTATACTCATTTTATTATAAGTGGAATATATTTCCAACATATCCACACCTTACACCATTCTTAGTATTTAATTTGAATTTTAAATTAGTCATCTATAAATTCTCTTATGGGATCTTCATGGAATTCCTAATGATATTTTTGAATTTTAAAGGTATTATTTCTAATTTAAATCACATTTGAAGATAGTTCAAAAATAACTATTTTACTCACCAAGATTCTCATGACTAAATTATTCATGTGACATTTATATTATCATGATCTCTTTCTTGGAAAATTCTAGGGCCTTTTAATTCTAGAAATTTTCCCACACATGCATGGATGTATGAATCATTATGATAATCAAAATTTATATGTGGTACAGAGAAAACATTTATCAGAATTATATTTAGAATGAACCATTATTATCGTCTTTAATTATAACTCCTCTATTCATGTGTGATGTTTAAATCTATTAACAAACTAACCCTGAAGATGTCACATTTATATTCTTCATAATACTTATTCTAGGAATCACTATAAAATTCCAATCACATCCACTTATTATGGTTGAATTATCCTATCAAAGTCCAACCAAAAGGATTATTTATCCTTATGGTTTTTATTTCTTTATATTTCATACAATACTCATTTCATAATTATATAGGGTATTTACGGTCTTAAAAATGATACTTATAAATACCAAAATCATATTTACTATATTTATTTTATCCTTAGGAAGTTAAAAACATCCTTGCATAATAGACATGCATTTTTTGATTTTCTAGACGACTCTTATGAAGTCACAAAACAAATATGTCAATTTCCATCCAATATTTGAAATAAATTTACAAAGTGGAACATCCTTAAAAAAATTTCATTTGACTTTATAGAATGTTAAAATGACTCTTAAAAATAACAAATAGCATACATTCCATTCCAAGTATTCTAACTCCTCATCACAAGGATAAATGGTCATTATGGAAAATCAATGATTTAGTGATTTTTCTTTTATAACTCAAGAATTTTCAAATAAATTAAATGACCTATGAAAAATTCCTAAATCAGTTTAAATCATTTCAAGAAAAAAATATTATCACCTTGAATGACCAAAAACATAGTAGAAACATGTATAAACCAGTAAGATAACAAAATTATCAAGTGGTCTTAACATGACCCTTTTGTTACCTTGGGTGGTCAAGTTTTTCAATCTTGAATTTGAGTTTAATTTTTTTATATTATTGATTATGTTTGACCCCCATTGATTTATATTAGATACTATAGGATGGTTTTCCTATGTTTTAGGATAAAAATGTATGAATAATTAGAAGTTAAATTTTTGTTCACACATTCTGAAAACCCTATATAGACCACATTCATGGTTCTAGAGACATTTTAGGCCCATTTAAATGATTGGTGAATATTCTATAAAACCATGAAACTAAGCCATACACAATTATTCATCCCTCTTTGAATTTTTTAGCCTAATTTTACTCCAAAATTTATCCTAATGTTTTTTATCATTAATACTAGGTGAATTAATTGTAATTTTCATGATGTGTTTATGATATTGTATTGGATATTTTTTTTCATGTTTTTGGTATTTATTTATTTAAATTTTCATAAAATTTGTTTTCTATGAAAATGGAAAACTTCATGAATTTTTTTAAATTTAAAAAATTGATTTATTTTGTGTTTCAAAAATAACTTTACTTTTTTCAAGTGTTATTTGGAAAATAGTTTTATTTCAAAAGGAAGTTTAAGAATTATGTTTTTAATAGTGGCAGAATTTATGGAAAATATTTGAAAAGAATATTATTGATCTAACATATCATAGATTGTAAAATAGATTTTGTTTAATTTTCTAAATTAACAGGATCATTTTAAATTAATTTTCTATTTTAAATGTGTGGTTGATTTTTAAATGGGGTTTTGAGATCTTTTCCAAGAGTATTATGGTTTAAAAATGAGATTTTTTAAGGGGGTTACATTACTAATTTTTGTTTTTTACATTTGTATACTTGTTATTATTGGGAAAATAGATTTTATTATGAAAAATGAATCGTGCAAGTTCAAGATTAATTTTATTTATATTATGATTTATAGAAAGGTCCTATGTTATATAGATTTTTTATTTCATGGAACAATCCATAGGGTTATTCCTTATGTCATTTAGTTTTAATTATTTTAGTTTCTAGACCTACATGGACTCAGAACCAAGTTGTTGAGTTGGTATAGTCCCTTATGATGGTCTCTATCTTAGGAAACATGAATTTATGACTATATAATTTTCATTATGTATATATTTTTCTTATAGAGATGGAGTGGTCTTGGAGGTTTCATGAAATCTTCAATTCATTAGAAAATTTTGAAACTTCATAGTTGAAATCCATTATAGTATTTTTAAGGGATATGTATTACCTATAGCCATTTATATATTCATCAATGTTCCCTATGTTTAGTTATCATATGTTTAAATAATAGATAAAACTTAGATTTGAGTTATTATTTATTTGTGTACTTATAGTCATTGAGGTTAGATATTTTTGAAGTTTTTCAAGTGATTCATTATTTGTGTATTATTTGGGATATCTACTTTATTGATCATTTTCTGAGATATATAATATTTTATTGTTATTCACATGAATTTATTATTTGATATGCACTATGTGGTTTATATGTGATTATATATTTATGATTACACTTTATTTTAATAGAATAAAATGAGTAAAAGCATGGAATGATTCATTGGCAACTAGGATAATTGATATACAAGTTTAGTTTTTTTAATTATTAATGATTGGTTATGTTTTTGGTAGTCACACCACAATTTTATGTTTTAATACTATGAAAAAAACATTTCTTTCATTTTATCTATCGACTCAAGGTTTTAGTTGTGTTATTCCATATTGTGTCAGGATTAATGTATATTTTTTAATTATAACCATATGTGATGTAATATTATGTTTTAAATTATAAGTTATTTATGTTATGTTTCCTTTTTGATATTTTTATCTATTTGATTGAAATAGATACATGTGGTTGGTTTATAATTATCCGTTATTTGAATATTTTAAGGATAACTGGTTGTGCGGATATAATTCCTTTTATTGTTCCAATCCTTTATCTAACTATTTTATAGGAATTTTAATTGTAGGGGGATCAATATTATGTCTCTTTTCTCTTAGAGATTTTTTCTTGATGGTTGTGATTTGGATCATTCTTGAGGTTTCTTAATTATATTGATTATTTACTTACATTTATTGTGAGGAGTTGTGTGTTATCTAGTTACACTTCCCCATATAACTTCTTATGATATCCCGAACCATTCCACCTCCTACACATGAGTGTAGATGTTTGGATTCTATTTGGATTCAACACTTTCCAATATATTTCTTAGGGTAGAAATATGTATAGTGGGGAGAATTGTAACACACCACATGTCACTTTTTATTTAAATATAATACAATTAAGAATAATTTTAAATCATTTATAATTTTTGGTGATTAAAATTTCTAGTTTCTTAGATTATTTTGGTCAATTCATTAGTAGATTCATGATTACATGACAAGACTATATTTTCCTATGATAACCTTACCAAGTGATTTTTTATTTTTCTCAAGGAATGGATTATTGTGTTACAATGCATGTGTGTTATGCTGCAGGGAGGAACTATATGTGATTCTATGCTATGGATGTAGGTTAAGAAGGTTTTTTGCGCTATAGAGAAGGATGCAAAATCTATAGTGTCATGGTAAATTGAAATTTTGAGTCTATCATGATGAAGTTAACCATGTTGCAGTGTCAAGTTCAACACCACGGTTTCTTAAGGTCTAGGATCCTAAATTTCTCCTAAGGGATGTATTACATGATTTAGTGTATAAGGAAAGTCTAAGTAGTACTTGTACCTAAAATTAGTTTTTTATTTTTTTCTATAATTTTCCATATTATTTTTTGGGATTTAGGCCCCCTATCGTACCTATTTCTAATCAACCTCTCATGGGAAAGCTCAAGGGAGATACTTACCTACTAATTAAAGAATCCATACCCCATTATTCATTGATAATAATTGGATTTGAAATATATAACCACTTTTATTATTTTATCATCTTTATCCTTTTATTTCATCTATATTCATTCCCATAAATTGATCCCTAACTTCATTGAAAGATGAATTTTAGGCTCTAGATAATATTACCTTGGGTATTTGGGTGTTTAGCACTCATAAATGTTGTTACATTCCTCATTTTTTCTTTCACTATCCAAGATTAATTGTCTATTATTTATTGAACTATGAGTTTTTGTGTAATTCCATTATTATAGTTGATATTAAATGTATAGGATTTTTTAAATGAAATTTCTTTCAAGTTAAACCAATATGAGATATTGATGATAAGGTTTATGAAATATTTTTAATGATTTTCATATTTAGTGTAAATTGATTTTTATTATAATATATATTTTGTTTCCAAGGGTGACATTTATACATACAAAGTGTTTTATTAAATTCTTGAGATGATTTTTCAAAATGATTTTGGTATTTTAAAGAGTTGTTTGACCATGTTTGAGTTTTAAAGTGGAAAATCATCTTTTCAAGGAGTTATTTTGAGACTCATTTATCTTTGAAAGGTTTTTAATATTTTTAGATGTAAGTGTTGTTTTGTAAATGTATTTCATTTTTTGTTACTAATAGTTGTATTTTAAAGGATATTTTTATAAACTGTTTCTAAATAAGGAAAAATTACATGGAATTACAAGTACATTTTAAAGGCTTGTTTTAAATTCATAAAAAATTCTTTTACTTGACATAGAGGTTCTATTGGTTTACTAAAACATGTTTAGTGTTATAACTTGTGTATAATTTTTCCTAGTTATGTGATGGTTTAATTGATGAAAAAGGGTTTGTTTCTTATGAGGGTCTTGGAGGTGAAATGATATTTAACTTTATGATTAATTATTTTTCATGTGATCATATTATGTCTTGTTTGTATTCTCACCACAACTTGAGTTATATAATGTGAACTATATCAAGACATGTAGAATATAAGGATGCATGTTACACACAATTAGTCTATTCAAACTAGCTAGGTACCTATGAATGGTTGTTCCCTCTCAGGGATTGATATTTGATGGGACTAGAATAGGAATTTAGATGAGGTATTTTTTCAAGATACACATAAGGACCCAGTGATTTGAGAACTAAGTCCAATATCTTTACATGTTAGAGCATAGTTCATTTACAATAGATATTAGTCACCAATGGATGATACTACAGGATTTCCAATATGTTGTTCGATTATATCCCATTGTACCTATCTAGGTTCTGTGGGTCCACAACTTTATTCTCATCTACATTTTTAATGATTATGTGATATTATTTTTCATTATTTTGGAATTATTTCCATATTTAATGATGTGGTTTAATTTTAAAATAGTTTTAAAATTATTCATGAAATAATGAATTTAAATGTGAAAGTGTTCCTTTTTCAAATTATTATTCCCCGTGAGATTCTTAAAGGGATTTTATAAAAATGTTTTTAAATGATTATTTTTTGTTTTATTTTTATTTTTTCAAAAAAATTAAGACATATCTAGTTTTGAAATCTTTTACATTCAATTTTATGGTTCCACCTTTTTTTGATAAAAAAGGTCTGTTGTTTATTTTAAAAAGTTAAATAATGTGTTTTTTCATTATACATTAGTATATGTAAAATTTACATTATAATTTTACTTCCAACTAGAATTTATGAAATTTTTCATGTCATAAATTTCACACTCTCTGGTGAAATCCTTTTGGGAATATTTACCTCACATCTTATATATACACTAGTGTGTGTGTGTATAAATTATATATTTTATCTATAGTTTCTAGGTATAAATATCATTCATTGATGTTTATTTTGATCTATTGATTAACATGTTATCATATTTTATTGAACAAAGGTCACATGGTGGTTCTTTCATAATCATTCAGGCTAGTGTATTTTTTAGGTCATTCTATTATTAGCCACTTAAAACAACTATTCTTTATAAACAATCTTTTTCTATGTATGTTTATTTTATTTAATAATTTCTTCTATGTATTTTTATTTAATGTTCAATTGATTATTCTTCTATATGTTAATAGTATTTTTTATTAATTATGTATGTAAATACATGGATTTTTCCATGTAATTTTTTTAATTATATGAAAATATTTCGAGTCCATGAAAACTGACGGTGCATGATTCTGAGGCCCGATGCACTCGGAATGAATTTATGAACTTTTTTTAGGTATATTCAGTAAACACACAAATGGAGTTTTGTAACTTCTGAACCAGTGCTCAAAAATGACATCCGAGGACACCGTTGAACTCACAACGCCGATATTCGCTTAAGGAGACTTTCACCTTGGCTGCAGTTGGTCGTGGGTGGAGGATAGTTTTTCAAAACCCATCGTGGGAAAATAAACAAAAATTGGAAATGAAAATAAACTAACTTTATTTTTATTTAACTTTTAAATTCTTTTGAATTCTCTATGGGGACCACCCAAACTCTCGAAACCTTCTTTTTAATTGTTCCAAACCCCCAACATTTAATGAATTCATTAAATGAAGTAATTAAAACTATCAATTAAGGGGGAGGATCTTCATCACCTGGATTGGGGGGATCTTGGTTTTTGGTTGGAGAAGAATCTTGGTGGAGGATCCTGCTATAGGAAACCCCTTAGAGGAAGAACTCTTCTCCTTCCACGAACATTTCTCCAATGAAGAACTCCGTCGAAGGATCTCCAACGAGGAACCTCTTCAACGACGAAGAACCGACATCCGTATTTCCCTCTCCTCACCGACATCAACGAATCTTTGAGGTAGGTATTGTTGTTTTTGTATACCGCTTACCCCATTCTTGTAGTTCTTCTTGATTTAAGAACAATTATGCTGCTTGCTACCGTTCTAACATGGAGGGTGCGGGCCAAAACGAACATGGCCTGACCTCTCCGTAACCTTTATGGATTTTAGTGTTCTTCATGGATTGTTTTTGGGTTGAAATAATCCTGAACATGGTGGACTTGAATCGATGGTGACGTCCCGAGATGATTGTGGGAGTCTTAAAAATAAAGATCGTGCCACCGGGGCGCGCTCGGTGACCCAAGGAACGTTGTCGGTGACCAGTCCCAGCGACTGACGCCGGTAGGACTCAGAAGCGGCAGCTGGCACTCCGTGCGGCCGCAATGATGGTGGCAGTGTGTTCGCACCGCCAGAAAAGGGTCGGGGCCCATTGGCTGTGGCGGAGCAATGGCGGTGGCCGACACACGGCCGACCGGTGAAGGGGGCGGCGGCGTGCGTCCACATCGCTAGGTATGTAGGGGCCGCGACATGAGGCCGCAACGACAAAGGGAGGGGTGACCGGTTCGCTACCGTCCATCAGAGGTGCCGCAGTTTGCGATAGTGCCACAGAAGTGGGCTGGCCGTCCGACCATCTGAGGAACTGAGCGGGACCCCAGGTCCCGGGTGCCAACTGCCGGCGCCGGCCATTTGGCCACCTGACCCGAACGATTGGGCCGTTCGGGCTACCTAGAGGATGCCTCCCCATGGGTTTCGGCTAGGATAGACCCCACCATGGGGTCACCCAACTGCGGGCCATCCGCGACCGTCCTGTGGGCCTCCTAGCATGGGCCACATTGCGGGCCACCTAGCGGGCCGCCCAGCGATCCGGGCCACGCCGGTGGGTCGGGACGGACTTGACAGGCTGGGCCAGACACAGCGGGCCAGGTCAGACCCAATGGGCAAGGTCAGATCCCGTGGGCTGAGTTGGACCCAAGGTAGGACTCGGGTTGGCCCAGGCCGGGTCGGGCCAGGTTCGTCCGACCGGATGGGACCGGACCCGGACCAGCTTCAACCCCTTTCCGCTCTTTTGGCCATAACCTGAGCTACGACCATCCATTTGACGAACCGTCTACGGCGCCAGAATCCTTGGATCGAGAAGGTCCTTTTGATATAGCGCAGTTGAGTTTTGGATAAAGTTGTGGTATGGATGGGTTGGATCGAACATGAATCCAACCGGGCCCTTGGGACCAGAAGGCCAATAACTTACAGACCGGGCATCTGATTGACTCACCGTCAGTTGCATTGAGACCCCTTTTACGTGGTAGTGCATTGGGATACTTTTTCGTGGGACTTAGTGGAAGTCAGATTATCGAACTATGGATTGAGGAGTGGACCCTTCTGGAATCACGCGAGCTTAGTGCGAGAACCCTGTGGCTGGATTTAACATGAGAAAGGGATACTACGTGGGTCTATGATTTGGGATCCTACATGGGTCTGTGTTCCAAGATCCCATAAGGATCTTCTCTAGGAATCCACATGGGACTACTCTAGGATCCTACATGGGTCTGCTGTACTTGGATCCTACATGGGTCTGCTGATTTAGGGTCCTACATGGGTTTGCCTCTCAACCATGTAAGATGTTTTAGTAGTTTCATCTAATCATCTTTACTACCATACCTAAGTTATACATGGGTTGAGTTGAGTCTTTACCTTTGTGGTATTCCTTACGTCATATAATAGTTGAGCTTTGGTCTTTGAGTTGGGCCCTGTGTTTCCTCATGATTGAGATGGGTATACTCAACAACTTAGGTATATGTATGGGCATATACCTAAGTAGGGTCATCAGTTGTTTTCATGCTTTGTGGTTTATCTTTAGTAGATTTTGTGATACCTTCAAGGGTCTCATGGTCCCTACTGAGTATCGTTATACTCACCCCTTCATGGGCTATGCCCTCACTTTTTTGTGTTTGGTGCAGATGATGGACAGTGCTGACTGAGGACGAGAGTACCAGGACTGGATGTAGCTCGGAGGTGGACATTAGACGAGGTGTACTGCAGAGATGATTGTTTGAGAGCTATACCTAGACTTCTGGTAGGATCCTTGGTGGGTGTTCATAGGAGCTGTTTTCAGTTATACTTGTACTTTTCAGTTTACATGTACTTTCCAGTTTTACTTTTACTTTTTAGTTGGGCTTGTATTCTATCCCCCTTTACTATCTGTACACATCTTGTTTACATTATAGGTTAATTTGTTCTTGTATCCTACTTTGTGCATATTTGTGTGAGTTTACAGGTTAGAAAGGTAATTCCTTCCTAGTTTTTAGGGAATACGCCTGTCGGTGCAAGTCGTCAGCCCCTGGCCTATGGAAGGCGGGCTTGGGGTAGTCACGACATGGGTCTTGGTGAATGGGTAGTAACAAATTGGTATCAGAGGAGATGGTACTAATGTATAACATTGGAATATGATATTTTAAAAGAAATATTGTTATGTTTTATGAGTGTGGTTATCAATTTAGGGAATCCAGTATTGGTGCAGCGGCCGACGTATCCATACACTAGGACCCTGACTTCTGATTTCTGACTCATTGCACGAAAACACTAATTGCGTGTGTGTTTTGAAAAGTTTTCTTTGAGATATCTTTAAGTCAGATCACCAGGTATAACTTATTGACCATGGAGAACCTATTTATTTTTTAGGATTCCTCCACATAGACAGCTAGCATAGGTTCCGATTAGAGCATGCCGTGACAGCCCACCGAGCGACGAGGCCTCAGTGCAAGGCCATTTTTCAGTAGGGGCACCAGTAGAGGCACCAACGGTACCATTACCTATTGGGCCACCGATGTCACCAGCCCGAGTAGTAGAGAGTGCACACCTCTTGATCATGTTGCATGATTTCCATCACTAGAGGCCACCTAGGTTTAGGGGTGAGACAGACCCACAGGCGGCTGAAGATTGGCTGAAGGCTGTGGTGAGAGACTTCCGACTGGTAGGGACACCAGCTGATCTCATGGTGATCCTTACCTCCAGTCTTCTACAAGAACCAACATGAAGATGGTGGAGCTTGATATCCAGGTTCACGATGAGATGACACTTCTCTGGGAAGACTTTTAGAGCATGTTTCAGGTAGAGTTTTTCCCAGCAACCCTTCACGCAGTGCGCATACATGAGCTTCTTCATCTGCAGTAAGGTAAAATGACTGTGGCTCAGTACTCAGCGAGGTTCAATGAAATCTTGTGATACTCCACAGATATGGTGCAGGACCCATTATTCAAGGCCCAGACCTTATAGCAGGGACTCAGGCGGGAGATCAGGGCTTCGATGATTTCTCTCAGCATCTTGAAGCAGGTGGGGGTGTTAGAGAGAGCCCTCTTAGTGGAGAGTTTTCTTGATGAGCAGTCACTAGTAGCAAGACCCACCACTGGATGTCACGTAGCAGAGTCTTCTGTAGCTGGTAGTAGACAGATATCACTATGGTCCAAGAGGACCAGACCTACAAGTTGACGACTATAGGATTCAGGGTCGGTTGGGCGGGGCACCCAAGACAGAGCCAGTCATGCGAGGAGCAGACAGTGTTACACATGCAGCAGGCGTGGTCACATGGCTTGTGACTACCCAAACCATCGTAATAATGATTAATAGATGGTCGAAGGACCGCCCAGATAGAGGCAGAGGTTCAATTGAGGAGGTCCATAGGGAGTAGGCGACTGTGGCAGAGGATTTATCCGTGCATCTGGCGATGGGAGACGATTCAAGGTGTTACTGCCACCACCACCAGGTGGTCCACCCCGACCACAAGGAGCAAGTGGATATGGGCGAGCTCAGCTCCAGGAAGCTGAGGCCTACGACCACGGTGCTTCGAAGATGATATGAGGTACGATATGTTTCTACTCCACCTTAGCTATAGAACTTATAGACATAGGTTCCAGTCATTATTTTATTTCCACTTCTCTCGTTCGGACCTCGGAGATTCTGGTGGAGCCATTAGCTCGATCCTTATGGCTAAAGACTCTTACAGGAGAGGATTCAATGATTACACACTGGTACTAGTATTTTAAGCTTACTCTAGGAGGCGAGAGCTTTAGATGGGATCTTCTAGTAGCAGAGTCGAGGCCTTACAACATCATCTTGGGTATGGATTGGTTATCTACAGTCCATGCCCAAATCGAATACATTAGGAGAAAAGTGTGGTGTATTTTCGAGGATGCGACTAGGTTTACCTTCACGGTGAGAAGAGAGACTTCTCAGCATAGGATGGACTTACCCGGAGGATAGTGTATCCAATCACTCATCAGTTGGCTAGCCTTACCCTCAGAGCAGTTTATGTGGAGAGTCCGAGCTATCTTGTAGTGGTAGAATAGTACGTGGATGTCTTCCTTGATGATATCCCAGGTCTACCTCCTCGTAGTGAGGTGGGATTTTACATTGACTTGTATGCCGGGACGACACCGATATCTACACCAGCATATCGGATGGCTCCCGCAGAGCTTCATGAGCTACGGGTACAGCTGGAGGACTTACAGGGGAAGGGGTTCATCCGACCCGATGTTTTTCCTTGGGCATCCCCGATTTTGTTCGCCAAGAAGGTGAATGAGATGTTGAGAATTTTTGTTGACTATTGGCGCCTGATCCAGGTGACCATGAAGAAAAAGTACCCACTTTCAAAGATTGATGACCGCTTTGATCAACTAAAGGGAGAACGGTGGTTCTCGAAGATAGACATCAGGTCAGGCTATCACCAACTGAGAGTACGAGATGAGGATGTGCAGAAGATGGATTTCAGATGTCGGTACGAGCATTATGAATTTTTGGTCATTCTGTTTGGAATGACCAATGATCCAGTAGTGTTCATGGGACTCATGAACATGATATTTTAGCCATACCTTGATCGCTTTGTAGTAGTCTTCATCGACGACATTCTGATCTACTCGACTATTGAGGAGGAACATGCCTTTCATTTTTAGGTAGTTATGGACACACTCTGGGAGCACCATCTTTATGGTAACCTCTCGAAGTTCTAGTTCTAGATCTTAGAGGTTTACTTTCTGGGACATTTCATCTCAGAGGATGGAGTTGCGGTGGATCCAGCGAAGGTTGAGGAGGTACTTGCTTGGGAGCCACCCAGGAGTGTGACAGAGGTACGAAGTTTCCTGGGTTTGGCCAGATACTATCGGAGATTTGTGCCAGATTTATACAAAGTTTCATCACCTTTATCAGCATTGATGAAGAAGGGGAAACCCTTTGTGTGGTCGGAGAGATTCCAGTGGAGTTTTCAGGAGCTGAGGCAGAGGCTGACTAGTGCCCCGATCTTGAGGCTTCCAGAGGAGGGTGTTGGGTACGTATTATACTACGATGCATCAGGGACAGATCTTGGATGTGTCTTGATATAGGAGTGATCAGTTATCACATATGGTTCTTGAGAGCTGAGAAAACATGAGCATAACCATGCTACCCATGACCTTGAGTTAGCAGCAGTGGTCTTCACTTTGAAGATGTGGTGACACTATCTAATGGTAGAGCATTTTATGGTCTACTCAGATCACCAGAGTCTCAGGTATATCTTCTCCCATAAGTACCTAAACCTGAGACAACGACGTTGGCTTGAGTTACTCTAGGACCATGACTTCAAGATAGTCTATACTCCTAGGAAGGGGAACTTTGTAGCAGATGCACTCTGTAGGAGATCTGGTATACAGTTGCTAAGTGAAGCGATGAAGCAGCCGACATCTTTGCAGATATCCTTTGTGGATTGAGATAGAGAAGCTTTTCTTCAGTCTCTTATAGTCACTCCCCCACTCATTCAGTGAGTTAGGGAGGCGCAACATGGGGACACTGACTACGAGGCTCTACATGATCAGATATCCACCGGATAGGCACCTGAAGGATTTTATGAAGGTGGGGAGCACGTCATCCTTTTCAGAGGATGTACCATGGTACCAGTGTCACTTCGGGAGGAAGTGTTGATAGAGTTCCACACATCCCCTCTAGCGGTACATCCAGGAGTGGCGAAGATGTACCAGGACCTCTGACGACATCACTGGTGGTCGAGAATGAAGAAAGCAGTAGCAAAATTTGTCTCTCAGTGCCTCACTTGTCAGCAAGCGAAGGCAGAGCATCATGTACCAGCAAGCTTAGTTTATCCTTTAGAGGTCCTAGAGTGGAAGTGGGATAAAATATCCATGGACTTTGTGACAGGAATTCCACATATAACTAGGGGTCATGATTCTATCTGGGTGATCGTCGACCGACTCACCAAGTCGGCTTACTTCCTAACGATCAGAGAGAAGGGTTTAGTAGAGAGATTGAGACACAACTATGTGAAGGATATTGTGAGGATATATGGAGTACCCTCGATGATTGTCTCCTATCATGATGCACTTTTCACTTCCCTGCTATGGAAGGGGTTATAGGAGGCTTTCAGGACATAACTTCGTTTGAGTACCGCCTTCCATCCTCAGACGGATGACCAGACTGAGAGGACCATTCAGACCCTCGAGGACATGCTGCGTGCTTGCGTCCTCAACTTCGGTTGAAATTGGGAGGATCACTTGAACTTGGTGTAGTTTTCATATAACAATATCTATCACTCCACTATTGGGATGGAACTATTCAAGGCTCTGTATGGAAGACCTTTCAGATCGCCTTTGTGATGGATTGATCAAGGGGAGTTAGCACCCATGGGACCAGAGATGGTACGTGCTACCATAGAGAAGGTGAAAATTATCCAGGAGTAGATGAAGACTACACAGAGTAGGTTGAAGTCTTATGCTGATAGGAGACAGAGACCTATGGAGTTTTAGGATGGCAACCATGTCTTTCTATGGGTCTCACCTTGATGAGGTTTGCAGAGATTTGTCCAGGGCAGCAAGTTATCTCTGAGGTTCATCGGACCCTTTTAGGTCCTCAATAGAGTTAGCGAGGAGTCTTACCACTTATCTCTTCCACCTCAACTGCACCGGGTGCACGATGTCTTCCATGTATCATAGTTGAGGAGATACGTGCATGATCCTTCACACATCATTGACTGGGGTGAGCTGGACATCGACGATGGTGCGACGTTTACGGAGGTTCCAGTGGAGATTGAGGACCGAAAAGAGAGAGTACTTAATGGGTGATCAATAACTTTGGTATGTGTACGTTGGTAGCACGAGAACCTCTAGGAGATCACATGGGAGCAGGAGGCTTAGATTCGTTCTCAGTACCCCCACTTGTTTTCCTAGTTTTTGCGATGTGTCTTTCGGGGACACAAAGCCCTTAGGTGGGGAGAATCTATAGACTCGGATTTTCAATGTATTTTTTAATTATATGGAAATATTATGAGTCCAAAAAAATTAACAGTGCCTGATTTCGAGGCCCGGTGTTCCCAGAATGAATTTTTTAACTTTTTTAGATACGTTCAATAAACGGGAAAGCGGCGTTTTGTAACTTTTGAACAGGTGCTCGGAAATGAAATCCAAGAACATTGTTTAACTCGCAGTGCCGATATTCTCTTAAGGAGACCTTCACCTCGACTACAGTTGGTCATGGGTGGAAGATAGTTTTTGCTACCCATCATGGGAAAATAAAAAAAAGTGGAAATAAAAATAAACAAACTTGATTTTTATTTAACTTTTAAATTATTTTAAATTCTCAGTGGGGACCACTCAAACTCTTCAAACCTTCTTTTTAACCATGAAAAAACCCAACATTTAATGACTTCATTAAATGAAGTCATTAAACCTATCAATTAAGGGGGAGAATCTTCATCACCTGGATTGGGGGGCTCTTGGTTTTTGACTAGAGAAGAAGCTTGGTGGAAGATCCTACTGTAAGAAACCCATTAGAGGAAGAACTCTTCTCCTTAGACAAACATTTCCCTAATGAAGAACTCTGTCGAAGGATCTCCAATGAGGAATATCTTCAACGACGTCGAACCGACGTATGTCTTTCTCTCTCCTCACTGATGTCAACGAATCTTCGAGGTAGAGTTTTTTGTTTTCGTATACGCCTTACCCTGTTCTTGTCGTTATTCTTGATTTAAGAACAACTATGCCACTTGAAACCATTCTAACATGGAGGGTGAGGGCCAAATCAAACATGGCCCGACCCCTCTGCAACCGTTTTGGATTTTAGTGTTCTTCGCAGATTGTTTTCGGGTTGAGAAAATCCCAACCGTGGTGGACTTGAATCGATGGTGACGTCCGAAGACGAGTGAAGGAGTCTTCAGAATAAATATTGGGCCACCGAGGTGCGCTCGGTGACCATATGAACGTCGCCGGCGACCGGTGCTGGCAACCGGTGCTGGTAGGACTCAGGAGCGGTGGCGACATGTCCTCACCGCTGGGGAAGGACTGTTGCCCGTCGGCTGTGGCAGAGCAAGGGCGGCGGCTGGTGCTTGTCCGGTCGCGTGAAGGGGGTCGCGGCGCGTGTCCGTGCTATCAGGAATGCATGGGTCGCGGCACGAGGCCGCGGTGGAAAAGGGAGGGGTGGCCGGCTCACTGCCGGCCACCGGAGGTGCCACGTCGCGCGACCGCACTATGGAGGTGGCTTGGCCGTCCGGCCAGTCGAAGAACCGAGTGGGACCCCGGGTCCCGCGTGCCAGCTGCCAACGCCACGTGGCACCAGCCGTTTGGCCAACCAACCCGAACGGTTGGGCCATTCGGGGTACCCTGGGGGCACCTCCCCCTTAAGTGGTGGCAAGGGAGGGCCCCACCATAGGGCCACCCAGCTGCGGGCCAGCCGCAACCCTCCTTTAGGCCACCCAGCGCGGGCCCCCCATCGGTCCAAACCATGCCGACGGGATGGGCTGGACCTAGTGGACCGGGTCGGATCCCACGGGCCATTTTGGACCCAAGGCCGAAGTCGAGTTGGCCCAGGCCGGGTCGGGCCGGGTTGGTTCGACCGAGTTGGACCGGACCCAGACCAGCTTCAACCCCTTTCCTCTCTTTTGGCCATAACTTGAGCTATGAGCGTCTGTTTGATGAACCGTCTACGGCAACGGAAAACATGGATCAAGATGGTCCTTTTTGTATACCCCACTTGAGTTTTGGATAAAGTTGGGGTATGGACGGGTTGGATCGAACACAATTCCCACAAGTCCCTCGGGACTAAAAGGCCAATAACTTACAGACCGAGCATCTGATTGACGCACCGTCTATTGCATTAAGACCCTTTTTACGTGGCTGTGCTTTGAGATACTTGTTAGTGGGAATTTTTGGTAGTTGGAGTATCATCCTCTGGCTTGAGGAGTGAGCCCTCTCAGAATCAAGTGAGCTTAGTGCGGGAACCTTGTGGCTGGATGTAACATGAGAAAGGGATCCTACATGGGTATGTTCTTTGTGATCCTATGTGGGTTTGTGTTCCAGGATCCCACATGGATCTGCTCTAAGAATCCACATGGGATTACATTAGGATCCTACGTGGGTCTTTTGTACTTAGATCCTACATGGGTATGATGATTTAGGATCCTACGTGGGTCTGCCTCTCAAAAGAGTAAGATGTTTTAGTTGTTACATATAATCATCTTTTATATTGTACCTAAGTTATACCTTGTGTGAGCTGAGTCTTTACCTTTGTGGCATTTCTTCCTTCGTGGAACAACTGAGATTTGGGATTTGAGTTGGGCCATGTGTTTCCTCATGATTGAGATGGGTATACTTGACAACTTAGGTATATGTATAGTCATATAACTAAGTAGGGTTGTCAGTTGTTTTCATGCTTTGTGGTTTATCCTTAGTGGATTTTGTGAGACCTTCAAGGGTCTCGGGGTCCCTAATGAGTATCGTTATACTCACACCTGCACGGGCTATGCCCTCAATTTGTTGTGTTTGGTGCAGATGATGGATAGTGCTGACTAAGGATGAGATTAAAAGGACTAGTGGTAGCTCGGACGTGGACATTAGACGAGGTGTACCATAGAGACGATTGTTTGAGAGCTATAACTACCCTTCAGGTAGGATCCTTGGTGGGTGTTCACAGGAGCTGTTTTCAGTTATACTTATACTTTTATGTTTACTTGTACCTTCCAGTTTTACTTGTACTTTTCAGTTGGGCTTGTATTCTGGCCCCCTTTACTATCTTTACACACCTTGTTTACATTATAGGTTACTTTGTGCTTGTATCCTACTTTGTGATTATTTGTGCGAGTTTACAGGTTAGAAAGGCAATGTCTTCCCAGTTTTTCAGGAATACGCCTTTTGATGCTGGTCGCCAGCCCCTAGCCTATAGAAGGTGGGCTTGGGGTAGTCACGGCACGGGCCTCAGGGAACGGGTCGTGACAATGTATCGCTTATATGTTTATTTCTCTTATTCTTTATGTGGTTTTTATATTTATTCATAAAAATTAATTTCATTTCCATGAAAATACAATGCATTGATGAACCATCTAAAATTCTTAATAGTGATTTTTATGGTTGATTTTATTTTCATTATATGGGTTGAATAAATTACCAAGTGTGCATTAATGATAACTTAAGAGTAATTTCTACGCCATGGTTATTTGGAATTCCTTTAAGGATTAGTTGTAAACATGGGAAAGTGACGAGTCAGGTCAACTTGGTCCAGTTAGTTAAATTAAGTAAATATGTTTGAACAAATAATAATAATTATTAGGTCCATATACTTCAAACCACGGACCAATTTCATAGTAATTATTATTTTAAATTACCTAACATAATATTTCAATTTATCATTTATCCTTATACATTAATAAATCCTTAAACACACAATTTAATGATGCTCTTAAAAAATCATATTTGAGGAATAAAATTCCTATAAAATAGTTAGCAGTCTTTAAAAATATAAAATAATATATAAAACATATTATAAAATCCCATAGTGTCCTATAACTCATTTTATAATGTTTATATATTATTAATATAATAAAAGAAAAAAAAGAAAAATAAGGATAGTGATATATATTTTTTCTAATCATGCAACAAACCACAAATCCGCCCCTATAACTAAAAAATTAAAAAACATGGTTCCCTAGTGTTTGTTGACATGATATAACCATTTATTAAAAAAAATATATCATATGATTTCATAATTAACCACTTGATAAACTTCATCCATTAACATGTATTTTTTATAATTCAAGAAAGACATTATTTTTACCAATTCCTAACATCAAAATATAACAATTTTTGGGATATTTTATAAATTATTAAAAAATTTAAACCAATAATGAATAGTAAAAACAATAAAAATCTATTAATACAGTTACGGTTATAACATGTTTATAGGAGGGTTAAACTTTAGAGATAAGGGTTATAAATACATAAAAATAGGAATTTATCCTATTTTATGAGCGCTTTTCAACCAATTTACTATTTTAGGAGTTGAAAAATGTATTTTAAAACATTAATTTTAATTCTAGAACCCAATCATAACTTTTGAGATGGTAAGTTATATTTTATTTATATTAAAAACCATTTTTGGGTCTTTTCATTTAATGTCATGGTCAGAAGTTTTAATTCACTTTTGTATTACTATAAAAGTGTAGAAACGGTATTTTTTTTCTTATTAATTTTTTTTGTAATCTTATTTTTTATTATTTCATGGTAAAATGTTTTTTACACATAAATCATGCTTTTTCTTAAAAAATATTTTTCATGCATTTTTCATTCTTATATTACTTGTAATTTATTCTACCTGCATAATTTTAAAATAATAAATTTTACTTCAAATATGGAATTATAATGTTCTTATTTTTTAGAATAAAACTTTTATTTTTGGTCATATAATTATGTTATCATGGTAAAAATTTGAGTTATAACAGTTACGATTTAAATGAGTTAAAAGTGGTTTAACTAGGAGGTAAGGTTTAAATGGTAACCAAAACATATCTAAATGTTATTATTTAAGACTAAGTAGACCCTATAACATATTATATTTGAATACTTTGGGCCTTTGTGACACTCTATATGATTATGTTTTATATATTATTTAATATTTTTAGAAATTCCAAGAATGTCTCTCTCCTCACTTATAAAATGGAACCTCCCATCCTATATTCCTCACACATATTTACAACAATATCTTAAAATAAATACCCAAACCCATTATTTAAATCCCTACACACATTCTAATGGCCTTGTTTTGATCATAACAGCATCCTAAGATGTATTTAGTTATAAATATAAAGAGTTTGTCTGAAGAAGAGGTATAGTTATTAACCTTGTATTTTTGTTTTATTTATACATATTTCTCCTTAAAATATTGTCCAACCATGATGAGATAATAATATAAGCATATTCTATAAACTGATATGTTATTATATTTATTTAACAATCTATATCCATCTCCTCTTCTATCAAATCGAGAACAAAAACATCATTCGTGCTTACCTATGGACTACCACCTACGTGGAGCGATGTGTTTCATTTTCCATCACCACCACTCAAAGATGGTTATAATGATGGATTTAATATATATATATATATGATATTCCTAATATATTCATTATTATTTTAAGATAATATGTAACCTATTTTCTTACCTTTCCATTCATTAAAAAATGATAACATCATTCACGCATACATGTGGACTACCACCTCCTTGAAGAGGCCTGATCCATTTTTCATCACCACATCACATGGATGATACATGTAATTTTATTTAAAGAAATGACATTATTTTTATGATATAGTCATTTTGGAAAGATAAAATAATAAATTATTTTTTTCCCATAATGATGGTTGAAAAATCGAAATGTTACTCATGTGTACGTGCGACCTACCATCTCTATTATCATAAGGGAATTCATTTTATATAACCATATTTCAAGTTTTGTTTTAAGAGTATAATTAAATCTTAAAAATGATAATTATTTAATTATTATTATTCTAGTGATGATTGAATAATGACCTCTTTGACCATAGTCATCTTACCGAATTCATTTTGGACATATGAGACAAATATAGTCAAAACATCTGATGTGAAATTAATTGATTAATTAATTGTATATAGTATGGTAATAAATAAAATAAAAGGAATAATAAATGTTAAAAAGGTTCTTAAGAATATAAATAATTAACACATGATTATATTTTTATGATGATAAATAATGTACATGAAAAGTTGGACTCGAGGTAAGAGACACTTTACATTAAAAAACCTCATTTAAAATGTTTTAAATATTTATTTTCTAAATCATTTTGATCCATTTAAATATTCATGAACATATTTAATTTAAGTATTTATATTAAAATGAATTATTTTTAATGGTAAATTTTTTACTTTTTTATAAAGGTTTTCAGAAGGAATATTTTTATGGAATGCTTTGACATTCTTTACAAAAGGAAACACGAATATTTTATTTTAAGATATACATTGTTAATGGATTTTACCATTTCCAAAAAAATATTTCGTACATGGATTACTATATAATATCCCATTTTTTCTTCAAATAAAAAATCTCCTTCCCATTTTTTTGGTAATTTTAGTTTTGAAAATTGGATTTAAAAATAATATTTTTATAAGCTTGATGATAAAAATGAAATATATTATGTATTTCATGCATGTTATGGTCCTTGGAAATTATTTTTGATAACATGTGATACCAATATAGATCATATGATGGGAGATACCAACACATATCACTATAATGGGTGAACATTATATAGATCATAATGATGGGTGTTCCCAAAATAGCTCTCCAATGAATTGGGTAATGGTTATTTTCTCTAGATAATTATCTTTTAAGTTGACCATATTGGTTATTACACATGTAAGAGTGACTATAAATGTTATATAAAGATGAAAATCCAATGAACCTATATGGATTTTCAATTAATGGTAATTATTTTTCATATAAATCATTTTATATCAAAATTAAATATAACGATATTTTGTTTTTAATAAATGATTATTCTCTTTTGGGGGTAAAAAGTTAGGTTATTTTTAGGAAATTGTTTTAATGGGTTATCGTGCTTTATAAGAAACTCTCATGATTATGATATTTCCTTTATTCTTTCTTATAAGGGTTTATGAATAAATTCTTTATTGTAATGTTGCTTTCATGTGTAAATAAATTATTATTTAGATCTCAAAGCTTATTATTTTAATAGAAAACTCTTTTAATGATCTCAAGGTTTTAAAATGGACTAATAGGTTTGTTTATTTATTTTCAAATATTTTAATGAGCTACTTTTTCTTAACCCATGTTTTCAAATATTTTTATAGGTTTTATGGATTTTTAGGAACATTAAAGAAGTCCTGTTGAATGTCATAAAGATTAGTCATTAAAAGAAAAAAAGTTTTATTTTAATAGTTTTATATTGTTAAAAAATGGATATTGAGTGGATATGTCTACATTTTATTGTATTATATTTGTTATATAAGAGTTATGAAATATTTATCTAAAAATATAGTCATAAAAGATCTGTAGTAATGAAAGAAAGTAAATTCTAGGATAAAGAAACTATATTATGTAATGTTTTTAGGTCAGGTCTGTATATTTTTTATGAGAGAAAATGTTTAAATAATTTTTGAGGATAATATAATGTAAGTGAACACACTTAATAGATTCTAATTTATGGTTATCATGATGACGTATTTGAATATTTTCATGTTTCTTCATCCAAACTATGTATATTCAGAATGGTTTTTTCATAGGGAATAGGGGGAGTGGAGTAGGAAGGAACCAAGAGGAACATATCCTTCTAAATCAAAAACCTAGAATGGATAGAATTGGAACAAATCCATTTTTTATATAGTGGATCAGTTAAAACAACCTATAAATTTTGGTTGTATCTATGAAATATAGAAAGCACACTCACTATATAGGAACATGTCTATAGTAGAGAATTTCATGAAACATCTCCCTCCTACATTCAGTGGATCTTCAAACATAGTGGTAGATGAGTGATTGATTAAATCTATGAAAAAATATTCAATTTCATGGGTTGTTAAAATCATCAAAAGTAAAAAATTGATATTTACTATTTTAAAGTGAAGATGATAAATGGTGGTTAATGTATAAGAATATCAGAGAAAGAGAAGAGATTCATGCCTTGGAATTGGAAAAAATTATGAATGTTTTCATTGAGATATATTTTCCTAAGTTTGTTTGACTTATGATGGAAATTTTTTTAGGAATTGAGATAGTATGAGGATAATTAATCGGCTATGTATAAAGAAAACCTCACCTAATTGAAAAGGTATAGAAATATTTTATTCCGGATCTTGATATTAAAATTAATTATTTTTACTTAGGATTGAAATAAATTTATCAAATGGCATTGAATTCTTGTGAATTCATGATTTATGAGAAACTTTTTCAATGTGCTAAGAATTTATAAATTAAATTTTCAATGATAATTTATTCCATGATAATAGGTAGAATAAAGGGTCCAGATGGTTGGAAATGGGGAAGCATTCATCAAATAAATATGAAGGTAAGAAAATCACATTTTCAGTTTTTGATAGGTGTGGTAAAAAGCATCATAAAAATGTTTTATAAAATCTTAGAAGAGTTTATGGTGTGATAAGTTTAGTAATAGGGCTTATGAATACAATTAAAAGACTCTTGAACAACCCAAGAATGGGGTAAATAATATCCATAAAATAATTATATTTTTAAATTTCAATGAGTCAGGGAATTATGGTAACCTATATGGAAAGTTAGTTACATAGTTTCGAAATCATCAATATTGATAGAAAAAGGTTTTGAAAAAAATAATATGCTACTATAATTGATATTAGGTCATGTTATGAAGTGGTGACTAGTATGTTACTTGTTTATTCGAATTATGCCTACACCATGTTCGACTCTGGATATTTTCACACCTTTACTTATGAAAACTTTTCAGGTAAAATTTGAATATCACCTCATGAAAAATTTCAGGTAAAATTGGAATATCACCTCATTAACAGAATATATATCTTTTTTGGAATACACCAGGTTGAAATATTAAATAAAAGATGATTCATTAGAATCTTCTTATTGTTATAAGTGGGATGGTATTTCATGAAAATCCTTTTAAACTTCCCATAGTTAAGTTTTATATTATTTTTAATATGTATTGGATTTTGGTTTATAATGTTATAATAGATTTAAGGGATAATAAAGTTATATTCAAATAATTCATACCTTTGATAACATATAAAGAAGCAGAGAAATTGATTAGAAAAATCAATAAAAGTTACCTAACTCATTTTGTTGAAAGTAATGAAACTGGTCAAATTAGTGATATTTTAGTAGTGAATGAATATATGGATTTACTTATTGATGATTTTATTGGTGTTATTTCTAATTAAGAGGAAAATTTTACTATTTAATTAATGTATGATGCTAAGCCAATCTCAAAACCCCATTATAAAATGGATCAAGGAGAACTTTTAGAATTGAAAAAGAAGTTACAAGAGCTACTTGATAAAGGTTTCATTCATTCTATCACATCACCGGGAGGTGATCTAGTCATGTTTGATTAAAATAAATATAGTTTTATGAGACTTCTCATCGATTATATATCCTTGAATAACATCACTATTAAGAATTAGTAACCTCCATGTCATATTGATGATTTATTTGATCATCTCTAGTTAACATAGTATTTTCTAAGATTTATCTCAAGTATGGATATCATCAACTAAATATGAAGGAGGAAGATAATATAAATATGGAATTTTGGACTAGATATAGGAATTTTGAGTTTTTTATGCCCATTAGGTTGTCTAATGCTCCAGTTGTATTCATGAATCTTATGAATTGAGTTTTATATGACTATTTAGATAAAGTATTAGTTGTATTTATTGATGAAATATTTATATATTAAAAAAATCATTAGGATCATGAAATATTCATATGGATTCATTTTTAAAAAACAAATGAAATGAACCTATATGGAGAATTTAATAATTGTGAAATTTGGTTGCAAAAAAATTCATTCCTCAGGACTACTATTTCCGATTATGGAATAATTATTAAACCTTATAAAACAATATTTATTGAATAATGGATAAGACCTAAAATTTTTAGAGTGACTCAGAGTTTACTTTTATTATTTGGTTGCTATTTCTAGTTTGTTAATAACTTTACTCGATTATCTATACCACTATATAAGTTATCTCAAAAATGATTTAAATTCATCTGGATAAAAGTGTGTGATGATTGATTCCATAAACTAAATAAACTATTTGTGAATTCTATAATTCTAGCCTTGAACTCTAGAAATATTTAATTTTTTGTCTATAATTATGCATCATTGAAGGGACTTGGTTGGGTCCTGATGTAGAATGATCATGTCATTTCATATACTTAATGTTAATAGAAACCTCAAGAGTTAAATTATCAATCACATGATTTGGAATTATTTTTTGTGGTTTTTACTTTAAAAATTTGGAGGCATCATTTATATAGATTAAAGTGTGAAATACAGAATGATCATAAAACTTTGAATTATATATTCTCTCAGAATGAGTTTAACATGAGGTATAGAATATGGATGTAATTGATTAAGTATTTTGACTACATGATTCATTACTATCATGGAAAAGTAAACAATGTAGATGATGCTTTGAGTTATAAATATAATTCTTTATTAACTATTTTATGATTATAACATGACCCTTTTGTTAAATATTTGATTAATTTTGGCCTAGAAATTGTTTATATAGGAAAATCCTTTTTTTGTTACAGTTTTCGATAGAATCATATATGTCAGAAAGAATTATATAATATCAGAAGGAGGATCATGTTTCAATGGAAAAGGAAAAATCTATTAAGAAGGTTATGTTTTTAATGCTTAATATTGACGAAGAATATGTTATTATATTTGGAAAAATATTATGAATTCCTTGTGATTTAAATTTATAAAAATAATTTTAGAGTAAAGATACTAGTTCCCAATTTTTCATTCATCATGGAAGCACTAAGAATTACAAATAACTTCAAGAGTATTACTGGTGGGATGGAATTAAAGTATATATTACTAAGATTACCCTTAAATGAATGTATTTTCAACAAGTTAAATCTAAAAAACAATTACCGAAGGAGATGATCTATAATTTTATAGTGATGGAGTGGAAATAGGAAAATATAACCATAGATTTTCTAGTGAGATTAAAAAATACATCATGAGGTAATAATGTAATTTTGGTTATGTTTGATTGACTAAATAAATATGCACATTTCTTTCTCATTTGAGATACTATGTTTTTAGATCAATTGTATTGACTATACCTCAAATAAATAGTCTGGTTACATGGAGTTCCTTTATCTATTTTGTTTGACTTTGTTCATAAAATTACTTCTAATTTTTGGAAAATCCTTTTGAATTCGTTAGGTACTAAATTAAATTTTTGTATAAATTTTCATCCTTAATCATATGGAAAGTATGAGAGAATGATTAAAACATTGGAATATATTCTTAGAGATTGTTAAATGGATTACCAGGTTATTTGAGATTAGAATTATTCATTAGTTGAGTTTTCATATAATAATAGATTTCATTCCAGTATATAGATGTTACCTTATTAAAATATATATGAAAAATGGTGTTGGACACCAATTTATTGGGATGAAGTAGGTGAACGGATGTTATTGGGAATGGATTTGGTAGAAGAAACTGTTTAGATGGAAAAGATGATTCAGAAAAATATTAGGATGTCTTAGATAATGAAAAAATTAATTCAAATAATTATAGAAAATATTGTTATTTCAAGGAAGGTGATATTGTTTTTCTAAAAGCATCTTCATGGAAAAATTTTATATGTTTTAGTAGAAAGGGTAATATTAGTCTACAGTTTATTAGAATATATGATATACGGAATAATTTTTGATCATTTACTTATTTACTTTCCTTTCATCCATGTTCATCTCATTTACATAACATGTTTCATGTTTAGTCATTATGAAATATGTGCCATATGAATCTCTTGTTTTGAGCCCAAAAGTAGTTCAGTTGGAAGAAAAACTTTTATATGGGGAAAAATTACATATTCTTGAAAGAATATAGAAAATGTTGTGGAATAAGTTGATTCACTAGGCTATATTTTTTCTGGAAAATCCATATGATTGAAGAAGAAAAATGGGAAACATAAAATTCAACCAATGAAAAATATCCCCACTAATTTATATACAATATAAAATTATGAGGATGAAATTTCCAAAAAATGGGTGGAATGTAAAAACATAATTAATGTTAATATAAATCATTTTAATTTTTTATTTACATTCATTAATTATATTTTATAGAGTTATATTCATTATAGTAATATTAGATAATTTTGCAGTAAAAAGGAAAAAGATTTAATTTTAACTAAATTAGGTTTCCATGCATTATATGGTTTTATTTAGAAGAATTATTTCTATATTTCATTATTTTAATATCAAAATTTAAATTTAAATTTTGATATTACATATAATAATTATCTTGGGGTGAATTTGTTATATTTTTCTATGAGGTTTTATTTTTCTAATAATAGTGAAAATTTTAATTTTTATCCAAAAGTATCTTATATTTTCAAGTATTTACAAGGGAAAATTCAATTTTATATTAGTTTTAAATTTTAATTAGTTCATTATTATTAAATTTATTATAATTAATTTCATTGGAATAAACATTATAAAATAATTTGGTATAGAAAATTTTTATACTTCAAAAATCATTTTTCTGGAAAAATGCTTTTTATCATGTGTTGTGGGATTAATTTAAAATTAAATGATACCAAACTTATTTTAATGTTCTGAACTGGGATCCACATGATGATTCCCAAAGCTAGTTGGTCAAATGACCTCAGGTGTGCCTCCCCATATGCCAAAGGCTGCCGAATAGCAATGAGGGTCTGGTAAGTCAGTCATGGGGAGGCTATACCCTCCTTTATCAGAGTAAAACACTAGTAGAAGTAAATAAGAAACAACAGAATCATATGTAATAATAAACAATACCAATGTCATAAGATAACCAAAACTGAAAATACAATATTTAACTAAAAGGGAAAACATTCTATGCACAAGTAAATGACAAAGTGTCTAAAATGAAATTGAAAATAAAGACACTAACGACTCCAAAGTGGGTCTCAAACCATGTACAGTTTTATCATCCATGTTCCATCCCCAAATTAGAAATCTAATCTATGGCCCTTTTCCTTAACCTATCCTACAAAAATAAAGTCTATCTGGGTACCGATCAAGTATCCCGAGTAGTGTGTGAGTAAAACTCAGTAGGCCACCACCAACAGTGTCTAAAACAAATCCATTCTAAAGATTGTGTAAACAATTTAATAAATAAACGAAGACAATGCATAAATAAATAGTTATCACATTATCATTTATTCTTTATTTATTCATATTAACTCTTGGGTTCCTGGGGATACCCGTACCTCTATACTAGCTTCAACTCATACTGGATCCTGAAGTGTTCTATAGGTATTATCTTATCCTAATACCTCCTTCGACTCATGCTAGGGATCGAAGTATTCAAAGGTTATATGACATCTCAGTACCTAATTTGACTCATGCTGGAGTTTGAATTATTTTCATATGAGGCCATATCTCAGAGTGCCTTTCTTACCATTATTTAAATTCACACATAAATGTCAAAGTTACCAATAAAAAATTCATAAGTAGGTTAACCATGTTACCATTATTACTTCTCAATAGAATGACCATGTTCCCATTCCTTTACTCATAAGTACAATGACCATGTTACTATTTATAATTCTCATTTGAATGATCATGTTCCCATTCTTTCACACATAATTAATTCATAATTAATTATCCATCTCAATTCCATTACTAATTCAACAATTAGTTAAATGCATCAATACCCCTAATTATCTCTCCAATTAATTCAGTATGTCAAACCCATTAATTAATTCATCAATTAATTAATCAATAACACAATTCACATCCCATAATTAATTTTCCACAATTAATTATCTCATTCTAAATCTCAACTTTTCATAATTAATTCCATAATTAATTATCTAGACCATAATATCAAAAGAACATAATTAACTCACAATTAATTATCTCAATATAGCAATTTCAATAACTCATAATTAATCCCTTGATTAATTATGTAGATTACATTCCCCAAATATCATAATCAATTTCCCCAAATTAATTATCCAATAGGACAACCCCTTAGTCTCATGATTAATTCCTCAATTAATCATTTAATTCAACAATTCTTCGATAAATAAATTAGTCAACCTAATTTACCCAATTTAGGAATTCAATTGCTATATAATGCTAGCAATTCTACAATTTTTCAAACAAGCATCAAATCCATGACAATGGGAATTAGATTTTAGACCACCTACCACAACTTTTTATGGTTATTCACTCAATGGAAATCCCCAAAATCCGAGTTACACAACGATGTAGATATGAGTTCTGAATCTAAATCCCTAAATCAAGATCAAGGATATCAAGATATAATCAATTTATATCTACATAAACAATTATGAGATCAAGATCTCAGTAAAAAGGTTTATATCTAAAGAAATAGAGGATAAATTCCACCAAAATATCAAGGAAGGAGAGAATAAAGAATGGGATAGTCATTGAGATGAGATCCACATACAGGGAGAAGAGCGGATCTTCGATTTGGGATTTGAATCTTGAATAATGGAGGTCGGACGACCTTGGAAGCCCTCCAGAAAGCTATGGAATTTTCAAAAAACATTTATTAATAATCTAAGGCCGAATAGGAGGTGTTTCAGGGGTTTGGTGGATTTTAAAACTAATTTTCTTGTGAAACAAAACTGCGCCCATGATTTTCTGGGTAGGGGTGCACAATTAGGGTAAACCGTACACCAAACATGCGGACCAAACTTCCCAGGGTCAGACAATTACCTAGGTTTGGGTGCATAGTATTCTCTAACTGTGTGCCAACCACGACAACCCATTTTCATAAATTTTTATAAAAACTCCACCCAAACGCATCCCAAGTCATAACTCCAATCAAAGGCACTTAAAAATAACTAAAAGTACCTGATTTTTCACCCGAGATAACTCTAGAAAAGGTCCAGATCTTACAATCTCCTCCCCTTATAACAAATAATATTTGAGCTATACTTCCAATATTTTCTAAGATTATGAGATAAAAAGATCATAACATTGAGCCGTCATGTCTTCTTACCTTTCCCATGTTTCCTCTTTCACACATTCATGTTTCCATAACACATGAACTATTGACACGATCTTTCCCCACAATACATTCTCACTATGATCCAACACTCATATCAGATTCTCCTACAAAAACGCATCTCTTTCAAGGTCAACATAATCTAAATCAATCACATGAGAAGGGTCAGGGTGATATCACCATAGTTGTGACACATGGAAGAAATCATTCATAGCATTGTATTTATGTAGAAGATCCAATTAGTATGCCACCAGCCTGATTCTCTCCACTACCTCAAACGTTCCCTCAAACCTGGGTGCCAAATTTATCATCCTCCATATCCTTCGGTGAACCAACCTAGGTGACACCCGAAGGAACACATGATCCCCCTCTATAAACTCTAGTATAGTTATTCATCTATTAGCATACGAATTCTGCCTACTATAAGATGTAGCTATAAGTTTTTGAATCAACTGCACCTGCTATGATGTCTCCTACACGAGACTCGGTCCCAATAACTCTGACTCACCTACTTACATCCATCATAGTGGTGATCTACATGGAATTCTATAAATATCTTCATATGTTTCCATCTGTATAGTTTCCTGATAATTATTTTTATAGGAAAATTACACTAAATCCAAGTTCTTCTCCCAAGTCCTATAGAAGTCGATCACACATACCCGCAACATATCCTCAAGCACCTGTATAGTATGCTAAAACTGCCATATATCTCTGGGTTGAATTCTGTACTCAATAAAACCGGTGTACCAAGAAATTTCTACAATCCTTTCCATAATCATGAAGTAAATTGTGAATCATGATCTAAAACTATAGTATGTGGCACCCCATGCAGATGAACCATCTCTGGTACATATAGTTCTCCCAATTTCTCTAATGTAAATGTTTCTATTATAGTAAATAAATATGCTAACTTTTTTAGTCGATCCACAATGACCCAAATAAAATCACTCTTACTAACAATCTTTGAAATACCCACCAAAAAGTCTATTGTAATGTCGTTCCACTTCTATTATAGAATAGGAAACATTTTTAATAAACCTTCAGGTCGTTGATGCTCTGCCTTTACTCGCTGACATGTGAAGCATATTGTCACAAATATGACTATCTCCTTTTTCATTCCCAACCACCAAAACAATTTTTATAGTTCATGATAGATTTTGGTCAAACCTGGATATACCACCCACTTAGAGGCATGAAATTATCACATGAAATCCTCTTGTGTACTTGAAGGTACAACAACTCAACTATTCACATGGATGATCTCATCCTCATCTATCAACCAGTTCGAAGGTGTATTCCCACCTTCAAAGAATTCCCTCAAGGCTAATAACTTTGTATCCTCATAATGTATGTCTCTAATCCATCTCAAAAGTGTATAATCCACTACAACTGAAACCAGAGTCATCTACTCCTGAATCTCTTTAACCACCACATGCATTTCAACTAGCCTAGTCATTATATTACCCTTTTCACTCAACTCCATAACCATATGAGTCTGAGCATTACTACTCAAGGAATAAACCAAACTATTTCATTTCTCGGGCATATATGTGAGTTAAAAATAAAATGACTACATATACTATACCCATCTCTTCTGTTGAAGATTAAAATAACGGTGTGAAAAGATATAATTTAAGCTCTTATGATCTATATAAACCGTGAAATTTTCTCCAAAAATATAGTGTTTCCAACACTTAAGTTCATAAACCACTACTTCCAACTTGAGGCCATGTGTAGGGTATTTTCTTTCATGAGGCCTCAATTACCAAGATCCATATGCCACAACTTGATCCCCTTGCATCAACACAACTCCATGTACGATACCAGAAGAATCACAATAAACCATATACTCCTAACCAAACTCAGGTAGTATCAAAATAGGTGTCATTGTCAAAATTTTATTCAACTTTTGAAAACATTATCGCATGCTTCTATCCACTCAAACTTTATCCCCTTCTTGGTTAAGCTCTAAAGTGGTGCTGCCAAATGAGAAAAGTCTTGGATGAATCTCTTGTAATATCTAGATAATCCAAAAAAGCTTTAGATATCATATACATTATTGGGATTATTCAAAGAAAATACTACTTGAACCTTATCTAGGTCCATTGACACACCTTCCTCTGATATTATGTTTCCTAATAAGTGTACCTGATTAATCCAAAATTGAAACTTAGATTACTTGACATATAACTGATTCCCCCTCAATGTAATCAGGATGATGTGAATATGTTTGGAATGATATTCATGAGTCTTGGAGTATAAAAATATGTCATCCAAAAACACCACCATAAACTAATCTAGATATGGATGAAATATCCCATTCATAAAATCCATAAATATTGCTAGATAAATTTTCAACCCAACGGAATTATGACAAACTCATAAAGGCCATAGTTGATCCTAAAAGCAATTCTTGATATATCAGATGTTCTTACTCTGAAATGATGATACCTTGATCTCAAATAGATATTTAAGAACATGAAAGATCCCTTAAAATGATTAAAAAGATCATCGATACATGGAAGAGGATATCAGTTATTCATAGTCATTTTGTTCAACTTTTGTTAATCGACACATAAAAATAAAATCTCATCAGCCTTGTTTGCAAACAATACAGGTGTTCACCCAGGCGACATAATTGGATGGATAAATACCTTATCCTTCAACTCCTCCAACTAAGGTGAATGTATGGTTCACCCTTAGGATATATAAAGGTAACTCTACTATGGTAATAGTAAATGTAAGATCGGTATGAGACTAGCTATTCCAAACCCATAATCTAGTCAAAGACTCTCATATCAAGAATGTAGAGATACCATAGAAAATGATATCCCCCAATCTCTAGTGAACATCCCTTCTAAAGACAGTTGTCTCTAGGCCATGTTCCCAATGGTGTATCGATAGTCATTACTCCACTCACGAATTCCACCTCCAAGATCAAACCATCAACAAGTTTTGAAGATATAAAGGAACAAGAGGCATCAATATCTAATAAGGAACTAGATAAAGTAAAAGCTACTAGAATAGTACCTCTCACTGTCAATATCCCATCCTCACTCTCTACAAGTATAGGCTGCACTACATGTAACTGTCCTTCCCCCCTTACCGATGATATTGTATAACTCTCAAAAGTAGCACCACTATTCTGATAAGGGTGATCTATACCTATAGAAACATGTCCACTACCTCTAACACCTCAGAAATTATAACTCTAGATGCTAGACTGATAGGGTGTAGAAGACCCCTTCACACACTCTAACTCTGCCCAGCTGCTCCTTCCACACTGTCTATTGCTGGAACTTGCAGAACTTCTATAGGTGTCCCATCTTGCTGCAGGACATACACTCTACGGGTGGTTAGGGAAAATTTCAACAATAGTGTCCCGACCTACCACACTAATAACAGATCACCCCAGTAAGGTCATATCCAACTGACCCTCTAGTCAGTGTACTCTGATTCCCACTGCCCTAGATAAAGTTTTCATAACGGTTATTTCTACTCTTAGAAGTTTCACCTCGTGATCATCTGATTACAAATACCTGTCCAATACTGGAATCCTCCCTCAGGTTCCCTTTAGCTATGAGATCCTAATCCACAACTTCAACAAACTTCCTTAATCAGAAAATATTTAATTGGGACTTCATCTCTCACTTAAGTCCATCCTGGAATCTTTTTTCTGTAGCTGCATCATCTCTTGCTAACACTAGAGAAAAGAGTTGTAGATTAGTGTGGAATATAGAATAATACATCATGGAAGTACTCCCCTACATCAGATGCATGAACTCTGCAGATTTCTCTTATCTCAACATATGTGGATAAAAGTGCTTTAAGAACCTATCCAAGAAGTCATTCTATAACATACCGTTAGTTTTTCCAGTTCACACCTGAATGTCCCACCATCGCTTCACTGATCCCCATGGCATATAAGTAGCCAACTTGACCCTCCACTCAGCCAAAGTCTCCAAATGGTCAAGTATGCTCTTAATGGACTCAACCCAGAATTCATCTCCCTTAGGTCCACCCACTCCATTAAAAGTAGAAGGGTGATGCAACTGAAACTCCCTTGTCAAATCAAACATTATTTTCACAAACCTCCCTCGATCTCTTTCCATGAATTGCATGAAGTGTGAAAAGTTATCTCGGAACTGATCCCCTTCATCTTCAACGAGAACCATCGATGCCATAGGTTCTCTGACTGGAAGACTATTCCTAGCCATGCCCCTCAGTCATCCCCTTAATAAGCATTGTGGAGGCATATTCTCTAAAATTCCAAACACATGTCTTCGGTATCATAACCCAACCATATAAAATTTACTTAAGAGGAATATTCACAATAGGTAACAACATGTCTTTCCCCTCATCTTGACACATTGTCAAAAATGATGCGCTATCACTACCCTAAACCATCCTACTCATAGGTTTTTGGTTAAAAATGGTAAACACACTATCACAATAAATTTTCTCATTTAGAAACCCAATTATTCTAATTTTGAAACATTTTTTTCAACCTATTTTAATTCATGTTAGGCACCATTTTTTATTTTAATCTGACAAACAAGGAAAATAGTTCAAGTTTAGCAACTTACTTATAAACTATTTTCCCATGCGTGTCTAAAATGATGCATGTCACAATAACCCTGAGTTCTTATAATGATGCATGCAGGCTCAAATATCATTCCATTCTAGTCCATGAATTAATACATAAAAATTCTCATAAATAATAATCACATCACACCACAAGTTCATGCCCTAAGGTGAAATAATATTAAACTATAACATAAGGCAACAATAACAACAATCCCACACTGAGTACTGGATTTTCTCCCCGTACATGGGTTTATAACTCCCATGCATGATCTCATTACCATGCCTCGAATCTTCTTATTCTCCTGTATACCTTTCCCAAATAGTAATACAAAAGAAGAAGAAAGAAAACTGGACCTCCTCTGATACCACTTTGTAACATCCCGACCAAGGAGCCACGTGACGGTGCCCCCAGCCGGTCAGTCACATGACCTCAGGAGTGGCTCCCCATACACCATAGGCTACTAACTAGCAGTGAGGGTCTGGTAAGTCAGTTATGATGAGACTATACCCTAATTTATTAGAGTAAAACATGAGAGTAAGTAGATAAGAAATAACATAAGAATATTTAATCATAAAAAGTACCAATGTTATAAGATAACCAAAACAAAAAAAAATACAATATTCAACTAAAAGGGAAAACATTATATGCCTAACAAAATGAAAAAGTGTCTAAAATGAAACTAAAAATAAAGACACTAATGACTCCCAAGCAGTTCCCAAACCATGTCTGGTTCCCTTATCCATGTTCCATCCCCAAATCAGCAATCTAATCCAGGGATCTTGTCTTTAACCTATCCTACAACAATAAAGTCTATTCAAGTACTGATCAGGAAACTTGAGTAGGGTGTGAGTATAACTCAATAGGCCACCACCAATGGTGTCTAAAAAACCATTATAAATATAACACAATCATTTATATAAATAAATAATATAATTCATAAATAAATAGTTATCGCATTATCATTTATTCTTTATTTATTCATATTAACTCCAGGGTTCCTGGGGATACCCATACCTCTATACTAGCTTCGAATCATGCTAGAGCCCAAAGTGTTCCCTAGGTAAAATCATATCATAATACCTTCTTTGACTCTTATCATAGAGTGAATTATTCAAAGGTAATATGATATCTCAGTACTCGATTCGACTTATGCTGGAGTTTGATGTATATTCATGTGAGTCCATATGTCGAAGTGCCTTTCTTACCATTATTTAAATTCACACATAAATTCCAAAGTTACCAATAAAAAATTCAAAAGTAAGATGACCATGTTACCATTCTTAATTATCAATATAATGACCATTTTTCCATTCCATTACTCATAAATACAATGACCATATTACCATTTATACTTCTCAATTGAATGACCATGTTCCCATTCCTTTACTCTTAAGTATAATGACCATGTTACCATTTATACTTCTCATTTGAATGACCATGTTCCCATTCTTTCACACATAATTAATTCACAACTAATTACCCACCTTAATTCCATTGCTAATTCAAAAATTAGTTAAATACATCAATATTCTTAATTAACTCTCCAATTGGTTAACTATGCCAAAAATATTAATTAATTCATAAATTAATTAATCAATAGCACAATTCATATCCCATAATTAATTTTCCAGAATTAATTATGTCATTCTAAATCTCAAATATTCATAATTAATTCCACAATTGATTATCTGGACCATAATATCAAAAGCACACAATTAACCCACAATTAATTATCTCAATCTAAACATTTCAATAGCTCAAAATCAATCCCATAATTAATTATCTAGATTACATTACCCACCTCTCATAATCAATTTCCCAAAATTAATTATACAATAGGAAAACCCCTTAGTATCATGATTAATTCCTCAATTAATCATTTAATTCAACAATGCTTTGATAAATCAATTGGCCAACCTAATTAACCCAATTTACGAATTAAATTGCTACAAAATGATAGAAATTCTAAAATTTTTCATACAAGCATCAAATACACGACCATGGGAATTATATTTTATACCACCTACCTCATTTATTTGATGGACTCTCATTAATCAAAAATCCACAAATCCAAGCAACACAATGATGTAGATCTAAGTTCTGGATCTAAATCCGTAAATCAAGATCAAGGATATCAAGATTTAATCAATGTAAATATAGATCTAAAATCCTAGATCTACATCTCACCAAAATGTATATATCAAAAGAAAGAAAGGATAAATTACACCAAAATATCAAGAAAGTAAAGAAAACATAATGGGATAGGCATCAGGATGATATCCACTTATCGGGAAAAGAGAGAATCTTCAATTTAGGATTTGAATCTTGAAGAATGGAGGTCAGACAACCTTATAACCCCTTCAAAAATCTCTAGAATTTCCCAAAAATTCATAGTATCAATCCAAGGTCGAATAATATGTGTTTTGGGGGATTTTAAAACAATATTTTAGGTGAAAAGAAAATGCACACATAGTTTTATGGGAAGGGACACTTAGTTAGGGTAAACCATGCGCCAACTGTGTGGCCCTCACTACCCAGGGTCGTACAGTTACATGGGTTTGGGAGCAGAGTTTTCTTTAACCATAATTCAATCATAAAAAACCCCTTTTTCTTAATTTTTTCTCAATACTCCACCCAAATTAACCCCAAGTCATAACTCCAATCAAAGGTTCTTAAAAACAACTAAAATTAAATGAATTTTTGCCTGAGATAACTGTAGAAAAGGTCGGGATATTACACATGTGAATTAAATTTGATAAAATAGATTAAATATTTATAATTAGAATAATTATTATAATTTAATAGGTTCAACTTAAGTTTTTTCCCATAATGAATAGAAAAACAGTTAAAATATTTTACTATAGTTAATGTTAAAATAGGTTTACCTGATGGTTAAACAAAAGAGAAAAGGGTTAGAATTACCTAAACACATACTTTTATCATATTAGATGAGATTTTTTAATAAATTATCTATTAAATGAGTTAAATAATATAATTTTAAACAATAATTTTAATTTTTGAACCCAAATTAAATTTGGAGAAGATAAGTTATTTTTTATTCAAATTACAAACTAAATTTGGTATATTCATTTAATAGCATAACTGGAAGATTCAATGTAGTTTTTTATTTATAAAAAAGTATATAAACCTTATATGTTTTATTATTTAACAAATAATATGTATCGAAAACAATTTATTACTTTATTTCAACGAAAAATTGTTTTTACACATAAATCAATTATTTTCCTAAAATTTGTTTTTCATGTGTTTTTAATTTTTTTATAAAATGTAATTTAATCCACATATAGAATTTAAAATTGATTAAATTTATTACAAATATATAATCTTCATGTTCAATTTTTCTCAAAATTCCCATTTTCTTTTCATATAATGATGATATCATAGTAAAAATGTGAAGTTATAACGGTTAAGGTTCTATTGAGTTTAAAGTGGAATAACTAGGATATAAGGAAAATATGTTAACAAAAACTTTTATAAATGTGATTGGTTGAGAATATTAAGACCCTATAACACCATTTAATTTATTTTTTGGTTTCTTGGTACCACTTTTCATGATTATGATATATATATTATTTAATCTTCTATGAAATTCCATGAATTCTACTCTCTACACATATAAAAGAGAACCTACTATCCTCTCTTCCTTATAGATTTTGAGAACTCCATTTCAGAAAAGACCTACCCAAATACCTTCCTTAAATCCCTACCAAAGTTCTATATTTCTTTTTTTGATCATAAATCTATCCTTGGAAGTATTTTGGTGTAAAATGGAAGAGGTTTTCCGAAGAAGAGGTACAGTTCTTAACAAATAATTTAATTTTATTTCTTCTTCCACCACTATAACATCATCTTAAACCATGATAAAATAAAGAAATAATTATTTTCCATATACTAGGATTTTATTATTTTATTATCATAATCTATATCCTTCTCTTCTTGAATCAAATGGGGAATGCAAATAATGTTCATGCCAATGTGTGGACTACCACCTCCACAAACCAATGTGTTTTTTCCAACATCACATTTCATAGATGGGTATAATGATATATTTAATGAATATAGATGATATTAATGATATATATATAATTATATAAGGATATTACATCACATATTTCTTTTATATTTCCATTCATTGAAAAATGATAACTTCATTTGTGTATGTGTGGACTACCACTTCTGTAAAGCAATGTGATTTATTTTTCATCACCACATCACATGGATGATATATATATATAAATTTTTTTAAATATATAATATTATTTTTATAACATAATAATTAATTTAAAATTATAAAATTATTCCTACCTTCTGTCTATCATGATCATTGAAAATTTGAGATGTTACTCATGTGTACATACAACCTACAATCTCCATGATCGTAATGTTATTATTTTTTCATAATCATATTTCATGGATATTTTTAAAATTAATTTTTAAAAATTATACTTATTTCATCATTATTATTCAATAGATAATGTAATAATGGCCTCTTTGACCATAATCAACCTACCATATTCATTTTGGACATATGAGTGAAATATTGTCAAAGCCTCTGACGTAAACTTATTTGATTAAGTTATTTTATATACCATAGTAGTAAATAAATAAAAATGAAAAATAAACATGAAAGAGGTTCTCAATAAATTAAATAATAAACATAAGTTTACTATTCAATAAGATAATTAAAGTATCTTCCAAGTTGGTTTCAGGGTAAGGGACACTTTACTTTAAAAACCATGTTTTAAATGTTTTAAGAATTTATTATTATATATATATTTCTCCAATTTCTGTATTCATAAGAATATTTTATTGATTTATTCATATGGACATGAATAAATTATAAAGGTCACTTTTTATTTTTTTTAAATTTTTTCAAAAGGAATCATTTTACTGAATGCTTTGACATTCCTTACAAAAGACAATAGGAATGTTTTATTTTAATATAAAAGACATCAAAATCTTTTCCTAACACTAGAAGCATTATTTTTTATTTTTTTAAATTTATAATATTCCATGTTTTATTTAATTAAGAACCCCACTTCTCTTTTTTCTAGTAATATTTGTCTTGAAAATTGGGTTTAAATGATATTTTTATAATCGTGATGATATAAATGCACATTTTATCTATTTTATGAATTTTATAGTACTTAAACATTGTTTATGATGATAGGTAATAGAGATACATATCATTATGAAAGGTGTTACTAATATATATCATTAGGACTAATGAGCGCAATATATATCATGATGATTGATGAGCCTGATGTAGCTCTCTAATATATTTGTTAATGATTATGTTCTTTGGATAAAAATATTAGAATAAATATATATTGGGTATTAAAAATGTAAAAGTTATTGTAATAGTGATATAAATATTATTTACCAAGGAAAATACATGAATTTTCTGTGATTGATATTGAATTTTCATGCAAATCATTTTATTTCAAAAGGTAAACAAATGATATTTTGTTTTAACGGAATGATTATGACCATTTTCTTTAAAACGTTATATTTCTGTGAAAACTTTTTTCTTGGGTTCTCACAGCTTTTATGAAACCCTCATGACTATGATTTTGACTTTATCATTTCATATAAAGCATTTTATAAAAAATATTGGGCTGAAATGTTGACTTTATGTGCAAGTAAATGATTATTTTGAGAAAACAATATTATTATTTTGTAGGAAAACTCTTTTTGTGATCTCATGGTTCTAAAATAGACTAACAGGTTTCTTTTTTTCTTCTTTACATCACATACTGAGTTATTTTTGGTTAAACCATGTTTTCAAATGTTTTTCATAGGATTTAAGTATGATTAAGAACAAATAATAATTCAAGATGAAAGTCATGATTATTAGTCATGAAAATAAAACAAGTATAATTTTTAAATTTTTATATTATAATAAAAAAAAACACGGATTGGATATGTCCACATAGTAATATAATGGGTTTTATGTAATTTTTATGAAATAATTCACTAAAACAACAATCATGAAAGATATTTGGTAATGTAAGTAAGTAAACTATTATCTAAAGACACTAGATTATGAAATGTTTAAGGTTGGGTCCTTATAACACAAACCACTCAATCTAAGTTTATAGTTTCATTTGGGAGTCCATGATACAAAAAGGGATGCACATGATGTAAATTTGGTATTTTTTGGTCTCTCATGATGTTTTTTATATAGTTCATCAATGAACCATAATATCAAAATGTGGTGTTTCTCAGATGAGCGTGATGTATATATATTTCCTATGAGGAGTAAAATGAGTGTATTTAGAGGGTTTGAATATAAATTATAAAGTATGTTCTAGTTTCAAAGAGATATTTTGATATACATAACTCAATAATTAATTCATTTTTAATTTATCAGAATATAAGATAAATCTAATGAATTTTCAAAAGATTAAAAATGGTAATATTATTCTACAAATATCGAATTATGTAGTGAGTATACAAACAACAATATTGTATACGTAGTCTATAAAGAGAGTAAGTGGGGAAAAAGTGTGGCCTTTGGTAGGGTCTTCCTTGGGTAGTCATAGTCCTCAGGTTTAAGTACATAGTTTTGGAGGGATATACATAACTAACTATGCTTTGCACATAGAATTGGAAGTAAACACATTACAATGGTCTATGAAGTTGAGTACATGGTCCTTGAAGGTATGGACACGATCTGTGTAGTTGAGTATCTAATGAATATAGTAACACAATGTTGTTACTTAAAATAAATTACTTTTTGGTAGGTATTTTTACATGAAGATGATCATCAGGTATTTTTAGACAGATAATATCATAGAAAAATTCAATAAGGTAGTATAAGTCAAGCCTAAATCACCTCAATCTATGTAAAAGACGATTCTATAGAGGAAGGTTAATTCTAATTCTTCTAAATCTAAGGATAAACCTATTACCATATTTTTTATATGTTCTAAAATAAATTATAGATCTATTCTGGCTAAAAATACTAATAATAAATCCACTTTAGTATCAATAGAAGAGGATAATATTTCAATAAGATCATTTATACTAACATGAAAACCCACATAGTGCGTGATAAGACAATAGAAATAATATTCTATACAAAATGTATGTAAATATAGAATATTATGTTTCCAATATATTTTTGGTTTTGTAGAGTCTTGTAACACAAAGCCTATACATGGTTATTAAACATGTCACTTCTAGGGAAGATGCATGAGATAATGGGGATAAATTATGATATGATGAATAATTAATCTCAATGGAAACATGCAATGAAAAAAAATTCATCTCAACCAACAAAAAAAAAAATTGGATGAAAAATATAGTAGATCTAACCATATTGGTATGCGTGATAATAATTTAACGTCTATTCTTCCTAGAAAATATTCTAGTGCTGATAAAGGTATGGTAATTTAGAAAGTGTAGGAAGAAAAGTCATGTTGTACTAATGTTTCATTGAATGATTTCAAGAGAACCGAGTAATGAATGTTTTAAAATGGGTATTCCTCACAATAAACAGGTGATAGTAAAATTCAAAAGAATATTAAAATTCATGAAATAGGGTAGCGACTTTTGGTAATATTTATTCTAAAAAAATAAAAAGAGTTGGAACTATTAAGATAAATGCTAAAAATTTGAAGTTTAAATATGTATTATTTATTTTTGGGATGAGGTATAATATTTTGATTGTTAGTAAATCTTGTGATGATGATAATTAAGTGATTTTTAAGAAATAATCATGCATTATTTAAACAAAAAAGGATGGTAGGTTCATCACTCATGGAAACAGAACATGTGGTAACTTGTTTAAAATTTATGATCCCTCTAATTCCTATTATTTTGATTCTGGAGTTTGTTTTTTTGTTATAGGATACATTTACTTATTAATAAAATAAATTTGTGTAATATCATAAATTATGGTATGATGAGATACCTACTAAAATTGGAAAGCGATAAATATATTGTGTTTGAAACATTTTAGAAGCTGCAACTTTTTCAAGGAGCTCATAAATAGTGGAGATAAATTCACTATAACTCTTGAACTAATTCACACTAAATCATGTGTAACTATGAGACAAAATTATACTAGTTTTGATTTATAATTTATTTCATTCATTTATGAATTTACTATAATGACTAATTACATGTTTAAGAGTAAAATTTATAAATAAATTAACAAGTTTCAAATCTTTAGAAGGTATATTAGGACGGATCTGGGAGTCTATATCTGAAAGCTGAGATATGATAATTGAAGGTTATACACCATTAATATATTCTAAAGACATATTTTAATACATGGATTAAGGTATTAATATAGTGAACCTTATACTACTCAACATAATGAAATAGAAGAAAGAAAGAATAATAGTTTAGTTGAGATTGGGAGGGTAATTATAGATGATAAAAAAATATAAATGTTCTTTCAGAGGGAAGTAGTGTGTTCAGTTGTGAATATATAGAACATGTGTTTACTGTTACTAGATACACACATGATATCATATGTGATATGGTGTAAGATAAATGAGGTACTAAATTACATTATGGTTTTTGGTAGCCCTTATTACATAAAGATCAAAATAACAATTCTATGAATGTTTGATGAAATTTCAAAAGAATATATCGATATGAGATACGCATCAAATTATAGAGGCTATAAATGATAGAATAAAAGGAGGAACAAACTAGTTTACTACATTGATATGAATATTATTGATAATCAATGAACATTGTTTATAATAAAGGAATATGTTTTTGAAAATATAGAATACGATAACAAGAAAATTTTAGAAAAACCAAATGGAAAATAATCATAGAAAGAGAAAATAATAACATTGTTCACTATAAATAATAAATTTATAAAGATAAAGGAGATGGAAAGAAAAATTCAAAAAATTATAGAGTGAATAAAAATGTTGTATAGGAAAATATAATTAGTATTTAAGAGTCTCCAGCACTCATAAGAATAAGTATAGGGATTGAAAATAAAACTACTATCATATCATATATTGAACCAAAAACTTTGGAATAATAATCTATGTTTTTGAATTATATTATCAAAATTAATGAATAATTAGAATATATTAAGATAAATTACACCTAGAATATTTTCAGTATACTAAATTTTTTTAATTTTTTCTAAGTGGATATTAAATGGTAAATTTAATCACAAATGAAATGTATCAAGGAATAAGGTTATACCTTTTTAAAAGGATATTCACAAGTATAAGGTGTTTATATTGAAGAATTTTTTTTTGTTGTTCTATTTTTAGAAGCTACATGAATTTTCTGAGAAGATTGATTTTAAAAGAAGCATAAAATATATAAAACAGATGTAAAATTATTATTCCTAAATTTAGTTTCTGATAAAGAATTCTAAATTGAGTAACCAAAATTATTTTCTCGAGAAATTGATGGAACAAGGTTTTGAAATCTTAAAAATTATCTCTGTGGGATCATTCTATCCCCAGGATAACAATACTCAAATCAGATGGATTCATGCGAAAAATCATGTTCACTAAGGGGATAATGGATGGAAACCTTTATATAAAGTAAGATGAGGGAGGTAATGTCATTTTAAGTGTATATGTTGATAAAAATGTATTTGATACTTATAATGAGAGTTATTATAATTAATTTTATAGAAAAATAAATACTCACTTATAAATGTACATTCTTAGATAATTGAAGCTCTTTCTAGAATTGAATGTGATTCAAAAGGAAGATTTTATTTTTCTTTCACAAGAAAATTATTCAACAAAATTACTGAAAATGTTTGAGATACAAGATTTCAAAAAATTATTCCCACTTATATAGGATACAATAAATCTTGAGAAGGATGTTGAAGGTAAAATTGAAAATGATAGAGTATTTGGAATAATTATTAGTATATTATTATATCTTACTTCCTCAAGACTTGATATTGTTTATTAATTATGGTTTTATACATGGTTCCAAATTTTTCAAAAAGTATCACATTTCAAAGTAGATATGAGAATTTTGAGATAAAAAAATGGGACTATAAAAATAAGATAATGTATAAGATAGGGATTCGCATGAATCAATTTAGTTTTGTTAAGGAATACTGGGAAAGATATTGTGATGATTGAGATATATCTCAAGTGAAATATTCCTATTAGGGTAAATCTACATGCGATTGTGCAATAAAAAGAAATAAACTATTACATTAAGAACAAAAGAGTTTTAATTTTTTACTAATACCAATTATTTCACCTATATGTCCCGGATGGAGTAATTTCTTAAAGACTTAAGGGTAATGATTTAATATCCTATCAATAATTTCCTGTAAAAATAAATGTTCTATTGAACATTATAAAACCCCTATAAAATAGTCAAGATATAATCACATTGATGTCAAGATTCACTTTATGAATGAGAAGTTGGGAAATTCTGATTTAAATATGGAGTCCATTCCTACAAAATATCAACTTGATAATATATTCACTAAATCTAAGACCAAAGATATATTTGAGACCTTGAGGAAAAACATGATTGTTTAGTACTTCAATTTGAATTGAGAGACTTTAAGGAGGACTCCCTACGTAAATTTGGAATCTATTATAAAATGGGAGAGTAAGAGTGTATAACTCTTTATCAATTTGTAGTGGATCTAGGAGCCTATTTTATTGTAAAATGGTGTGGTAGAATCAAAATAAATGAGTTTATATATTATGGGGAAGATTATTAAATTTACTTGTTCAATTGTTTCTTGTTTATAAGATATGGAATTCTCCAAAAACATTACTTTATTATATGGTGTGGTGTCAAGATTCTTCTCAATTGAGAAAGGATATGATTTAATATTACTTAAAATGAGTTATTTAGGTTAAAAAATCCATAGGGGGAGATTGATGATCCCAATGGGATTTTTAAAGAATATTTTATTATTTGTCAACTATTCAAGAAGATCAAATTATGTTTCTAAGGATATGATTCTATGTCATTTCAGTATTGTTTGTGATTCTATAATGTTGAATAGAGGAATTTTTTTATTATAAGAAGATGTAAGGAATTTATCTACCATATATGAAAAAATTACAATGTATTTATTTTTTAATAATACATTTATATTTCATAACACATTGCTGAGATTTCATATTTCATTTATCATCTCATATGTTTTTTGAGTTTTGGTATAGAAAATTCATAAAGGAAATATACATAAGACTTCTGTTGAGTTTTATTAAGGATTAGTTAGATTTTATATTATATAATAAGTTCTGTGTAAGAATTTTTAATCCCACAATAATTTAACTATATATATTCATATGTCTTTTATTGTGAGTTTTAAATACATAAAAAGTCATAGAAAATAACTATATATGTTGAAATTGGAAGAAGGAAACATCTTACACATATGATACAAATTAAAAATAATAATTTTTTGAGATGGATTTGGATACAAATTTTTTTTTGATTCACACTATTAATGTAATTTTTATAAAAAATAATAACCAATATGAATAGTAGTGATTAAAGTTGGGTGGGGAGAATCAAACTGAAGCTGAATTTGAGAAATGATGTGATGTTACATCATGAGGAATCATGTCACGCCTAAAAACACTGTAAATTACAATTTAGAAAATATTAAAAACATTCATGGATTTTTTAGTGTTTTGAAGAATAAAATATATTTAGTTTTATTGATATATATAGGATTAATTTTTTCTTGAGATTTAAGTGAGATTTGAATGGGGTTAAACTGGAGAGATTTTTGAAATTTTTTGACCAGTTTCAAATATGAGAAAATCACTATTTTGGAAAAAAAGGAGCTTAAATATTTTTTAGTGAAATAATATTAACAATATATTTTGAATATAAAATAAGAAAATCAAGAAATAGATATTTCATGATAATATAAAAGCTGATATTTATGTGAATAGAGGGAACTGTTTTATCGATGAAAGAGGAATAATAAGAGATCAATAGGTGATGTATTAGTTTTTTAAGAACAATGTTGCGGTAAGAGAGTCTATATTCGATCATATAGTTTCTTTCATTTAAGGATGAATAATATTTTGGTTTAGATCATTAATGATCTTAAATAAGTGAGAATAGTCTTTTCTAATCATCTTGAAGGATTATAAAAGAAGATTATCATCAATTTTCAAAAAATACATAATTTAATTTTTTATCTTTATTACCAAGTTATGAAATACTTATATCTAGAATTGAGAGGATATAATTCTAGTAAGATACTGGGTTTCATGGTTGGGGATATATTTATTAGAGATGGATATAATCCAAAAGGTTTTGTAGAGTGACTTAAGAGGTGGAGTGAATTACATTCTCAAATTTTTATCAAAAATAAATAAACCCTCTTTAGTATCATTGAATATACCCTTAATTATAATATAATATATTTAGTGGAAATAAAATCTAAATAAAGAGAAAAATAAAAAAAGTAAAATGATTAATGGATAGAGGAACTTCCTCTAATCTACTCCAACAACACCCAATATTGGTTCAATTTTTACTAATCCAATACATTTCCATGTGACTACACAGCTATGTGAAAAAATATCACTTAGTTTAAAAGATATGAGAGCCTTTTTTTGGGACTATCCCTTTACAAGACATTTCTAAAACCTTTATAGAATAATTATTTCAAGAACTTATAACATTATTATGAATGAGAAACATAAAATAGAGAACAGGTTTAACACACAGCTATGAGAATCAATTAATTGAATATGAATATCTTCTAGAGAGATGAGTATATCTCTAAAGTGTAGATTTGGGAGGTTATTTAGCATAAGTAAAAGTATAATAGGAACAATGGTATAATTAATCTATTCTTTATTTTTCATAGAGAACAAAAGGTGAAGATGAATCATAGAATGTGAATATAATATGGGCTAATGAGTGAACTGGAGATTTGTTACTTACTTGTCATGTTCTGCTTTTACCTATTAAAAATATATCAAAAGGTAGCTATGATTTTAAAAACTACTATTCATTAATATTATCAAGATATAAATAAGGTGATAGATATATAATATCCTTAAAAATAAAATGGATAATGTATTCCACCTTTTTCTCTACTAAAAGATGCAGAAATAAAACATTAGAGCATCTAATCTTCCTTGAAATCATCATCATCATTAAATAAATTAAAAATAACCTTGATACTATTTAGAATATTTTTTTTCAAATAAGTAGTAGTAATGATATTATCAATTTATAAAAAATTATGTTTATACACTTATAAAATCTAATAAAACCTTTTCTGCTTCATAATATATTTTTATCTTCATAATATATTCTTGAGTCTCATAAGACTTATATTATATTTATGTTATTTTTATACAGTTTAAGATATATCAAGAACATATAATAGATCATATGAATGTATGATATTTCATGAATATTTAAGATATTTTACTTTTCCTAATATCTAGCACATATAACTTTCTGAGCTCATAATATGTTTTTATTTAAATGTTTTCTCATGTAAAATATTTCTATTATGTGGTAAGATAACTATCCACAAGGATGTTTTATAGTCTAACTATAAAATAATTTACATTACGAAAATATTAAATTCCAACATAATACTATAGAAAAATCCTCATAAGTCAGTTTATATATAATTTAATACTATTTACCTTAGAAAATTTCATTAAACTTGAATAAAAAGTGATTGAACTAAAAACTTACAACTTAATTACACATAAAATGTATTAATTTTTAACCTAAAATTACTTAAGATAAAATCATTATTAATATAAAATTGGATTTTGTGAGCATCTAAACAAGTTAATTATTAGGATACATTAAAATCACGTTAATATATTAATAAATTTCCACTTTTTTATGATAAAAAACACACTACAATTTAAGAAATAAATTTATAGATTTCAATGGCATAAAAAATAAAAGTATAGATAATCTATAATTTAAAATAAAATTGGGATTGGATTTTTTTAATTTTCTAATTTATATCCATTCACTCATATCATCTCCCTTTTTTATGATTTCAAAAATAATGATATGGTTGTGAGGTAAAAAACATTTATTATAGAACACTAAATTAATAAAATGAGAGAATATAGGTTAGTGAAATGAATAAAGATATCAAACTAAATTTTATTAATTTAATATGAATATAAATGTTTAATAGAATAAATCATTAAATTATACAATAGAAAAAAAAATATAATAATATCAATATTTTAGCTCTAGAGTTGGTTTGTCTAATGTTGGAAGGTTAGGATAAATAGGTTTAGGATAAGGAATTGGTTTTTTATAATGGATAGTTGAGGAATAGGATGTCTAAGGGTATATTATGTCATTATGATTTTTAGGGAAATCTCATCTTGGGGTATAAGTAAACATGTTTCACCTCCAAGACCAAATTTAACTCTTTTAGAAATAACTACCAGGGAAACCAAAAAATTATCACTCATTTCATTAGCTTTCTACTTATCATACATGGTTGTAGTAGATAAATATATATTTCCCGATGGATCATACAGAGTGTCTATTCTAACATCCTTAGTGGCATTTTGATTAAATTTCTTATAGAAGGTAGGACCAAAATTTCCCTTTAACTTTTGTTGGATTCTAGATATCTATTAATAAGTGTAGGACTAAGTAATCTTCCACCTATCAACTCAAAGAGTGCATCGACACACATGTTAATCCTTTTAATGATAACCTCTCTACAAATGTCTAGGAAGATAGTTTAACCTTACTATAGATTCTTACTAAACACTTTAAGATATTCTTGGATATATTACATTATATCACACCTTGATAGAATAGTCCTAAAAAAATCCACCAGAGTTTTTACGAATATTTGAGTAGATACTATAGGTATATATGCTTTTTATGTTTTTAAAAAATCATCAATTCATTTTCCATCTAAGTCAAAATTGGATTATTAATAGAGTCACCATAGAATGAATGTTCAAGATATGGAGATTCTAAATTTAATGTATAATAATTATCAACCTCTATATGATTGTCTCTAAGATAGTTAGAAATAATTTCTATGTTTTAATTTATTATAAAAGAATATAGTATCAGTATGTTCATAGTTATTTCTAAGGATAAAATTTTAGCTATTGAATTTTGATTGAATTAACCTTGAAATTCTTCAATAAATGTATTAATATTAGTCAAGGATTTTCAATCTCTTGAGTCTATTGTCTATAATCAACGTTTTCATCCTCAATATTAGAGATTATATTTATTTTAAGCTATCTAAGAGTTTTTAGTTATAAAATATCATAGCATAGTGAAACAATTTTTAAATTTACAACGACCAAATCTTTTGAATCAAATTTTATGTATTATATAAGAGCTTTAGTTCCTTGTGAACCAGATGAAGATAATTTATTCTGAGTTGGTTGGTGACCTTAAAAAAAATAAAACTAGAATGTATTCATCATTTTCATTAAATCAAATATTATATTATACATTATATTAGTTCTAATTTCATCAAGATCTATTTTTTGTTACTATATTGAATTTAATATTATTAAAAATTTATTATCAGATAGGCCTCAATATCAAAGATTTTAGTTCCTATTTAGATTTTTTAAGCTCATCATTCAAACTATCCATTTTTTTCACTAATTTTAGTTTAGAAAAAAATATTTTTGGAAATGAATGGATTGGATATTTAATATAGGTATTCATTCTTCTTAATTTTTTTTGGATGATTAAACCCTTCATTTTTCAATATGTGAATCTTTAATCTTGAAAAATTTATTTTTGTATTTGAAAAAATAGACCCTTCACAGAATTATCTATAAAACCCAAAAATTTCATTTCTTACAAAACTAATTGGTTCAACTTCTAATTCCTAATTATTCTAAAAAAAATCTTCAACATTACTTTTCAGTATATCTAAATCTATAATAACTCTATGGATCCGAACATGGGAACATGGATCACCTAAAATGTTAAGGATATATTTATTACCACCTTCAATAAATATTATCTTTCTAATAGCAACATTTAAAGCTATTTTATCTTGATATCATAAAAAATATATAGTAGGTATTACTTCTATATAATCTTATGGTATAAAAACATCACCAGTAGGAACTCATAACTTAGCCTAATCAATAAAACATTCTCTTCATGAGAATTTTATTTTTATGTACTAGACCGATCTTCAATAACGGGTGAATGAAAGACATGCTAGTGTAATTTTTTATTTATTAATAAAAGGTGAGATTTATATTCCATTAGAAAATATTCAACCACGTTTCTATCTTGAATAGAAGGTTCCCAATTAAAAACGTATTTACCCTCTCCACTAGGTAAATCTGGTATTTCCACCTATATATAGGGTAGAATAATCCCATCAACACAATGTATTAAATTCTATCCAATAGTATGATAAGGATCCTATTTAACTTGTTATTTAGTTCTGATGCACGCATTCTCTTTCAATTAAAGGCTCTAGAATGAGCCACACTGCATTATCACTCCAGCTCTAAAAATTTTCAAACCATAGACTATTAATTTCATAAAATCACATATCTCAAACTCAAATATTTCAAACATAACAGGTAAAATATTTCTAAATAGATAGAAACTTATTGTATTAATTTTGATGGGATATATATACCTTAATATATACCCAGAAAAATTAAATTTATTCTTAATTAGAAAACAATAATGCAAATAAATTTATTGAAACACGACCTTTTAAAATTCTTATGAAAACTAGGAAATTAAATATTGAATGAACTAAACCAAAATACTTACCACTGGTTTGTGATACTTAACATGATTATTCTATACAATAAAAACTATAAAAATAAGGGACATTATCTCATTAATAAAAAAATTATATACACTAAACTTATATATATTAAATGAGAAACATACCTCATAAGGACAAGGAAAGACTTTATGAAACTCTACAATGATATCAAATTAACCTTGTTATTCACCTTCAAAAAAACTAGTTCTTCATTATGAATAGAACTAAACTCAACATTCACATAGAAGTATCTAACATCATTTTTTAAGAATTTTTTTCCTTAAAATCAATTCCCATATTTATGAATTTAACACTTTCTTAAAAAATGGATTTTTATAATCCAACTAACTAACAACAATAGTAATTCTATAGAAATGTTTTTGTAGAAAATTATCTCTCTTTGAACTACCATAAAGAGCATCTTATACCCTATTTTTCACATATTTATATGTGAGAAGTGTCTTGTGGTTTTATGGATTGATGTTTATAGTGTAAAGTGTCTATATTTGAATGTGAAGTCTCTAAGGTCTACAAATAATGAAATTTTTGATCCAAATATTGATAAAATAACTTTTTAAGAATATAGAGATCCACTAATAATTATATGAAGAAAGAGATAAATAAATGAAATCCTAAATATAATAATGTTTTGTGTCACATGGGGATGTAATAAAGGAAATAAAAAAAATTGAAATTACAATTGTAAAAACAAGAAAATTAATTACAATTAGTTGATTGATCAATTAATCCAAAATATAATAGAAATTAAAATCATTTATATTCAAATAATTATAATTAATATTTAATAAAATCAAATCAATAAATTGGTAATATTATTATAAATAATATTCTAATTTATTTTTAGTATTTATGAACTCATGTAAAATATAACACTTTTTTTGGCCACTTAATTTTTTTTAAATCTATGTTTGTAGTTATAGAATGAATTATCAAATAATTTGAAACTTTTATAAGAATAATGTTATCTCATTTTATTGGTGCATGATGAAAATTAAATCTAAATTCCATTAATGTGTGTTTCATCCACGACACTTATGCACACCATGTACTAGTTTCAATTAATTTAACCTTAGTAGTTTATAATGCAAAAAAGTATTGTTTATTGACCAAGAAACCAATGATTTTACCAAATTATTGGAATTTCCAAAGGGAAATTTTCTTTATAACCTACAACCAACAACATTAGCATGAGAAAAAAAAATAAAACTATATCCATATGTTTTTAGAAAGAGTTGAGAAAGTAAAATTATTTATTTTTTAATTCATTAAAATTTGTTTAGCAGCTAATAATTGTGATTCTTTGGTATTTTAGTTTAATCAAGCATAATAACTTAATTAAAACACAATATTTGGTCTACTAGGTATTTTATATAATAAAATCCTAATCATTCATCTATATAGATTGTTTTACATTACTTTCCTAGCTATATCCAATTCAATAATCACATTAAAAATTATATGGGTTGTAGGTATCTTCATATTTTCATGTCGATGTTTTTTTATTAAATCATATATGTATTTTTTTAGGGTTATTAAAATCTTAAAATAATTTTGATACATTTGAAACCCATATAATACATTTTTTCCTCCCATCATACAGATCTCAAATTCATTTTCCATGAGTTTTGAAAAAGAATTGTAGAAACTATGATTTTTTAAATCTAAAAGTACACCATCAACATAAATTTATAAAATTAAAATTAATTTTGATAAATTATTATTAAATAAATTAGGGTCTACCAAACCATTTTTTTTATAAAATAATAGAACATATCAATTCATATCAATCCCTTACTACATGCTTAAGACTATATCAAGTTTTATTTTGTTTGAAAATATAATTTTTAGATTGAGTTTTTTTAAAAATTATATAGTTTTCAAAATGAAATTATTAAATAATAAAATCATTTAAAAATATAGATTTAATATCTATTTGGAAAAGTTTAAAATTATATTTAGATGCATAATGTAAAATAATCTTAATGGATTCTAACCTTTCAGCTAGGAAAAGGTTTACTCATAACCTATCATTTATTATTGATTATAATAATCAAATATAAGTATAAATTTATTATTATAAAAATATCATTATTATATTATTTACATATAAATAACCAACTAGTTCCAATGACTGAATAATCTGAGTTTTTATCAACTAATTGCCAAAATATTTTCATTATAAATTTATTTAACTCTTCTATCATTACTAAAAACCAAACCTCATCAATTAATACTTCAATTAGTTGGTTTAGGTTGATGTTGTAATAAAAATGTAGAGAAATAATAATGGTTTCCAACACTTCATTCAGTCCTAAATCCTATATCTAAGAGTCCTATAATAGTTTCTACGGAATGGTTTTTAGGATTCCTAGTCTATCTTGGTAGCATACTATTAATTTCACTAGTTTCCATCCTTTTAGGACTTATTTATTCATGATAATGTTCCATATCATCATCCATTTTATTATTAAAAAGAGAATCCAGTCTTATGTTATCAATATAATCACTCAGGTAATCAATTTGAGTATTTTTTTCACAAAAGGGAACACATTCCTAAAATTTTATACGAGATATTTTTTAAACCACCCTTGATTTTTTAATAAAAACTATTAGGTTTAGAATTAGTAGTGTAACCTGGGAAGATTCCATTATTAGCCTTTAGAACAAACATAACAAGATTATCCTTTCTGGTCATGATGTATACTAATCTTCAAAAAACTTTAAGGTACCTAACTGTTGGTTTTCTATTATCCTAAAACTCATAATCTGTTTTCTTTAAGATAAGCCTCATTAAAACTCTATTAATTACATAGTATATAATGTAAAATTTATTAGAAAAACAATGAGTAAGCATGATATATTCATAGAATATATTTCTTGCAATTTCTTATAGGGCCCCATTCTTTTTTTTAGCACCACCATTCTGTTGATGTGTCCAAGGTGAAGAGAAAGTATGTTTAATTCCATTTTTTAGAAAAAATAATTGAATTTATGATTACCAATATCTATTCCCTATACATATATTAGTGAAATAATTTCACCATACTTTTTATTTTGAAGTATTTTTAAAAAATTAATAAAAATATAACATTATTTATATTTAATACTCAAAAATTAACCCCATATAAATTTAGAGTAATCATCATCCAACAAAGATTTTAATGAATTGAAACTTAGGGTTATAATCTGATAAGGTCAAAACTAATACATGAAAATAAGTTCATGTTTTATATAAATAGAAAACTCTTTAGTTAGATCAAATGAATATTTTTGTTTTCTCCCCATTTGGAATTCCCCACATAAGTTCTTTTTATCCAATATGTGTTGGGTTAATTATGAAATTAAATTATTTTTATTTTTTTATAAAATTATAAACATTTATGTGTATAAATATTCAATTCCTAATAAGACATTCAATTATTTCATTATTCAAATAGATTATATTTTTTTACATAAAGTGTGATAAACTAGACTGTAAACATTTTCATCCCTTACCTCTTAAAATTTAATAATTTTATCATTAAAAAATTAACATGAATTTTTAAAAAAACCAATTTAATAACCATCATCACAATATTAAGAAATATTTATTATATTCTTTTTTAAGACTAAATATAAAAAAATTTATAAATGAGAATTCATTTTAGATTTCTAAATAATATAACTCTAATATTTTTTCATTTATTATTGTTACCAGATGTGACGTAGCCTTGATCAACAATTGATAACGAATATATGTTTGATAAATATCTAGTAATTTAACTTTAATGGACACTATAAATATACCAATTATCTTTGATGTATATGTGTCATTTTTGCTATATAAGATATTAATCAAGATAATTTTTTACTACCCAAATTCTATTGGGTATAACAGTGTTGTATCTTAAACATTTTAGAACTAAAATCTATTTAGAGTGACTAAAAATTCCAATTTTTATTTTTGATATTTTTTAAAATAAATACCGGTTTAACATCACAAAACTATGTATTTTTAATACAAAAATCATTAGCATAAAGTCCATTTATATGATAGTGAAAACATATGCTATTAGTTATGTTTTAATGTTTAGTATAAGGCATAGAATATGTTCTATGAAGTTTTTCTTCATTCCATCACTACCTATGCCATATTTTCCATTGTTAGATATATTTTTTTCTATGTATTTGGATGAGGTAATACCACTTCCTAGGTAAATAAATTTCAATATTATTTAGGGATTTTACCTCACTAATTAACTCCTTAATTTTAATGTTATTTAAATCACAAGTGTATAGAAATGTATAATTTTTTAATTTTATTCTAAAATCTCTTTTGATAAAATATATTTTTTGGAGTTACCAAAATAAAAATATTTTTTAAGTGTATTATTCTCCATTTTAAAACTTTCATAATTTTCTTCATGTATGGTAAAAAAATCCTGAAAATATTTAATTAATATTTTACAGTATCAAATTAAAAAAATATAGTAAATAGGTTATACCTATCATGTCTGAGCTGTAAATCACACATTGGCCTTCTAGAGATATTCATTATCATCTAATTTAGAAAAAAATTCATCATTGGAGTCTTCAAAATAACTTCATGAGTCTTTCCTAACAATATTTGCTTCTATTTTATAATCATATTTTCTTGGGAATTTATTTTTATATTTCTTATATTCTTTAAAATGAGGAAAATTAGGCTTGATATACACACATTTATTTCACTCATAGAACCCAACTCTATTCTTGCATTCATCATTCTTCTTAATTGTTTTATTAGTTTTCTCAAATCATTTTCCCTTTTTACATAACATTTTACAGTTTCTTGCTAAATAAGTATGGTCATCATCAGAATTAAAAAAAAAATCTATATTCACATTCATCAAATGAATCCAATTTGAATTATTTGGATTTGTTATAATTTTTTGAAATAGAAACTTTCAATGGAACATTATCCTTCTTCATAAACTTATGATCACTTGATTCAAATTCAAATTCATCTTTAAATATCCTCAATGTTTGAAAAACATATTTTACCAAAGATTCATAAATAAAGTGTAATTTTAAATAGAAGTAGATATATCCTTAAATTTTACTATAAAAACCATTAGGACATCCAATCCTTGATCAGATTTAAGAATAGAAATTCCCAAAGTAGTAAAGTTATAGAAAACTGCTATGATTCATCCATTTATTTGGTTAATTATTTCATTATCCAAAATAATAAAGGTATAAAATTTTATTTTATTAATGTTATAACTTAATTGACTTAAAGTTTATGTTCCCTCATACTAAATATATATGATTCACTATAAATCATGATCCAAATAACATTTAGGGACCTGATTATACTTATCAGGGCTAAGGCCACATATAATAACATTCATTGCTTTAGATTTTAAAATAAATCAACCTCTTTATATACACTCAATAGTTCATGTTCTTAGGTGGTAATTTAATAGGCCTTTATCACTTTCATATAGACATTAAGACAATGATTCATTAAGTAAATGATCATCTAAGCCTTCTAATGACAATAGTTTTCTCCATTAAAATAATGATACATGACCATTGGCATTCCTTCCCTTGTATCGGTCATTGGAGAAATGTTGTGAATGATCCTTAAGACATAAAATAGAAAAATTTATGATATCAATTTTTTTCTCTGAATCATTATTTTATTTTCCTAGAGGTGTTTCAAAATGACTTAAGAGGGTGGTTAATTTGGTTCATAAAACATTAAAAAAAATAATATAGACCTCTTTAAATATGTTTGTATCTCAAATTAATTATTATATAAGTTATGTATTAGTAATAGGAAAAACATAAATATCATGATAATGAAATTTTTATATTATTTATTGGAAATATGAAAAAATCCTAATCCTATCCATAATTACCCAATGGATGTTTAGTGATTTTACTAAATCTATTCTTTTCCTAGGGAATTCTATGTTGAGTGAAAAAATATGTCACTTGTTAAAAAAGAGAAAAAATATTTATCCTAGGTCACACAATTTACAAGACCAATACACAACATTCAAAAATTAATTAGAATTAGAATTTTAGAAATTATAATAAATGAGAAATGTTGAATAGGGAATAGCTCCAACACATATTTTCAAGTAAAAATAGATTGAAGATGGATATCTTCTAGAGATATGAGTTTGTCTCCATAGTGTATCTATGGAAGGTTCTTTGGTAGTATTAGATATATAGGAAGCGTAATTTTAGTAGTGCTCATTTTTTTTATAAATTTTCATTGATAATGAATATGTATCTTGAGAATAGGATGATAAAATATTAGGGGTTTGTGAGATGATTAGAATTTTTATGTTGACTTGTTTAATTTATCTTTTATCGTCTAAAAATATATCATAAGGGATGTGTGAATTAAAAAACAAATATAATCATATATTTTCATGTTTTCCAATATGCTACTAATATGAAATATCCTTAAAAATAGAATGTTCATTTCTATATACCTGTTTTTACATGAAAAGATACAGAAATAAAATTTTTGAATAGAAAATAATCCTTAAAATGAGCTCTTATCTTAATAAAATAAAAAATATCTTTGTTACTGATGAAGGGATCATTTTTTATAAGAAATCAGGATCATAGATATTATAATGTCATAATAAATTATTGTTGGATACTTAAAAAATTTCATAATAATTTTTCTTCTTTTTATGATATCTTCAGATTTATAATATGTTATTGTGTCTCATATGTCTTCTCTTTTATTTTAGGTATTATTCTATGGTCTATGATATTTAGAATATGTGAAAGAGATACGATTTTCATACAATATTTCTAGACTCTATATGATATAATACATTGCTAAATACACTGATCTTTTGATATTATTTGATCATATGATATTTCATGTCAGAAGTTTCCTATAATTAGATATATGTCATACATCATAAGATATTTCTCTATATGTAATAATTTTAGTCTACAAATAACATAATTTACTTTGACATAATTATGATATCTAGCACAATCCATTTAAACAAATCCATGTAATATTTTTTTAAGGTGAATATGACAATTTCCTTTAGAAAATTTCTTTAACATCGAATAAAAAATAGTAAAAATATAAGCTTCAGTGTTTGGGTTTTAATTTCACTTTTTTAGAAACAAATGTTAAAATTTATGGGGAAAAATTTTATGTTGTTTTTTTATAAAACCAATATAAAAAATTATTTAGACGAACTTTTAACATCAGTTTTATACAAAACTAAAATTAAATTTCATTAAAAACTCTTTAACATTGGTTTTCATGAAAACTGATGTTTAAAGTGCATAAAAAATATACCAAAACCATGAATCCCTCGTTTATTTTTTGATCAAAACTCTTTCTCCAAACTAAAAATGTAACCCGACGAAACCCGACAACCCTTGATGAAATTAAATCATCTATTAAATTTTATTTTCATCAAATTTTAATGTTTTTTAATCTCAATATTCCATCATTGTTCCCTCTTTCATGATCCTCAATCAATTCCAGTCAATATATAACCATATTTCAGGGTTTTTTTGGTTCTTTTTTACTTTGTTGTTCCCTTGTTTTTCTTTAATATTGTAGTTTTTCCCTATTACCATTGATTTTGATCTAGTTTACCAGAATTCAACATATTTTTTTATTATCGACCTAAAAATATTTTAGGTTATTTTTTATTAGTGAAGATAATGTAATTATTTGTTAGTTATAAATTTGATTCATCCATTCAATTGTTTGTATAAGTTTTATTATCAATTATAATTGTTTTAGTTTTTTTTTGAAGTTATAATTTTTTTATGATTATAATTTTTTTTCAGTATAATTATTTTATAAATATTTATATTTATAAAATTTTTATCGTTATAGTTTGTTTATGGTTGAAATTTTTTTCTACATTTTTTTTTCATTTTGAAATTGGTTTTGCTGCTATAATGAGTTAATTATTTTTTGACTTTTTTATCATTTTGAAATTTCTTTTAAAACGTAATTTTTTTATTGATAATTTATGAATGATAAAATTATATTATTTTATATATCTCTTCTCATCTGAGATACTCATAAATGTCTAGATTCATCTAAGTGAAAAAGGATACCACCCGCTACTCATTCCATGCCTATTGAACTACCAGATCCCATATCTTTCATCTCAAAGAATCTATAACCACATTTTCCTTTCAAATATTTCATGCTAACTCAAAATAAAAGGACTATAGGTACTAAACCCACTTTCTATATTGAAGGATCAGGTATCAACTCAATAAAATATACATTAATCACTTATTATTTGAATACACCACAAAATTTACTTATTAATAAATGGGGATGTTGGAGGCATAAAATTAAAAGGATATAAAGTTTTTATGAATTATTGAGAGCTCATCCATGGATAAATAAGAATGGAAGATCATATATCATGTGAATATAACCTTTGGATGTTTTTATGAGTTTATTTTAGGTGTCTATGAATTATTTGATATAATTTGATAATTATTGGATTATTTTTTGAGTATACCAGTTTCAATAATCTTTAAAATATATCGGAATCTTCTGCACTTTACAAGGTTAATGGAAGACATCATAAGTGTGACCTAGTACTCTAAAATGAATAAAAATGGAAAAGGAAGACATAGGAAAGGCATTTAATTACTTTAGAAGAGTAAATTGTGACTTTATAAGATAAAATTATTATTGTGAAAGATTATTTCATGAATTTTGATTTGTTATAACAAGTTTTGTAAGAGTCATCTCTTATTTTGAAGTGCAATCCAAGAGTTGAAATATTAAAGAGAAACATTAGAAGTTTATTTTTCTATGCATAAAGAGTACTTTACTATTTATAAGTAAAATGGACTTCATAAGAGTACAAAAATAAATTGTAAGAGAAAAATTATAGTTAAAAATAGTATGTAAGTATTTCATAAGAATCAGATAAATTTTAAAAATGTTATTTTTTTTATAAAGGATGAATATTTTAAGTTTTCCAAAAAAATGATTAATGAAATAAAATTAAGTGATGTTTTATGAATTTATCTTCCTAAAATCCAACAACTTAATAAATTAGAAGAATTATCATTCTAGATGGTGTTTGTGGGTTACATAATTTGAATAATAGTGTCTTAAAAAAGTTTTTTAGATAAAGGAACACATAGAGGTTGTTTAAAAAAGAATTAAATGTATCAAATTTTATGAAATATTTTTGAAGATAAAATGATGATTTTGTCTATGTAAGAATCTATAAGAGAAAATAATGAACATATATTGGTGGAAACATTAAATTTGAATATTTCAAATTCAGAAAGGTGAAATATCTAGAAAATAATTTGGAATCAGTCACAAAAATTATGGAAAAGGATGAGGATCATAGAGTTTCTAAAAATATTTTATATATATCATATTCACAAAAAATATGGTGTTTATAAAGAGAAGGATATGGGTGGAATAATTATGTGAGGGAATAATATATTAAAACAATATAGTTAATAATTTTATTTGTGTTGAAGAAAGAGAAGAGGAGTAACCTAATACTTCTTTGTGAGTAAACAACTTCAGTATATTAGAGAAGAAGAAGAGTCTGTAGGGATAAAGGAGATGTGTTTATATTCATGAAAATGAATATAAGAACAAAAAGAAGAAATAAATTTAGTTATCATTCCCCACAATATCCATTTTTGCAGATTTTTAAGAAGAATAATCAATAAGAATATATATGCATGGAATTTACTTTTTTTAATTGATCAGATTCAGTGAGTTAGTATAGGAATAATAAGAATACGTAGAACATGATCAATGACCAGTTCTTGAAATATATATTGATTTATAATCCATATAATATGTAAGAAAAAATTATTTACACATTTTTTTTCAAATTAAGTAAGAGGAATGAATGAAAAAAATATAATAATAGATGTTAGAGAAGTTAAAGATACACTAAAACAAGTTAATTGATGACTTAACTACTATAAGATTATTCTACTATTGTAAAGACAATTCAAGAGTTTTAAACTATTAGGAGGTATTATAATGATCCATTGTAATTTTGTATTTGTGTTAGGATAAAAACCACCATAGTGTTTAGTTTGATCATTTACCCCTTCTTAAGTGTAGAGAACAATACATTATCTTTCAATATATTACATGGTCAAACCACTTTTAGTTATATTATACATATTATTGATATATATATATATATATATCAAATTATCTAAAACACACCATGGATGTAGTCACCCCCATTAGGGGAAAGCCTCGTAAAAATACCATATTCTTGTCTTTACTTCTTTCTAAAATTTTATGTGGTATTAGTGTATTAGATAAAAAATAAAATCCACTTATATTTTAACCATTAACATGAGTTCAAAATCAAATAAGGGTTTAAAACATAAAAATATAGTTAATATTTTTTAAAACCATACCTACACTTTATTAACCGCAAGATCATGTGTGTACACTGATCATATGAGATATACAATTATTATCAGAGAACGATTGCCTCTGATTGGACCCATATTACTTTAATTCCGATTTTTTAAAAAATATATATGATTTCCACAATTAATGATTTCTCAAAATATCCCTAGATAAAAAAATTTAATTTCCATACCTTTTGAAGATGATGTATGTGTCTCAACTAAGGCATTGAGGATGAGGAATTAAATAAAGGATGAAATGAAAAGAAATAAATATAAGGAGGATGTGAATACAAAACTGTTAGATGGTAATCAAATTGACCATCCTATTAAATCTATTGATAATTATTCTTGTAATGAATCATGTTCAAGAGGTGGTGTAGATATTTATATTAGATCACTTAGTGATTTCTATTTTGAAATAAAGCATTATCTTAAAATAGTCCCTATTAAAATTTTTACATAAATACATGAATACATCAAGGGGACACAAGATGATAAATAATATATTAAATTATAAGCTAATGCAATGGAATATGAAATACATAAAAATTTATGGTGATTTACGACCCCCAAAATGTTTTTTATGCTATGGAGAAATTTCTATAACTTTTAAATGTAAATGTTTTTCTAAATGAGGAATAATTACAAAGGATATAATATTTGGAGATAGTTATTATAAAAGTGATCTTTGCGTAGGAAAAGAAATATAGGATGTATCAGAAGTAAAAGAACCCCAAGTAGTGATTAAAAATAAGAGAATTAAGAAAACAATATATTTATATATTATAAGCTAATAAAATTAATGAAGATTATATTTTGAACCAATAAAATGAATGTAAAGAAAGGGTGAAGTTAATTGATAACCAGATGTATTATAAAAATATTAAAGGTAAATATTTAGAAGTAAAAATGGGATATCAAGAAGTAACCCAAGATAGATATTCACATGATTCTAAACAAACAATGGTAGATTCCACACAAACTATTGATGATATTCTTACATTAAAAAATCTCAAGATTTTTTTAAAAAACATCTTGATTTTTCCTCAAAATTATTTAATAAAGGTTTATAGGGGAATGAAACCCATTATCAATATAGTTTTATATTATAATGTGCATTTAAAAATAATATTTCAACACATATGGGTTATAAAAAATGCCAAAAAATCCACAAGTTCATTCAATTATAGCCTAATATTTCGTCATGTTTATGTGATAGAAGGACTATATTTAGGTGCAGAAAATGTGAGTTCATAATATGACTTGCAGGAAAAATGATTAATTCATATAAATAGAGGAATTTTTCTATAAGAATAGAATTTTCTTTAAAAAAAAATATCTATGACTACTATAACAAATGATATCAATGTAAAGATTAATACTTATATATAAAAAATCACAAATAATTTTATAATGATGTAAAAAGAAGACCACATTAGAAATTAAAGATGGTAAGAAAAGGATGAGAATCTTCCATGGGTAGATAATGAAAAAATATTTTTGGATCAAGTGCTACCGAGAAGGAAAAGAGGAATACCAAAGAGGATATCAAAATAAAAAACATATAATTTTATTTTGGTAAGGTAGGTCACATCATGGACCAATAAAATTGGACATGGGTGAAAAGATAAAGAGAATCAAGTTACAACAACAAAAAGAATCATTCAAAGAAATTAATCCATGAAAAAAATAAGGAAATAGATTTCAAAATAAGGGTAACCTGATGTGTGATTAGGTGATTTGTGGACATTAAAAAATTTCTGGTGATACTTCACACAAATTCTTGATTATAGATCTCAAAATTAATAACTTTTGAAGAGTATAGGGAAAGAATTAGTGAGTCACAATTTCACGAAACTTATTGTAAAAAAGGACATCACACACATGAAGAAGATCGATAATATGCCTAAATATTTCATGATCATATGGCATGAGATATTGATAGAGGCTAATATGATAGATCATGTTCAAAATAATTTATGAGTTTTATTTTTCTATATATATATATTCATATTCAAAATATGATTAACTTTTAAATAAGGAATAAATCTATACTACCAAAGGATATATAGATTAAGAAAATATAGGGTGGAGCTAGCATGAAGAGATCTCAATATATAATATCTAAATAGAAAATATTTATTTGTTTCATAAAAAAGTCTTAGAATTATTTATATCATTATGGATCTAAAGTAAAATCACCTTATTTCCTATTTGGAATATTCATTCTATATTTTATTTGTATTTTTGTAAAAAAGGGGGAGAACTACTAGGAAGTTAAAATAATTATATACCTAAAAGATTTATCAATCACAGTGCACTCAAAATTTTATAAAAAAATATCCTTATAATATATTTGATATCAAAAGACTATTATTAGAGTATATAACTAAATTAAACTAACCATTATGAATATTGTTTAAGTGTATCCCTTGAAGGGGAGCTATCAAAAGTTTTAAAGCTCTAAGATTATTAATATCACTTGATTAAATCTATAATTCTATAATGAATTTAAAAAATTTAAACTTGAGGTATGTTAGTCACTTTTTCCATTCTAATATGAATTATGTTTCACATGTTGATTAATGATGAGTTATTGTTAAAACAAAAAATGGGTGAAATATATCCTTTAAATTTTTTTTAATCTATTTATTAAAGTTGAGTGTATATTAATATATCTTAGTAAATATTCTTGATAATACCCACGATAATTATATATAATTAGTAATTAGTAGGTTTTACAAGGTTAAAAGTTTAGGGACATGTTTTTTTATAAAAATATAACCTTTGTTTTCTACACCAAGAAAGGATCACATAGACTTATAATTGATTAAATAATTGCAATTTTCAATAGAAAATGTTATATTTTATTTCTATAATGTAATAAGTAATGGATTATAATAAAATGTAGAATATTTTTCTTTAAAACATGTATAGTGAAAAAGGTTTCGAAAGGAAAATTTTATTAGGATGAGAATAATAAATTTTGGGAATCAGGTGTTCTAATTGTGTATTAATGTTTTCCTATAATAACACTATAATTGTTAAATTAAGAAGATATCTATGATTTTATTACAATTGGTATCAATTTCTCTGAATATTTCTCAAAAATTAACCTTTTAATTTATTATTAGTAAGGGGAGTATAATATTAACTTTAGAATTGAATTTATTACAGAAACAAAATCCAAAGGGGGATGTTAGAGTAACCTAATATAGAATTTTTACCTTCTTGGTTTTATAGTTTGGTTGTATGTGTCATCAATATATTAGTTGGATAAAAATTCAATGTGTGGTGATGTTTGAAGATGATGAAGAGATCAATGAAAATAAGTTATGAGATTAGAGATAACTATATTAAGAGATATTGTATGACATTATTTTTTATAGATTCATTATCATGTTTTAAAAGATAAAGTGATGGAATTGTGATAATTGGTTAACCGAGAAATAATTCCCTTATTTTAGATGATGAATAGGTTACCCATGTGTTTATAGGCAAATAAAACTATATCTACATACTTGGAATAACTAGATGGATAGATTATAAGTAGAAACTATTCAAAAGTGTTGATTATTGTTAGGTAATAGTGGTTGATGGGTATAGCCAA